>JAWWTY010000001.1:68664635-68708910 GCA_035222235.1 Margarornis squamiger | reverse complement strand
CCTTCCCGGCGCTCCCGGCCCTTCCCGGCCCTTCCCGGCGCTCCCGGCCCTTCCCGGCGCTCCCGGCCCTTCCCGGCGCTCCCGGCGCTCCCGGCCCCCGCAGCAGGCCCTGCCCGCCGCTGGCTCACCTGTAGGGCACGGGCCAGCGGCGCCGCGGGGCGCTCGGCACCCCCGCCGACAGCACCGCCGACAGCACCGCCGACAGGAGCAGGACCCGGGAGCGGCCTGTGGCGGCGCCCATGGCGGAGCCGGCCCGCAGCGGGCGGGGAGCACGGGCCGGGCCGGGAAGGAAGGAAGGAAGGAAGGAAGGAAGGAAGGGCCGCCCCCTGCCCGCCCCCGTGCCCGGGGCAGCCGGCGGTGCCCGCAGGGGCCCGGCCCGGCCCAGGGGGGTGGGTGTGGGTGTGGGTGTGTGCTCAGGAGGCCCGGGCAGCTAGGCGTGCTTTCCACGGAGCTGGAGTGTTTGTTGTTTCACGCACTGTTCTGGAGGGCCTTAAAGCTGGTGCAGGGCCTGGAGCACCGGGAAAAGCGGCTCGGGGGTGACCTGGCTGCTCTCGGCAGCTCCCCGAGGGAGCCTATGGCCAGCGGGGGCCGCCTCCGCTCCTGGGAACAAGCAGGGGCACCAGGGGACGCAGTGTTAAGGTGAGGGTCCGGTTGGACAACAGCAGGATTTTCTTCACTGCAAGGCTGTTTAGACATTGAAATGGACTGCCCGTGGAGGTGGTGGAGTCACCGTCCCTGGAGGTGTTCAAGGAAAGGCTGGCCGTGGCACTCTGCCGTGCTCCAGTCCACATGCTGGTGTTCAGTCATAGGTCCGGACTTGGCGATCTTAGAGATCTTTTCCAACACACCAAGTGCCCACCCTCACACCCAGAAACCCTGGAGAAGGGTGGCCGCTGGGCCTGGCCCCGCGATGATGAGGTGAGACCTCACCAAATGGCAGAGAGGCTTTTGCTGTGATAAACCCTGTAACCCCGAGCCTCCCCAGGCTACCCAGAAGTCTTGTCTGAAGCCTTTCAGGGCTTAGAGCTAAGATTGTATAGGCGTCACCCATTCCACGACACTTACTCAGATTGTAACAATTTATGTTACGGGGATTATAAAGCAATTTATTCTCCCCTTTTCATGAAAACAGTGAGAACTGTCTTTCAGATGAACAAAGATGAACTGTGAGGACAGGTCTGCCAGCAGCATCCCTGCAGAAAGCACACCTTTTTTCAGCTCTAAAGAGTTCAAAACTGGCTATGGTGGCATCAGAGTCCAGGAGGGTAAAGTTTGGTAGTTGACATCTGCAGTGAAAGCCCTGTTGTATAGTATTCACTGGGTAAATAATAACTACGCTGTAGACTGTTGACTATAAGAAGCCAGAAGAATATCCCTGCTCACTGCATATGAGACCCTAAAGAACAAACAGTTCTCTGTGTTCACTATGCTAGGCTATATCTTCAAACAAACTTGGAGGCGGAAAACCCTGCATCCTACATAAAAATGCAGGATAGGCTGCTGAATATCAGTTCCAGTAATGCTGAAGCTGCTAAAGGTGTTCAGAAAAATCTAACAATCTTTAATTTCAGCAATGTTTCTGTATCTTACTTCACTGCTGGCTGATTCTGTATTGCTTATCTTTAAAATCCATGCCGTTCAGCGCCATACATTAATTTAATACAGGTATCCATAACCTATACATACCTATATTTCCATATTTCATTTTTATCTCATGCATGTTAATTATGTCTGCTTTAAGGTAATGTTCTGGTTTTGTTCTCTAGAAAATAAAGTATGATAGCAGTCATGTGTGTTTCCTAGCTTGAGTGTAGTACAAGATGCCGGCTCTTTCATCTGTTCAAAAAGACACGTTTGTTTGGAATATAATCATAATTCCTGGGTTTAGAGATTTTTATATGTAACTCTGGAAGTGCTTTATGAAATAAAGGAAGGATAATTTATGTCTTCTATGAAACCAGGATACAAGGAAGTGAAATGACATAATGAAGTGCCATAGCTGCTCATTAGCCAAACTAGAAATACAGTATGAACAGGTTCTTAGTCCTGGCTCAGCATGTGTTTTCAGTGTGGACTATTAAGTCTCTGCTGATGTGGATGCTGAAGGTGTTGGGATGACTGACTAAGATGGCAAAGCTCTTGATTTGCTTTTTCTTTTTTCTTTTTATTTTTTTTTAAATTTTAATTGCATTTTTGTATCATCCTGCAGGAAACTTTTGCAGCAAGGTACTCTGTTTTTTTTCTTCTCATACAACCTAAGTTATGTCAAAAAACAGATTAACATAGAAAATAAATGCTTAATACATTTATAATAAATATACTTGAGCTAAAAAGCTCACATGTCAGCAATTTGAGTCAGCAGCTGTCATGTTTATCATGCAGAAGCATGTCAAATTCCCCATTAGGAACCCACAGAGCTGATCTGCATCTTTCTCTAGTAATAGACTTTGAGGAAAGATTGAGACTGCCTACAAAGATCATCTTCTGGAGTTGACAGGATTCCTAAATTTTTCTCATTTCCCAGAGTATTTTTTTGTTATTATTATTAGTGAAAACTGAACATTTTCCTGAAACAATGAAGAAGACTCTTACTGATTTTGTATTATAAACTAGAACCTTCTCTGTCTCTGCTCTTGGCAGCAAGAGGATGGACTGGACTGAGATAAAGTGGAAAACAAACCAAGCTGCTGCAGCTAAAAGTTGTGGTTCAAACAGATAGTTTGATTTTGAACATCTGTCATCACACTGTAACTGTCACAGCAAAGAGTCTGTTGAACCTGGAGGAACAGCCACTATCTCACAAAAATGGGCTGCTCTGGATGGTGCTTACACCACAGTTGCATATCTGCCAGCCTATACATTAGCAATATGCCATTCAGTAGGAAAGTCACGATTATACATATGGATCATAGCAGACAAAACTACACATCTGGCAACTTTACTGCTCACTGGGGTTTTTTTTATACTCCCACTGGCATATGCTGGCTGTTGAGTCAGCTGGATGCATACTGATAAATACAAACATTACCTGAAGTCATGCTGAAGCTACATTGAAAGACAGTTCATCAATCTGAGGTCCACTGTCTGCTTTTGAGGGGTATGAAAGGAATCTTGAGAAAAGGAACCAGAAACAGGGCTCCTATGCACCTACACTCTGCTATGTAGCCTGGGATGCCACCTGAACTGTGAGATGGGGCAGGAGAAAGCCATGTCTTTTCCTACAGGAAAGGGGAATGGCTGGTCTTTGTGACTGTGTAAGATAGTGCTAATGGTTCCTCTCAGGTCCTCCTTGACCCTGACAGCCTCAGGACAGATGTGCAGTTCAGTGAGCACTTGGGATTATGGGGCAGCCCCTCCTTTGTCTACCATCTTAGGGGGCAGGTGAGGGAAATTATTTCTTTCCAAGCTGCATTTTCAGGGGTGCTCTGCTAAAGCCTGAGAGATAGGATGAGGGTTGGGATGAGGTTGTAGATGAAGTTCATCATGAGTTTTAAGCTGAGAAGAGCTCACTGGGATCTGTTGCAGGGTGGGGATAAGTGAATTGATGAGTCAACTGGAAGCAGTCTGTGAAATACAAAGAGTTATCCAAGTCAAAATTAAGCTAATGGGAAAATCTGTTGTTAGACAATTAAGGCACATCAGAGCAGGATTTCCACTAGAGAAAGCATCTTTCTCAAATCCTGAGCAATAGGAAAGGAGTTGGGGTCCAGGACAGAGCTGCAACTGAACCCCTTGAAGCCTGAAGGGAACAGTACCTCTCCCCTTCAGAGGGTGTATCTGGTTGCTCAAGGTCTGATAAAAACTGTTGTGAGGAAAGTCAGAAACTGCTTCTGTTCTGCTGATACACCTCAGCAGGGGCTCCCTGCTCCTTTCATGGGGAGCTGCTTTTAAGCCAAGGCTCTTGCCTCCCACCTGAGCTATACTGCAGCCATGCCCGAGCCCAGCTGTGTACTCCACTAATGCAGACCCAACCCATGCACCTGCCATCCCAGCTTAACCTTGGGTCTGCCTCATCATTATGGACTTTTCTAGTGTTTGGACTCTTGGTGGAACCTCACTGCTATTCAGTTTCTGATTGGGAACAGGCATGTAGTAGTGGCAGGATCCAGCAAGAGCCTCAGACACAGCAGGGTAGAGCCAAACCTGGGACTACACCTACTTATAGCCAGGGTCGATCCAGAAGGCAGGACTGAAGATGAGTCTACCCAGAGCATCGGTTCACTGGCTGTGCAGGAAGACCAGCCCCTATGTCAGGACATCAGGAAATGGGGCTAGACGTGCACACCTACAGCATAGCTCAGGTGATATCTGGATGTCCAGGCCTAAGTTCAAACAGAGTCCATAGGTTGGTGGCTGGAGGGTGTGTGGGTGGAGGCCAGAGCTAAGGTTAGCCAGGGTAATTACAGGGCTACTAGTGCACTGAGGGCCTTGACAACAGCTTCTTCTGCCATCAAGGTGCGTCCTCTCACCTTGCAAAGATTGGGCTTCAGAGGTGCCCTCCTTGTGAAATGCTCTTGTTGCTACTTGCTTTTGTTGGCCCAGGCCAGAGAAGAGTCATCAAAGGGCTACTTCAGGACAAGGACATGTCATGAGCTGAAAACACGGGATGGGATGAAAACACGGATCTAAGACAGACACAGAGGGCCATGACAAGGTCACAAAGTCAGGGCAGGGGCATGGCATGAGCTAGATCATGGGACAGAGCCAAGACAGCTATGAAGCTGACACAGAGATGTGACATGGAGGACCTGAAGTAGGATGGGAATGTCACATCCCAATCAAGTCTAGGGTCCATCCAGGAAAAAGGGCTACCTATAATGTGAATCTGAGACCCATCCAAGAGACAGGGCCAGAAACATGACTGGAGATAGATGAAGTTACTGACAATTCAGGTCCAGGGTCCACCCAGAAATACTAGACAGTAAGTCAAGACAGAAAGGAGAATGGAATTCCAGTTCTGAAGGTGCTCAGTTCCCTAGCTCTAACATTAACCCTGGCCCTAACACACAACAGAATTTGGGACTACATTTGTATCTCCAAACTTGCATTGAGTTTAAACTCCTTCCAAGCAGCAGCTTTCTCCTAGCTCTCAGGCATAAAGATGACTCCAGTGGGATTGAAACTCTGGAGACTCTCAGTGGAGCTACACTGCAGTCCTGGTCAATCCTAAGAGCCAGAGTGTGAGAGTGTGGGCTGTAGTGGAGGCTGAGCTGAAGCCCTACATTCATTTGGAGCAAACATTGCCCAGCAGATAGGGGTTTGCCCTTCAGCAGGGAATTTCCCTATCTTGACGCTTTCCTGTTCCAGAATGTCCCTATCTATCATCCCGCACAGACTCCTAACCAATCAGTATTCAACTGAATGCATTTTGCTACAAAAGAAGGCTTTGCCTTCATATGTAATTTTTGCTTTTCCAAGCCTGCACACTCTTGTGTCCTCTGCAGAAAACCCGTACTCCAAATTTTTGGAAGACACTCTCATTTTTACTTCAAGATCCAGCATTTCAGCCCTCTGGTCTGTTAAAAGTTTAAGTTTTCATTATTAAGCCCAAGTTTCTTCTTATTATAAGAGAGGCAGCTCGTGAAAAATGAAAGACCAAGAGCTCAGAGATCGTGCTAAAATTCAGTACAGCTGATCTCTGGTGTGGCATTTGTGTGCACAATCCTAAGGAGGAGAATAGGGATGTGTTCCCTTTGGTTCACTTGAGCAATGCCTTCGTGACTAAGCTGGGAGTGGGTGCAAGAAAAAAGGTTGGTTTTCTAAAAGAACTGTGATTTTCCTACTAAAACGGAACACAGTATGAGGTTAAGGGTGCCAAAAAGTACGTGGGTCTGATGAGCAAGAGCATCGCTGAAACGAGCATCAGGACCCAGCAGTACTGCTGGCCTCTGCCCAAACTCCACTTTCTTTTGGCTTTCAAAGCAATTTGGAAGCCAACTTTCATAACACCGCTATAACCCTATCCGTAAACCGAACAAAAAGGTCTCATGCGTACAGCCCCGTGCGAGGTCCTGCTGGAGGCAGAGCCCCTAGCGACAGGGATGTCCATGCCCTACAGCGCCGTAAGGGTCGCTGTGCAGCTCCCGCACGGCACTGCCCCGCTGCCAGGGCAGGGATCAGGCCGAGCACACGCCTCGCCCGGTGTCGTTTCAAACTAAAGGCACATCTCCTTTGTTTGCCACGTTCCCTCGTTTGCTCTCCACCCCGCCTGCCCGCCCGTGCGGCCGCAGAACACGGACACGGAGGCGGCGCGGGGGCGGCTGCGGGAGGAGGGGGAGAAGGAGGAGGAGAAGGAAGAGGAGGAGAAGAAGAAGGAAGAGGAGGAGGCGGAGGAGGAAGAGGAGGAGGAGGAGGAGGGCGCGGGCGGGAGCGGCCCCTTGGCTGCGATGGGCAGGCGGGTGGCGCTTGTGCTGGCCGGCTGCGGCGTGTGGGACGGCAGCGAGATACACGAGGCGTCGGCGGCGCTGGTGCACCTGAGCCGCGGCGGGGCGGAGGTGGGAGCGGGCCGCGGGTGTGGGAGCGTGCGTGGGGGTCTGTGTGAGTGTGCGAGTGCCTCTGTGTCTGTGTGTGCGCCGGAGCCGCCCCGTGGCTCCCGCTGTGTGCGGGACCGGAGCCCCCCCGGCGGGCGGCGGGCGGTGCGCCTCCCCTGCGCTGCACCCTGCAGAGCCTGCTCCGCCAGAACCTCTCTCCTTTTGTGTTGTCCCCTCGCCTGTTCCATTCATCCCCCGCCCCAGGACGTGCCTGTTCCCCGCGCAGGAGCGGAGGTCACACGCAGGCGGCCGAACAAGGCTGAGAGGGGATCTTATGTATCCATGTAAATAAAGGCAGGTGCCAAGGGGATGGTGCTGTTGCAAAATGTAGACTATGTCAAGATTGCCTTAAATCAGGATGCTCCTTGGTGTAAGATCTTTCTATACTTTCAAGGCTGGTCAGCAAGAAAGGAGACCCAATCAGTGGAGCAGGCAGCAGCCAGCATCCCTTAAGTCAAGGACATCGGGAGCTAACAAGTTTAAGGATCAAGATGGTATTGTGTATGAGTAGAACAGATAGCAGTTAGCTTCCCCTACTCAAGGGCATCCTCCAACTAAAAAGCCTCAGGGATTTATTAAATCACGATCTTGATGTATGTCTGCGTATACTTTGCTGACTTGGCAAAATACTCAGAAAACCTGAGAAAACCCCCACTGAACTATATTCATTATAATACTAAAACTCACGCATTCAGGTCAAAAAGACCCTTCCCCTGGGCGCTTGTAGAAGTTGGCTGGGGTTGCATGGCTTGTATGGCAGTTACCAGCCAATCATAATCGAGGGGCTGTACTTGGAAAGTTACTAACTCTGAATTTCTGTGTATAAATAGAAAGTACCACCGTGCACCCAGGCTTGCACAGCTCTGAAACAAGTAATCAGTGCCTCTCTTGAGTGTGTAATTATTGGCTTGTTGCACAGTGGGTAACAAGTCCAATTTTGTGGCAACAGTGCCAGGCTCTTTTTGGTGGTGCCCAGCAACAGAACAGGGAGTAGTGGTCAGAAACTCCTCATGAGGAGGAACTTCTTTATGTTGAGGCTGGCAAAGCACTGGAACAGGCAGCCCAGGGAGATCATGGAGTCTTCCTCTCTGGAGACATTCCAAACCCACCTGAATGTGTTCCTGTGTGACCTGCTCTAGGTGACCCTGCCTTGGTAGAGGATTCACACTGGGTCATCTCCAGAGGTCTCTTCCATCCCTAACAGTTCTGTGATTCTGTGAACCCGGGAGTGAGGAGTGGCTGTAGGCCTGTCCGTGCTGCTCTGGCAGTGAGAGAGCTGAGGATGGATTAAAATCCTTGATCTTCATTCCGATTGCTTTTGCAGCCCTCGCTGGGGTTCACCTGTGGGTTTTCTGCTCGCTGTTTCTGTGATCTTGGTAAATTGGGAGTTCTCAGAGAACCTGGGCCAGGACACAGTGGTGTGCTTTGGTCCCGTCTGTGGCTTCAGATGGCAGGAGGTGGTCACTGTCTGTCTGTATGTAGCTGCACTCAGGTGTCTGTTGGTGACAGTAGCACCTTCAGATTTAGCACAAAATTGTCATCTCTGAGAAGTCTGCAAAGGAAGCTTCAAAGCAGATATGAGAAAACAGCCCCTGCAGCACACCTTTCATGGAGTTTTATATTTTAATGCAGCGTTCCCCTTCTGTGTTTAACCAAAATAGGTTCTTTTGTGTTTTGTTTTTCCTTTCTGCTACCAGTGTTTTGGAACAGCTGGTAACTCTCAATGGCTGCACTGGAAATGATTGTAAAGTTTGCATCTTTAACTTTTTAATGTCAAACTTCTTTAGCACTCTCATCCATAACAGTTAAGAGCAACCTTTCTTCAGAGTCCGCTGTGTGTCCAGTTGGGCTGCTGGTATAAATTGTGGTGTTCTGTTTGTCCTTGGGGTTATCTGCAGGGGAAAGGCATGCCATGGCAAAATCAGTAAGCTTAATGCTGGCATAAGAATGCACTCCTGTCAAAATGCTGCAGGAATAGGATGGGGAGAATGGCTGTGTTTACTCATCCTAATATATCATATGTCACTTTAGATACTTAATTGTGTGATAGATCAATCCTGTGGAATCCACTTAACTTGGATAAGAGACTTAAGGGACAAAATGTATTTTCATTAAATGATCTTTATTGTGACCAATATGTATGAATTCTGTTTATATTCACCAAATTGCATTATCTCTCTACTAGGTGAAGATATTTGCCCCCAATATTGAGCAAAGGGATGTAGTGAATCACCTAAAAGGGAGTCCAACAGAAGAAAAGAGAAATGTGTTAGTTGAAAGTGCCAGGTTGGCAAGAGGGAACATTCAGGATTTGGCTGAACTGAAAGCTGATGAATTTGACGCGGTCATTTTCCCTGGTAGGTACTTTTAAAAGAAAATTATTTGTGTTTGGTTTTTTTTAACTCAGTGTATTTATTAATTTTTAAGTTACTAAATTCGCTAACTTAAAACACCACAGTGTTCTTTTGGGATTAAGTTATGCATCACACCATTCCTTCTTTCCAAAGATTGTGAAAACTTCAGTTACCTACTTTATGACAAGAACACTAACCAGAGAACAAAAATAGGATCAGAACTTGGCATTACATGGCAATGCCTTAATTTTAGGGCCTCTAAAATGGTTGGCACAATAGCAGGTTGCCAGGTATGTTCCCTGTCAGATGAGAGTACATTCTGTTTTAATTACGTATCTGCTCTGCTGCTGATCAAGTTATACTAAACATGTCTATGGATAATTTTTTATCTAGAGACCACAAAATTGCCTTCCACAGAGAGGCAATTGTAATCACTTTTAGAAATAATAAACCAGAACATCATGAGGAAATTATGAGTTGCTGAAGATCACTTTTCAGAATATTCATAGCAGTCTTAACTTCTGCCTTCGGCCTAAATGTTAATCTAGAGTAGGACCGGCAGAGGGAGCAGGTGTATAGCGCAGAGAAACATTCTGCCAGCACTGAAATTATGTGGTTGATACCAGGGTTGATCAGGGCGGGAGTTGAGGCTCACAGATGTTTTCCATGTTAATTTCATGCTCTTATAACCCAGGCTCGGGGGCTTGCTGTAATAACTGTTAGAGGGAAATAAAACCTATTAAGTTCGAAAATTAAAATCTTACCTCAGAGATTTCAGATAACACTTGAAAGTGAGCAAAGTGGGAAGGGAAAATTACTAAAAATGCAAAGCTTCTTGATGTTGTCCATTGAAATACTTGTGGAAATTTTTGTATTTTTATTGTAGAAAAGTTGATGTCATGCATATTCCATAAAGAATCAAGTGTAATAAATGGCTACACTTACTAATAAACTTACTTTGATTATTCTTATGGTTATAAATCCAGCAAGCAATGGGCTGTAAAATACAATCTGCTTGTACAATTAAATGAAGAGTAAATGCAAGCAGAAAGACAAAACAGCACTATTTTTAATAGGAAATTATAGTATAATTCACAAGTTCTTTGTCTCACATATAATTTCCTTTTTATGTAAAATCCTCTTTGTTTTTATTGTGTTAATCTCTTTGATTTCAAGTCCAAAAATAATTATAGGGAAGGAGAGAAGCTCTGCTATAGTTGCTTAAGTATCAATCTAAAACCTGTGAATTACACACTTCTGCTTTTAACTAGTATTGGTCTTCTGATCCCTCTCTTTCTTATTGAAGGGTGTATAACAGATGGTGCAGCTGTTCTAGTGACTAGCAAATGAACGGGACTGTTTCCTGTTTGTCTATTTGCTTCATGTTGAAACAAGATTAAGCTTTCTAGCCTGTATATAACCCACATGGTATAAAAAAATGTGCAGGTAAACTTTTAACATTGTAAACCCATCATTTACACGTTACAGTTACATCGTTAGGCTTTCAGTACAGTAACTTAACAGTTGCCAAGATTATGTTTTAAAAAAGAGTCTGGTATTGAATTTAATAGCTTTTAGCCTCATATTTGAGCTTTTTTTTTTTTTTTTTTAAAGGTGGTTTTGGTGTAGCAAAGAACCTGTGTTCCTGGGCTGTAGATGGCAAGAACTGTACTGTCAATGAGCACGTGAACTCCACACTCCAAGCTTTCCACAGTGCTAAAAAACCCATTGGTTTGTGCTGTATATCACCAGTTCTGGCAGCTAAAGTCTTTCCTGGTTGTGAGGTTACAGTTGGCCAAGATAAAAACATAGATGGAAGGTAAGAAGGACATGGAAGAAGATAGTTTATATGGGAATTAGGATGTGGACAGTTTTCTGTGCAAAAGTCTCTATTTAATTGTGCAGAGTAAGGGCTAATGAGTCACTGAGTGTAGCATCTGTCCGTCCTAAAAGGGACAGAAAAAGTGCCTTTACAAGGTCGTACCTGTGCAAACATGCAGGTGACCTGGGATATCAAGTTATTTTTTCATGTTCCATTCATGGTAATTGAGTGGTAGATTTTAGCTCCTCCTGAGTGAGAGATGGAGTTTGTGTACCCAATGTCTTTGAAAGCCATGATCCATCTTGCAAATGTGCAAATGAAGAATGGGTGTTTGGCCAGCTGGCATTCAAAAACTTGGTACCCTGTGGTACTTTGAGTGGCTGCTTAGATTGCATCTGTGGGCTTTTGTCTGCTCATGGATTTTAATAAAGTGTTCCTGGTCGTAGTGGTTTGGGGCCAGTTTAGGGAAGGCAGATGAGAACAGGGCCTGGCAGAAGTCAGTGCTGCTTCAAGGACTGTCAACTCCCAGTAAAATTTCTGAATTAAATTTACCAGCAGCAGCAGTGAGAGATTGCATCTGTTCCTCCCTTGTCCTCAGAAAACAAAAAATCAAAATTCCTCTGCATAATCCCAGAGGAAGACCTTACATGGAGGTGTTGGAAAAGATGTAATATGTCTGCATGTTCACTTGGCTTCTCTCAAACCTTTGAGGATCAGTTATGGCTGCACTTGTCATTTTCTAAACTTACTGAAAGGTGGTTATAAACAGAATTGTACCTTCTGACATACTGTGACTCTGCATTTCAGACCTTGTTTTCAAAGATATCAGATCAATTGGTGTGTCCATAGGGGATGGGAGAACCTGACAGTAGCATCCTCTTTAACTGGCTTGTCATCATCACCTAAAAAGTCACTTAGATATTACTGTAGTTCTCTCACTCGAGTTACTTTGGCAGAACTTTGTGGTTGTCTCTTTATGTTAATTAAAGTCTTTTTATTTACAGATTTCCTGATGCTGAAACAGCATCTGCTATAGCAGAGCTTGGATGTAAGCACATTTGCAAAAATGTAAATGAATCCCATGTGGATAAAGCCAATAAAATAGTTACTACCTGTGCTTTCATGTGCAAGGCTCCTCTGCATGAAATTTTTGATGGAATTGGAACAATGGTTCAAGAAGTTCTGAAACTTGCCTGACTGGAAGACTTCTGCAAGAAAATCAGTGTAGCTAAGCATAAATATTTAGCTTCCTTTGATTGTATTAATAAAATAATGCAACCGCTAAACTTCACAGTTCTTGTTTTTTTTGGTGTGGTGGGTTATTTTTTGGGTTTGTTTTTTATTTCTTTACTCTTTAATACATCAAATGGTTATTGCTAAATTTACCCTATTTATTTATCTTCTGAAATAAAAGCCATGTTTTGAAGGTGAATTTTTTCTCATAAATCCAAACGTATTCAGTCTTGAAAAGACAGTGCGATGGGGTTTTATCACATCACTAATGATCATCAGTAGTTCACATTTGCTGTTACCCAGCTGTAATTACAGGTAAACAGCTGCAAGTGAATCTGTTTACCTGCAGTATAGATGAGTAAATCAAGTCTGCTTTATAATCAGAAGGGGAAAAGAAAAGTATGGGGTTATTTGTGTTTTTTTTCTTCCCTGGTATGTCTTTAAGCAAGTATAAGAAATGGACTCTTGAAATTGTTGCAGAGCCCCTAGGGAAACCAACTTTATAAACCAAGGTCCAGCACAAATGAAAGCACTGTACATGGAAAATACACAAGTTTTGCTCTAATAAATGAAGTCATTTGAGATTTAGTTAGTAAAATGAATTAGCTTTATTTCATGATTTTTTTGCATACATAGTTTAGTACCCTGAGGAAGATACATTTTATATATGTTAGAACACATGCTTTGATCTTACAAATGTGAACAAAGGTTGTCAACTTCTCTTAGAAGCACAATCCGTCAAGGCTTTATAGTCCCGAAAGAACAAAAAAAATCCCAGAATTCATTAACAAGGTCTGTTGATTTTCACTGTGGACACTTAATTGTCTTGCATAAGGAACGTTCTGGCGCTCACAGGTCTCTGTCACTCATGCCAAGTGTACTGTAGCCAAAGCTTTGCCATGCCTGAAGTAATCCAAACTGTCATCCTGGGCTGATCATGTCATGGTGAACAAGGGTCTTGTAACTAGAGCAGGAATAAAGCAGGAACAGGTCTACCACAGAGGAGCCAACAGATGGAACTGGGAAATTATGCTTTTATGACAAGGAGTGTTGAGCTGCCCCTCTTGCTTGGCAGCTGGTGTGATCAGGACAGGCACTGGCCTTTACCTCATCAGTGCAAGGCCAATCATTACAGTGGAGCCTGACGTGTTGCAGGGTATGAAGTACTGCCACTCTGTATGTGCTGTGTTTAGTTTAGCACAAATGTCAAAGCTCGGATGTAGCAGGTGGCCTCTTCAAGGAGGGTGTAGAGATAAATCTACAGAAATATATATATAAAGGCTTTATTGTCTGTCCTAACAGGGATGATTTTCATGGACACAGCATTTCTGTACTCCTCCAGCATTTGGATTTCCTGTATGGAGTTATTTAGGAGAAGCAGAATGTAGATTTTTGGCAGAAGAGCAGGAAAATTTTTGTCACGCACAAGCAGTGAGTGCTGTGCCTCTAGAGGTACAAAGATAGCCAAAGTCAGCTGTGCCAGCAGAGGATCATCTGTTCAGCTTGACTGAGCTGTGCCCATAATCATGAAATCATTTACCTAGTCAAAACCTACGATACTGGACTGATCGTGGTTCTTGTGTTACAGGAGTCTTAAAAGTGCTTGAGCCACTAAAGAGTGTGTCCTGAATTTTGTGTTTGCTTTTTGAACAGCATCTAGCTGTCAGGTGGAACATTCAAAAGAAGTGCAGCTTCTTTGAAAGTGCTCTAGATGACTGTCCTGATAGAAATGTACTTAATATAGAACAGTCATCTACTTTTTCCAGGCTGTACACAGTCTGTATAATGCCTTCTGCTGCTTCTGTGGGCAGGACACTGAGGGCATTGGCTTGAAACTTTTTCTCCAAGTCCTCCTTTTTCAGAGGTTTCCTCCAGTGTCCATAGAACGTATCACAGCGGTCACTGATCGTGTTGCCATCCCGAAGTTTGACACTCACTTCACAGTAAAGACTCTCAAAGCTGGGTGTGTTATCAGGAGGGTGCTCCAGCTGTGTTTTGCGGAGCAGCTCCTGCAAGGCTGGCCGGTGAATATTCTCACTGGTGAAGGACTGGACTGACATGCTGCCATCCAGCAAAGTAGAGCATGCAACAAACTGGAAGGAGTGTCGTGCTTCGTGTTCTGAGGCTGGGCTGGGTCTGTTCACATATTCAACCTTGGGGACTTTGAGAATGACTTTCTCAATGTTACCAAGAGGGAGCAAGTTGCCACTGCTCTCCACAAGCTTCCTCTTAACGGAAGATGCTGCATCAGCCACCCAGTGCGTTCCAAGATGAGCAGGAAAGCGTTTGATGGCTACATCTTGTTGGTCCAACAGCCAGGGGTAGGACTGCAAGGTTGGCAGCGTCTGTGGGTTATAATCTGTATAAAAGGCACCTATCCCCGACTCCATGTCCAAGATCTGTTTGTTTCCTTGAAGACCCTGCGAAGCTAAGGAAGCTGCTTCCAGTCCATGCTTGGCAGCATTGCCAATGTGGAGAGGCTTTGTTTGGGTTGCTGCATTAGCCAGTGGGGCACCTGCATAGGAGGCAGCAATAGCCAAGGCATTTTTACATCCCACCTGGTCAAGAGCTAGCAGTTTAGCACAAGCTGCTGCACTCCCCATTGTACCAACCACGGTCGGCGGGTGAAACCTGAGAAAACAAAAATATTCACTGCTGTACTGGACCATAATGGAACATATATTCAGAATTCATGTGCAGACCTAATGGAATGAGTTGTCCCTTTTCTCCAGGAACAAGTTAAACTGGAATAGTACCACTTACAGTAGGTCCTCCCCAGAAAACAATTGAAATGTTAGCACTGCTCATAGTTCAAAAAATACTGAATATAATAATGGCAAAAGCATCACAGTTTATAGGCATCTACAAATTATCTTAAATAAATTTATAGTCATATATAAAATTGTATTTAATATTATATTTATCATTTTAATTTATATATGATTATAGGTCTAGAATAATTTACAGTCTTCTCTAAATTATGCATATTGGGGGAGGTGAGTTTTGTTACTCTGAACTAGTTTTGAAAAACTAGTAGAAAGAACAGACAGAAAATAGCAGGAAGACAACTAGGCCCTCCCACACTTCAAGGCTTTCCCCTAAGCACACCCCATCTTCTTGGGTTCTGCTCTGAACCCAGCACTGGTGACTCCTTTCTGCTGAGCCACTGTTTGCAAGTGAGGCACGATTGTATGTATTCATGAATGCCTGAAATTCCTGCTGTTAAATGTTGCTCTTTTGCTGCTGTTTTTTATAAGTAGGCAAATCATCACCTCCTTCTTGTGAACTGGTCAATGATTTCAAAAAGAAATTTATTAACTAAAGCATAAGGAGTCAAGTAAATGTATTTACATTTAAGATGAGCCTTTCCTAAATTTTTGAGAGAAACAGCACAGAAAATATGAATAACTGTGCCATCTGTATTTTAATTGACCTGTAATTAAGTATATTAACTCTGAGAAAAAAACCCCTTCCACTCAACTTTGTACATTTCTGTGTACCTTTTTGGAATATTCCTGGCTTCACTGGAGAAGTGCAGCAGCCTGCCTTGTACTTCAATTCCCACATTGAAAGCCAAGAGCAGATCAAGACCTGAGATTTTTTTCTTCTGTGGAAAGGCCTCTGAGAGTGCAATCACAGCAGGGAGCACAGCCCCAGATGGATGTGTGGCTGGATGCCAGGTGTCATCAAAATCCATGGAGTGCACCTAATGGAAAGAGAAGAATTGATTTGCCATTAGAAATAAACTCTGACTTGGCAAGTTTGGCTCAGTCAAATGAAACTACTGCAACTGGTATAAAAAGGTACCGAAGAACTAGATTTTGCTGAAAAAGCATGGGTTTAAAAGTCTCTTAAAGACTTTATTTCCAACATGGCCCCTGAGTAGCGGCAATACAATAAAGATCTTGCCTCAAAGGAGTATAATTCTAATTCAAGTTGCACCAGCCTAAAACCAGTATGACTATGATTCTTTTTTCCTGCAATTGTTTTTTGCTGCTTTAATTAGACTTGTATAATTAAACCAGCAATTCTAGGTCTGCAATGTGAACAGTGAATTTTCACTTCACCCAAAACATAATGAAATATAAACATAATGAAATTACTTCCCCAGTGCTGCAACTGATGCTGCCATTAGGACTCACACCATAGAGCTGTAGCAGTTAAAGCCATACTGCTAAATGCAAGTTTTATCAGAACTGCTTCTCTAGTGCAACCATCCACAGGCAACAGGCACAAGCCTGCAAATGGGCAGGAGGTGCAGGAGGCTTTAGCCTGAACGTTCAGCACACCAAAACAAGTCCTGTCACAGAAAGAACCAGACTCCCTCAAGTTGGTGGGAATAGGTGAAAACTACAGTCTTAATACTGGGATGAGCTGCTTAGCCTAAGAAAGTATCCTGAATGGTGCTTCTCTTAACCATGCCCAGAGCCCCGGTGCTCAGGAAGATTTTGGGTATTCCCAGCATGGTATACATATCGCTGTTCTGGTACCAAACAGCTCCCAGCAGTGCAGGCAGTGTTTGTAATGTACAGCTTATCAGACACATTCCTTCCCTGCCAAAGTTTTGAGAACCCCCAAGGACCCAAGAGCATCAGGGACAGCATTTTTAATAGCATAATAATACTTCAAAAACTGACCTTCACTGGGAAGGTGGTTAGGCTCCCTAGTGCTCAGGTTTTGCGTTGTAATACTGGGAATATGCACTTCTGAGGACTGTGTTTCTGAACAGAGAGAAGAAAAAAGTCTCTGCCTTAAAAGCTTTCCTGCCATCTGGGAAGATGCCCTCTGGTGCAGGATAAGGAAAGTTGTGCCCAGTACCCGGTAAGCTGTGTTTCTTGTGTCTTCAGTAAGTGCTTATAATTGACCTGTGACTGATTTAAACTGAAATGATCATATACATGCTAACAGCCAGATCTGGATATCACAAGGGCTGCTACGAGCTGAGAAATACCAGATGTCATTTCCAACATAATTTTCTCTACATTGGAAATGAGCTGTTAAATTGGACCTCTGATTCTGCTGTCACACTAATTTAAATAGGCTTAATATTACCATTTCCTTGGTTGGTCACCTTCCCTAGTTTTGCATAATTGCCAAATTTGTCTACCCCACCTCTTGTGTATCTTTCAATTTCAAATGGTTTCAGCCTCAATCTGAATTTAGACAAATGTCTGGGGAGTCAGTTATTGCTTTAATGACAAAGTATGTGTCCAAAATATATAACTGGCTTTTGCAAACTGCGTAACTGAAGATTAAATTGCCTTGTGATGTTATATGTGTGTGTATATACATATGCATCTGTCTGTGTTTTTCTGTAAATACACTTTGCCAGTTGGCATAATATTTGGATCCCAGTGAAATCTGTGACAGCTAGAGTGTCTCTTTCTAAGCAGCTGTAGCAAGGTTGTAACAAGCTGTAGAGTTCTGACCTCTGAAAACTGTCCCAGGTCCCACATTAAAGGTATGAGATGCTGTTGAGTTGGATCAGATAAGTATTTTAGCTTAAGCTCAGTCTCATTGGAAGAAAGTTGAAGCATATCAGGAGAACAGACTAGGAAAGTTTTGTAGCAGGCTTCAGAATAAGCATTTTGGAACATTCTGTTCTCTCAAGAGCAAGAATGGTACAAATTAATGTGATTTAAAAGCAAATAAAAGAGTGTCCCTTACAGCCACTCCATTCACAAAAGCTGCATACAGAGGAGGCAGTCGGAAATCCAAGTGGCCCCAGATGGTACTGGATAAATCTGAGCTGTAGATCTGAAACAAATTGACATCAGTTAATTCAAAGTCCTGAACCTAAGGATAAATATGTATTGTATCTCTGATGTAATCAAGACCAGACCATACCCCCTTGGGACCTAACTGCTCCCTTTTGTGAGAAAAATATTGTTGCTTCAGAAGGTATGAAAAGAAATTCAGTTTCCTGTTGGCTTATGTTCTGTTCCACTCAAACAGAGCTCAGGGGACAGACCAACACTATCCACTCAATACCTTTACAAAACCTGTGGCCATTGATATCTGTTCTCACCACCCATCGACAGTTCCCTCAGAATCACAGAAGCATTTAGGTTGGAAAAGACCTCCGAGATCATAAAATCCAACCTAAATGATGAGAGGACTGGAAGATGTTCAGTTAAAGGTTTTTCTATGTTTCAGTAAAACCCTGAATGAACGATAGATGGCCTCCTGGTGCTGCAAATTGAATGAATAAAAGGGCATAAACTACCATGGGTTGGAAAGGGGTGTTCTCTGTGGGAAGAGACCTATCAGCACATAATGCTCTGGAGCATGAGTCCAACTAGGCAGATCTTAATGGGGACTAAATTCCTCCTCATTGATGCACTCCTGTGTTGGAAGGGCTTCTCCTCAGGGTCAAGTACTCCTCTAGTTTAAAGAGAGCAAGGCTAAAGAAGAAACATGGCTAAGTTATCTTCGACAACAATTATGTTTTATGGACTGGAATTAACCAGCTACTAATTCTCCATCCTTTTAACAGTCCCTTGATTTGAAAGGCTGTTCAGATGTGATATTTACTTTGCAGATGTTTTTAATAAAATCTCATAGGTGAAAGAAAAGAAGGGATTCTTAATTAACTGTTTGCAGAGGGGGATCTTAGCATACAGACTGATAAACAAACTTTTGCCCATCCAGAGTGAAAAGTAACTCAAGCACTGAAGTTTCCCTGTCTTCAGTGGAAAGAACACCATGTCTCTTTTTCCATGCACAAAAGAATTTCACCATGGCAAAGGTTCCCTTATATAGCCCAAATTTTCCCTTGCTTTACTTAAACCTAAACCCTAGAGTGTGCTATAAATGCCAGACACCTTACCTTACTGTACTGTGTCACTTTGTGGCAGACCTCGGTGCTGGCACCCAGAAGCCCCACTCCAAGAGTATCCAGAATCATTCTCTTGCTTCTCTGAATTACTTGGTCTGTCAAGTGATTTGCATTCAAACCATGAATCACACTGGCAAAATTTCCTGTAATTGTCTGGGAAGGGAAAAAATAAAGAAAAAGGAGAAGTAGATGTTTATCTATACTTAAAGTAAACTCTACTTTTTTTCTTTCCTCTTTTTCCTTTTTTTTCTTTCAGTTTTGGGCTACTGCTCAGCATCCTGGCTATTTCTGTTGCCCTGCCCCTACTTATATGAATTGCATCAGCATAACTAAGGTTTGAATTCTTCCTCTTTTTATTCCCATAAATGCCACTGTGTTATTTATGCTTTATTTATACTTCCATCATCATCCTTTTATGTTCTGTATTTCTTTTGCTTTCTCCCTGACTTGAGTCCTTGAGAGTATGCACTGCAAGTGCTATAACTTTGCAAGATCACCTCTCTCTCTCTCTGTCATCTCTAATGACTATTCACACACACACACATATATATTAAAAAAATAAAAGTAAAAACATCTTGTCTTTCCATAGCACCTTTTTATTGCTATTGAAGTCCATGGGAAAGTGGCATTTCTTCTCCCTGATTAGCAGCATTACTATCCCAAATCTTGCAGGGCTTGAAGCTCAGTGGGAGACAGGACTTGGCAGCCCTACCTTGTACATGTTGCTCATAGCTTCCAGGTCCCATTGAATTCACTCTCTGTTGGAGTCCCTGCTTTTCTCCGAGGCAAGATCTTGCCTCCATGAAAAGCAGTGGCTCCTTGTTCCTAAATCCTGCTGATCTAAGAATTATATACATTTATTTTCCTCTTCTGTTGAGCATTGACCTATTAGGCAAATTCAACCTGCTGCTTGGCTGGAGCTGTGAGCTGCTGTTAGTATCTGCATTAGAAACTAATCTACAGCTTCCCTTCTCAGACCATTAGAAATGTCCTGTCTAGAGATATATATTATTTACAACCAGTCTATACACACGGCTTCTTTTTTATACTGGCATTACTGAATATAGATCTTCTCTTTTTGCAATGGTCTCCCTCCATTTCCCCTCATCCTTCCCCTTCGTTTACTCCCCTGCACATATGCACACAGAGTTATGGTATTTCCTTTTGACCTTCATTTTGCTAAGTTAAACAAACCAAACTGTGCCATTCTATCCTGTATAATACAGACTCAAGCCTACTTTTCATTGCATTGTCCACACTGGATTCCTCTTTTTCTAGCAACAGTGACTGGGATTTTAGCCATTAATACAGACAAGTTCTCACTCAAGCCTTGTACTAAAGCCTTAAGATTATGTGGATGAAGCAGTTACAAGCAGTTTAAAGCAGGTGAATCACATACCCAAACTGTGATGTACACCTGCTGAAACATACAGAGAGTAAGGATATGAAAGCTTAAACAGAGAAGTGCATCTTAGAGTGCAAAGAAACAAGACAGTACCTTTGCCCACATCTTGCAGGGATGGTGCAAGATCCCAGAGAGACCCAGCAAAGGAGTGGTGACCAGTGAGCAGGGGAACTCACTCTCACAGTATTTATATTAGGCCTTTTTTTCTTGCTCATCTTTTCTTGCCCATTTCCTCTTCTGCCTGGAAATCCCTTTTTTTCTTCACTTTCAACTTTCCTCTGACTAATCGTACCACTGGGACTTGTGTGATAGGACTTAGCCAATCATATTGTGTAAATTGATATTTGCAATACTTCATTACCAGGTAGAAACTGATATATTAATTCAAGTGTCTTACATTTGGTAATATGGGAAGGTGTGCACAACCACAATAATCCTTGGATAACTCTACAGGCTGGGAAAGCAATCAGCCCAGTACCACACTACAGGATGGGAAAGGCTATTTTAGCTTAAACAACCTGTTGTTTAGTTTGTTTTTTTTCTTCTATTGCTATGTATCTCCTCTATAATACATACAAGTCAGACATGGGAAATATATGCCATAAGAATTTCAGACCATAAATTGGATTAAGGCAGCTCCTGGCATTTAGTAGCATTTCAACAGTGATAGGTGGCGAGAAATCTCTGCCTGTCCCATCAGGAAGGGAGTAGACCCCCTAGAGGAGCATAACTAGGGGCCACTGAATAATTCTGAGGTAACTAAGTAATGTAGGTATGAAGTTTGGGAACCACTTGGATTAGGGATCAAGTCTTCTCAGAGTTACAGCCTCTCACTCCCACGCTTAAGTGCTGCCTAAAATTTAGGCTGGGAACCTCGGTCCTTTATTCAGAATAGCTTCAAATAACTTTGTAAAGCCTTATCTAATCCATGAGTCGTTCCAGGCAGACAACAGTGTGGGTCTACAGGTGTAGTTATGCATTGATTTGAGTGGTTCTAACAGTACAGAAAGGTCCTGTTTCAGGCTGCATCCTCTCCCTTCACCTGTCCCTGGATACATAGTCCTTCTCCTTGACACTAATGCTGAGCAGACCCCTTTCTGAGCTGGTCCAGCCTGTGTCCAGAACTAGTTCAGTGATTCTCAGCTGTCAGGCATAACTGAATTTCATTTCTAAAATTAAATCTAACAGCACAAGCAGAGGGAGAGAGGAGCAGGGCTAGCAGTACGCTGTGAAATTTGGGGAGGGCATGGACAGGTAAGAAGAGAGGAGAGGGGTTCAGTTGTTCCCCAGGAAGCTTTAACCCGGACATTTGCCTATTTTGCCTGTGTTTTTTAGCCAGTTTTGCTTTTGGTTGTCATCTTCAGGTACTTAACTTGATGCTGAAAGTTGCACTGGGTAATGGAATGCCTTAAATCATAGTGATGAGTGATCAGTGATAAGTCAGTTCATGGATACAGCCAAAGAACTTGACGCCTAGGACTCCTAAACCCCAGCCCTACAAACACATATATAATTTTGTACAGGGTAACCTGCATTATGTTCAGGTTTCCATTTAAAGCCTTGTCCTATCTTTCTTTTAAATATGAGTAGCTGTTCAGCATGGCTGAACCTATTCCCACACACATTTCCTATGAGTATGCCACAGTTTCCTCACTCATGCATGCATAACTTGTACCTACATAAAATATGCCAGCACATTTCCTAGTTCCTGGGTGAAAAGTGTGCTTTGGCCAAATTCTGACCCCATAGGGAAGGAGAACCAGAATGTGCATCAGTGCTTCTTCCTTGCCCCATGTATTTCCACCCTGAGGAAAACTTCAGAGGTAGCCTGGATGCTCTGAAGAGTTATCTTTGGTGCTGATAAAATCCAGCCCACATAATGGGATTGCTTACATTGACAAGGTTGGCAATGATTAGACAGGTTAATAGAAGGCAATTGGACTGAAAAAGGGAAAGATTTTGCTAACTTTCACTTTTGTTCTTTCAGGTAATTCTTCTCTCTGGAAAAATGGAAGAAAATATTGAAGTTCCAGAACCACAGAATCACGGAGTGGCTCCAGTTGGAAGGGATCCCCAGAGATCATCTTGTCCAGCCTGACTGCTCTAACAAGGCCACCCAGAGCAGGATGTCTAGCACCATGTCCAGTTGGGTTTTGAGACTACATAGCATCTCTGGGCAGCCTGTGACAGTGTTTGACCAGGAAAAGATATTAAAACCCCAAAGTCAGTCCTCCTTCCGTCATCTTTTTCCTTTACCTTTGGGATATCCTTTATAATCCCATTCCATTTCTCATTTCTTCCTCCTCTTCAAGTGAGACAGAGGTCCAGCTGCCTTTATTCCTATGATGAGACTCCAAAGTGAATTCAGATGGGAGTCAGAATTCGTGATGTGCCTTGCAATTTGATATGCAGTCACATGCTGCTAGCTGATCTCAGATACGTGGTCACTTCCTCCTTGATTGCAGGATGGATTGTCCCATGCATTGCAACAATAACATCACTACTCTTTAAGGACTGAACTGAGATATTATGAAGAAGTGAGAGTTCGTTGAAAAAGAATGAAACTGTAAATGCACATAATTGTTTGGGACACCAATTTCCAGACTATGGTCTGCAGACTTCTTAGTCAGGTGTACACTGTAGACTGTGAGGGAAAGGAAAGCAATACGATTATCACTGCAGGGGGAAGAGACATCTATACAATCTCCTGTACTTCCACAGAATTCCTAGGGGTCTAAACAGAAGATGGAAAATCGGTGACTGAGAGTTTGGTACAGGCAGTCCACCCTGACAAAGGGAATCTGCTGCTTTCTTCTTCTTTGGCACAATATGCATGGTTCAGCAATTTGGGCAGACAATTCGTTAACTAGTGAGCATAGTGGAAAGACAAAATATGTTCATCCAAATGCCATTTGCAGCATTGTGAGCATCTACAGTAATGAGCTGTGCTGATTACAGAACAAGATTTCAGAAAACCAGTGCCCCACAGAGTCTATTTTCGCCTGCTGACATCACATTTTCAAGCTGCTTTTTTCCTGCTTTTGCCTCCAGTTATTTTAGGCTAAACTCTGCCCACACCTGCAAGCTGTATGTCTGCAATTGAAAGCAATTTTGGCCCTAGCCTTATGCTCCTTTTGTTCTAAAGAAATACAAAAAGTTATGACAAAATACAGAGTCCAGGCTTCCTTCTCTCCAAGCCAGCTTTTAAGAAGTAACTTTGTTCATGGCCTATCCTAAGATGAGGAAACAGGACACAGGGCCAATGTGCTCTGTTTACAGAGATTCTGCTGTTGCTGTGGGTCTGGAAACAACTTTTGAGTGCAGAACCTACTCCTTTTCCCTCCACTGGGATATTTTAAGTACAGTAAAAATGTGAGAATCTTAGCAAATGATCTGGAATAGGTGGTTTGATCAGCCCTACAGCCATAAATCTTGTGATACTGTAATTCTGCACCACTATTGTTATAACCTCCTGTGACTCTTTTTCCTCAAGCCTACCTTCCCACGTTCCTCCCAATGGCAGTTACTGAATCAGACAGCAATAACACGCAGCAAATGTAATAGGCATTTACTGAACCATAAAATGTATCATTCTAGAAATTTCTAGCCTGTAGTACTTCTCTTATTCACCTACTTGCACAACTAATGGCACTAGCAGTGCAATCTCTGAGATGTTAACATCACACTTGTTCCCTTTTTTCAAATTTCCCACAGCAAATCTTGAAAGTGTCCAGCTGTATTCCGGTAAAGGTTGCTACGAGTCAATGTCCCAGGTCTACGTTACACTGTCCCTCCTGCCCTGCTAAATTAGCAGTGGTATTCCTAAAGGCAAGACTTCAATGTTCATTTAAACTTGTAATGTAGATGCTGGCTTGCTTAAATAAGCTGTAAGACAGAGGTACCAGATATTATTTGGATATTCCCATGGGATCACATGCAAGAAAGATTGATCATTTCCATAAAGACATACTATGAAGAGGCTTCAAGCTGCTCCACTAGTAGCAAAAGTATGTTTGAAGCCAAAGAGAATGTTGGAGCATGTTGCTGAATGATTATTCCAGCCTCAACATCATTTATGGAGTAGTGTGAAAAGGCCTGATCTATAACAATGTAGGAAGACATCGCAGTTCCATGAAATTCCCATTGACCCAGTGTGAATTTTAGCTCTCACAAACACTATGGTCTTTACCTGCTTTACTGGTGTCAGCATCCAGATGCTGATAGTGGAAGGGGCTACACCATATTGGGCTGCCTCAGGTTCACAGCTCAGGAGGAGGAGGTGCAGGGGAAGGTGACACAGCCAGATCTGGTCCCTCATAAACCACCTCTACACCCCAGGCTACCACCACTTCACCCTCACAGACAAATTCCCAAAGATTTTCTTCATCTCACTGTAGCTTCCCACTCCATTTTCTAAAGAAATAAGATTACCTGGACTAGTAGCAGGTGGCTGTAAGCTTCCTATGTGACATGACCTCCAGTATGAATAATAGTAGTGGGTGTGGGATATCACATAGGTTTTCTGTACGTGCATCGACTTTGCCATAACTTCTCCTTGTTGATGGTTTTGGCTGCTTGTGGCAGCCTGTAGCACACATTGCTCTCTTAATCAAAGAGCAGCCACAATGGCTATATTATGTGGCCAAAAGGCAACCAGATGTCATTACAAGACTTGTGCTATTTGGGAAGATGATAAAACTTGACAAGCATAAGTTCAGAGTTTGATTAGTGTAAGCCAAATTAGCAAGAGCACATGTGAGGGATATGGAAATTTTAATTAAATTACTAACAGACCTCCAGTGGTGCAAATGAGGCATTAGTCACTGTGCTGGGCTGCTGCATGATGCATGTGAAGGTGCCCAGCAAAATGATCCTCCTGATCATTTCAAAGTGAGCCCAGATATCAGGCTGTAATCAGTCCCAGCAAGGCTGTGGTGGTGTTTCAGCAGGGAGATGTGGCATCAAGATATAGTATACAACAAGCTTAACCATTAAGTAAGGGATAAAAGAGCCTCTCTGCATCTAAACTATTAGTCGTGGATTTGAAACCACTAGGAAATTATCCAAGACTCCATTACAAAATTTGTATGCACTGGAAGGGCTAAAACAACACCTAAGACATATACAGTAAACCCAGAATGAATAATAAAGCAATATTCTTCAAAGAGAAACAGGCTTTGGGAGAAAAATAAATCACCTAATTTTGTCAAGAGTCCATCATTTCCC
This sequence comes from Margarornis squamiger, assembly GCA_035222235.1. Taxonomy (NCBI): domain Eukaryota; kingdom Metazoa; phylum Chordata; class Aves; order Passeriformes; family Furnariidae; genus Margarornis; species Margarornis squamiger. Next base: position 68,683,502 of record JAWWTY010000001.1, on the reverse strand, counting down.
TGTCAGCAGCTACAGAAGAATTGAGACAGGTACTGGGAGATGCTATGTGAGTTAGCAGAATTGTTCCTCCTTCTTTCACTGCAGACATTTGCTTGCAGGCTCCCAGTTTAGACCCTCCCAAACATAACTCCCCTGGAAGGATTTCAACAATAAATCATGTTACAAAAGCCACAGGGTACTTGTTGCTAATGGATTGCTTATTCTACAAACCTATGCCATGGGTTGATTTTTTGCCCCCCTCCTCTTAATTGCTGAGCAGCAACACCTGCCCAAGATAAGGAGCCCTTACTGAGGTCCCTGAGGCAGCCTAGGTATCCCATAAGTGACACACGTTCTGCTCTTGAGCATCAATTTTGGGCCACTCTAACAACTGGAAAAAGACCATTTTCACTCATCTTTGGTTGTACCTGGCTAGATCATGCATTTTCCATCATGACAGATTTCAAAAGTGACAATTGCAAACCAGCCTAAAATTAGACTTTAAATGCAACAGTCTCTGATTTACAGTGCAATTATAAAACATGCCATGGTAGTTATTAGCTGTGAGATTGAGGATTACAAGTTTCAGGCTGTAAACATACGAGGAATTTTTAACTGTGATTGTGTATTCACCTTTAAAGAGAAAATGGGCTTAATTACACCAACATTTATAAAAGGGAGAAATAACAGCAAAACTGGAAGAAAGGTTAAATTTGAAGACAAGAGTTATGAATATATAAAACATTTATATTATTACATTTCTAACTGAACATATAAGCAGAAGCTAATGATTTGATTTAAATTGGTCCTTTTGCATAAGTAGCATTTGAAAAATTTTGTGGTTTAGAATTTATAATGACACTATTTTTCCCTATGATTACTCATCTTCAGCATAGTAGATTCAACCAGATGCAGGAGGAATTAAAAATCAAGAAAAATAACTACTTTCACAAAATGAGAGTAATGATCACCCACGTTGACTCTTCAGTATCAACAGGGTTTAAAACAATTCACCTAAAAGTTAAACCTACTGCCAGATGTAGTGGATAGTATTTTATTTACCTTTTCCCTCTGCAGTAATTGGAAGATGTCCCTCCTTGTGCGACCTTGGATGTTGCAGGAGCAATAGAGTTAGCTGTAAGAAAAATAATACGATGTTTGAGTCCTCCGTATTTCTTTTTTAAAGGCCATATTCAATGAGAATAGATGGTGTTAGTGGTACTCCCAACTCACACAGCTTATCTTCCTGACCTTGGTAACTGATTTGCATGGTACAGTGCCAGCACTATGACTTTGGTATAAATATAATAAGGAAATAAACCATTCTTATCTCTCCTTTCCACAATTAGAAAATGTCTCCATTTCTGCAATCTGGGTATTTCCATTCTTTATCAAATTAGGCAGTTTTGAAGTCTATGTTTTCTTTGGCGATTTATTTTCCTTTTCTTCTTTCCTTGATTTGGTATGGTATTTTGTTAAACTCAAGCGGGAGTGGGGGAGCCCAAAGAGAGAGGAGGTACAATTTTGTCCCCCCAACTAAACAAATGAGTCTCACATGAAAGAACAGTGAACTGTTATGGCACATCCTAAAATGCCAGCAAAATTGCAGTGGGGTGTAAGTTACTATGCAGCCAGCGATCCACAGGGTAGGGCTAATGCAATGCTGTTTCACTGCATAAAAAATAAGGCAGCTACATTGGGTGGCAACTTTTAGGAGGCAGTTGGCTGCCTGTGTTGCCCACAAAAGAAAAAATAAAGCTGGGTGGTTTTTAGCCTGGTCCACCCATCGCTGCTTTGTGCTTCTGCATTCCTCTGCACCTGCTGCTGCCAAAGGAAGGGCTCCTAAGGAGGAACAGGGTGGCTCATGCTGAGAAGTAGATCTTCCCCACAGTTTCTTGCAATCTCACCCTACTACCCTTGGCAATGGGACAACCTCCCATGTGCACAGCCCAGCCCAGTGATGCATTGCCCCTTTTTTTCCTGTGATAACAAGGGTCAGGCATGTTTCCCCATGCTCTTCAACCACATGCAAATTTGGGAAGCCCCTCCACTCAAAATCAATTAGTGAAGGTGGATGGCAACATGAAGTGATGTGAAGGCCTTCAAGTGAAGGAAGAAAAGAGAAGATATATGACTGTATGAAAATAAAACATGACATGTCTCACAAGGGCAGTGAAAAGAAAGAAGGGAAGGAAAGCAAAAGAAGAAGGGGAAGAAAGAGACCCCAAGTCCTTATATATTCCAATCTTCTAAAGTATCCTGATTTCTTCCAGGTCTCCTCTTCCCAGGCCCCAGAATCATGTTTTCCACCAACACTAAATTGTCCTTTGTTGCTGAGAAGCTAAGAAATCCCTTCTACCTGGGAAGGGAGAGCTAGTGCTAACTTCTCATGCCTCTCTCAGCAGCAGCAGACTGGGACAGGAGCGGCCCCTCTCCCTAACTAACCTCCACGAAATGAAAGGCAGCTGCTCCAGTTGTTCAGTGTTTTAGCAGGAGCTGGTACACTGTGGTGCAGGGCAATGTACACAGAGCTGTTTGACAGAGGAGTAACCAGCTGGCCCAGAGAGCCTCTGCAATGGAGCCTAAATTGGTACCAAGCTTGGCATGGCAGTAAAGCCCACACCCTCTGCCATAGTCCACTTGTGGTTTCTGATCACTCGGTGCAGGCTGGCCCTCGGCAGGCACTAACACAAGCTGCTTGGTATGTCTCCTCGAGCCAGGGTTATATGGCTTTTTGTCTGCCATCATTTTCCTTGCTGGCAGGATTTGGCTTGCTTCTTCCTGGTCCTCTGCAAGTAGAGAGCAAGTCAAAATACCCCTGGGGGTTGTGTCCAGCTGTTTGGCACACCTGAAGCAGGTTGATGGTTGCTCTTAGGCTGCAACTGAGAAGAAAAACTCGAAATCAAACCAACAATCCCAAGAATATAATTCCTTTCTAGGATCAGACTCTTCTCACACATTTTTTCTCACACGGTCTTTTCCTATAGATACAGATATCTCTGCTATCTGGCACCTGTTAAGGCAGCTGCTCCAACATTTGCAATTTTGCATCATGCATCCAAACTTGGCTTTCATTCTTCTGTGCCAGGAGGACATGTGCTGTGGAGCACTCCATGAGACTGTAGGTGAGCAAAGGGGAAGGAGAAAGGGCTTGTGGTCAGACCTCTGCATATGCTCCATGTGTTCATGGAAAAGCTGGGAAAGAAACAAGGGCTAAGGAAGGGAGGAAAGTATCTCTTTGTAACTATTGTACAGAACGCAGTATCATTTAATGTGATTCTGCTTCCAGATAGAGGCAGACTTGGGGTGAGCCTGCTCACTGACTCCAAGTGACTAAGAGTGGAAGGTCTGTGGCTACTGTTCCTTCCTCTCGTGTTCTCATAGGTCAGCTGGGAGCAAGTCTTGCCTGAAAAGATTGCAGGGTCCCAACTTCCCATAACTTTATAAAAAAGTCCACTCCAGTTTATTTCCTAATCATGGATGCCACACTGATGATGGAAACTGGTGATCTTTGGTCACACTGTGTGTGGTGCTTGCTGGAATGAGATCAGAGCAGAGCCGTCATTAGTTCTGAAGTGGCACTTGGAAAGCAGAAAGCCCTCTTCTTTCTCCTCTCTCACAAGTCATTAACCCAAATAACCGCTATTAGGATGGGTGCTTCTGACAGAGGACCTGGAGCTTCAGGCACATTCAGGAAAAAAATGCAATATTGAGGGAGGAAGCTGAATTGGAGAATCTGCTTCTGGTCTGAGTCAAAGTGTGGTCGGTCCCTGAGAAACTCCTGTAAGGACATGGAAAGATGGGCTTCAAAAGCTCACTAGGTTCTCACAAGAGGGTGGGCAGCATATGAAGGTGGGTGAGGTTCCTTCCTCCATGCCATTACACCACAAAGAAGCCTGTAGAGGAGAGACCTGGCCCAAAGGTCCCCAAAAACCACATCATCTCTGAGTATCCAGAGCCTGTCCATAGGCTTCTGTTGTTCCTGTACTCTGAGAGCAAACGTGAGAGCCTTCACAGGAAGGACAGGAAAGCCCAGCAATCCTTACTTCCAGGTCAGGCATTTCTGAATGTCTCTGAACAAGCTAGCTCATCTCAGACAGGATATGGTTACACAGGATAGAACAACACACAGGTTATCGCAGTCTGTGGTGGGAAACAAGTCAATAATGGAGCCATCATTGGTGCACACTTCTCTACAGCATGGGTTTCATCCACAGCAGACACCTAGGAGACTCCAACCTCACACTTGTTAACAACTGATGTGATTAAAAAAATTGCATACATTTGGGACTCCTATTGCTTTAACTTTGCTGTTTCTGTATCCTCAGGCTTTCCATTTCCCACATTTTTATGATGGTAAGAGTAAGAAACTATTATAGTAAAAACTTAAACTTTCATTTGACTACATGGTTTCAGGTGGTGATGGCTTTAAAAGCAAAAAACAAATGCTTCAAGACTCTAGATCATGTGTTGAGAGAAATATATGAATACAAATCAGGAGTTAATCCATGCTGGGAAGTATAAATTATTGATAAATATATGTAAGACAGAATACAGAAAATCCTAACATCTTATTTCTTCAGAGCACCATGAAATTATACTTGCATGAAGCCATTAGCCCCCAAAGAGTTCCAATTACAGGAAAGACTGACTGAGAATCTGTCACGTGCCTACTCTCTATGTAGGTCAGTGTACACACAAGACAAAACTGAAGGAAACTTAAGGGAAGTTTCCCTACTTCCCCACCTAGACAAACGCTTGCCTAAGGTTCTTCTGGAATTTAGATGATGTCTTAAGTTAAAATTAAACATGATGAGATGTCCACATGAGCAGTGACCACATAGAGAAGGGTGCAGCTCGGGATGACCTTTCTTAAACAGGGTGAAACACTTGTGTTTATCCATCCACTTTGCAAGCACAATTATTACACAGGTAGGCAAAGTCACAGAAATGGCACACACAAACTAGGCATGGAAAAACAGGCAGAAGAGCATATAGCAAAAACTAATCTTTTTTACTCTTCTGGTGGCCTGTTCACTCATAACTGAATCATACATCTTAAACATTCCTTGGTTAAAGAAACACGTTAAATACGCCATGTATGAAGAATATACAGAAAAACTGGAGAGGATACAATAATAGGAAGAACAATAATAGGCTTAGAAAGCGTGGCCAGTGAAAGAGGGATGAGGTTTATTTAGCTTAGAAAAGAGAAGTTGTTCCATTTCACACCGCAGCTAAGCCAGTCCATCCACTGGTGCTTGTCTGATGCCCTCCCTAGGGCTTGATCCAAAGAACTAAATCAGCAGAAAACTAATTTTCTTATTTATTTGAATGCTTCTCCACTTTATCTTCTGAACTAGTTCATCACAACCACACGAAGGCTAGCTAAAAGGGAAAAAATGTAGGGTGGTTCATTTTGGCAGGAGCTGACGTTCAGATTGGCTTAGCTTTAATGTGGAAGTGTATTTCCATACATGATACAAAAATAAAATCTGTATATTTTAGAAGTAGGTGTTGAGCAACGTTGCTGTATCTGTTTAGAAAGAAAACAAAAAGTTTTATCAAAAATTCTTGGTTAATATGAGAAAAACTTTGTAACAGGAAGGGTACTGGGTACTGAAACATTAAAATATCGTACATAAGAATATTACGGAATTTCCTTCGCTAGAATCATTACCAGTGTATTACACTGATATCTGCCAGGATTAGTCCAAGATTTCTTATCCTGCCTCAGTGCAGACGTGGATTGAAGGGTGATCTCTTGAAATTCATTCTATCCCTTCTTTTTTCTGACTTTCTGACACCCATCCCACCTAAGTTAGCTCTAACTGAACTCAATACTACTTGAAAATATGGCTTTAACAAGAACAGTGTCAGATTCTAGTACTGCTGTGTGACTTATATGTTGCTGAAGATCAGAGAAGCATCTTTGAACACACTGTTCATGGACATGTTGTCAGACACACCGCTCATGATCAGCTTTGCATTCTGGAAAACTTCTTAGGTTGGCATAGCTCGTCTCTAAATACACTGTGAAAATAAGCCCATAAGAATGTCATACATCAGAGGTGATTCATAGGCTTATAGTTCAGACTACAAATGGGATTGCAGCACTTGCAAGTAGCTGCTGAAGCACAATGGAAATCCAGTTGCAAATACTGGAAGTCACCAACTGGGAAGTGTGTACACCGAGATATAAAATTTCATTAATATATCAAAAGAAAAGTATAACAAACAACAATTTTTTGTTGAAATGTAAGTGATGTTCACATTTAAAATGCAGTAGTGTGAAATTGGAAAATTGGCATTAAAATGAAGACAATGGATGTACTGTATTAAGGACTTTTTTGAGGGGGAAACTTTTCAAGAAATGACAGGCTATAGAATAAATAAATCAGATTTGGAAAATACTGAAATGCACTTAATCTTCTATCTCCCCAGAGTCAATAAATGTCATTATTAATGATGTTCTCTGGCAAAGTGTTTTGTGGACCAACTAAACACTATAGCTTTCCCAGCTTTCATATACAAAACTCTCTACTCACTTTACTGCAGGTAAGTACTGGTAAAAGACTTGTAGGTAGAATAGAAAAAGAAAAATCATAAATAGGCATTTATTAAGAAAATACAACAATCACTTTAATTAAGAAAACATTATCTAAAGAACTAGACAAAACTAGTTCAAATGCAGCAACTCTGTGGATTCATCCAGACTTTACAGTGAGGGATCAAGGTAAGAAGTATGCTTTACAGAGTATCTTTTCATGTCTTTGGAAATCTGTCAAATGGAGAGGATCGATACTAACGTAGGGAGACTGCATAAGCCCTTCAAAGACATCTGAGCACAGGAGTTGCTGTGCAATCACGCCCACCCTGCCGATGCTGTGCAGCCTTACATTGGAACCACCACTGTGGCACAGAAAGCTGCCATCCACAGTTTGAGGAACGGGCAGCTTTCTTCTTTGACAAGCCCTGCTGTCTTTGAAATTGAGATTTACTTGTTCTAAAGGGACTGATTAAAGAGGGAGAGGAAGCTTCAAAAGACCTTACTGCCTCTGTGAGATAACTAGTCAGAAGGCTGCACTGACAACCTCTCGTGACATGTGGGAAACTGCAGCAGGACTGCAGGTCTCTTGACGGAGCGAGAGGAGTTTGACCTTGGCCAGACTGTTGTATACCCGTGAAGATAAACAACTTGCAGAGACTGAAAGAGCCCATGAGAAGCAGAAGATAAGAAGCCTGGTCAAGTTTGTACAGAGACAGTAATTTGTACAAAGACAGCAGTTTGTAACTGTGGCCAATAGGTGATTGTTTGTGTATAATGAACACCAATAATTTTAGTGCACGTACACTTAGGAAATATATAAAAGTAGCTGTGTGAAAAAAAAAATATATATATAATAAAGAAAGCTTTCACATTTATCTATTTGGGATCTTCACCTGCTTTTTATCGTCCATCCCAACATTAACAGCAATGACAGTGACATGTACCATAGTTTATTTTTTCACTTGTTCCTCATTCTGCCCTTTAACATTATCATCTTCCTACTTGTCTATGAGAACGCCGCAGTTTGCAGGCACATCATAAAGTAAACAGTTCGTCTACTTCAGATGGGATTCTCCCATAATTTTCCCTCATGGGCTTCATGTATTTTTGTTCTGAAATTTTTTTCAGTCACTCATATTTAAAGCCATTGTAACCATGACTGAGCAGTGTTGCAAGTATCATAAGGATAATTCAATGGGAAGGGCATAATAATGGATATATGGAATAGGAAAGAACAAAATCTAGTTAAGTTATACTCAATGATTTTAGAGGTCTCTTTCAACCTTAACTATTCTGTCATTCTCTGAAAATGCTAAAAAAATTCTGAAGATGGGTCTGCAATTTCTCTAGGCCTCTGTGTGTATGTGTTCACTTAATCTAATTTCACTCACTTAATGCTGATCTGTGCTGATACTGTCATTTTATCCCATTACCAGATGCAGCCCATCTGAGTCCAAAGCAGGAGGATGCACAAATAACCTCCCCTTTCTCAGTCCTGGCAGTGAACCTTGGGTCAACATCTTCTGTTCATTTCCTTCTCCCACTCCTATCTGCCCTTATGGAAGGAATGACTTCCTCTGCTGATGCACCAAAATACCACTTCTCATCCAACCCCCTTCTGAAAAAAAATATTTCATAAGACATCCTTACTAACAGGAAAAATTTTTAGAGTTAACCGCAGAGGAGAACTTTCACTTTGACTGATATATCTTTTCAGGGTGTAACGTTAAAAGGCCAAGGATTTTCTTTATTTTGGTGACATTGTATGAAAAATATTGCCCATCAGATAACTCAGATGTCCCATTTGAGGAGTTCAAATTAAAGATAAAACCAGATCCATATTTACATAATAAAGAAGCTGACAAAAATACTTGGGTGATTATGCAGACATCTAGTTTAACATGTCTTGAAACTGTTGACCTCAGTGATTCACATCTCATCCTTTCAAAGAAAGATACTTCACTTATTTTCTCAGTTTATAGTTGTGCCTTTTATCTTATTTCCTGTGAACTCCAGAGGCCTAATTCCTCATTTATGTGAGTCCTCTTGGGATAACAGAGGCCACAGGGATGATATTTCTTGATTTTATTGGTTCTGCTTTTGTCTTAGTTGTTCAAAATACAGCAGGAAAAAAGAGAATTAGAAAAAAGAAAGGATAATGGCACTTGATCACACTCATCATGAAGGCCTGGTATTGTGGCTTACTCTCATCATGTGTTTGCAACAAGCCATTCCTTTCTCCATCACTCTCAAACAAGCTAAGGCAGTGGCTGTCACTCTGTCCTTGCGCCTCTCCCAGTCCTGCCCCCACTCCTTGCAGGTAGCAAATGTCCTGTTTGGCATACCTGTACTGATAAACAGCAGAGCACAACATGGTGGGCACTAGTTTAGGACCCCCAGTTATCTTCACTGCTTAAACTTTAATCTTATGTTTTGGGTCTCGGACCACTTCATTTAGCTCTCTCTGCAAGACAACCTGCTCCTGAGCCACTAGCACACTGGCACAAGCCAGCCAGTCTCACATGACCTCGGAGCCCTGGACTGCAAGCAGAGTTTGCAGACCTGGAAAAAAGGCATGGCCAGGCATCCCATCTACTGGCTTCCTGATAGACTTCTAGTTATGTGGTGAAGCCTTATGCAGTAGTAGTGTTTGCTCCTGTCCTTGACACTGCTACTTTATTTACTGCTGAGCACCTTTAGAAGGAATAGGTGGCAACTGTGCCTGCTAGTGAATGCTGACAAGGAAATCAGTAAAGATATACCCTTCAATTACTTTTAGGCAAATAAATCTTGGGCTAAAAATAAAAGCATTGAACATTCACTTGTACTGTTTGCTATATACCTATACTTCTTGCTACAAATGGAGCAAATGTTATATAGATGACCTGGAGGAGTTTCGCATGGAGAAGGCTACAGTTCCAAGTCTGGAGGGTAAGTTCACATCACCCTGAGAGGTGCACTGCCCATAAGCAGGAGTGTCTCTGTTTGAAGGAACCTGAACTATTAAACATTCTTCATGACATGGCTTCTTCCAGCTGTGGTACCGCAGTGCTTTAAAAATACAGAGCAGAGACAGCACTGCCACCTGCTGCTCCCAACATGGCTCTCATGCTCCATGGGCATCAAAGCTTCGCTTTAGAATCACAGAATATTATGAGTTGGAAGGGACCCAAAAGGATCATTGAGGCCAACTTTTAGAGCTTGGGTGGTAAAAGCTGATATATGCTGTAAAAATACATTTACTGTAAAAGTAAATATTTAAAAAAATAATAAATAGTTAAAATTATTTACCATAAAATTAAATACCAACTTTGCCCTTTGCAAAGCATCAGATAATAACATAAGCTACCGTTATGATCCTGTCATAGTTTCAAAAAGAAAACAAGCCATTTTGCCACCCTGTTTTGCAGCTTAGTCACATACTCTGGTGCTGTTCTCTTTGGCTAGTTCAGCACAAAAAGTTTACCTACTGAAACCATGGATAATTAGCCTCTCAACAAACTAAGGTGTTAGATTAACAATGCTGTCCTTAAAGAAAGGCATGATGGACAACAGACAAGAGTGATAATGGACAGAGTAATATGCAAGAAAAATACGTCCAAAATCCTATTGAAATGCATGATCTAAAAGTGATAGTGCAGGTATTTACACTTTTTCTGCATCACCTGTCCTATACAACTGAAATTATTAGCCTGAATCTTACATATCTTGACTTTGACAAACACTATCAGAAATGCACCTAAACAGATACTGTTTTAAGGTCATAATAGAAGGAATCTTAACATTTTCGTAGTGCTAAAATGGTACATTATTGGTAAAAGATAATGGCTACTACTATTGCTCTAAAGCTTTGAGGAAATGGGACACTGATGCTTAGTGGCTAGTGGTTCAGGGAAAGTCAGTCACAACAGACCTGAACAGTGAAGGGTATCTAAGGTCACTATAAATTCAGTGCTAAAGAAGCTATACTGGGGTTTTAACAGCTAGGCTTGTGACCCTGGAGCTTTTGATGACACTTTAATGAAGAATTGGATTAGTATTTGTGATTTAACTACTGAGTTGCAATGGTTGCCAGAAACTGCCAAAGAAGTGATAATTCATTCTTACAATAACGCATATGAAAATTTTAAAGGAAAGCCACTGTACTATTTGGGAAATTAAATTTCAGATCTTCCCCCACAAAAATTTCTTTATATGAAATAAAGAAGTGTATATGGAAAGGCATGCATGCTGTGCAGCCAGTCATGCATCCTGGCAAAAACTGCAGGGAACTTTGCCACCAAGTTGAGAGAGACCAAAATTTCAAATTCCATATTTACATTTGCATGTGAAATTCACTGGGAAAGATTTGCTTCCTGTCTTTTGGAACATCACTTTTTTGTGTTAGATTCTAAAGAAAATTGCTTTTTATGTTAAAAGCAGCGCTTGGCACACAGTGTGGCATTAACACCTGCTCACACTTTGTCTTGGGATGCTTTGAATCAGGATCATCCTTGCTTATCCAGTCAAGCTGTCTACTGCTTCACTACCTAAAGTGTATTAATGCTTTGTAAGCCCATTCTTCTTCCCTATTAAAGTCCTTGCTCATAAATCATCCAAATCCCTCAGCCTGAACTCACTTTACTACTGCCTTTAGTAATTTTTATCTATGTCTGGAAACTCTTCAGGATGTCAAAAAAGAGCCAACTGAAACAAATGCATTCCAATGTATTTCTTTCCTCCTGCAGTGCAAATTCAAGCAGGTTAGCTTCTAGCACTTGCAGCTTGAACAGGAGTCAAGCAATGGAGTATTTCCCCAGCCAGACATGATTCTCAGCTGTGAGAAAAGGACTAACATAGCAATACTTCCTGGATAGACAAGTGCCTGTCATTCCCAGCTCACACATATTTAACTGGGTCCTCATTTGGATGCATCTGGCTGGGAGATTTGCCCAGCCAAAGCACTGTGGACATGCTCAGAGTCTTAACACAAACATTGAACATGATGCTCCCAGGCTAGTTAAAACATATGACACACAAAATACTACTACTACTACCAACAATAATAAAGAAATCAAGAGATCATCTGAATATAACTGGGGGTAGTAAACAACTATGAAGCTCAAACTTAACAAGAACAGAAAGAAGTTAATAAAAAATTATATGAGGTAAATTTGTGCGTATTTGCTTATTCACATGGTGTTAGCAGGCAAAACACATTCAGACTTCACGTACCTTTACCAGTATACTGTTTCTCACTCCGATACAGCAGCTTGAAATAGCACAAAACTACCTACTGTCTAACTAGCTTAGGTGATAGATAGATGTTTGTGCTTCAGGGGCAGGGATTAATGAATTAAATTAGTTACGCTTTCCTGTGCAGCAATTTGCCAGAAGAAGTGTGGGTGGATTTGTGATTTGCATAATAACAAGGTTTGAGACACTCAAAGATGAGGAAAATAGAATATTTCAGTTGGATGGGGCATACAGTGATCACCCAGTCCAAAATTTAGCCAAACAGCTCCAATTAATGTAAGGGGAAGTTGTGTGGCTAAGACTGCTAATTAGCTTTGTGTCTTCAATTAAGAATCTTTATAGTGTCATAAATTTTCTTATTTGTGCTCTGAGTAAGATGAATATTATATAGAAGAGGAATTGTTTAAATCTTACAAGAACACTCAAAATAAGATGCAGGATGAATGAACAGAACAAACCAGGTGCTAGCTTAAGATAGTGTGATCTGTAAGGTTTTAATGCTCAATAAGCTTACTGACAATACCCAGCTGAGATTTATAAACAAAATTTTTCTTCACAGAGGAAGCACAATACCAGCAAAACCATTTTTGCTCAAAAACTTAAAAAAGTTCTATGCAGAGGAATAAATTACATGAAGTAGGGAAAAACTACTTGGGCAGTTGTTACACGGTTTTACAGCATGTCAGTCACTATAGTATGTATAGATGAGATTATCTTGATGTTTCCCAAACTGTATATCAAATATGTATTGCTGGAATGCATCGAGCTGGCTTCTGAAGAGCTCCTGTGGATAATATGATTATCAATACAAACCACAGTTGCAAATACTTTTCCTTCATAGAGCTACCAGGATACCCTCTGCATTCAATTCATCTGCTCCTCCAGTCCATCTCACTCTTCACCCCCTGCTCTGGATGCATGATGTGCAGTTAATTTGACATTGTTGATAATCTGGCCTCTTGTACCTGCAGAGATGCCAACTCTTAGGGTTGTACCTAAGTGCCTTCTTTGGCTTCACAAACATTTTTTTTCCACTACAAAGTGAAAAACCCCAGACAGGTGCATTGGAACATATTCACTCTGGATGACAGAAAAAAGCAACAGTACAGTAAAAGGAAGAATGTAGAGTTTTCTTGGAGAAAGTAATCAGAACATACTCTACTAGTACATGCTCTTCTGTTGTCAACTGGTGGTGATCCAAATATCATCTTTGTCCACTAGAAATCAAGGGGAAAGCCACATCAGCCTTGACCTGGGGACAGGCTGAGAGGTTAAGAAGAAAGGCCACATGGGTAGGCTACTGATGAATATTTTAAAGTCACTATCAAACAGGTTTGAATAACCACATTTATTGTTAGTATTATATATTTCGGTATTACACACAGTATTAATTACATGGCTATGTAGCTATTGTACTCCTCTAACACTGAAAAGATAGGCTCTAGGGCTGAAAAAATACAGACATAATAATTCGGTACTTATTTTGCTTTTCCTTAGCTATATATTTCATTTCTTCCTTTCTCCTCTTTCCTCTGAACAATCCTTATACTTGGCAGTTTTAATTTTTTTTCTCTTTCAGACTGTCTGTCACAGACAATGTCTTGACTTACAAAGAGATCTTTTCTTATTCCAGAAGCCTTTTTTGTCACTATGACTGCAGGCTTTATCCTTATCTCCTTCTTCTCAGATAAGCTTCCCCTTCACTAAGATGCATTCTATAATCTCAGCCTATTTCTATGTGATTTAACCTCCTTGAGATGAATACATTTTTTTTTTTTTGCTTTTTTTATTTGAGAGGATTTTATTTAAGGGACTCAGTTCTGATACAATCTAGACTCATGGCATTCCATTAAAAAATACAAACAATAATGAAGGAAGCTTTCCATTTTCTGAGAAGGGCACTTTGGCAAGAACTGTACATACACAATACACATGAAAAATTAAAAGGTGAAAACAATAAACAATTTTCTTTGCATGGGCATAACTCTTTCCAGACTAGCAAAACTTTATGGCATATACTACTTCTGTTGTCTTGTTGCTGACACAGGAAAGATAATTCCTGTGCTTAGTTCATAAGCAATTAATAAATAATCTTTATTTTTCAACAGCTTGCAGTATACAAAATGAGGAGAACTTCTTAAAAATCTATTTCCTATATTCGCAAGGGCTTAAAGAGTCTGTAGGCTACTGGAATTAAGTGGTTATGATTTTCCATAAATGCAGACATTTGCTTCATTAACACTTCATTAAATCTAAACACCTAACACTCTTCATTCCATATATCTCTTAAATATCCCAAACAGTGTCTCAAACATTTATTCTGCTGATATGTTCATTTTTAGTGATAATGTATTATTTGTAGTTATATACATGACTGAAACTCCCAGCTGTTTTAGACAGATGATATCTTAGAGGAGATCCCTACAAAGTAGAATAGTAATCCCTCTATGTAAACACTTGGAACAGGAAAGCACATTCAGAATTTTTTAGACACATTAACTGAATCCTATTTGGGCCTCTCTAATAGACAAAGAGCAAAATACATGCAGTGGAATTTCCTAAGCAGGAAGACAGGCTTATCACAGAATATGCTAAGTTGGAAGGAACCCTAAAGGATCACTGAGTCCAACTCTTGGCCCTGCACAAGACCATCCCCAAGAGTCACACCGTGACCCAAGAGTATCATGCAAAAGCTTCTTGAACTCTGTTAGTCTTGGTGCTTTGACCACTTCCCTGGGGAACCTCTTCCAGTGCCCAGCCACCCTCTAGGTGAAGAACCTCTTTCTACAATCGAGCCTTAACCTCCCGTGATACAACTTCAGGCCATTCACTCTCCATTACTTCCCTTTGTTGAACTTCACATGGTTGGTGAATGCCCAGTGCTCTGATTTGTCAAGGTTTCTCTGCCTTCAAGAGAGTCAACAGCTCCTCTTCATTCTATGTGATCTGAAAAACTTGCTTAGTATCCCTTCCACTCAACCTCGCTTCCAAATGAACTGCAGCAACTTTCAGTTTTACTTTACAGATAAGAAACAGCTGCTTTTCATTACTTTGGGCAATAACATCTCATTAGCACGGCACATCAGCAAGCTGGGAAGCATCAGCTATGCCTGATTAAGCTGATTCCAAGTTGCTTCAAGCTTGGCTCAGTCTGAACTGAAAATCATGTTTGACTATGCAACAGATAATGGGTAAGAGAAATTCTGGAGACACTATGAGCGTAAGGGCTGAAGAAAATGTTCTGGCAAACTCAACTTTGGCCCTAGCAGAGGGCTGTCTGCTATCTCAGTCCCTATCCCTATATTTTTGGCAGTTTAGCAGCAAATCATTTCCCCAGCCAAGTAACTGAAATGTATTCTCCTTGACATGTTAGTTTACACAGCAGGTCAAGAAGGGTATCAGTGAATAGGAGGTCCAGCATCTCTTTCTGGCACAGGCTGAGCAGCTGAGACACACTGCCTGCAGGAGCTAAAAGTATCTAATTACAGCCTTCACTCACAGATGTCCCCACTGGCATGAACTCTAGTTATAGCCATTGGTGACACGTACTTTGGCAAGGTCTTGACAGAATGGATATCTTCCAGGATGTCTGGAGCAGCTAAGAGCTTGTGGAGCTGCACTCACCCTGCAGGAGTGTCTGTGCTCTGAGGCCAAAGAAGGAGAAACAAGTTTGAGTATCCTAACAATGAAGGCTCTGTCTCTCTTTCTGTATGTAGAAATTGTTTTTAATCTTCTAGGTGTGAAGGTGAACAGCAAGTCTCTAAGGAGACTTCATTAATTTCATTTCAGTCTGTGCCAAGAGATGATGAAGTCTGGTGGACAGATACTTAACTGCAGAACCCACTAGAAAGCTGGAACCATGTCTACTGCACTCTAAGCATCCTTCAGGGCTGATATCATGACAGGACATGAGGAAGCAGGGGACTGTGAAACACTGTACAAGCTTTGTGATGCTATTCATTCCTTGATAGTTTAATGCCACTTTTTCATTTATACCGGGTGTGAAACAAACAGGGTTTGACACCGACGAGATCAGTTCTGCCATCGAAGATACAAACTTAAGTCTCCATAGAGGAAAAAACCAAACTGTGCAAACATTGTTTTCTTAGGTAGTCAAGCAAGGTGTCTAAGGTAGTAAAAAAATCAGTTGCCAACTTACCTGTAGTAGAGTACCTGCTGTGGACTTTCACCCTCTTCATAATTTTGCAGATGCTGTAAACACCCCTGGTAAGGATCGTGATATTTCTTTTATTAAACATAAGGGAATTTTGTTTTCTACAGAAAAAGATGCAAAGAGAACAAGACAGCACATTCAGTTCCGGAGTCTGTTGAAATGCATAACTGCATTTCATTTGTTTATTTGAATCTAGCGTGAAGAGTTAACATTGGCAAAGCACAGCTTGCGTTACTACATAGTGGCAGAAAGCAAAACTAAATGCATTAATTACTGTTCACTGACCACAGTTATGATTTTGAAACATGCTAGATTAGTAAACAGTATACCTACAATAATCACAGCTAAAGTGAATACATAAATTTGAAGGACAGTCACCAAGGTCATTATTGTACCTATTTTACCTTTTAAGAATCACTCTGCTGAAAAGAACAATTATACCAATACATTTTTAATTCCTTTGTTAAAATGCATTTTTGTAATAAACGGGTGTCAGTAAAACCTGTAAATTTTGAAAATTTCATTAAAAAGCATTTTCTCTTGGATAGAATTCCTGCCAATGAATGATACCACCCTTGTGATTAGCTTTTCAGAAGAGCAGACTTAAGGACAACCCTTAACTTGCTCCTCTGCAGAACAATGCTTTCATCTTTTCATTGCATCCAAAAAGCACCAAAAAAAGTGCTTTTACCTCACTAAAACCTATTCTGAAGCCTGACAGACCATAAAGGAAGGCAGGCTAGTAAGAAGTGGGAGTAGAGGTTGGTTTTATATCCTAATTAGCTAGCTAATGAGTTACATTTTCACTATTAGAAGATCTCTTGCTGAATCCTCCTACTGTCAATTCTACAAGATGGCTTAAGGCTGTTGACCCATGCTAATGGTTAATGTAAAAGATCAATGTAGTTTCGACTCACATTTGCAGAAGTCTGGTTGTCTTTCTTGTCTTGCTGTGGTAGAAGCTAGGTCAGAATGCTATTTATTCACAGACAGGAAAATTGCTGAGGGAAGATTTGAAGACATGAATGAAATGTTTCACAGAGATGGGGAAGATTAATTTCAGAGAGCCCAGGCTCACAAAAATAACTCTGATTTAAAGATGCTCCATAGGGGTTATGAGTAATTTAGCATAGGAGAAAAACTTCCCACATCACGTGTGTAAAATACCATGCTACTACATGTGTAAAATGACATAGCTGTCTTCTGCTTCTTTGGTATTGACAGAGCTGAAACCTCCTGACAATTAACCAAAACAGGAGATCATGCATCCTATTTTCCTAGATATAAGTTGAAAAGAAGCAGCTGGGAGTTATTTCCCCATTTGACGTAAGGTGCATAGCATCTTTCCTTGTGTCCTCCAAATTCAGGGATGCTCAAGATGTGTGTGGAAGGTGTCCCCCTCAGTGCTCTTCTTTACTGAGGCAGAAACTAACTGCATGTCCCCATGACATTGAGAGGGTACCTTTTGTCTTCCAATTTTTGTAAAGGTGCTTGAAGGAAATGAACACAGCTCTGAACTTCACTAATTGCTCACTTGATTATGTTTCTCAGTCACACTGTAGCTCTGTATTGGCCAAGGACACAGAATACACAGCTAACGGCTATCCTCCCTTCCTCTCTCCCTTTCCCCCAGACTCTGCAGAGCATTGTCCTCACAAAATTAACTAAAGCAATGTCTGCAGCCCCCTGGCAGGAAGAAAGTGTTTGAGCACTTGATGACCTTCTGAGGTCCCTTACAACCTGTATTATTCTGATTTTTCAGTATCTTTCATGCTTGAACATGTGGATTTTCATAGCAGCTGGATTTCCTAGAACATGCAGTTCCAGACAAACATATTCAACTGTATATGCAAACACAGAGACAAAACAATCTCTATGAACATATATTATCAGATACAACTTCATAGCTAACATTCATTACAATTCACATGAAATATAGAAATCTATGAATGTGTGCATTTGTGTTGTCCAGCTATATACAGTGACACTGAGATTGCAGAAAGAGAGCACTCTCTTTAGAAGGGTTGAGTTCTACTGTCTTTGGGTGGAATAATACACAGTCCAATATTCTGGAAATATCACTTGAGTATAACACTGAGGCTGGTAATTTCACTCTAACCAATGATTCAGAAATGGGAGAGGTTTCATGTAATAGCCATCCATTGACTGTCAAAGTCAAATTTATGGAACTGCATACATTTTGGAGAGCATATAAGCCCCAAAAATGTGAGATTCTGGATTCTCAGGCAATAAACTCTGCTGTGGGACTACCAGACTCTTTTTTCCTGCATCCTCTAAGCAAGACTGTGAAGCTCAAATGAGCATATTTGAACCTCTTGTTCAGTCTAGATCACTACCTTCTTTTGATGATTTTATACAGAAGGTTAAATACTTCACTGAATTCAGTATTAAAATTCAAACAATTCAGTCATACGTAATTAGGCTTTTTCTATGCAATATTATACCATTTCACACAATGCATTCTCCAAGAAGAAATAAACCTTCAACACTTCAAATCAGAACAGGGATAAAATGTGTTCTTGCTCTGAGAAGTTTCTCACGAAGTTGAATATAAGAATTTAAATCTACTTTTTGTTACCGAAAAAGTATAGCTTTCTCTTCATTAAGTGTCTTGGGTCATGCTGGCAGTATATCCTTCTCTTCATTAAGTGTCTTGGGTCATGCTGGCAGTATTTGGAGCCCTTTGCATTTCTTAATTGCAATGTGGGTTTACTCCCACTAGGTGTTACCCTTCCTCTATGGTTTGTGAAGGTAACTGGCCTCCCTGAATAAACCCGGACCACCGGTGGATGTACTGCCCAAAATACAAAATAGGGACCCATCGTGATGGAAACATATTTGTAAACACTGAAACAACAAAAGCCCCACCCCCTGCCCCCCAAAAAAACCAAAAACCCCCAACCAACCA
>JAWWTY010000001.1:68639964-68664535 GCA_035222235.1 Margarornis squamiger | reverse complement strand
CCAAAAAAACCAAAAACCCCCAACCAACCAATCAAACCCCCTCCCAAAACCCCCACAAAACCAAACCAATACCCCAAGAAACAGTCCAAACTTCTCAAAATACAAAAAGAAAAGCTTTGAATCCCAACAGATTGAGACAGCATGACCGTAGCTAGTTCTGGTAGGCAGCTAACAGCAAACATTGAAATGTGACTGTCTTATCTGAAGGAGCTATTGCTCAGCAATGTCACAGTACTGCACAAAGAAATTCAACTACACAATTATTATCATAAAGCCTTGCCTGTCCAATAGACCATATTTAATATTTAATGCCCTTTACAGGGGGTGTATGCCTTAGGAGGTATTTTCTGGCAGTTTTCAGTGTTACATGTACTAATATTTCACTGTCTCCACATAAAATAAGAACAAACCACTGATTCCGTTATGCAACTCGGTGACTGACACATAAGTAAAAAATTGTTGATGTATTTACCCATTGTAATACCCACAGATGAAGTCCAATTCTCCTGAGACAAACATAGCCAAATGAAAAGAGACAGGAAATGGAGAAGAAACTAGATGAACATTTTGTGAAAGGAGGAAAAAATTTGTTGATGAAAGAAGTTACAATAACCAAAGCCTTGCAGCCAGGCAAGGCATAAAGCAGCAGTGAGATGCCCACAGAATATAATTCCTCTGAGGAGATGTGGCTTCAAAACAGATATTTCAGTTCTGGGCACGTTTTTAAGGCCAAAAAATGACATCTATCTCAGAAACAAACACTGCAAGCTGGGTCTTTGCCCGGGACGGTTGAACAGGCTGTATGAACAGTGTCTTCCTTCCTATGAGAAGGCTCCTTTCTCCTTTTTCAAAGTGGAGTCTGGTGTCAGCTACACATTGACGCAGAGAACACTGAGGTGCAATGGACTGGCTTGCACCCCTAAAGAAAGACCTGGGACAGTGGGCCAAATAAAGTGCTTGTGACAGCTGTGTCTCCCCCTATCCCTATAATGGGCATGGCTTGGGACATCATATCGTACTGCACAGGAGCATGGTGGGTTCATTTCACCTGGCCTCCCACTAGATGACAGGCAGGTGGAGGTAAAGCTCTGGAGAGCCAGTGTCTGAAGGAGCAGCGTAACTTACTCATCTCTGAAGCTTCTGAAAACATGAGCTGGAAGAACCATTAAGCTCAGGTCTTATGAAGTCTGGTCTGCAATCTAACAAAGCTCATGGCAAATAGAAAGTTCAAGTCTAATAAATATACTAGGGCTTTTTCTTGTTAACCTACATTAGGACTCACCTATTGCCAGAAAAATGAAATGTAATTAACAAATGAATTAAACATCCCATTTTTTTATATGGGAGCATTTGTTAAGACTCACCTACTAGTAGGTACAAAATCTTCCACTGCAAATACTGCTATGAATAAGCGCCTGCACAAGCATTACATGATCTCATCTTCTAGGTGCACCGTTTAATCACAGTGCTCTCGATAGAGAGCCCACACTAGGGAAGTGGAGTTTAAAATATGAATCTGTGGGAGGCTCTTGAGGTGGCTTCTTGCTAAGTATGGCGGGAGCAGGGTGATGTGGAGGGAGATGCCACATTAAGAGACCAAGAGGCAAAAGTAACTGAACAGAACTGTCACCAGCAAACCACCATGTGAAAATTTTATGTGCTTTTAGTCTGGTGAATTGACCTTAAAATAGTGTAAGGGAAGAAAACAAAGATTCCCTGTGTGCCAGCAAATCGTGTCACGTTATTTTCCCTTTTATTTTTTTTTTCTACAGCAATAAACCCAGATGTTTAAATAGGTAGCAAAACAACTTCATTCAGGCTTATTTTTATTTTACCCTCATCTTCCAGAACCATTTTCACATCTCTCCTATTCATTAAAAGAAAAAAAAAAAAAGAGGAGAGAGAAACAAGCTCTTTCAACAAAATGTCAGCAAAACATTAGATTAACCTACTTTGTCATTTTGCTCCCACAAATGAAAATACTTGGTGGTCAAAGTAACGGCAGCTGGCTTTCCCACATGGAAAATGTATTGTTCTGCACATTTGTTACCATGTTCTTAGCCTTGTTCAGATGAAACTCCTGCAACTTCTCAGTGTCCACCCAACCTCCTTCCTCAGCACTGTATTCCCCGATCAGCTCTCCCTCAACACATTGTTCTTATCATCTATTCCCTGTTCAAAACTTCTATTTCTCAACATCCCGTTTTCTTCTTCTTGTCTTGGGCAAACTCAGCTTGCTTCTTGAGAGCTAACTTGCCTTTCCTTCCTTTCCAATTTCTCAATTTTTGAAGGCCTTCTACCTCCTCCCTCTGTATCTTTTGATTTCTGCTTCATGGATCACTGCAATGGGGCATTTGTAGCAGGGTAGCCCAGAGAGGGCTTCGTTCACCCCTACAAAAGGAAAGCAGCGACCATTGTCTTCATACTCCTCAGACCTTCCTTTCAGCTGTTCTCTGAGGAAGAAGGCACACTGGAACTCCCAGGGGAGAGCAAGTGAATACATCAAGGCAGCAGCTCTTTACTACTGCTTGCAAAAAGACACAGAAATGTAGATTAAATTCAAGCAAAAGCCTGAAACATAATTTAAATGCTTTCTACCAATGCATGTTAAACAGGTGCTTATGCTTCACGCAGATCCTGATGTATCTAATTAATCCAAATTAAATCTAAGCTGTAAGGGCACCCAACTATACACATACCCACACAGACATGAGAAGCCTGGCTCTCACGGTAAAGTGCCACTTGTCAGGCAGCTGAAGGGGACCCCAATCGCTCCGGGGTGCCCCTCACCACCAGCGTCTTCCTCCGGCTGGTGGGAGGAGAGTCCTGGAAGTGGGGCATCCCTATGACGGCGCTCTCGGTGCCACCCGACGGTGTCCCTCCGGGAATGCGGATCAGCAGGAGGTTTTCACGGACTCCTTACGAGCATTTAAAACCTGCGTAATGATGAGGGTGTCCTGCAAGCCAGAAACAGGCCGGGGACCTGGGTGAGGCGAGTGCGGGCAGCACCGCACGCTCGCGTTTTCCCCTTCGAGGGCGACAGCAGGGAGGGGACACGGTTACCTCGTCGGGGGTCTCACCTGGCGAGGGTTTGGACTGGCCTTAGAAAGAATAGCAGGGGGACAGCATAGTTCCTGCAGCCGGGCAGCAGCGTCCCGCCGCTTCAGCACCTCGGGGCAAACAGAGGCGTTTTCTTGCCTGCGAAAAGACGTCTTGGTGAAGGCGGGGAGCGAGCTCAGGGGCGTCGGGGGAGATAGGGAGGGAGGCGGCCCACCTCCCCCCAGGTTATATCCCCGCTGGCCGCACACCGCGGTGCTCCTCCACGGCGAGGGGACCCCGGCAGGCTCCGCACCGGGCGCGGAGACGGTCCCTACCGCAGCCGGGAACCAGCACCGGGACAGGGGGCGGCAGAGGGGGAAAGGGGAGGAGGGGGGCGGACGGACGACGACGGGGGACCCTGCGTCAGTGCAGGGCCGTCCCCTTCCCCTCCCCGTGCGCTCGGCTCTGCCTCCCGCCAGCCTCCCACGCCTCCCGCGAGGTGCGGCCGCGATACATAAACACGGCTCTGCCGCCGCCGCCGCCGCCGCCGGGGCTCTCGGTGCGCAGCCCGACGGAGGAGCTTGCCCGGCAGCGGGCAGGGCGGCGGGGAGCGCGGCGGCGCCAGAGCCAGAGGCAGAGCCAGAGCCAGACGGGGCGGGAGGCTGCGGCGGGCGGCAGCGGAGGGCTGCGCGCTGCCCCGAGGGCGGCGGCCCTGCCGGAGCCCAGGCGGCCGGAGGAAGAGCAGGAGGAGGAAGGGCGCGGCTCGGCGGCGGGTCGCTGGGGTATGGCGCTGGCGGACAGCGCCCGCGGGCTGCCCAACGGCGGCGGCGTCTCTCCCGCGGCGGGGAGCGCGCCGGGCAGCGCGGCGGCGGCCGCGGGCGGCTGGTCGTCCTTCCCGGAGATCGTGGAGCTGAACGTGGGTGGGCAGGTGTACGTGACGCGGCGCTGCACCGTGGTCTCGGTGCGCGACTCGCTGCTCTGGCGCATGTTCTCGCAGCAGCAGCCCAGCGAGCTGCCCCGGGACAGCAAGGGCCGCTTCTTCCTCGACCGCGACGGGTTCCTCTTCCGCTACATCCTGGACTACCTGCGGGACCTGCAGCTGGTGCTGCCCGAGCACTTCCCTGAGCGCAGCCGCCTCCAGCGGGAGGCCGAGTACTTCCAGCTGCCCGACCTGGCTCGCCGCCTGGCGCAGACCCGGGCTGTCGCGGCCGCCCGCCCCGCCGCCCTGCACCGCGACGGCTCCATCTGCGCCGACGAGCCGCCGCCGCTCCTCGGCTACCTGGAGGCCGAGCCGCTGGAAGGGGGCGGCGGGGCCGCGGCGTCCGCCCCGTCTCCCACGGCCAGCCGCAGCCCCTCGGGCGGGCCGCTGCTCACGCCCTCGCAGTCGCTGGACGGGGCGGGCGGGCGGCGCTCGGGCTACATCACCATCGGCTACCGGGGCTCCTACACCATCGGCCGGGAGGCGCAGGCAGACGCGAAGTTCCGGCGGGTCGCCCGCATCACCGTCTGCGGGAAGACGGCCCTGGCCAAAGAGGTCTTCGGGGAGACGCTGAACGAGAGCCGCGACCCCGACCGCCCTCCCGAGCGCTACACCGCCCGCTACTACCTCAAGTTCAACTTCCTCGAGCAAGCCTTCGACCGACTCTCCGAGGCCGGCTTCCGCATGGCCGCCTGCTCCTCCACTGGCACCTGCGCCTTCGCCCCCGAGCAGGGTGGTCCTGCCGATGACAAGATCTGGACCAGCTACACCGAGTATGTCTTCTGCCGGGACTGAGCATCCGCCCAGCCCGTGGCGTGGGGACAAGGCAGCGGCCCCTGCACACCTGCGCACCCAAGGTCCCCTCCCGCCCTGAAGGAAGGAGGACGGGGAGGGGGGCTCTGTCCCCCTGTGCTTTCCTCACCCCGGTGTCTGCCTCCACGCACAAGGCGGGTCAGCCCCAGCGCAGCCCCCACCCCTCTTGCAGCACCTCCTGACGGCCCCTGGGGCGGGAGGGCACTGCGTTGTGCCTCTGCTGCCGTGTCCCTGCTTGGCCATCACGTCCCTCATTAGCCACCATATCCCGGCTCGCACCGTCATCCTCCCTCCCACGTCTCCCAGTAGCTGCGTTGGTAGCGAGGAAGGAGAGAGTTATTGGGAGTAGACAAGTACGCGTCCCACAAAAGTGTGCATGTGTGCCCAGTCCCTGCCCTTCCCCATTCACAGAACTGAGGTCGGGGTGGGATGTTTTAAAAACCATCCAATTAGGGGCTGAGAAACTGAGCTGAGTTGCTCCAAGGCAACCTCTGTTGAAGATGGCATGACAAATGGCTGTTTTTTCTCATCCCAATACCCTGGTTGGGCAGACCCAAAATGGTCCATTTTAAACACCCCAACCCCATCAAAGTGATGCCTGTCAGTGAAGAACTGTCACGTAGAAGTGGTGCCTGACTGTGAGGGGTTTGCACTGGCTCGTACTTTTTCCATGGAGATGAGTAATTCTGCAGGAGGCATGCGTGTGGCCCTTCACAAGCAGTTGCTTCCATTTCCCCTCTCTGCTCCCTTTATCTCTGAACTCCTCTCTCCAAGCTCCTCTCCATACAGCTAGCAAGGCTGATGTTAAAAGACAGGTTTGCTGGATAACCAGCCATTTGAACTATAAAGTGTCCTCAGAGATGTGTTTATTTCCTTGAGAGGTAAAACAATGACACTTTGCAAAATTAAAGTGAGTGTGAATTGTAACTTTCATGGGTGGTCTGAAGTCCTTGTAATTCTCCTGAAGTTGCTGTCTATAATATGCACAGAAATCTCGATGCGTGTTTCCTCAAACACCCTCAAAATGATGGGAGTAAAACAAAACCAGGCTTGCCAGAGTAAAGGTAGAGCCTGCTTCCTGGGATGCTGAAATCTCATACCTTGAATTAATGCAGATGTACATTATAAATGTAATCAAGAGCACCCTGCCTGTTGCTTTTTGTCATGTTAGTCCTGTAAAACTCTGAAGCCAACAGAATTCATGATAAAATCACTTTTTTAAGAACCGGTTTCTCAGTTTTCATGGCAGTACTGCCTGGGTGCTGACACTACTGAGGCTTAACGTACCTCTTCCTAGACAAATTTAGTGCTTCTTAGAAAGGATTGAGCCCTGTCTTTAGAAAAACAAGAATGATGCCAACTTTCTTCAGGGGAAATTATGCCTTCTGAGCTGTATTTTGTTACTGCTGTCTTACAGTCTTTCCCAGAGGAGGCAGTCATAGTCTGCTTTGGAACAGATGATCTGAGCAGCAGGTTTTATGGTAGGGAAGATGGAACAGCTCTTTCTAATAAATTCTTGAAGTCTGGAGTACAAAAGCGCTTTCATTTAAAAACCTAAACTTGATTTAAGAATTTGTATTGTCTGTTCAGACCATCATGGAAAAATACCCTAAATGTGTGTGAAGTGTCAAAGAATTTAGCAGTACCAGCTTGAAGTTGTGTTTTTAAAACTCTTGAATAATAAATTGTTCTAACTCCAGATTTAGAAATACTGCTAGCATTTGTATTCTAACCAAAGAATTTCACAGTAAGTAGGGTTTTATTTTTAAACCTTAATTCCTTTGAAAAGAGCTATCGCTACATTTCTATCAAGTTTCAGTGCTCAGTCTCTGTTCACCACTCAGTCTTTCATTGTGTGCACAACTGCATAAAACTGAAAATAATTTTCATCACCATGGCTTTTTTTATGTTAGCAAGGTTGTTTATTGAAGGGATTAAATCAAAGATGTGCATGCAAAAGCACTGGGTACTGTCCAGTTGTAGATACTTGTATTATGGAGTATTTTTAAAAGGAGAGAAATGTATACCTGCCAAATTAGATGAGCAATAAGATACAGTGAGAGGCCAATACACCTGAAGATGGAGTGAAGCCTGTTTGTCCTATGCCTTACTCTGAGATGATTTCTTTGTGCTTAACTTACTTATACCACAAGTGAAAGGACATTGATCACAGCTACTAGGTCTTTACAGTGCCATTCTCAAGAATAATGACCATCTTTTTCTAGTTTCTGTTAAGTAACTCTGAAGTATGTTTTTTAAGATTTTGTATAAAATCAGTTTCCAATAAAGTGTTCAAATTTGCCCTAGATAGCTTTCTTTTTTTAAGAATCTGTTATCTTACTAAATCCATCATAGGAGCTATGAATAGGGGCAGTTTTAAATTGACCTTGTGATTTAGTGTACATATATATACAGTATATAAACATTTTACGTGAATCATTTAGTTTTTTAATCATTTTAGTGCTACAGAATTTCATAATATGTCTAGCTGAGGATTTACACATTATGTTATGTACATACATGGTAATGTCTTACTGGTTTCTTATACCTGTTTCTATGGAAAAACTGAATATGAGTGTCATCAGCTTGGAGAACTGAAATCGATGACATACTTGCTTGAATGTGAATTGTAATTAAACTTCCAGGTGGCTGAATGCATCTCTAAAACAAAGATTGCCTGTATTTTGATTAATGATTGCCTATCTGTTTGCTGGCAGGTGACCCAAAAAAATCTCATACCCTAAGTAAAAATGGATGTAATATAAACAGAGAATTTTTTTTTAATCTTTGTGCTAAAAGCTTTAAATGTTATTAGTGTTAAGAAATGGGGCCCTTTGTTTACTGATAAGTCAGTATCACCAGTAGACATAAAATGATTGTGCCATAAATGTAATAGTCATTTGGTGGTTTGCCACAGAAGATGATATTTTTCTGAAGCATTACTTAGTAATGTTGGTAATTTTTTAAAAATTTGGTCTCTTCTTTTGAGAGCTCAAAGAATGGATAAACACGATGACTGCTATCTTGTTGACAGGAAAAAGACAAAAACCTAAAGGCACAATACTGGAGTCCTGTATACATTTTGTAGCTTTTGTTCACAGTTTATATACTTATGGATGAATGCAGTAGCATTTGCAAGTGCTATTAAAACCGCCACAAAGGCAGTCTTTCTTTTAATTAGAAGTTAAGGCATAGGTCTTTTCAGTGATGCATATCATGAAGGGTGTGTTTGACTATGTTTGCTTAGGATGTTTATATTTTTATACATGTAGATAATGAGTCACTTATTCATTCTTATTTTCCCATGTATAGCATTGAAAATAAAGATCCTCCTAGGAAAAAGTTACATACCAAATTAAATTTTGTTCTTTAAATATTAACTTGTTTGTGTGGTTTATGCTGTCCTTTTTATTCTCTGTAAAGATGTTGCTAGCTTTGCTTGCTCTTCCACAGTATCATATTCATAACTTCAGCAAAGATTCCAAACTAATATGTAAAGCAGAAGCACAGAGCAAAGAAATGATGTGACTAGGGATCTCTAGTAACACCCATGGCAAGATAAACAGAAATGTATAATGCTCAGACTGCATAATTTCCTTTTAGGCATCACAGAAAATTTTTGTAGTATTGGTCAATCAGTCCTCAGGAAGACACAGTGATTGAACAACTTAATTTGAATGGCACAGAGTAATTGTTGAAGTAAAATGTTGATGTTTTTTATGAAGCCAGAGAATAATAACATGGGATATAGTGCTCATTTAATGGAATACATTAATACCAGAGGTAATACATGACTTGAGATAAATGCATCTGGAAATACTCAATAGCTAACCTGTCATCAGCTTCATAGAAACTTAGTAGTGAATTGTTAGCATAATCCACTTGTGTAAAGTACTTGTATATTTAATAGTTCTTTCTTGGTTGTAATGCAGAGGAATGAGCTGAAGGAAGTTTAGTTAACTATTTTATTTGACAGCTTGATAGTATTTGAGAGCTTTGTTATCATGCAATAATACAAGAAAGGGGGTTGTTCCATGAGCAACAAAACTTTGAGTCTGCCTCTCTGAAGGCTTAGATCTCATTTTCTTTGTACTACCACTTCAATTACTCTGCTCACCCCCACCCATTTTATTTCACTTTTACTTGGAAAAAGACTGCATACTCCTTGACAGAGCCGCCTTCTGTTAGGCTGAAGTTTATGGCTGAATTTGAGCTCTCCCTCAGTGAACTACAGATTTTTTACTTCCTTTCCTTTACCCAGTCAGCAGTATTCATAGAATTTGGAAGAATGTGACAGCTGTGAGGGTTTTCAGTTCTTTTGATTGTGTTTGAAGTTACCCATCAATTCAGAGGTTGTTAATGGGGACAGATGTCCACCCAAATAGACAATGCAAGTGTATGAGCCATATTTCCTTAGGAAAAAAGGCTAACAGAAAAGTGTAATTAGTGCCTGGCACTGTCTACATAGTCCGAGTGTACTAAATCCCTATAGACAGAGGAGGCAAGTGGTCACACTTCTGCGACACTGGCCACTCCGTCAAACAAATGAGTACTCTAGAATGTCTTAAAAATAATCCAGACTCCAAATTTCTGGATTTCCAAATGTAGCTCTAGCAGCTTTGAGCCTTGTTTTACCAGCCCTTCTTAACTGCCTATTTTAAATCTGTTGGTAACTTTGCTGGAGAAGCTTTATGTTATGAAAATGGAGCTTTTGGGACTCCTTCACTTTTGGCTGGCAGAAGTGGATCAGAATCAGCAGGAAAATATTTTCTGAAGACTAGATTTTCCTTTTTTTTTTGTTTGTTTGTTTTGTTGTTGTTTGTTTTGTTGGTTTTTTTTGTTTTGTTTTGTTTTTTGTTTTTTGGTTGGTTGGGTTTTTTTTGGGGGGTTGGGAGGAAATCTTCAGTATAGTTTTTAATGAAATACTAGTGCTAATGTGTTGTTTATTTAGAAAGTACTAGCATTTAGTTTTATGAAACTGAGTGCTAATTTTATTTTTCATCAAGATGAGCTGCATGTGTTTTCCCCCTGTTGCCAAACAAAACTCTTATGTATGACTGCTGAAGTAGTAATACCACCATTGCAAGTAATCTGTTGGAAATATGCAGCACAACTGCTGAGACAGTCAAAGCCATGGTTGGTCACATTATCACATTTCTTCCCCATTCCAGTCTCCACTGTATTCAAACTGAACTAAAATTAAACTCTGTTACACATTCCTTGCTCTACAAGTTTTTTAGCACACACTATGGAGTATTTGATACTTCTACCAGAGTTTTTGGCAACAGTGCGTCAGGGATTTGAAGCCGATCTATTTCCTTGTGAGGAAGTAAGAGCTAGAAAAATCCTTGCACAAAGTAGGAGCATCCTCATGTAGTTTGGGCAAATTTCTTTGTATCATAAGAAATCAAAGTTCTTTTTCTGTATAATCCAAGTAATACACTCACATGTTACTCCTACCTTGCAAACCCAACCTCCCTTGAAAAGCTATGGACCTTGATGACATTTCTTTGTTCTAGGTTATATGAATGAAAAGAAATGATTTTTTTTCTCCTTCAAAAAAACTCAGTGTTTAGTTGCTGAGAAATGTCAATGTTGGCGGTACACCTTGCTTAGGGAGATGGACAGATGTGGGCTAATATTTTATCATCCTTTTTCATTCAATATAATATGAAAAGTAGGGAAGTTCACAGAGGAGCATATAGGCATCATAGAATCACGAAGGTTAGAATGCCCAGCTCCATATAGCCTCTGACTTGGCTTTGGCAGCTTAAAAATTTTCTCAAACTAGAATTTAAGTAAGTGTTAATTCATTGGAGTTCAGCCAAAGAGGTTGAGAATGTGATTAAGAAAACAGCTCAATTGACAAAGAACATGTTATCTAGGTTTTTTATTTGTAATTTTGAGGTAAAGTCATAACCTTAATTCATTAAGGAGCAGGCTATTATTAAAAAAACTAGAAAAGTAAGATAAAGGAAAAGCCCTTTCCTTCAGTCCTCTCCCAACTTCTTCAGGAGGGAATGCAGTGCCGGTGTGATGGGAACATTCTTTTTTGGTTTCAGAGATAACTGAAATAACCCACAGTGTTGCCACCTCAGTTTTGTCTGTTCTTCTGCTCATGGCAGAACTTTAGTCACACCCACACTTGGTAAGTGGTCCTTTAGCAAAGCGTATATTCATGACTATGTAGACTTCCATAGATTTGGATGTAGTTTGCTTTTGTCTCAGATTTTCCAAATAGCTTAGTGACAATTCCTCTCCTCATATTACAGCAAAGCCTGTGATTGTTAGAAGCCTGAAGTTAAGGGGTTTTTCCCTTTAAAAGGGCAGAGACTGTTCCAGGAATGTGGATTTTTTTTTTTTTTTTTTTAAGTAAAGGATCCAAATTATGCATTTCCCCCCAAATCTGTAGTTTTGTACAAAAACTCCTAATTTTCCCCACCTTGTAAAATTCACTTCCACATCTTTTTTACAGCTGACAGCTCAAGGTATAAGTATTTCAGAAAGCTGCAAGCACCAGGAGGTCTTGCAGTGACTCACAAGTGCTCCATGCAATCCCTTCCTGCTGCAGTCCCTTGTGCAGTCAGAACCACACTGGGTGGGCATCTGGGTCCCAGGCCCCAGGATGACCCACTGGCCCTGACCACAGCTGCCCCTCTGCCTTGTTTCCTTCCTGGCCATGACCAAGGTAGCTCAGTAGTCCCTGAGCCAGCACGTCCTGCTGCTGGTT
Source organism: Margarornis squamiger (assembly GCA_035222235.1). Lineage (NCBI taxonomy): Eukaryota > Metazoa > Chordata > Aves > Passeriformes > Furnariidae > Margarornis > Margarornis squamiger. Next base: position 68,652,974 of record JAWWTY010000001.1, on the reverse strand, counting down.
CCTCGTCTGAATAAAGGGGCAACATTTGTATTCTGGCAAGCTCTGTGCAGCCCAATAGCCACAAATTGGCATTTCTTCTCCGCTAGACTTCTGACCCACTTACTTCCAGAGTTTGCTTTCGCAGTCTGCACTCTATCTACTGTCTCAAGGTATGGTTGGAATATGGGAAAGTTTTACCTATTTACAGTAGGCTAATAGCTTAATTGCTGTGGCACTAAATGGACAACAAAACCAACTCAATTAAAAAGAGTTTTACAGTTCTTTAAAATTTTGTGCTCTAAATAAAACATGAAAAGTGTGGCATAAACTATAATAACACCGGGTAAAGGTATCTTTTCTATTACAGGTGAGGGCAAGGACTTTATTAGTTTTGCTGGAGCACTAGCATATTTATCCAGTTAGATTTGTTTGTATCGTGTTAGAGGCTGAAGAGCACTCAACGGCAGGTAACTGGACCAAACAGTCCAATTTCTTTAGAAAATGTTAGAGGAAGAGTATATGTATACAAATGCTGTAGTGTTTCTGTTTCTAGAAGAGTTTCAGTTTGATGTTTATCAGGTTGGATGTTTTTCAACACATCAGTTCCTATTGGTTGAGGACAGAAAGTTATGTCCAGATCATGTAGTCTGCTGTTCAACATAGAATACACGGCAGGGCTTCCCCGAACAGAGCCTTTAAATCAGGTTGTGAAATCTCCTAGACTGTCATCTTTTCTCATGGATGATACAGTACGTGCAAAAGAAGAGATCCCAGTGCTTGATTAATTGTTCCATTGTGAATGTCACCAGCTTTGGCTTCCACCCAGAAGAGTCTGTACTGTCATCCTCACAGACGCCATGAGACTGTAGAGAGCTTTCTGTAGGAGGTTATGTATAGAGGCAGTTCAGTTGGTCTAGATCTGGGGATGAACTGTCCTGTCTTTGCATTCAGTTCTCTGCCACTTGTCCCTGTAATCAGTTTTGTGTTGGGTCTGCTTATGTGGCCATAGGGTGGACCCGTTCAGAGACCTGGTGCAGATGAAAACCTTAAACAAGCAAACAGGAAAAGGCAGGTCAGCTTTCAGCCAGAGCAGCTCCCTGAACTGGCTCACAGCATCATAAAGTTACTAGTGCCAGGAGAAATAGCCTGATAACTAAACACAGTGAGCTCCTGTGGTCTGTCCATAAGGCACATTTTTCAGTTCTTTAGTCATTTCCTGTCTCTCCTCTAAATCCTCTTCAATTTATCAACATCTTTAGAACTTCTGATTTCAGATAATGCACATTCTAGTAAGGGAATGCACCAAAACAAAGTAAAATTGTCCTATCTTTTGGGGTTTTTTTTCCGTTCATTTGTCTGCATTGGCAGACCCAGGGATTCAAGCATCACTGGAGTTTATGTTCAGAAAACCATGACTGTAAGCACCTGTATTCTGTTCCCTGAATGCTGTCCCAATTATCAGTCAAAATGCATGGCGGTGCATAAGATGTTTTCTTATTAAGCATTATGCCACAGTTGAACTTCTAACAACTAAAGAGCAAAGCAAAAACTAGTACAAGTGGATCTATTTTCTATTCGTCAGTGTTGATGGACATTACTGTGACAGACAAATGTTCAGTATCATTTCCATTAGGTAGTTTGCAATAAATGATAAATGGATAAATGGATGGCTAAGGATTGATTGTCAGATTGGCAGGCCCAAATTTCCTAAATTACTCAGGTTTTTTTAACCCATGGTCTTCAATCTATCTATGGTTTTTTCCAGTCCTTTGGATCTTCCCCAGGAATTTCTGGAGAATTTCTGAGAAGGCTGCTTTAGCAATTACACAGGCTTGTAAAGACACCAGATGTAAATTGGCCAGACCTGATTGAAAAAAAATACTTGTTTCTCATATTTTTTGATTAGCCTCAGAAGGGAAATTGGTAATTCTCAACTGAGCTGAAGAGCAAAATATTTATACTTTTCCTGAAATAACATGCCTACAAATTCCATCTATTAAAGAATCCATACTATTTTTCACATTGTTCCAAATAAAATTAAATAATTTCATTTGTAATCATGCTGACTACTACTTTCTTTGTGTTCTTTTTCCTTACTTTATTAAATTTATACAATGCAATTAGTACTGTACTTAGAATTTATAGCTTTTGATTTATGCAGATCATGATAGCCTTCTCTTTCCATTTTAGACCTTATATCTATGACTGTTTAATAGCAGCTATCTGGATCCTGTCCCAGGATGCATTGGATGACTATAGCTCCTGTTGATCTGAACAAAAGGTGCTGCCATTACAGGATGCTAATGACAATTTAAAAAGAAAACAAAAACCACCAGTAGTCTCTCTCTTACATTCAGGACTTTACATTTACATTTATTTGCTAAACCTGTAACCTAGGGTTTAGAAATACAGTATTTTAAAAGGTGTCTTGTTATGTAGCTAGTGAGAATTTATTTCATCATGTTACTTTGTGTTTTGACTGTTTAATCTCAGTCTATCTACTGTGGTACATGTCCAAAGAATATCTAGACGATATACCTGAGCAGGATTTTCTCAGATCTTTCTTAGCATTGTTTTGATGCATTTAAAAGTTGCTTCTTCATGATATTTTATTATTTATGTTGTTCCTAAACTCCATTTACAGAGTCATATAAGAATTGCTGATATGCATTTTGGAGTGTTCTACATGTGGCACACATCTCATTTCTTTGTTCTTACCTGGACTTGCACTCACTGGAGTTGGAATTTGCTCTTTTTGGGGCCCTGCTTCCAGTATGTATGAACTGGTATGGAAATAAGATGGACAACATGGAACCTCAGGTGTGGTAGAGGCATGTGGCCAAGTAAGAGAGTCATCGGTGCCAACCTCTCAATTCCTAGAGGCTGCAGATTTTGCCTACCCACCCCACCCTATGGTGTGTAAAGGCTGATACTGTCTGGATAAATAACAAACTTTGAACATTAAAAGTAATGGGTTATAGTAGCTTTTCTCTTACTTTGTGTTCATCAGATTACTTCTCAAGAGAAGGCCTCATTGTAGCTTTAAACATACAGTTGTCCTCTCAATTTTTCCCTTGATAGTCTCTTAAATAGCTCAGTGTTCTGCCCACTTTTTAATTTGTAGAATTAAATTACAGAAAATTAGAGGAAGAAATGTTTCCTTAAATTAGCATTGTTAGACAATGTGAGATTACTTTTAATTTCAATAGCAGCAAAGGGGACTAAAGGGTCACTGGCTGAAATCAGCAAGTTGTTCCCTTTATATGGAATAACAGAAGAGGCAGTTCTGAGTAACTTGGTTTCAGTCAAGGAAGAAACTCTTCCTGCGTTCAGAGCATCTCTCTTCTGGAATAGCAATTGCCTAATACTGAATGTTTTCCCCAAGATGAAGTATGTATCCCACAGACATTTCACAAACACAGGACAATAATTTTAGAATTATAAAATCATAAGAATTTTAGTAAAGCCTGTGTAACATCCCAAGAATAGTGTGTCACAAACCCATTTTTAAGTATGTGGCAAAGCATTATGCATGTGAGTTTAATAGGGAATTGTATGCTCTAAGTGTCTAAGCAAAAGCATTATACTTTGCTGATTTCCCTTCTCTCATGGAGACTTCAGGAGAGCTAACTTGAGCCTCTTCAGAGATCTTGTTGAAGGAATCCCCTAAGAACTGGCCCTGCAGGGAAGGGGTGTCCAAGAGTGCTGGTCGATATTCAAAGATCACTTCCTCCTGGCTCAAGAACAATGCATCGCAATGAGAAAGAAACTGGGCAAAGGGGGAAAGAGACCTGCATGGATGAACAAGGAACTCCTGTCATTACTCAAGTGTAAGCAGGAAATACACAAGAGATGGGAGCAGGGTCAGGCCACATAGAATGAATATAGAGATGTTGTCAGAGAAAGTAAAAATGAGACAAGGAAGGCCAAGTCCACCTGGAATTAAATCTGGCCACGGATGTCAAGGTCAAGAAGGGCTTTTGCAAATGCATCAAAAATAAAAATAAAAGCAAGGATAATGTGGGGCCATTACTAAATGGAAGGGGGACCCTGGTAACAGAGGACACAGAGAAGGCAGAGTTACTGAATGCCTTCTTTGCATTGGTCCTCAGCGACAAGACTAGCCCCCAGGAATCACTGACCCAGGAGACCATGGTAAAGAAATGTTGGAAGGAAGACTTTCTCTTGGTCAAAGAGGATTGGGTTAGAGAATACCTAACAAACTTGACATCCCCAAGTCCATGGGCCCTTGTTGGATGCATCCACGAGTAGTGAGAGAGCTGGTGAACTCCATAGCGAGGCTGCTCATGATCATCTTTGAAAGGTCCTGGTGATCAGGAGAGGTGTCTGAGGACTGGAAGTAAGCAAATGTTACCCCTGTCTTCAAAAGGCTCTCTTTTGGTATGGGATAGGAACAAAGAGGATGAACATCGGTAAGAGAGTCCAGAGAAGGAGTTTCCACAGAACTCCAACTTTATCTTTTTTGTTTAACTCCATCTTAGGCTTGCATTCACTTTCACCTCCATGTAGGAAATGTGTGCAGACATGTTTATTCTGAACCACTGTAGGTTCAGAGGAATTTGGATCTGAGCTTAAAGAAAGGTGCTTTTGTAAAAGGTAGGTTGCAAAGACTTCCTTGAATAATATGTGCTGCTGAAATATTGAGGCATGCAATAGTATAGGAATGAATAACACAAAGGTATGATGGAGCTGCAAAGCTGAGCATGGCATGAACTTACCTGTAAACCAGGCACGTTTTTATAGGAGGTGCTTCTGGCCTGGGTCTGTCACAAATGTTGCTGTCAGGACAGGGAGGGTAAGCTGATATTAACCACACAGTGTTCTAAGCCAGCCATTCCATGTCTAAGTGCTCTACATGTGAAGCATATTAAGATGTGCTGGTGACACAGAGATACTTGGTGAGAGCCAAGTGCCTTTGTTCAGCTAAAACGGTCGAGGTTGCACTGAGTTTGTTGCTAAGTTAGAGCAATAGAAGCTCTAGGCAAATGGCTTTCTAGAATTAGAAGCCATTACTGTCTGAAGTGACACATTTAGAAATGTCTCTACAAGAATAATTAGCTCACCCAGAAAAGCTGCAGCTACCTGATAGCACAATATTTTTCCCAGTTTGGAGAGTCTTATTTATCTAGAACTTTCCATTGGTCATCACTGCTAGTTTATTCTGTTTGACAAATAAGTAGTAAATGAAGGTGTTTCCATATATTAGAACAATCTGCATGCTTATGTTTTTTACAGCTCTTGCAAAGATGTAATTGAAACCCTGAAGAACTTTTGCTCTTTATACTACTGAAAGCCATGCTCAAGAGCTTTTTGCAGCTTTCCAGTTTGGAGAACTGATGAGTAATTATTCAAGTGTTTATGTGGAAGGAAAAAAAAATAATCTTCTCTTAGAGAGAATATTTTCCTGGAGCCTTTAGTTCTTTCTTTTCTGTTTCATTTGCCTTTTATTCAACTCTAAAAGCTCTGTTTTAGATATCGTTTGATATGGTAGAATATCTTTGTGTAGTAGCTGAAAAAGAACTGGACCTGTCCTTCATCAGTCAAATAACACCCTAAATTCTCATTTCCATAATGCATGTAGTTTTCCCTCACTTATTGAAGAAAAGTACTAATTTTTTTTGTGTTGCTGCCCTGTGGTTACTGGGGATGACGTATCAATCTGAATGTGTATGTCTCAGCATTAGTTTTTGCAACTGAGTTAAAATCTGCAAAATTGTATCATAACCCAGGAATAGAAGCAGTAGAGATGACTTACTTCACATATATTCTCTGCACATTGTTATGACCAACTGCAAGTAAATGAAAAAAAGATAGGTAGTTGATACTTCTAATTTAATCTTTGACATCTTATGAGTCATTTTAATATTAAAATTGTTCTCACTATACTTTCTGCCTGAAAGACCAAAAGAATCTATATTTTTAATAAAATTTATTCAGGAAAGCATTGACAAAAACATACTGGAGTACTTTAATATTTGTTTCTACATCAGACATGCTGAGATGAGGCTTAAAAGCTCACCAGAGAATTCACATTTGCCTCAATGATGTTAGTAAGAGCTGTAATTATCTTTTGAAAATACTTAAAATGAAACACAACCTAAATCTCAGTTATAGAATAATGTAGTACAAAGAAGACATTATAATCTATTTTTTTCATTATATGATGCGAGTGCATAAACAGGAAGACCCTAACACAATTATTTCTTTGTAAATGTTCACAGTATATAAACATTTACTGCAGCACCGAAAATCAGAATTTATTCTGACTTTACCACAGCAGAACAATTCTGTTGTATAGGTAGATGAAGAGCATTACTTTTTGGGGTATTTTCACTCTCACAGTCCTGTTTTCTCTCCCTTAATTATCAGTAATGTCACTACTCTGCGATTTTTGTGGGGTGTTAGGGTTAGCCTAATTGCCTTCCCCTTCACTCTTGACAGCATTAGTGAAGCCAACATCTCCAGCAGTGTCCCTTGGGCCTTACTGCTGCTGAATGTAATGCATTCCAGAGCCCTGTACCCCAGAGCAGTGTTTACCCAACCCCACTGCAGGGCTTAGCAAAGTGAAGTGTGATGCCAACAAAGGCTGAATGTAGACTGGGATAGAAGCAGGCAAGGCTGACAATGACCTAATTAGGAGCCCTGGGACTAAGAGGGACTGTAGAGTTTACATGACCATGCCTAGCCCTTGGTTAAGGACATCCAGGATTTTTGATTGGATTTGTTTTATTGAAATTTCCATTTTTCATCTCTCCACATCTTTTTTCAATTATTTAGATTTTTACAGCTGAAACCCTGCAGCTGAGGAGAAACTTCCAAATATGTTGTGACAGGGAAGGGCATACTGTTCTTTTTACCTTCTGAAATTTTAAGTTCTTAACTGTTCAATTGTATATGTAGTTCAGGGGAAAAGCAAATGAGGAGAAAGTGAGAAAGAGGGGCTTCTAGAAATAATTATGTTAGGTCAGGTAAAAGATTCACTTAACCCAGTATTGTCTTTCTGTAATCAGGTAAAAGATTCACTTAACCCAGTATTGTCTTTCTGTAAGTGACCAATAAGGAAGTTTAGGGAAGAAAGGGAGAAGTAAAGGAAGAATGCAGAGTCACATAAATATAAAGCAATAATGAAATGCTATTTCCTATTACCATTCTCAGACTGTAAACCAGTAGCTTTGTCTTTGTATCTAATAATTCTTGGTGGATTTCTAGTCCATGACTTTATGTAGTTACTTTCTAAACACCTGTGAACTTTTGCTATCTTTGCTATCATCTAGCAGCAGTGAATTCAAAGGCTTAGCTGTATCATGCTAAAGGGCTTCATTCCCCATTTTTTTTTTTTCAAGTTGCCACATCATTTCATTTGACAACAACTAGTCCTTGTACAGGATAATAACCATTCCTCATCTAATTCTCCCTGTCGTATTGTCCCCCTAAGTCATCATTTTCCCAGGTAAAGAGCCCTTGTCTAGTTGGGCATTCCTTGTCATTCCCTGCCTCTGATCAGCCTTCTGCTGTTTTCCTCTTCAGTACGGTTTCTCATATTCTTTCTAGCTTGTGGAGCTCCCAAATGTAGCTCCACCAATTCCTTCATACATATTCCTGCAATTTATGGTCTGGAAGTGAGAAGCTGAACTGGATCAGACCAAAAGTCTATTTACTGTCCTGTCTCAGATAATCCATATAGCGGGTATTTAGGAAAGCCTATAAGACTAGAGAATTCATCAAAAGGATTTACACTTTAAACCTTGGGTTCCTGCTCTGCAAGTTATTTTTTTGTACTGCTTTCAGCTGGTGCAATATTTAGACTTGTCCAAAAGGCAGTTTTTAGCCGTTTTCTGCCCCAACTTTGACCCTTACTGTCCAATAATAAATTGAAAAATGAGCCTCAGTCTACTGATTGCAAATTCTGTTGTGAATCCTCAAAACAGGAAGAGATTTCCCTGTTAAGAGAGATTGTGTGTTGGTATAAAAAGTTCTGAATAGTAGAGAAGCCCAGAATATTCATTCACAACTATTCATTTCACGGATAAAATTTTTGTATTCACCCTGAACCGTAATTTCCCGGGGAAAAAACCCACTTTGAAATCTGAAGCTAGCTCTGTTCCAGATTTGTTCTGCAGTAACAATAAATACAGAATGCTGCAACCTGCAGTTAATGTAACTGTTGACTTAATTAGATGCTTGCTGAAGCCTGGTTTCAAGCAATATAGTAGTCTGGGCAAACTGACAAGTGCCCACCCTGTATAGGCCTTCTAATAAATTCAAAAACCTTCAGGAATTAACATTTTGGTCACCTAAGAAACTGATAATATACACATTTAATGACTCTATAAAGGAATGAATCACTTAAAATGCAATTAAAAACTGCTGCTTCAGCATGGATCTTTTAAGTCAGTTGGAAATAATTAACTTCAGGATGATTTATTGAAGAGATTAATCTTTCTCTTAGAGTTGGAGTAATCTACATGACCTCCTCTGAAAAATATTGCTCACTACAGTTTTAATGGTTACAGGATGAGCCAAGATAGTGTTACTGACTTTTGCTATCACCCAACAGACATTCTAGCTCAGTACCTCTTTGTGCATGTAATTTATTTTCACTGGCACACACCTAATTAAGTAGTATCATATTTTGAACATTATCTTTCTTGATGCAAGGATTTTATAAAAGACAAGCCCTGAAGAATCTCACAGATCAGATCTTTCCATGTTTCGCAGATGGATACATTACACATCAGTGTAACACCAAATCATAAACTGTTCGTTGGTTGCCAGATTTCCCATGGAAATCGTAAGGCCGCTGGAGGTTAGGTGCACACAAAAGATCTTATGGATTTCTAGTTAACAAAGATAATGTCTACAAACTGTGTATACTGTAAGCATAATATAGTCTCATTTCTCTCGGAACCAAGTATTTGTTGATTTAATTTGAGATACATAATAATAAATTTGAATCCACATAACACAAAATGTGCTCTTTGTATCAGTTTTGGATTTCACAATTTTTGGTAAACAAATAGGCCTAACTTTATTGGTAATTAGTAGAAAACTGTTACTTTTTAGATCTACCTTGAAAAAAAAAAATCTGATAATTTCTATGTGCATATTTCTCCTCTATTTTGGTGCATTCTTCCCAGCACAGTTAACTCCCACTTTGTTTTAGAAAAGCAGACTACCTTGATCTCTGACCTTTTATGGGTTTCAGTCAGTCTGAAAATAATCCTTAGATTGTTGAAAGCATATTCATCTCCAGTTCCTCCTGGAAGCAGCTCTTAGACTTATAAATAATAAGCTGTGTCAGGAAGGAACCAAGCATTACATTTCCTACATAATTCTTTTGAGGAATCAAATTGTTTTATATTGTTTGATTTCATGTTCCCATTATCAGCCTCCTTACATTTCATTCCCAGTGTACAGGAAGGAGAGCAAACTAAGGCAGACAAACTAGTTGCAGAAAAATACCATCAGTTATGCATGACAGTCCTTTCCTCAGAAAACATTTGAGCTTGAGAAACCCTGTGTTTTCCTTCAATGTCACCCATATGTCTCACATAACACTGTCAGATAAGTATCTTCAGTATTGCTGATATCTTTGCTCAAGATAACAAGAGGGAATTTTTGGAATTCCAGCTAGCACGATCCCTTCCTGAAGGGTCCCTTGTTGTTGCTCTTATTTTCAGTATCTTTTGTCAGAGGCGCAAAAAAGTACTATGAGCCTTTCTATTATTAGGAGCTAGCATGACAAAGTAATAGCATAATGATTGCATGAATTAACCAGAATAGCTTTCTTCTGGACTGAAGCTCAGTTTTCTACACTCTGTGTTGCCTGTGTTTTTAAGCTTACTTTGCTTGCTCTACTACATTAGCACTGCTACAGATTTATCTGTGTCGCCTCACCACTTCCTTTTGCTCACAATGCATTTCATAACTGGCCAGACTGTATCTGATCTCTTAGCAGCCCAAAAATCTGGGCAATCAGCATATACAGAGCTTGATGGTAGAGCAGCAGCTGGGGAACTTGCAGTGCACACTCTAACTTGGGTATATCAGTCTGTGTATAAACAACTTCCACTTTAATAAACCTGCTTTTCATTACAACTTGTTTTCTCTCTTTGTCAACCAGGAAGGCCAGGCTGACACAGGAAGGAGAAATCTTGTGGTAATGAGATTTCAAAAGACAAGTTAAATTTGTCCTGTAGAAAAGGAAGGACACGAGAAGCAGAAAGCGCTGAATACAAATAGGATTATGAGACATTTACAGGCTCTAACAAGCTCTTCTGACACCAGAAGGGCCACCTTTGCGCAGCTACCAAGTCTGGGGTCTCACAGCAAACCAGCACGTGACAAAGAGCATCTCCATGTGTGCCCAACATTTTCCACAGGAAGTTGTTTGTCTAAGACAGTCTAAAAGCCTGGAAGGGAAACTTCCACCCTCAATTTAGTTACTCTCAGAGATCATTGTGGTTTTTGTTCTTGGCAAGTCCAGCCATCTCGATTTCTAGCACTGCAAGATCCACAAAACCAGGACTTTATTCTCAGTACCACCAATGGCTTTTGTGTTAGCTATGGATGTGTAGCTTTTGAAGTTTCTTCTCGTTTCCCCTTCTACCTTCAGAAACTGGCTTTAAGCTAGAGAAGCCAGTTTTCCTGCGCTTCCTCCGTTGTCAGTGCAGTAAAACAGTCACTGTCACGGGTGATGCAGAGCACCGTCCCTTAGCGTGTTTCTTTCGATGTGCCTGCCTGCAGCTGGAAGGATGGCGGAAAAATTAACCCGTGCTCCAGAATTCCTTACCAGCCGTCCCTTTTAACCGCGCTGGGACCACACTTTGCCATTTCATGGCAGCCTACGGGGGAGACCAGCGCTGGGGCAGCGCTCCCCGCGGTCCCTCGGGGGATGCCTGGCTGCGGGAGCCCTGGACGGAGCAGCCGTGACGGCTCCCGGTCCTGCCCGCCGCTCAGCGCTCACGGCCGCGGCCGCGGCGCTCCCCGCCCCGGGTGCGGGCAGCTCAGCCGGCTCGGGTTTCGGGGTCCTGCTACTTCACAGCTGCAACTTAAAAGGAGCAGCATTAATTTTCCCCCAGAGATATCCGAGTGATTGGTTACACCCATGGTACTTAGCATCTCAACGTGCTGAGGACTTGGTGCCGTTAATGCCGCATTCCTTTGCCTCCTGAGTATTTAGCCTCTAATGAGGGCACAGAGAGGAGAGATTTAAAACGCATATTCTCCTTATATTATGGGATAGATACCGAGTGTCCTTTTTTTTTTTTTTGACTGTTTATAAAACAAAATAGTAATAGCACCTAAAAATTACTGTATGTACCCTGTTACACAAAATTTTTGGAGATGGGTAAAGCACAATGATAGGACATCCACAAGATTTCAAATCTGGAAGAAACAATGACTATTAGGTGATCCAGCTTACCACATATTGGATGATTTCTACGTAAAATAACTGAGGTGTACAACAAGTGCTTTAAATTCTTATAGAATAGTCAAATGAATTTAGGTGTTTAAATATTTAATTTATTAAGTAAATAGCTTATGGATAACATGGCAAAATATATGTGCTGTCCTCTCTGGTATTTGGCCAGAAGTTCCTTTTGCATTCTGCATTGGTTTTTTTTCTTGGTAAGTACTTTCACGCAGAAGTCAGGTCTTTTAATGGTTTCATACATGGTTCAAGAGGCTCAATAACTTCTTTTTGTGGACTGGGAAACATCTATTTCTTCTCTTAGATGTCACTAACTTACACTCATCCTTCTTGTATTACAGATATCATACTTCACGTATGACCTCCCCACTGTCAGCCTTAAATGGAGTACCATCACTATCCTCCAGTCTAATATTCCAGTGCTGGTATGTATATACTCAAAAAATAATTTTATCTTTTCCACTACTGCACTGTGACTGATCCAGTGTCTTGTGAGTAATCTGTGTCAGGAACAGGAAACCAACTCCATTTCCTTAATGGCAGTTGAGTGATTTACTCACTACAGAATCACTGGAAAATAAATTACAGTGTAATTCGTAGTCTGGAGAAGCTTTCTAGTGACTCTCAGGGGCTTTAAAGCGAGGAGTTACTTCATTTTTGGCATTACATCTGTATAGTTGAGTTCAGGCCAAGCATTGCTTTTCCACTAGAGAAACTGCCTCAAGGCATGGTGGGTGTTTATCAGCTTTTTCTTTACTTGTGTGTCCTAACCTCACTAACATATTAGTTGTTTTCTTGAAAAGATTGATTTACCATTTTTGAAAAGAAGACCTTATTATGATATAAGGGCCAATATGTGCTTTTCACATCTATTAATTCCAGATATTTTTAGGCATAGACAGAATTCAAGATATTGGTTACATTGTTACATTTTTTAAAAATACTTAAAAAAATACTCAGCATGCCAAAACATTTCTTATTAAAATAAAAACTGAAATGCTAAGATATGATCCTAAGCCCTATGTATGATCTGATAGAGAATAGATCTTCTTTTGGGCTCCATTGTACAATCAATTTGTTACACACATAGTAAGAAAAGGAAAACTCTTCATCATTATGTTCTGCTTGAGAGATATCATTGTTTGCCCTTGAAATACCTTGTCCACTGGCACTTTTGTCTCCTTGGTAAGCCTGCAATGGGGTAATTTCAAACTGATGTTTGATGTTTGATACAAGAAGTCTGCTCAGGATCTAATTTCAGCTTGAAAACTTTACATTTTTTCATTTGCCTTATGTTTGACAAGTAATTATTTGACTTGAAATGGCAACAAGTTGTCATTTGGCCATGGACATTTGGCCTCTATGCCGGTAAATGCAAATTTTAATCTTCTGAGATCACTATTTCTTTCTCATGCTGTATTTTTATAAACTATAAAAAAATCCCCTTGTTTAAATAGAACAGAGTTTACTTTAGTGTGTTAGAATCTCTTTCTTTCTTCTCTTTCTTCTCTTTCTTCTCTTTCTTCTCTTTCTTCTCTTTCTTCTCTTTCTTCTCTTTCTTCTCTTTCTTCTCTTT
>JAWWTY010000001.1:68614227-68637519 GCA_035222235.1 Margarornis squamiger | reverse complement strand
TCCTTTCTTTCTCTCTTTCTTCTCTTTCTTTCTTCCGAATTCCTTCCTTTCTTTCTCTCTTTCTTCTCTTTCTTTCTTCCGAATTCCTTCCTTTCTTTCTCTCTTTCTTCTCTTTCTTTCTTCCGAATTCCTTCCTTTCTTTCTCTCTTTCTTCTCTTTCTTTCTCTTTCTTTCCCTTCCTTCCTTCCTTTCCTTCCTTATTTTGTGATTTTGATATTAAGAAGTGCCTTTTGTTTCCTGGGGAAGGTCCAGCTGTGTTCAAAAAGGTTTACTTTACTGTAGCAGGTGTTCCTAGTATTCTCTCTTCCATGTGATTCAGTGAGATTATCATGAGTTTAAACAGGACATACATGAGCATCTAGCAGTCTGGCATACTCCCAAATGTACTGGTTTCCATTGTTCACATCCTGCAGAATAACTTCAGACTGACTGTGGAGAGGCACATGGACCATCTAGACTTGCTTGCTGACATATTCACTCTCTAATGTGGTATGCCATATGGGTAGCATATGAGGTACCCTCACTTTCAAGAGCTCATGTGCTCTGGGCTGTGCTGTCCATGACTGAAGCTGTCCTGAAAACACTACCCTGAAGCTGATCCTTGTATTCCTATCAGCAAAATATGTGCTAGATGTTAATTTTCCAAAACCTCAGGGTTTAAATGCAAGATATAGCTTTAAATTGAGTCTTTATTTCCAAGGTTTGTAGCATAAATAGAAAAGGACTGAGGGAAAAAAGACGTAGTAAGTTGCAAGAACCTTTATATTCAGTAGAATGTAACTGGGGATAATGAGTGTCTTCTGGGAACTAAATGTAACAGATTGCTTGGAAAATCTCTGGATTGTATCAGGGAAAATGTTTTTGATTCAAGAAGTAAAGAAAGGAGAGATTCTTTTATATTCGTTGACAATTGTGAGGAGGCTGAAAGCTCCATTTAAGAGTGGCCATTATAAAAAAGAGTTGTGATCATTCAGGACAAGAAGGAAGAATACCAGCTGAGGGACAGAAGGTAGACTTCAATAAATTCACAGAATGGATAAGCAAGATCTCCTGTGAAGGAAAATGCTGTTAAAAAGTTAGTGCCTTACAGACAATACACACAATAACAGTATCCATCCACATGTATATACTACCCCACTGTGAAGAAAAGAGAAAAAATGCAGTAAGAGATCAGCTTGATTAAAACATGAACTGTGTATGAACCTTAAACTCAAGAAAGAATCAAGCTGGAAGCAGAAACTAGGTCAGGCTACTGAGGACAAGTGATAAATATAACATGAACATGTAGGAACAAAATTTTAAAAAGTCAAAGCTCAAAACAAGATGCATCTGCCAAGAGATATCAATCAATTCAGAAGTGCAATTGTAACACAGGGAAGGTGAATGAATGGGTGAATTGGTCAGCTGTTCAGTGAAGAGGAAAAGCTGTTGCTGGATGATACTCAAAAGGTCAAATTTTGTAATAACAATTTGCAATAACATTTTGCCTTGGTCCTTAGAAGGATGATCAATTGCAAATTGAGAAGTATAGTGCATATTAGTGATAAAAGTAAAGATGTCAGCTTCAAATGAGAAAGGAACAATTCAGAGATTAGAGTTTATCAGGTCTGCAAGGAATTATGAACATTCTAGTGAAGAATTTAAAGAACTTCATGATAAAATACTGGATACTAATGTGGCACTTAAGAGCATGTGATGAGCATGAATCTTGAAAAGCTCGTGAAAGGAAAGCCAGTGTCTGTCTTCAAATAAGGAGAAAGGAAGATCAAGATATGATTCAGTCACTAGTTTAATTTCTGCTCTCACAAAATGCTTGAACAACTGACTGAAGCTGTTAGCACTGGAAAGCAACAAGGACATGAGTAGCAGCCAATACAAAATTATCAAATCCATGTAATATCTTTCTACAGCAGGACAACAGGATTTCAGAACGTAACAGTGATTTATCTTGACTTTAGTAGGTCTTTTGTATTGTCCTATATAACAGATTGAAAAAATATGATCTGTGTCTGGGGGTTTGGCTAGATGGTCTTCAAAGGTCTTTTCCAGCCCAACCCATGCTATGCTATGATTCTATAAAGCACTGACATAGTGTGGATACAGGAGGGTTGGGAAGGGTTCACAAGCCATGAAATTATGATCAGTGATTTGCAACAGAGGATGTGCTTCTAGTGTGGTTCTACTATGGTTCCCCACAGATGATTCTTCAGCCTTTGTTCAGTTTTTTTCATAATGATCTGAAGAATATCCCTATTCAATGTTTAAGTGACATGGAGTTGAGTGGCATGAGAAGACCATATAAATCAAAATGACCCTGAAAAATTGATTAAGTATCTTGAAAATAGTGAGATGAAATTGAATAGGGACAAGTGTAATGTATTATTCTAGGGCAGGAATAATCAACTACAAACATATGGGAAACAAATATCTAGTTAAATAGAAATACTTCAGGATCTAGGGGCTGCAGTGGACCAAGACACAAATGAAAAAGGCAAAAGTAATTGCTATATATTCAAGGAATATAGTATGTAAGTCATAAAATACTGCTTTCCCTCTTGCTATTGTGAAGGTAACAGAACAGTATTCAAGTTTGGGGCACTGCATTTAAATAAAGGCAACTGGCAAGTTCAGAGGAAAGTATTAAGACTGATCACAAATATACAAAATATGTCCTGCACTGAAAGATTGAAAAATTTATTTAATCATTAATTAAGACATGAATGGTATGAATAAAGTAGTCAGATATGTGAGAGTGTTTCAAAAAATATGGTTATTTGTCCCTTATTTCCATGGTGAATGGGATGAAGAATAATGAAATTATAGGAGGGAACATTGCAATTAACAGCTCAAAAACTTGGTTATGTATAAGGATAGGGAAGTGTTGGTGGAATACTGGTGAACTTGTATCCCTGAAACTGGAGACATTGCAGGATAGTTTAGACCAATGTCTGTCAAGAAAATTTAAATTTGATTGATATAAGTCCAAGGCCATGCATAGCTTAATGACTACCTGTAGTCCCTTCTAGCTTTGTGATTTTTAAAGTCAGAAGTCAGCTCACGTAGGTTTGATGCTTATATTATGAGATCCCAGTTGTCAGTCTGTCTTTAGGGATTATAATGTGAAAATACTTGAAACGAAAAGGAGACATTATTAAGTCTCAAACATGCTATTGGAGAGTTAACAAAACATAAAGCAAGAAGACATGCACTATTTTGTCTAGAATAAATCCAGTGTAAAAGAGGTGTGAGTTCTTTCTGCACATGTGTATGTGAAAATGAGTATGAAAATATATGAAAACTTGTGATAGTTAGTCATTTACCTTGTTTAAGAAAATAACAGTTTTATGGTTATATCTAGAAAGGCCGCAAACCTGTATCAAAGACCTCTTTATTACCAAAAAAAAAAAAAAGTTTATGTGTGCTTTCTGAGATGAAGTGTGCCCTCTACTTGCAGAATAACATTATATTCTGTTGATATAATTTGAATAAAGTTTTAAAATCAAGACTGCTTAAGTGCATAAAGTAATATTCTTTTCAAAGTATTGTAATCTACAGCAATTCAGTGTTTTTGAAAGGCAAAAACTTTGTTCTGCAAAACTAATTTATAAATAGTTTTCAGTTCAGATGATTCAGCAGTATCCAAATAGGAGAGCCTTCATAGAGAAGAAAATACCCCAGCCTTCACAAAACTTATTAAGAGATTTCTAGGGGATCTTTTGGTTGTGAATATCTCTACTATATTATCATAAGTGCTCATGAGATAAGAAGAAGAATAAAAAAAGCTCTAGATAAGTAAAGTTCTTTCATCACTACGTTTTGATGTATCAGGGAATTGATTAAGCAAGGGGAACAAAAGCAAAGAAATAGAGTTCAGTTTTTATCTCAACTGTCATAATTTATGTAGAACCTCTAAAAATGCTCTATTGCTAATATAAATTCTTTATATGGCCATGATTAGAAAGCTGAGGTTTGTGCCTGCACATATGTCTAGATTTCGAATATAATGAGCTGTTCATGTTGTATTTGGCTTGAAATAGAACTACAGGTGCCGTGAAGCTGATGCATCGTCATGATTGAAATAAGTTTTATAGTAGTTTGAAGCCATTGCATCTTCCATCCCTTCCAAACCACTCAGATGGGAAAGAGGTTTGACTATTAGAGAAGTCAGCTTAATTTTCCACTCAGTAGCTGTAACCCAGTGATGTCTGAAAAGCAGGCAAGCAAATTGCATGAAATCGAATTAAAAGCAAAGGTGCCATAGAAAGAGGTGTTTGTGTTTTGTTAAAACCTGGCTCTTGATATAATTTTCTCTTGCATGCTTTAGAACAATCAGTGAAATTTTGGTTAATTTGTATTAACGTAATAATTCCTTAGTGTGGCTTGTGAAGTTCCTGGTGTATTTAAAGCATCATATTGAAGGATTAAAGAATGAGTCAAGAGCAAGAGCAGCAAATAATGGAGACTTGGGACCTTTTACTGATTTTGACTGGGGTAGGGTTAATTTTCTTTATAGTAGCTGGCATGGATTCATGTGTTGGGTTTGTGCTGGAAGCAGTGTAGATATCACAGAGATGTTTTTGTTGTTGCTGAGCAGTGCTTACACAGAGTCAAGGCCTTTTCTGCCTCTCACCGCACCCCACCAGTGAGGAGGCTGAGGGCACACAAGAAGTTGGGAGGGCACACAGCCAGGACAGCTGACTTCAGCTGACCAAAGGGATATCTCACACCACATGGTGTCATGCTCAACATATAAAGCTGGAGGCAAAATGTGGAAGGTGGGGGTAATGGGAATGATGGTGTTTGTCTTCCCAAGTCAGCATTATGTGTGAAGAACCCCTGCTTTCCTGGAGATGACTGAACATGTTCCTGCCCATGGGAAGTGGTGAATGAATTCCTTGTTTTGCTTTGCTGGTGTGCACACCTTTTCCTTTACCTGTTAAATTGTCTTTATCTCAACCAACGAGTTTTCTGACTTTTTCAATTCTCTCCCTCAGCGTTACTGAGGGAGTGAGAAAGTGGCTGTGTGGCGTCGAGTTGCTGGGTGAGTTTAAACCTCCATGGACCTCTAGTCCTGATTCAGTTCTCACATCTTTAGAATACAATATTCCAGTTGATTGCCATGGAGTTATTCTTTATATGTACTGGAGTTAAAAAAGAAAAAAAACCCAACATGGTAGACACATACATGAATACAGAAATAGAAAATAGGGAAATGGAGATTTCACCTGTCTCTTGCAGAGCTACCTCCATTCTGACAAATGTAATTGCTCCAGACAGTGATTTTGAATCACTGCAGGCTGAGTGGGATGCAGTTAGGGCTATGCTGCACTTCAACCACCCAAATCTGTGCTGTAAAACTCTCAGCCCTGGGGCCCACTGGATGCCCTTGCAGATTTCATTATTATTTTGAGTGTTGTTTTTTCTGGTTTAAAGAGCATGTGATATTCTTAGGAGAGTACTGCAGCCAGTGAGATTGCATTGATTAAAAAGAATAACATCTTTCTAGAAGAGGAATATATCTCATCTTACTATCTCTGCTGGCACTTGGAGAGGATTGTGGTGGCTGATGTGATGTCCCTGCCTAGCCTCTCCCAAACCCTTTCTGCTTCTCTAAAATGGGAGATTTCCACGATCATCTCCAGTACCAGCTGAAACAGGCAGCTACGTCTGGAGGAGCATGCAGTGCTTCTGCACCCACATCCTTTTGTAGGCACATAAAAGGGAAAGCAGGAACAGTCCTAAAACTTTATGGGAACATCTATGTATTTTGCCATTTCCCATGAAGAGACATATCAAGAAAGTCAGCCTTTCCTCCAGACTTGAGGAATCACTTGGAAAATAGCCTTCATGGGAAGGGAGTTTTGCTTACTTTAGGGTGAAAAGCTGCAGGATGCTTTGCATTTAGTGGACTGAAAAGGGTTTTGTACATGTTGTCTGTCTTTCACTCAGTCCTTCTTTCTGGACGTGCCAGGACTGTTGAATTTAGTAGTGAATGATCCACTTCCCCTGATAAGGAAATCCTTAAGGTTCTTTTGTGGCTTCCAGTTTTAGTGCCAATACCAGACATGGAAACTAAGAGGATACTCACCTATAGAAGAGCTGTGGGATCCTATTTTCTCTCACAGCTTCTCTATGCTTTGTATGGGAATCTTACAAGGACCTTGGCTTTCACTGGGATAAAGCGTGTGGCCCAGGTGACATGTCTCCCAGGTCATTGCATACAAAAAAGACCACAACATCACAACTGAAGGCCATGGAGGAGAACCAGCCTGCCTTGCACTCCCCCTCCTCTGCTGTGCCAGTGGAGAGGACACTACAGTAGAGTGGATGGAGAGAAAGTGTCCATGGAGGTTCCCGCTTTAGTGGGGACACTTGGATCTGGGTGACTTGTGAGAAGACCTCAAAGTTTCAAACTCTCAAAGTTTTGAGGCAGCTGGCTGAGACTGTGGGGAGAGCGCTGCTTTACCTTTTGTCATCTGCCAGACCCAGGTGCAGTGGGTAAAGCTAGCACCTCTACATCCTGTGGGTTTCTCTGTCCCATGTTAATACGAGTTAGCAGGTGTTGGTGCAGTGGGTTAATCAGATGTGTGCAGTACAGAAAAAGCAGCCCTAGGTACAGTTATGGAGAGAGAGATTCTAAGCCTATACTGAACGACCAGGAGCATCCATAGTTGTGTGTTGCGTGGCAGGGGCAGTCACCAGGATACCCTGAAAATAGGGACACTTCAGACAGGGCAGGTGGGTGAGTTTTCAAGAGAAGTTTTTTATTTAGAAATCCACTACAATGACAAGAAATGTTCTCCAAGTTACACTTTATGCTTTTAGAAATATTTTTATTTAAATACACATTATCCCTCATAGCTTTTCAATCTTCAGGCTTCATTTATCTTGAAATTTAGTTTCCTCCATATGTTTACTATCAGCTAAAGAAGTAGAGCTGATGAGCAGCTTGGAAATGTTTTGTCATGCTGTATATGAGTTTTTTTGCTTTGCAGTTAAATGTTTTTACATTTGACTTGCTCTCCTTCTGAGAAGAGATGAGTGTTCACTGTTAGTACTGTTATTTCGTACTTACATAGTAGCTATTCATTTGTTCAATGAGTGAATTTTTCCATTAAGGATTTCCAGGCCCCACATTACAGTAGTCTGGAGCTGCAATTGCAGTTTGATGCAACCTTGGCTTGCACATAATTAGTGCAGAATTGTGCATAATGCTACCATTTTCAGTGGGATGAAAGCTCTGTCATAGATGGTGCAGAGCACTTCCATTTGACCTAAACAAAATTGATTCAATTTAGCAAATCAATCTCACTAAGGAGCATCTTGGGACTTAATAACATGCATGCAGTATGATAAAATATTTGGTGAGTGCAAGGGCAAACAGGGATCTTATTACAGAAAGCTATTAGATAAATTTGCAAATGGATTTGTTTGTTTATGTAAGTTTATAAAAAATTCTTACGCAGTTCCATAGTTGAGTGATCTATCATTATACTTCATAATTCATCTGACTTTCAGATTACATTTTAGATTCTACTGCTTTAGAATTTTATCAATAAAATCTAGCAAAGTGAAAGCAGAAATAATTAAAATTTGATTGTATTAAGCATAATTCAGAATAGGGTTAGCACTCAATCAATTGTTTTGGCCTGTTGTAAAATCAGCAGACAACATTTTATATCAAAATTTATATCAAAATATTTTAGAAAGGCATGAGACTGCAAGAAAAATAGAAAACTTACTTGTGTGATTCAGGACTGTCATGGTTCTGGACATACATAGCAATTTTAGGGATATTTTCTAGCAACAGTTTTGTACTTGAGAACCAAGAAAAGTTTGTGCTCTGTTAGAAATGTTATTTTATTAAAGTCATGACTGATTGGAAAGTAGCAATTGAGAGCACTTTCCAGAAACCTTCATTTACCCCTCCATCCTGTAGAAAGGTTGTGCCGATTTAAAGGTAAACTGGTGGGAGAAATGAATCCGACTCAAGAGAGATTACAAGTCAGAGTTACAATTTACTAAAAAGATCACAATAAATGCAATGATACAGAGAAAAATTAGTTTTAAGCCACAAAAACCAGATGTATAACCCAGCACCCTGGGGCATGAACAGATTGGTGTTCATTAGCATCTGTGCTGAGCACCACGTGGTCCCCCTGAGTACAAAGTGAAAGGAAAGGAAACCTGTTGCTGAGGATGATGGTTGCAGTCTTGTTGAGAGTGGCAGTCGCAGTCCTGTTGAGGTTCTGGTCCTGCTCTGGATCCCATGGGTGGTACCAGAAGTCCCAAACCCCCAAGATTATATATGCTCAGGTTCAGGTGGGGATGCCCAGGACCCTCCCCACAGCGGGGAGTTGAATAAAGGGTGATTTAACTCTGTGAGTCATGGGATATTTTTGGAATCTTTGATGGTCTAGGTAATTGCAGCTGCCTATTGTGCCAGTTCCTAATGGCCCATGAGCAGACATGACCCTTCAGGTGTGTGTGAAGGTGCTGATGCCTCCCCAGAGGGGAGTTATCACAGCTGACTCACTGGTGTGAAGACAGAAACACTGCTGTGCCTTGCAGGGTTCCTTAACACCCATCTTGTAGCCTGAAGTGTCAGGTGTGCCCTGGGCAGCTGCTGCAGGCCATCCATTATTAACAGTTCATGAGAAATGACATAGAGAGTATAGTATACAGTTTTGGCTACACCCACACAGTGATAGACTGGTCCTGGTCATTGTAACTAGGACAAAGGTTCATTTACCTTGGCCAGCATTGCTTACACAACAGTCACATGAATTACAGCTCTTCCCTTCTCCCTTCATGGATCTGTTGATATTAGTAGTAGCTTTTTTAAATCTTCATATTTGCTTTAATAATCATTTCTTTCTGTCCCTTCAGATTTTCCTATGTCCATAAATCACTCAAAATGTTTTAAGTCTCCTTTGAACATTTGTGTTTGATTCTTACTTACAATTACTACTTCTTCTCTTAACATCTCGTCTGAAAAACTGTTCTGCTCTTTCTGATATTAACACGATGTGTTAAATTTTTTATTCTCCTTTTATTATGTTTTATCTGAATATATTGGTTACAGAAACTGACAGATTACTGTTGGCTTGTTTATTTACTAGAACTGATGCCAAAGAAGCTGTAGCCCCTTCACACTGAACTCTGTCCTGGTCTGGAGTGCTCTACCTCAGAGGAGCAGGGGAGCTTGTCCTATCTGTTGCAAGGTTGGTAAAAACAACATACATTGAATAGGAATACAGCTCATTTCAGAGGGGCTAGAGGTCAATGGCAATTCAAGATGTCTGTGTGCTCTGGATCCCAGACCCTGACATGCCAGGTAAAATGTTCCATTGCCCATTTCTGAACACTTTCTTGCTTATCAGGACTGTGAATCACTAGTGATCAAACGAGATTAGACTTGACCTTGTCATCTGTGTCTAACAGGTTTTTCAGTCTCCATTCTGCACACTTTTGTCATTCACTGCAGCGTCGACACCTGCTCCACATTAAGGAGTTCAGCAGCTGTCCTGCCCAATCTCTTAGTGCTGCAACTGAGCTCCCAAATGCATTAAATTGCATCATTTCCCCCTAGATGAGAGTTCCCATCAGCTGTTTCTCTGTGCTGTCCAGAGCCCCAACATCCCTGCTGGAACATCCAAGAAAACAATTTTGTGCCATGGATCTACTGAGGTATCTATCAACTGAATGCTGTATGTCATATCTACTGTGAAATACAAAAAGTGCGTAGTGCACCTGTGAAGACAGAGTACTGGGGGAAATACAGGTTTTAGGCAGAAGTATGAGCAGAGCCACAAAGCTTGACAGCTGTCCAATTTCATGTGAGTTTAGCACGGAGATCTCTGCAGAATGTAAGAGCTGATACCCAGTAACAATGAACAGTCAGATCTCTGCAGAATGTAAGAGCTGATACCCAGTAACAATGAACAGTCAGACACATAAATATTAGTACATAACTAAATTAATTTAACTAGTCAGCAACACAGAATAATCCAACAGGGAGAGCAGATTACTCTTAGAAACTGATAAAATGAAGAAACTCTGGAAAATCTTCTCTATCTGAGTATTGCTGTATCACACCTTCTATTCCTTGGAGCCCTCAGAGGAACCCATAGTTCTTAGTCTCAAAACCTATTAACAAAGAATGATAGGGTGAAAAAAAAAAAAAGCCCATGAAAATCTTGTAATACCATAAATTTTGAAAATATAAATGAGAAATTACATGCTTGTTATCAGTATCTTTTTCAGCTGCAGTGTTGGACTAAACACAATACCGTGAGAGTTTCTGTTTCCTTCCTGGATTAATAAAAAGAGGAACTTCTGTAAACCCAGAACATCTGTCAAAACCCCGCAACAGACATGTTTCTTCTTTTTCAGTAGATCCAGATGAGCTCTTGCAGAGTCATTTCCTAATACATTCACCCAAAACATGCAATACCACAGGTTTTAAAACTTTATATTTTGGAAATGAGACATCTATCATGTGATTTGATGCTTGCAATTATTTAATGATAGTTACTAAAGGGTGTTTGTAATAAGTGCATTTTGCATTTGAATGGTACTATGTAATCAATGATAAAACACACAGATTCACAGATATTAGGCTGTCTTCCTGATTAAAACTGACTAAATCCTTGTCTTTTTTTGCCAGATCAGGACTGGGATAACTTGACATGCTCAGTGAAAAAGCTTTTGAGAATCACAACTGTTTTTCATCAAGTAAGTGCTTGACTACACATTATTCTGTGGAATATGACTGTCAAACACTTTTGTTGGGCTGATCATGTGTGAAAAATGGGTATCTTTCAGACCAGCAGGAATGGTCTCTTCTAGATATTCATGTCTTAGTGCTTTGATTTTCAGGCACAGATTTAGATTCAGCTTTCCAGGTGACTTCCTTGAACAGGAAACAAAAAGCATCTTCTAATTTTCTGTGTTGATGTGGTTTTTAAGTACACCATTTTTCTGTGTTGAACAATAAACACCAAAGTGGTGTTACAGGCAGTGCTTTCTCATTAATGAAGATTTTTACAGCTAGTCTTTGTATTTTGGATAACAGCCTGCCAAATTCACTAAATTATATAATGAAGCTTCTTTTTACAGTATTTAGCAAAACAGCATAGAAAGGAGATGGCAATCATTTTCATTTTTAGTACAGAAGCTCAATATTGTATGGCAAGCTCTGTTACCTTTTGCATAATCCATGGAACAAAAAGTAGAAGAACAAATCTAATTCCCACCTTAATTTTAGCAGCTCCTAAATCCTTCAAGGGTGCTTGTTCTGGCTTTGATTACATTTGGTATATTGCTGTTGTATGTAATTGCTTGCTTTTCAACTAAACATTATTTCCTATCCCCAAATCCTCATGTGATTTGAAAACACTGCCCACATCATTGCTATATATGAATGTGTTGCTTCTGTCAGAGAAATGACTGTGAAATTTTTTACAAAGTTTTAATCAATTATCATTTGCCTATGAAGGTATATAATATGTTTGCATTATTCTAGGAATACCATAGGTGTGGCCATTAGTGGGAAGGCAGGAAGAAGAGTGAGCCATTATTTTTCTTCTGAATCTTCTTCAGTGCAGGCTTACTCAGATTCCCTGGACACACTGTATTTGAGACAGTAAAGAAAATATTCTTACAAACCTGCATGAAGTCTACTCTATATTCATCTGGAATAAAGTCAGCATAATGAAAAGGGAGTGTTGAGTTCCTCTTCTGACAAAGGCACAAGTACTGGCTTTTTATTCTCTGATGATCTGCTATTCAAGTAAACTTAAATATCGGTCATGTGCTTTTTTAGTTGTCTGAATGAGCTCTCTTGGCATTTCAGACTTGGTGCACAGAGGGCTGGGTACTTGAGTTTTAATTTTCCTGTTGCAGTAAATGATGCAACTTTTCATAGTCACTCTTCTCCTGGAACCCTCTTAATAATCTTTGAATGATTTTTTTTTAATGTATCTTATACTTCAATATTTGTTATAGAATTCTCCATAAATCACTGGCAATCACTGTCAGTGGGCCAATGGGCACATGAACATTCACTAGACTGTGGGCCAGGGTGATTTTGAATTAACAATGTTAGATATTTCTTCTTGAAACAGTTCTAGGGGCCTCGGGTGGATATTCATTCTCTGACCCCCAGGGGAACTGAACTTTCAGCTTTGTCCCCAGAGGAGATCCCAAGGGCAAGTCACAGTAATTGGATATTTAACAGCGTTACTTGGCTTTTTCTACAAGATGACAAATTCTGTTTTCAATGATGTTAGCAAAGATATTCTTGAAACATTTCTGCCTGCCTGCTACATGTGACTAATGTTTCTGAAAAAATGCATCTTAGTGGTCACACCTTAGTTGGTAGTAGCCAGTCATCTGACAATTTGTTGCTCCGAGAGAGATTTTGTTTCCTCTGCCCAGACAAGTTGCCAAGACACTCTCACAAAAACTGCTTGTTTTCAACTTCAAATATTTTTCACAGTTTCTTTAGTCCTTCAAGCAGGTGGCTCCACTAATCTAAGACACAATTGTTAGAAAGAGGAAAACATGATGTGGCTGTGCATGCCACTTGTACCTCATGAAGAAATTTGTGTGCTTGCTGACTGCCTGAGAAGCATCCTCGCTTATTCCTGCCATGCTGGATGATACTGCTAAGCATCCTGCAAAGCAAGAGCTCCCAGTGCATGTGGAGGCAACATCACAGCAGCTGCATGTCTTTCTTTCCCCTTCAAGAGCTAGATGTAAATCATAAGAAATGTACGTGGCAGTTAAAAACCTGCATAGAGCCAAGAAAGGTATAATTTGGTTTTGGGATCTGAAAGCAGCAGGACAAAATTAAGCATGGGTTAAATACCCTGCTGACATTCACCCGAGGTCTGGGATAGATTCTGTAGCCTGTGCTGAGTTCCATGTTGTCATGGCTACATGGGTGGTTAAAACATACACCAGGGTTTCGGTCTGAGTGGCAGACTGTCTTTGCATTTAGATGTAACTTGTGTGCTGTTGTCTGGACCATGAAAACTCTTTGCTGACTAGGTTTGTAAGCTTAACCTCCCTCTACACAAAAAACCTGCTCTGCTGAAGTAAGTTGTGCATTTTTGAATCTATTTTTTTAAAAAAATAAAAATTAGCATGGAAAATAAGGAGCCAGAAATGTCAGTGCTAATATTGAAAGTGTTTTCATTATTTTAGGGAAATGTAGTACTCAAATCATTGGTCACTCTGCACTTTCTATATGCACAGCTGAGACCAAACTGTCTGCATCATGCTTTCATACCAAACATTTAGCTAAACTATTCGGTTTAGTCTGGTAGTCACAGAGGACACCTCAAAAATTATTTGATTCTTACCTCTTTGTTTTCAATAAGAATGAAATCTAATGAAACAAATAATATTTTTTTCACAAGTGAATTCAGTGGTTTATGAGTTGGGTTCTCTCACATTTTTGTCTTCAGCCAATTTTCCTTCTCCTGCTAAAGAATGAAAGATTTGGGTCAGATTAATGTAAGACTATATACACAAAATGGTACAAAATAACTGAAGCAAAACTTAACTTTTTAATGCAAAATCATTTACACTGAGACACTGGAATCTGAAAAAGTCTCAGAAGAGAAGAGTGGCTGAAACAGGTTTATACACTTTTATGAAAGATAGATAACACATTCTGCTTGGCAAGAAAGCCCAGGCTTTTACAAAGCCCAACAGCCTTCTTTGAATGCTAACACTATGTCTCTGTTTATGGAAACAGCATTCCTGTTTTTTGTGTCCTCTCTTTTTAGCTGAGTGCATGCAACTTTTCTTTCTTGCATATCTTTGTGTTGTAAAGGACAGTGGAGAAGTTTTCATTTGCCCTTGCAGGTAAAGGCCAGGTTTACTGATGGCTGCTGTGCTTCAGCATCACTTCTAACCTGGCACCCAGTAAAAGGACTAGCAGCATCAGCTGAGGATTTCCCCAATATAAGGGAATCAGGAGTAATCCAAAGACCAGAGAAAGAAGAATAAGCTCTGATGCCTACTCTTCATAGTTACTGTTATGCAATACTGAATAGGAAAAGACATGAGTTCTCCTTCCTGTTTTGATATAGTGATTTCTTTACAGTGACTTTCAAAATCAATTGTTTCAAAAGACAAAGTTTCCAACATTAGGAAGCCACAAAAGTGAAGTGAAAATATGTAGGCTTCTTACAATCATGGTGAATCCAACACTGAAAAGCTGTACTGGTATGGAACAATGGGTAGTGATTCTTACAGACATGAGGCTGAATTCAGAACAGTGGATGTGACTCTGTGGAGGCTGACATGCCTTGGGCACTGGGAATGTTTGTAATATTCTGGGAGATCTGTCATAGTGTCATCTCTGTCCCATATTCACTTCATTTTGCTTTCATTTCCATGGTGGTCTCCAGCCACACTGAAAGCATATGAGTGAGGTTAATATCTGGGTACATAGCAATAGGATGAGGAAATGAAACCGCCACAAGTTTCCTAATAAATGGAAGATAAAGTACTATGGTATGTGGCAGGAAATTTTCTCAGCATGTACATGGATAGACAGTAGTTATCCACTTTAACTGACCTTTATTTTCTTCAGTGCAATCACACACAATTATTTATGCACTTGGCATTAGAATTTCATGCTGTTATATCTGCACAGACAGCATGTGTGTATTAAACCATGGATATATCATATATAGAAAACTATAACTACATCAGAAAACTCCCAGGTATCTTCCTGTACATCCAAACAGACTGTTAAAACCTTTAATTCTTGACCTGCCAAGCTGCCTTACATATTTTTCTGTTTTTCAGAAAAAAGTGACCTCTTTCTTCTTCAGTGACTGTGGAGAAAAATGGGAAACTGAATATCAGTTATTTAATCTTTTGGTTTTTCCTCTTCTGAACTGGTTTTATTTTTAACTCCTGATCACTGTTGTTGGTCAGGAAAAAGCTTTTGCATGACTTTGCAAAAAACTCAGAAAAGGATATTTTTTATTTTTCTATTCCTGTTTTTTTTCCGTTTGCCAAGTAAACATTTCTAAATAGATATGGATGTGTAGGCATCAAAGCACAATAGAAAACACTCTAAGTCAAGTATTCACATTTTGTAAAGGAGATAACAAGCAGAAAGGGCCAATGTTGGCTCCATTTTGTCATGCAGCTGGTGGCCTACTAGCTCTTGTACCTTATGGGGACAGATTGCATTAGGTTCCAGAAACAAAGAGTGAGGGTCCAAGCAGAGAATAGAGATAGTACCCAGCCTTTCCTTTCTTCTGCACGTAGACATGGTGTGTCCCTGCATTTGCGTGTAATTGGTGCTGGAAGTTATAGCCATTCTCAGTTTCAGCTGGAAACCATTGGAGAGGCCAGAGTGTCCCTTCTGACCACAGCCTTGTACAAACAGTTTACCTGCTGACAGGAGTCATCCCCATCTGGCAGCGTGACACTAGGGCATCCGATGCCCTCCTGCCATGCCTCAGGGTGTGGCAATGCTTAGTTCCTGAGTCAAATCTGCATCCTAAAATTGAGCGAGTCATAACACTTTAGCCCTCCTCTTCCCTGATGGGAAGACCTCTAGTTCCCAGGTGGATAACTGCAGGGGTATATCACTGTAAATAGAGTTGGAAGTTTTCAATAAGGAGTGTCCAAGGACACTTGGAGTGATAAGGCCAACTAAGGTACTTAAAACAGGAAATGTTCCACAGATGGCTAAAAAGTGGAGTGCTGGTCTTTGGGCCAGAGTTTGAAGTTCTTGTTTCATTCCACTTACCCAGGACTGAAATAGAAAATATTAGAAGCAAGAGGAAGAGGAAAAGCCCAACATTCAGGGATGAACAGTATGTAGCCTGCAGCTTAGCTTGAAGGCAGTTGTTCCTTGAAACATGGCAAAAGAAAGTAGCCGAGAGAACTGAGGAAAGAATTCATTATTACTGGTAAAGAGGAGACAGCTTGTGATTAAAAATGAAAACTTCTTTTTGTATTGATTTCAGAGCCACCATCATATCGGATGATATGACAGGAGATGCCCAAGACTGCAAATTTTGCTAGCTAGGACACAAAATGCAAAGCCAACCATGAAACGGAGGAGTATTTTAAAATACTCCTTCTGCAAGGATTGAGAAATACCTTCTGAAGACTTTTTAATAAAAGTTTGAGACATTCCAGTGTTTGAAAGTTTTTTCTCCCAAAATTTTGTAATTAAGTTAATGCAAAGAATTACAGAGAAGTTTTTTTCAATTGCTTTGAATGCATGTCTCTGTAACCTGAACAATGCTGTTAGGGTAGCCTGAGCTCACTGTGAAAATATACTCCATTTCCTTCATTGCCCTTGTATCATTTCCCATTTTTATGGTGTTATTGTTCTTCTTAACTAGTATCCCGTATTCTTCCCTTGCAGAGCTCAGCGATAGAAGAGGATGCCATAGATTCTTTAGACAGAACTCACCTGTGAAATTTATGTATTTACATTAATAGAAAACAGAAACTTGAGTGATGCTTTTGCAGTTTTATGTACAGCATAAATCATTTATTTGTTCTCTGTGACAGTCTGCAGTTTAAGCAAATTATTTGCTGACACAAAACGTAACTGGAACTGTAGGTTCAGAAGCTTTGCTGTGCCCTTTTATCTGCCCCCATTTCTTCATGGAGCATTTTGATCTCCCCTGAAGAAGTAATTTGAAAGTCCCAGAATTATTTTTTTTTTTTTTTTTTAAAATGAACTGCCTGCTGGGTAATAACATGAGGACCATGTTCTAATTGGGCAAAAATAGCATGTCTTTAAAAACAAGAATTTTCAAAGTTCTTCCCACAGCAGCTAGAATTTTTTTTTTTTTTTTTTTTTGCTGTGTGTGCAGAGGGATTTCCTGGTGCCTGCTTCACACTCTTCCTTCTTGCAGCTTGGTCTTCTTCCTCCCTAGTCTCATGCTCTTTCCTCCATGGGCAGTTTTTAGAAAAAGCTGTGAAAAAGCACCTTTTAATTTTGGCCTTTTCAGTAATCAATGATTAATTCCAAAGCTAGTAGCAGAATGGTCTGATTAGAGCTGCCCTAGCACAGCTTCACTTGGCCTTATGCAGAGTATCAATTATTTCACTATATGTAATGTTATTTTGGCTCCTGCTGGAGCCAGTCTTGATGTGACAGAGAAATTCTAGCCTTCAGAGACTGGGAAATGACATCCCAGCAGGAATGCCTTCTGCAAGTTCTTGCCTCCTGGAGAAGAGAAGTCAATCAGGGCTGCTGCCAAAGGGAGAGGTGCCTCCCTCCCCTCCTTGCTCAGTGCTGATCTTACAGGTAGGCAGGAGGTGGGGAAGGTCCTGGGATAATGATTAGGTCTTCTCTCTCCTTTCACCTGCAACTTTTGGGCTTGGGAAAGAGCAGAGGCAAGTTCTTCTGAGTGTCATTGGCAATGCCCTGGCTAGATGTAACCTCTAAGGGTCACTTTACAGAATTAAAAATCAGGTTTTGCTCAAATCCAGGATGATTCATTGCCCAGAAATAAGTGGAGCCATGACTCAAAAGTTGCCAGCTCAGTGGGAATTTATATTCAATGACCAGTGTACTTGGCTACAGGGTCAGGACATTTGTGGAATATGTAAACGTCTAGGTCCAGCTATCAAGGCCTCTTCAGTGTGACTTCACAAGTTTTTTCTTTCTACCCTGTCTCCCAGTGTTGCATCACCTCCTTCTTTCTCAGAATGATGAATACCCTTTTGTAACCCACACGTGCAAGGAGTAGATAAAGCTCCAATGCATGTGGCAGTTATTGTGGTCATAGTATTCACATGCTAGATGAACATTCAGGGAATAACTCTCTTTTCAGTACCTTCCCTTCTCCCTCCTCCCTTTTCTGCCTCATACTACAGCCTATTAGTGCTTTCTGGCAAAATTAGACAAGTGTCAGCATCAGAAGTACATTCAGGCAGCTTCACTTCTTGTGCTGGAGACAAACATCTGACTTGTAGGAAAATAAGTGTGCTGCTATGTCTGCACCCTTTTGACTCTTAACTCTTCAATTCCTCTGCCATCCATTGCAGTTCAACTTCCTTCTGCCCCCACCAGCAGTAGTACATTTCTACTTCTGTCTCTGTATTGCAACTTCCTGTACTATTCCTTGTATGTCAGCTTTTAGGGTCTAACTTCAAAGTAGGCACTGCTTTGAGTGAGATATGGACATGATACTCCCCAGTGGTCTCTTGCAACTTAAATTGTTCCCTGGTGTATGATTCTGACTTCACTTGTGTCTGGACAGGTAAATGGAGTCACTACAATGTGAGAACAATTCTGATGAGAATCACATGACTTCCTATTGGCAATTATTTATGTTTCAAAGCTGATCATACTGAATCCAATATGAATTTTTTGAACTTCCAGACACTGTAACAGAGAGTCCTCAGAAAATCAGATTTACATGGAAGGCCACTTTCAGCAAGCTGTGTCAAATTATGAGGTTGTCTCATTGCCCATTTGTTTGGAGGATTGGACAGCTAGACCTGTTTGAAAGGTAAGGTAAACTACAGAATTTGTGCTGTAAACAGAGGTGCTAGACATGAATATCTGTTCATGGCAGAACAGGAATATGGTTGCTGAAATATAGAGTGTGGACAACAAATTTGAAAATCTTACTTAAACAGTGTATTCAAAAAAAAGAAGGACATCATCAAATATCTCTTTCATGTTAAAAAGAAATGGTTTTCAGGATGAAATCTTTAAGTACATGCACTCAACTACAAGTTGCTCTGCTCACAGGCACAATGACTGCAAGTTTTTCAGTCAGAAAAGAATGGGCTCTCTGGGCAAAGGAGGCAGAGGAGGAATCTAACTTCCTAGGAATGAATTCAACAGACATTTTTCTTTGTTAATTTTTTTTAAGTGTTCTATAAAAATAAGACCTATCATAGAAGAATTCATTTTGTCAGGAAGTTGAGCATCTGGTCTCTCTAACACTACAGTGCAGATGTGTCAAGCCTGGGTCCCATCACAATGACGAATAATGTCTCACTGCTCCCTTTGACCGTCCCTTTCTATCTGTATTAGTTGTGTGTCTTGTCTTCTACTTAGATGAATTCAGATTCTAAATAATTTGTGACAGGGACTGTCTTGTTCCGTGTTCATGAGATACTTAGTATGATTAGGTGAATATTTGCTGGATCACTGCTTTTTAAC
This sequence comes from Margarornis squamiger, assembly GCA_035222235.1. Taxonomy (NCBI): domain Eukaryota; kingdom Metazoa; phylum Chordata; class Aves; order Passeriformes; family Furnariidae; genus Margarornis; species Margarornis squamiger. Next base: position 68,618,339 of record JAWWTY010000001.1, on the reverse strand, counting down.
CTGCACTTGTGCCACGGACATATGCATCTGGGAATTGTTATCCTCCTAAAACTTGTCTTCATCCAGCCAAGGAGCAGCTGTCCTACTTTTAGTCACAGAGGAGAAAGCAGGGGAGAATTGTTAATTTTAAGGAAGCAGAGACCGCTGTGGTCAGTAGAAAAAGGCTCATCTTCTGTGTCTCTCTTGGTGAAAATATAGTGACGGTGAGTGCTTTGGTAGTATTTACATATCTCGAGAACAAGCTGTTCTTGTGGCATTTTTGGCTTGGCCATCTGGTAGGAAAAACAAGGGATGAGAGGGAAAAAAAGAAAATATCAAGAGGACTCTGAGTATCTGGTCATCTGTGTAGATGCATCAAGTGGGAAAAGGAATAGAAGCAGTAAGGGAGCAAAAATTAAAGGGGTATGGAAAGGTGGGAGGGAAGTGAGCAGAGGAAAGTAAACCTAAAAGGAAGTAGATTATATCCCTGTAAAAGACAGAAACAATGAATCTGCCAGGGAAAGATGCAGGAGGGAAGGAAAGAAAAAAACACCACAAGGGAAAGGTAAAAGAGAGAAAATTAGGCATTGTTGGATTACTTCCATTAGTTTTGTCAAAACTTAAATGAAGCCCTTTACCAGCCATTTGCGTTGTCATCTGACTTTAGCAGTAAATGTATTATTGAACTACCACAAAGAGTCCTTCTGGTTAAGTGTCTCTGTGAAGTCCTCAGGAGTTTACACTGAGAGAGGCACAAGAATTTTGTTTTTCTGGTTATCTAGGGTTTTTGATTATTTTAAAATTTTTATAAATAATGTAGCTATGACTTCTTTTATTGTTATGACCAGCTATTGAGATATCTGAGAGAAACCAAGAAGAAACTTCATTAACTTTTTGTAGCTGCTACTCTCTCTCTTCCACTTTTTGTCCCATTTCACTACAGAGAAAGTTTTTTTAACTATGCTCTGAGATCTCATAACCCATCTTTGGATGGTGGTATTTTAGACAAACACAGTATTCAGCGGTGATGTCAGAGTTGCTGGAATGGCACTGGGCAAGCTATGGCATTTTAGAGCTTTGTGCTTGGTGGAAAGAGCAGGCTCCTGAGGGCTTGTACGAAGAAGAAGAAATCTCTCTTAAATGCTGAGACTGTGCTTAGGTATGCCCAAGAGAGTATGTCCTCACCTCTCCTTGTGAGGTAATCTAGATGTATCTCTACCAGAAGTCCTTTGAAGGAGGTATCTTCCCTGTCTACTTGTTATAGTTTCAAAATCTTTCATGGAATTTTTTTTCTCTCCCTTACCAACACCATGGTTTGGGAGCTGGAGAGCCAGGACGAGATGGCTTGTTGAAGCCCACCCCCCTCACTACCTGCTCCTGGAGCCAGCTACAGGTCTAAAGGCTAAATAAAGGGATGGCTGATAACTTTGCATTCCAGCGCGATGGCTGGGGAGAGGATTGTGGATAGGTGGGGCAGAGAGAAGTTTCTGGGGTTTTTGTCACACTTCTCTTTTCTGACTGTTTTGTGTGCCAGGCACTGTTTTCTGGGCTGGTGGAAGCACTGGGAGGGAGCTCCCCTGGCTTGGCCCCTGACTCTGCATGCCCTATGCCATTCTTCGGAGAGAACAGTCACTGCTGCTGGATTCACTGCAGACTCCTTGAGGGGTGACACCATCCGCAGAGGAGTTGCTAACCTCCCTCTCCCCTCCAGTACTTTCAGACAAAGGATGGTAGGAGATGGTCCTTACACTGCCCATGGGAAAGGTTTCATCCAGTCCCTGTGGCTGCCATTCCCACGTAAGTTTTGGACCCAGCACCTCTCCCTACCCTCTGTCTTTGCCTCACTGGAGCCCATGGGTCATCACAGCCACTGCCTCCCAAGGTGTGGCATCACCTCCTGCTATCTGTAAATATAACTGCACCAGAGGGGCAGAGAGAGGACTTGATTTGTTTGAAAGTTTTGGTTACAGTGTTGCTGTTTGTTCTGTTCTGGTTTTGTTGTTGTTTTTGTTTTTGTTATTTTTGTTGTTGTTGTTATACATATATAAATCTGTAGTAAAGAACTGTTACCCTTTTCTCTAAATTTTCTGATTAAAGTCTCTTAATTTCAAAGGTTTTGGCAGTTTTTGGGTGGAGGCCTCCCCTTCCTAGCCTGGAAGGGTTCCTCACTTTCCTTGATAAACATCTTGGTTTTCTTCTAAACTGAGATACTCCCCATGGAGCCAGGGAGGTATGTGCCATGGAAACATGTGACAACTGGTGGGAGATGCTCCCTCCTTTGCAACCCCCCCACCCCGGCCTCTGAGATGCCCCAGAAAGAGCCACACAGAGACTGCAGGAGAGGAAGCAGAGAGAGAGAGTTTATTGACATGGCTAGGGGTATTTAAAGGTTTTAAGGGGATCCAAACTACTACCAATAAGAATACAGGGTTAACAACCAATGGGAAAGGTTTAACTAAGGGCCAATAGGGAAACTTAAACAGAGACCTTTGTACAAAGGACGAATTCCTGAAGGCTTAGCTAGAGATAAGAGGTTTCTCAGGGGGTTTTGGGAAGAAGAACCATGACTAAGGGAAAAAAAGACAAGGAATCCATTTTACAATACAGTAAAAGCTTCAGTTTTTAAGGCATTTTGGCTAGCTTCTTAATTTTCTTCACAGGTCCATTTCTGGCATGAATTCTGATACTGCAGGTCCCCTGCCACAGAAACATATGGCTCCTCCAAAGCGTGTGCCATGCAAATGTATAACCCTACTGGTTGTACCCGTGTTACATCTGTCCAAGGACTGAAATGCGCACAAGGGTAGACATCCCTCCCCTGGAGCAGAGCAGAACTGGATAAGGTGAGTGGCTGTGCAGCTCAGGGCTGCATTGAGAGCACCAGGAGAAGAACCACTGGGCTCTGTTTGTTCTGTTTATCAGCTGTACCTCCCATGACCTACTGTCAGGGTAGAGCTGCTTAGTTGATAAATTACATCTGTTTTTAACTAGAGCAGCTGCAGGAAGTTGAGCTACAGTCAAGAATAAGTACCAGCAGAGAAACCATCACCTGGAGCTGAAATGGAGTCACAGCGGGGATGTAGAAATTTTCAGAAATGTTTGAGTAAGTTTTAGTGAGGCTGTGAGGACCTGGATATCCCCAAGACTCATTGGTATCCTTGGAGTAGATGGGATTATCAGTTTCACATGCAATTTTGTATTTGCTTTTTTATTACCCATTCTATTTCCCATTTTAATGCTTTGATGATTTTCTTTTTCATCTGTGTAATTTTAGTTAAATAATTTGGCTTTTAATTTTGACTCAGTGCCTTGGGACCAACCTATTCTTTCTTACTGTCATTTCTGTCCATGGCATAAGCTCTGGCTGACATATGTAGCTTGTCTAAATATCAAAGGTTTTTAAAAATAGGAGCAAATGAGGAAAATGTCAGGAAAAACCATCACAGTCTATCTGTGATTTACATGGAAAAACATTTTTAATCTCAAAGCCGATTGCCAAGATAACTTCTAATGCTGAACTCAGGCGAAAGTCCCCATAGCTGGTCAGAAGTGAACACTGTTCTTTGAACAAAGCCACCCACGCCTAAAAAGGTGATTTTATCTTGGGGACAGATGACTACAGTGCAGCTCTCAAAACCTGGATTTTTACCACAGTACTTCCACAGAACTGTGAGGTGACGTATTTCCTGACTCCACAGCAGAGCATGTGGCTAATACAAATCTAACCTACATTTCATGTTGGCTAATACAAATCTAACCTACACTTCATGTTGACCAAACAGGTGATGTCTGTTCTCTTTGCCACTCTCCTCTTGCATTCTGCTTGTAAAGTGGACACAAAGATACCAGTTACTTTGAGAAGAACTTTTACTTGAGAGCTAGAAGCTTTCTGTCCTCATTCAGGTTAGCTCACTGATTAAGCAGGTAGCTGCAAAGCCCAAGCCAAAAGTCTTATAAGAGAATCTCAGTGAAAAACAATGTTTCTAGCCCTTGAAATACTGTGGAGGGAAAAAGTATCTATTTTCAGTCGCATACAGTGAGAAATCACTTAGCATCACTGTCAAGAGCAATCAACTGTCATTTTACTGTTAGTCATTGAAGGTATAAGCGGGAAAAAGGCAGGACCAGTTTTC
>JAWWTY010000001.1:68577048-68607826 GCA_035222235.1 Margarornis squamiger | reverse complement strand
TGGGTTTGATATGCGAATATTGCTTGTTTTGTGATAATAGAGCTAGTATTTTCTTTCTATCTCCTTTTTTTTTTTTTCTTTTTTTGTTGGTGGGAAGCAGAATGTATCTAAAAGAAAGACATTATTGTGTTGAATATGAAAGAAGTATTTCATGGCCAAAGTAGAAGGAACAGAGAATGCAGTGGAACATTTCTCAGACTACATAATCTAAGGTCTCTTTTCTGAATCTTGTTTCAATTGGAGATGGCTGCCAACAAAGTAAACTTAAACCTGAGATACAAGACCCCATGTTAAAATGTTTCATGTACCCTAAACACTGCCCTATCACTGTGACCCCAATGTCGGACATTGTCTGAACTCTCTTTCTAAAGCACATATAAAAACTGTATGTGCTTCTTAGTCCTTTCACTTACATCACTTACGTCACCTCCACTACAAACTTTGTTTAGTAATCTCCATCTCAGGAAATGTTATCAAGTTCCTCCTTCAAGTCTTGTAAAATACATATTCTCTTGCAGGCCACTGAAAGACCAAAGCACAGTAGGCTCCTTCCTTATAAAGCTAAAACTAATACCCACGAGAACCTTCCCTCTCCAACATCATGCCAGGGTAATGAAGAAAGAGAGGCACGGGTTTCAAAAGCAATACGACTGTTTCACTGTGTTGCCACTTCTGGACCAAAAAATGTCGTTGGGAACAAAGGCAAACCAAGCAGCAACCACACTGGTGAGGTTACAGCATCCTCAGAGCCCAGCTCTGTCATGATGGTCTTGCTGGGAAGTGAGAACACACCTGCCTCTGCAAGCTCTTGCCAACCGTAGAAATAGCGTGACTCATCTGGTTTCTGAAAATCAAATTGGGCCCAATATGAGCTCACCTGCTTTTTGAAATTTATGGGTATTGCAGCAAAATCCGCTTCTAAGAGGAGTTATTGAAAAGAAACAGGCCTCAGGAAGTTTTGAGTTAACACCACTAAACCACTCTGTAATCCAAATATATTGATGATCCCTTGCTTCCTGTTATTCACTGCTGGTAAAATGCCTCCATTTCAAATCCTGATGTGTTAGAAGCCAGATCCCGTGAAGCTTCCTTTATAAGGCCAGGTCTGGATGTTTATGGCTGTGAAATCAGATTGTGGCCTGAAGTATGATGGCAGCTGAAGAAGCACCTGCTGTGTTGCAGGGCAGGGGACTCAGTGGAGAACAGCATTGACACCCAATAGACCTAAAGTGGTGGGGCACAGTCCAGACCTTAATTTAAAATATGGGACACTCCCTTGAGCCAGAGGCATTCAAGGCAATGTGGAAACCAGAAGGAAGTCTGTTTTGTATTTCTAGTTAAACTATTACTTGAAAAAATAAGCCCCTTTTTGGGACTTGCTGTCTTTGGTTACTGTTCATCTAAATCTCATATTTTTGCAAAGGAATTTCACAGAATTGGAACTCACCATAGAATCTTATGATAGTGTAGGAATTTATCACTGTCCCAGTGGTTTCTGTTATTACACTTGAATCACAGAATCATAGAATCATGAAGGTTGGAGAAGACCTCCAAGGTCATTGAGTCCAACCTTTGACCAAACACCACCATGTCAACTAAACCACAGCACTAAGTACCATGTCCAGTTGTTTCTTGAACACCTCTAGGAATGGTGTCTATGTCCCTAAGTGCCACATCCACACACCTTTTAAATATCTCCAAGGATGTTGACTTAACCACTTGTCTGAGCAGCCTGTTCCATTGCTTGACAACCCTTTCAGTGGAGAAATTCTTCCTTATGTCCAACCTGAACCTCCCCTGGCACAGTTAGAAGCCATTTCCTCTTGTCCTGTTGCTTGTTGCCTGGGAGAGGAGGCTGACTTCCACTCGGCTACAACCGCCTTTCAGGTAGTTGTAGAGAGCAATAAGGTCTTCCCTGAGCCTCCTTTTCTCCTGAATAAAGAGCTTCCTCAGCCATTTCTCATAGGACTTACTCTCTAGAATGTTTACCAGATTGGTTGACCTTCTCTAGACACACTCCAGCACCTCAGTGTCTTTGTTGTAGTGAGGGGCCCAGAATTGGACAGAGTACTCGAGGTGCAGCCTCACCAGTGCAGGGGGGTACCCTAAACACTGCCCTACACTACAGGGGAATAATAACTGCCTTGGTCCTGTTGACCACACTGTTTCTGATACAAAATAGGATGCCATTGGCCTCCTTGACCTCCTGGGCACACTGCTGGCTCAGGTTCAGCAGCTGTCGACCAGCACTCCTAGGTCCTTGGGTGGGAAAGGCAGGAATAGTTTACATGTGGCCCCAAGCATGGGTTTATGTAAGGCAGAAGGGGGCTTTTTCTCAGGCTATATCGCTGTACACCTGTTTAGACATTAAGAACTCCAAGAAGAATACTCTCTTTGTCTTCCAAAATGAAGTCTTCAGTTATCTACATTTGAATCAGTCATATTTACATCTGCTGGACCAAAATGGCTTCACGAACAGCAGTCTTTTTGGACAAGTGTCTCAAATGCATCTTGACAACAAATACCTACTCAAAACTAGCTTCCCTCAAATCTTTCTGAAATCTAAAGACCTGATGATGAATCAAATTATTTCTTTGTAGTGCTGGTGCACATACATTCAGAAGCATTTCTTTGTTGTCCTGAGCCACCCACAACACATTCTTATGCTGTCAAGTTTGTGAGCCAATGGGAAAATTTCAAGTAATCAGGCTGACTTGCATTAAGTTGCAATTCACCAAGAGACACAAATTTTCCTAAAAGAACTGGTAAAGTATGTGTGTCACCATACAAAAAGCCATCCCACTGAGCAGAAGAGGACTTTAAAACACCTCCCAAGTGAGAGGCAACAGGCTGTAAGCAGAACACCTGGAATGTAGGTTTATATACTGTATTTCTGAGGAGCTTCCAGAAGGTGGAATGTAAGGAAGCCACCTTCTAGAAGAATAATACCATGTTGATACTCTTCCTTGAATGAAGCTGTTAGTGCATTTCATACAGGAGAAGCAAAAGTGCTGGTCCCACCGTTTGATGTCTTCTGGGATGAATTAAAGCTATTGCACTTATATTAAATAAGGGACAAGTTGCAGAATGCGTTGAACCAACTTCACTTACTAAAGATATTAGTTTAAATTTACAGCTTTCATAAGGAACCACAACTCAGCTGGGCTCAACAGTCTTGCACACTTTTACATCAGCAGTTAGACTCAGCAAATGCTTCCCTGGGATATTTTTGTACTCTGTTCCCAAGCACTTATTTGGCTTCCTGGACCAATGTCATTCTCCTAGATAAACAAATTGACAGCAAGTTAGCCATTTAGATAATTTTTGTCCAAAGGAAAATTCTTTCTATTCAAGTGATTTTCCATAAAAAGCCTATTTTCAAGGGGAAAATCAGTCAGGCTTTTGTTTCACTGCATCTGAATATAAGGAAAATTTTATTGCATGTGGCACAATAATTCGTGTTTACATGAACATAAGGTCACACCCTGAATGCACTAAGTTCATGAAGGCAATACAGCTCTGTAGATAAGTTGTCAGAGTTTTGTGTTGAGGGACCCAGATTAGTTTCGTTATCTTGGCTGCCATGTCATGGATTAGCTGGGGTGCCAGTCTCCATGTAGTCACTCAGGGCTTCTGGTAGTCTGGGCAGCTTGTGGTGGTGCTTGAAAGACTATGGCAAAGCAGTGAGTGGGTACAGCTGGTGTTGGTCTGTCTCTGTGCTGCCATCAGATGTCCTGCTGTAGGGCCATAACCTAATTCTGGCTGTGGACTCACACAGCTCTGGCCAGCAATGTTTATAAATGTGAATCTGGTCTTCTAAAAAATTTCCTGAATTCAATTATTACTTTTTATTTCCTGTGCCATTATAATGATTGTTTGATTTGGGTTTAGCATGTTGTCATTCAGCACCTAAACTTTCTTTGTACAGTATTTCTTTAGGGTTCTTTTTGCCTTCTTTCCTCTCCTACCCTCATATTTTCTGTTTCTATTCTGCATTTGTAGATTCATTTTCAACTGGAAACTTAAAACAGAGCATCTTCTTTTTCATCAGGTGTTAAAACTGAAACTAAATCAGGAAGAAGAAACCATGAACTGGTATTGTGAGAAAAGGGAAGGATAGATTCATGCTGTGCAGAAAAAGTGGTGCCTGCCAGCAGTAGTAGTAAGTAACTACAGAAAGGGCAAACATCTCAAAAGTTAGTCTCTTGTTTATGCTTCTAATATCTCACTGTTTTCCTCAGCCTTCATGTTGCTGTCTCCCAGCTTGACAGCTGGGGACTGAGAAACCCTTTCTTTCCTCCAGTTCTCATGTTTTGCAGTCTCCCAGGGTGAAACTTATGCCTAAGGATTTTAATATGTATTTTGTAGATTTTTATAGAGTGGTATATGTTGAATGAGTTTTCCTAAATTTCTCACATTTTAGATGGTACTTAGAAGTCACGGACCACTTTCACACACATTACCAAGGACACACTGTTTTGAAGAAGACCTGCAAGGACTCCGAGATAATAAGGTATCTTGTAGTCAAAACAAGAGAGTAAACTCAGAGCCCTTGGAGGGGCTCCAAGGGGCAGTTCTGAGGAGTTCTGAGAGTGGGCATCAGGGGAAAATGGTACCACGGGTTGGCTATAGATATCAAGTATGTTAATTACTGAAAGTTATGAAAACTGTAACATCTGGCTGACACACGTGTGCATACTTTTAGTGTGCACCTTAGAAGCTTAACAAAAGAACTACTCTCTCTCTCTCTCTCCACTAATGTTGTTCTGAAAGCCTTTTGCAGGAATTTAGGCATCAGTAACAATGGGGCTGGATGTAGATTAAGGGCTGAGAATGCTCTGTGTGCATGTGTGTGAATGTGTGTTTGTGTAGCCCCAGTCCAAAGCCAAGCTGGAAACAGTTCATAACTGCCTCAATATACAAATGTCAGCTATAGTGTCTTCACAACCTCAGGAGTTGGAGATACCACCTCCAGAGGCCCACCACTCCCTGCTGATGTGAGCCCTGTGTCACTTCCACCCTGTGGACACAGCAGGAGCTCTGAGAGCCAGGACAGGTAGGATTGAGGGGACTTAGCAGAGCCAAAGTCACATTCCTCTTGCAGGGACCATCCCCATCTCAGTGGCCCCTCCTGACCTTCTGCTGGAGCTTGGGTGGCTGGTCTTGCTGTGCATCATGGAGGATAGCAGAACAAATGGCAGGCATTAATTTTCTCTGTAGGACTGGCAGAATGAGCAAAAATTTTTCTTCACTATTCTGTTTGCACAATCTGTCTACTGAGCAAGTGCCCTGCCAGAAATCCTACAGGTGGAAATTGTCCTCTCCTGCAGCATCCTACGCCTAGCCCACATGGCTGGCAAAAGCCATAAGGCAACTTGTGCTGGGGCTGAGAGTCCATATGCAGCAAAGCCCTGCAAATGCTCCTGCTTTGACACATAAGTTTTACAAGTCACCACAGAACTGTGTGTCAGCATTAAAGCTTTTGCCATCCACAGTTTTGAACTTCACACTGAAAAATTTTCTATATTAGTGTTCTCATTTCACATACTTTCTGAAAAATGGTTCTCATTTAATCCAAATATGCAATGTGTATGCATTTATACTAACTTAGAACTGTTTATTCAAACAAACTTCATTTTACACAGATTGTCACATTGATTTTTTTGTGATTTACTAGTGCCCCAAACTCAAGATCAATGGCACCACTGTGAAATATCTACAAATAGCCTGAAACTACATGCCTAACACTGGCAATTTAACTTCCAGCATCATCAGCTATTTCACTGCAGACTATTTCAGCAGGAGCATTCACTTACTCCCAGTGTTTTAAACCTCACTGGCATTTTATGTGATATAAATATTTACTGGGGGGCAAGAGGGGCAAGTGTTTTGTATCTGTGCTTCTGAAGTGATAAAATGAGAGTCCATCTCTTCCACACTTATTCAGAATTGTTGGTAATGGCGTATGGTATTCAGGGAAAATGAGGGCTCACTTGGCACCATGTTGCTGACTGTTCTGTAAACAGAAGCCTGAAGAATATTGACTCTGTGCTACCCAAAGAAATTAATTGTTTCATTTATGAGCAATATGTGAGTATTTATACTAGTTCCTACTCTTACATGTTTTTAAACTTCTTTTCCAGTTTTTTGTATTTTTCCTAAAATACTTGTTTACTTAATCAATCTCCAATGCAATTTAGGCACTGGGAGATGGGAAGAAAAGGACCTGAGCATCAAAAGAGGCAGTTAATGATGGGTTCAACAGAAGGGATGTCTGCTATGGTAGCTGGTCATCAGTGGTCCTCTGTGGGCAGACAAAACTGTCTTTTACCAAAGGAAAAAATGCTGGCCAAAGTTTCCAAGTTTATTTTCAAGTTCTTATTTTCCTTTTTCCTGAGAGACACTAGGGCACATTTGGCTTTCAGCTCATTAGGCATGAGATACAAGACTCAATTTTCAGTCTTTTTTTCAGCAGGTTCAGGTGTCTGGTGCATCACTGAAATGCTCCTAGGATTGTCATAGGAAATCAGGTGCTGGTGCTGATGCTTAATGTAGGTGTTCAGCAATCCTGTTTTGCCAGTACAAAGATCATTTCTGTCCTCAGGTAGCTATGAGATGAAACATATAACCAGAAAAATATGATTTAAAGGCAGTGATTCAATTAACTTCTTTCCTCTAACAGCTTCCTACAGATTACACCCAAATAACATATTAAACAACATAACAGTTTGGTATTAAAAGGCAGACGTCCTTCAAGTCCTGCTGCAGGTTATGAGCACAGGACTCCAGGAATGTGCTCTCATCAGTATGTCTATACACGACTTTGTGACTTTGAGGTCAAATTTAGCAGCAGAAATGAGAAACAAAACTATCACATAAAGGGAAAGACAAAGTAATATGCGAATGCACTCTAACACTGCATCTACGGGGATTATATATTTTTTGGTTAAAATGATCCAACCAGTAATTTACAACCTAAAAAATACTTTATATATATGTGGAGTCTAATAATGGTATTATAACCTTAGAGTTCATACCTATACACTCTCAAACTCATCTGAGATACTAGAAGATATTTTAAATGGAAGTTTTTACTTTTCTGCAGGCAGTTATGCACTTACACCTACTCAATGTCTGTTCCACCTGTACAGCCTCACTCTCCTGGGGTTTTGTCTTCAGTCTACTTATGGAAAATGAACTATATTTACCTATGCTCCACCCCTGTTTATTCATTGGTTCCTGAGGTTTGCTGAAATGAGTTATGCTAGGGATTTGCCAAAGGCGGCAGAAACTAGCTAATAAATTCCTGGCCAAGGAGTCAAACACCTTGAACTGGATTTTCCCTTCTAGATGCTGACATCTCATGTCACACATGGCAGCTGTCTTACTGCAAGCTCCTACCTTGCAGGCACAATCACCTACCTCAGCCATGGGATAATGGGCGCCATATAAACCCCTATATTTTGGATTTTCATGTGATTATAGAGAAGGCTGTTTGCATCATAGTGCCCTTAATAACTGTCCACTCTGGAAGACTAAGTCACTGAGGGATGGATGCAGTCTCAACATGGTTCTCTGCTTTTGAGGAAGGAACTGTAATGCCTCTCCTAAAACTAAAAACAACAACAATGAGCTGATGAGCTGGATGCCTTACCAGGACAAAGAAATGAGTAAAAAGCAAAACTATACTGGCCAATTTTGAATAGCTCTGACCTCACTAACTACAAGTTCAAATCCCTCAGAAACGTCATGACATTGCCTGTTGACATATTCCTTTCTATTCCTTTATCCTGAATGGTTTTCCAATGGAGACATTCTTGTTGTCGTATCTTGCTTTGATGATGATATCAGTAATGCCATAGACATCCTAGAGCTATTCACTGCATACTTTTGCTTATAATTCTGTACAGATAAAAAAGCTATCATTTTCTGCTCACCAACTCACTGTTCTTTGGAAACTTGTCAGGGAAAAAAAAGAAAATAAAAAAGTGCAAAAATAATTGCAACTGTTGTCACACAGAATGAAAACTGACCCCAGCATGAGTGGCAGGTTAGCAGGTCTCAAATTATTTATACATTTTAACAACCATACATGCCAGAAATCTCATAAACTGGCAGCCAGCAGGCAATTGCGTTTTAGAAATTGAATACAGAAAAGCTGTTTGCAGATAGTAAGAAGGAAAACATCAGTTCCAGACTATACTAAATCCTGGGAAATAACTAAGTGTAGTACTATTCCTCATGGCTCCGAAGTCCTCAGGGTCTTGCTGATCTTGTGTCAGGATCTGTCTCTCTTTTCCAAAGGATGGAGGCTCTAACTGACCACTTTGATGGATCCAGCCTGCTGCTGGTATTTGTCTTCCCTTCTGAACCTTCCCAGCCCTCCACAGAGAGATTGAACCCTTGAGTGTCTTGTGACATGGTTAATGCTTTCTTTCTTGTCTCAATTCCCTGGCATGCCTGAAATATTCCAGTTATTTTATATATTCCATGATGTGTCTATCCTTCATCACATTTCCTGACTTGCTTCATCACTCTCCAACTGGTTTAATTTCTTGCTATCAAGGTTGTCACTAGAAGATTTTTCTGATAAGGTAGTTAGAAAGCCCTAAGCACTCTAATACCCTTGAATCCAGTCCTTTGGATTTCACAGAACTGGCCCACCCATGGATTTTAGCCTATTTTATAATGTTGTTTTCAGCTGAAATACTTTTACCTTTTTAAGAAAGAGTCTTACAGTGGGATTGTGTAGTACACTTTGTACCTGTGGACAGCACTGCTTTTATTTTTCCTCTGTCCATATAGGCATCCAGATAGTGGTATTTTATGGCATATTTAAATAAGCTTTTGGGAGTACTTAGAAAGAAATAAGCAGATTTATGTGGAAAAGGAAAAGATGAGGCCAGGGGTGCAGCCTGAATTCTTAAGCTGTGCAGGCTTATTTTATTTAGCTAAATCACAAAATGTATAGAATATTTTAAGTACCTCTTGTGAAAAAATAAGCTTAATGTAATGTTAGCTAAGAAGTCAGGAGGAAGAAAACCTGCTATCAGTAGAAAGGATGTTGCTGGAGACAAATTTTCAAGCAGAAGTGCAGATGGACAAATACATTGGTGCCAAATTCTGTCATGTTGCATGAACTGAGGAGAAATAATCCTGAAATAATTACACAAGACTTACACATAGGGAAACTAGAAAAGAGAAGTTAAAAGGAGAGGGTGGAAACTGAAGCAGAACATGGCTTTAGAATCCATACCCACAGCAGATGTTTTACCACTGGATTCAGACAGAGCTGAAAATATCTTGGTAGAATGTTGGCTGACATCAAGTCCTCTTTCCTGAGGACATCCAGATTATCCTGAGAGAGCTAAAATACATGCCTGCCCAGGAGCTGACAGAGAAATGGTCACAGCCAACGAGTAGCTACTGATTTAAAGAAAAGCAGTAACAGTTTGTTCAGAGAGCAGATGAGGTGTGGAAATGCTATTTGACATCAGTTCAATGTTCTGACCTCACTCATCGTTGCTTTTTTTAGCATTGCCTGTGCTGGCTGTATCATGTCATACTTGCAGAAGGAAATTCAATAAGCACTACCGGTATTAGTAGATTTGTACCTCCTTTATGAGAAAACAGACTCTAGTTTAATGGCAGCCCATATTTTTATGATAAAAGTCTGAAAAAGGACATCAGCCATTTTCAGTTACTTCCTAGCATGACTAACATTATGCAGAGCTTTCTGTGGTGCTTTGCCCAGTTTCATTCAAATGCCTCTCTGAGCATTTAAAGGAGCTTCCTGTATTTCTACAGAAATTTCTACTTCCACAGTCTAATTACATGAAAATATTTATTAATAACTTGTGTTTTCAGTTCCCTTTAAAAAATATCTAAAAATATCCAAGCAAACAGGGGTGACTTCATTATAAACAAAACTTGCTTCAAATACAACTCATATAATTCTGTATAATTTTCTTGTTTTCTCATCGAGACTGTTCTTTCATATATAGACATATTGTCATTAAATTTGATTTACCATGTTTGAAAATAGTTGAGTAGTGCATTTACAGGGGCTGGTATTGGGATGTATTTTTTTGTTGTTGCACCACTCAGACACAAATGTGATTTTCTGCCATGTTTAACAAGATTAAGTGATCTTTGTTCAGTTTCTCTCCTTCTATTTTTTATAAGTAATTTAGAAATTAGAATTTGAAAGAAAAACAGCTGACAACACGAGAACAACACTAGCGTATTTTTGTCTATTTTCCATCAGCAAGGAGAGGGAGAAGATGAACATAGTGATAATAAGCTCATAAGGGTAGCGTCACCATGGTAAATTCTCAGAGTAACTCCTCAATAGGGCACAGGACTAAATTTAGAAGACTACACTGCTGGTGAGTCATTGATCATTGCACAAGTAACATGGTCTTCTGTTGTGAACACATAGACTGCATTTTGCATGCAGCATGGGTATGCAGTTTGACGGCAGTCTAATTATATGGTTGTACAAGTTATATCTTAAATTGTCATGGGCAAGATGGAGTAAACAACATTCCAGGGTGAATCTGAATATTGGCGTTTATTTAAGAACCCCTGAGGTTAAAGGTTTTACCTTGCTTGACTTCCTCACACACTCACTTTCTCCCTCCACAGCAGCACTGTGTTCCCCAGGTCTCAGTGTCCCTCCCCACAGGGAGGTAGGTGGCTGCTGGCCAGGGAAGGGCAGGCAGAAAGCCCAGCCAGGTGATGCTGTGTCACTGCTCACAGGTACCAGTCTCAGGTGTGAGAGATCTCTGGTCTAGCAGCCAAGGTTTCTGGTCGTCTCTCACACTTTTTTCCATGCAATGATCTGATCTCCAGGGTCTTCTGCAACTTCCAGGATTTTTAATCCAGTCCTGATCTTCACCACCTTCTTTTCCAGCCCCCAGATTTCCCCATCTAAATAGTCAATGTAGAGAAAGAAACGCATGATCAGCTCCTAATTGGTGGTTCTGTTTTACATCTTGTTATTAATTGGAGGAATCAGGACCTGCCACAGTTAATTAGTCCTGATGTTATCAACATTTACAGTCAGCCTATACCAGTTACAGCTAGCGGGTGGCAGGCTCACGCTTGCTTGTGAGTTCAGAA
The DNA here is from genome assembly GCA_035222235.1 of Margarornis squamiger. NCBI lineage: Eukaryota > Metazoa > Chordata > Aves > Passeriformes > Furnariidae > Margarornis > Margarornis squamiger. The sequence goes on along the minus strand of JAWWTY010000001.1, from coordinate 68,596,702 downwards.
GTTCAGTTTCAGATAGTCACCCACTCACCCACAGACATGCAATTATCTGCTGCCTGTCAGTGTTCGCAATCTGAGTTATCTTCACCTACTAGAGCTATTAAAAAATAAAAAGGCATCTAAGTCTTGGTGGAGAAATAATGGAGTGGGTTTTTTTTCTGGGAATAAAGAATCTCAATGACTCTGGTGCCCCTATGGCAGTGATCGCTATTAGGGCTGCTGCTTTAGTGGCGTATCAGATAAAAAGGCATGCACCGACCTTAACTTGTTACAGTTGCAGTGCAATGACTCTGAACTAAAAAACAGGCTTTTTTGTTTGTTTGTTTTTCCCTATATGCTGTGTAATGAAACAAATTTCAAATTTTTGTGTTTAGGTTTAGATAAAATCAATAGAAATATCAGGTAACATTTAGAAGTTGTTCTTTTCTCTGAAATTTGTCATATTAGACCACAGACTAGACTTCTCAAATAACAGATTTCCAATATATGGGACCATGGTTAGCTTACATGATCTTTGGAAGAGGACCTGTGTATATTTGTGTTCTGGAAAGACCAGAACAATTGAGCTCATGTCTGAGTGGGGAAGAGCTGAAAAGGACAGTGCTTTTCATTGGGATTTTTTTTTTTAATACCCTTCCTGTCGGTAATCTAGAGGAAAAAGAAAGAAAGAAAGAGGCCTTGTTACTCCCTGAAAATGCAGACTGTGTACAGTGGCAGGGTAGATATCACACCACTGCCTAAGTTGTATATTAAATGCATGAAGAAAGTTCACATATATCTCATACACAGCCAGCAAAGAGTTCAAAAGTGACCAGTATATCTAGTCCATTGTATTTTAGCTTTGGTGTTAAAAACATTGTGAAAATAAATGTGCTTTTATGACAGAATTTTTTCCCCCAAAAAATCCTGCCCATAGTCACTATTTCAGTAACTGGCTATATAAAATGATAGAATGAGACAAAAAGAGGCAGATTATGCTCTCAGTTCTACAAACATAAATCTGGAATAGCTCTACAGAGGTTTGTGGAATTATTTCTGATTTACTGTAGTGTAGCTGTGAGACAAATTGGCCTAAAGAGCATAGCTGTCTAATATTTTTTTCCAGATAATGCTTTATTACTTTGTACACAGAGAAGTAGGTAACCTTCCGTTATAGGGTGATTCAGTAGGTCCCCAAGACACTGTGATACCACCATAACCACACAGACAGCCAGATGCATCAACCTGACAGCTAACAGACTCTTTTTTCAATTTCTTGGTGTCAGTTGCCACCCAGTGATTTACATCTGGAAATGAACACACAGAAAAATACTTTGTAATAGTCCAACATTTGGATGATACCATCATTGCTCTAACACCATTGCTTTTTGAAGCAGAAACTTGAAATTTGTCAGGAGAGTAGTCTCTGTGCCCAAAGTATTTGTTATTTCATTAGAACTGACTTTATTATTACCTTGAAAAAGGAGGAAAATAAAAACAATTGGAGATTGCCAGGCACATCACAGATGTCAGGGAGCTATGCAGATAAATATTTGAAAAACAAAAGGTCCAACCACAGTGGCAGTCTGGTACAGTGGAAGTGTTTGCTGCAGAGTCTTACAGCAAAGACCTTGAGAGTTGAAATCACAATCCTGAATGAAGGAGACAGCTTCCTTTATTTTAGTACTGCTGTGATCCATGTTGTCTACAGACTGGCATGGGTAGAAGGAGTATCAGGAATGAAAGCAGGGCTTTGAGGTTCCCTTGTCCTAGTATTGTAAAGATCTATGGGGCTCAAATCCTGTAAGAACAAGAATTTGTCTTAGAAAAGTTGGGAAATAAAGATTGTAGAGATAGAATTTCAGCTTGATCAGAAGGATGAAAGTTGGACCAGGCAGTCGGAATAGGTGACAGCATCATACTTGCTGAGGGGAGAGTCCAGGTGAAACAAAGGTGAGTGGAAGGGTAAGGAAAATGATGCTGAGGCAAGCTGGGGAGAACTCACACTGACTTTACAACTGCAAAAATGCTCTTTTAGCAAAGTATTAGTTTTCAAGTTCTGGTTTCTACTTGTGTAACCTTAAGTCAGTTCGTCTCTGAACTCTTTTGAGATGTAACTGCAACTAAACCTGTTTTCGTAGTACTTTACATCTGTATTCTGTGTATAGTTTATTACTGAGATTTATAACATTTCATTTGTAAAATTACAGGTTGATTAGCATTGATATCAGCATTGCTAATGCAGTAGTTAAAATCAAAACAGTCTCGCTGGCATAAGGGACTTGACTGTTTGGCCTATTGGGTCTCACTCAGGCAAACTCACTGAAGCTAAAAAAAGATTTTCTAATTAATGAGCAAGAATCCCAGACAAGACCCATGCATCCTCTTTCACAATGTCTTGTTTGATACCCTGAATTTACTAGCACTTCAGAACACATATTTGGGAAAATACTGCTTGTTCTGTGTTCCCAAGAGCCTGATGTAAAAACATTGTCTCACTGCACACAATTTTTTATATATGAAAATTTTCACTGCAATTGGGAAAAAGAGTTGATCTGGGAAAGCATGCAGCCATGTACAGAAGCAGATCAGGTTGTAATACTGCCTGTAAATCTTATATTTTAAAAAATGGAAGCAGCCAAGCACTGTGTAATTGTAAGTCTATGTGAAAAAAATGAAGGTTCAAAGAAGGAAGAGTTTCTTGCCCCAAAATCATGGAATATTGCCCCTTTGGGTAGATGATTTCCTGCATGAACCAGTCAAAGTTTTTAGGGAGAGAAAAGGTTTTTAAAACTGGAAAAACAGACAGACTTTCAGATGCATCAGCCTTTTTTAAAAAATATGACATGGAAACAAAAAACTTTAAAGTTACACACAAGCTGAGAACAACTATTCTGAACAAAATTATACACTTTTATAGAATGATGTGATATAGCAATTGTACCCAACATGAGGAAAAGAAGATGCTAATTTATCACTTGTCAAAAATGGTGGTATGTGAGAAAACAGAATGTGAGAAAAATAGATTTAATTTCTACAAAAGGTATGCTTTCTAATATTTATTAATTTTAGTTCTCAAGACCATCTTTTGGAAGGACCTTGTAAACAGGAGAGATGTCTCCCTTGATGATGAGAGCAGGGAGGTTAGTACTGGAGAATCCATATGGTGAGAAATGTTTTTCTCCTGGTTAACTGGGTCTTTTGATCCTTGATCAGTTGCCTGTGTGTGCTCCTTTGATGTGCAGTGGTGCTTAATTTTAGCTGCATGGTTTACATGTGGACATCTGGTGCACTGGATCAATAAATTACACTGCAGGAAGTGCAAATGAAGGAGCTAGGGATTTTCATGGTACTAGTATGGGACCATTAGTTCTAAGATATGATAGTATAGTGGCAAGTTCTGTGTTTGTTTATTCATATTGGTCATAAGGAGAAGCTTGTCCCAATGATGATTTTAGGCCAGTGGAAGGGATGTCTGAAGGATTTTTTCCTATAAAATTCATAAAAGACATTACCTATCTCTAACAGGCCTACCTTCTTCACACTCTTCAGATGCAAGGGCTGAACCAGTATTTCCCGCATCAGTTTTCTTCCTTTCTTTAAAGAGTCAGAGAGGAGCCAAATGTTGGGTAGAGCCATGGCCAGTTGTCCTTCAGATAAGCCACTCCAAAGACACCACTGTCTTGAAGCTCTGCTATCCTAAATTGCTTGTACCACAACTGTTCCATGCAGGTGAGTAGCTGAGAGAGAGAGCAGAAGCCATACCTCATGTTAGGTTTTTCAAATTGCACTGAATTACAGTTCTGCTGGAAAACATAACATTGCATTATTCCAACAAATAAAATACAGTTTCCCCTCCTTCCCCCCCACCACCAGGAATAAGCTAAGCAAAGATAAGATGATATAGCACAAGAAAGCATTCAAGAAGCATAGTGTTGAGTGCTGCTTAAAATTTAGGGTCATCTTCTGCCCTCAGATATTCCAAAGCACAAAGCTTGTGGAAATCATCATACAAATACATATTTATCTCAGGCCATAAATTTGCCATCAATTTGGACATATTTATTTTTTTCTGGAGCCTGCCTGTCTACCCCTTTGAACTCCTGAATTAGTTCCAGGTCTGCCCTGCTTCTATTTGCCAGTACAGAAACGCAAGAAATTGGGAAGACAATTTGCTTTGTTGAAGATTTTTGTCGTTTCAGGAAAATCCTCAAGAGATATAAGGCAAGTACAGCACTGGGTCAGCTTTTGCATGCTGTTTGGAAGCACAAAGCAGAAGAAACAATGATTGTAGAACCTTCTTGTCTAACGGGCAAGGGCTATAACTAATTTAAAGGATATTAGGTAAATTTTCAAGGTAGTATCTGGAGCGGCACCAGAGACTGCCTGTGTCGCATTCTTCTCAAGCACTTTTCCAGCCTATGCTTGCCAAAATTTCATTAAATTGGCACTGTGAAAGGATTGCATGAAAGTAGGAAGAAAAATGGAGGATTCCTTTTTAGAAATCACGGACATTCATAAACATCAGGAATAGACAGAGGATATGTGGGAATCAATTCAGCAGAAGTTTCGTTTTCATCTGCTTGTAGGTGTTTTTGGACTGTAGGAGGAATATGTAATAATGGTTTTATAATCACAAGAAATTTGGCTGTAGGATGACACACTTATAGAACGATTTGTTTCTGGTTTTACTCAGACTATTCACTAGTGTAAGCAATATGTTTACATGAACAATGAAAATAAAAAGCACATTTTCCCCATATTTAGTCAAGGATAACTAAATATATCCAATCTGAAATGTTAATACTAGCTTCCCAGCGTGCATCACACTTAAAATAGTTACTATTCCTGTTTTATTAGCACATTTATATTCAGGGCTTAATTGACAGAAGAGTAGCAGAACCATTCGTATAGGATATTTCTATTTTAAAAGCATTTTTGAAAACAGACAGTACCAAAAAGATTAATGTATACTGAAAAATAAGATGTGATGCAATGATTGTTCTATCATTCTTTAGCCATTTTAGCTTAAAGGTATACATGCTAAAATAAAAAACCCCAACCAAACTAAACTGAGTTTTATGAAATTCAGAAAGAAAAAATTATTATGGCTTGGCCTTTTCTTACAATAAGTAATCAAAACAGAACTGTAGTTGATCTTGAGGGATTTTATTAAATCAGAGAACATTCGAAGGTAATAAATAAATGACAAAGGACTCTCAAAGATGTCCAATGCAAGTAGACTTCTGCCAGTAACTGTAACTGAGAACACATCCCGATCTTGTAGGGGTTCAGTTTAATGTTGGAACAAACAGCTCTGACAACATATTCAGTATCTGCTCAGTAAGGCTGTGGGAAAAACTGCAGAAATTTTTGAATGAACTGTCATAAGCCAGTTACTGACTGGTTTCTGATTTTTTTGCCCATCAATGTAAATGACAAAAATGTGTTGTAGGACATGTCCCAAGGGTCAAAGATCACAGGAAGCTGCAGCTAACTCTTAACAAGTAGGCAGCATGACAGAGAGTCAGAATGGCATGACGTGGGGAAGGAATGAAGACTAATGAGATTACCTGTGGTTTGACAAAATGTTGGACTCATGGAGAGGGTGGTTTGATATTCAGAAAGATATGTAATTTAGGGCTGTGCTGTCTGAAAAACAAAACTAAACCCTCACTGTCTTGCATTTCCTCAAAGGCTAAAATTCCAGTGATTAATGAATACCTTTCACTAAAGTTCTTTTTCTTGCTTGTCAGCCTGGACATTTCTAGGGAAACTGAGAAAGGGCAGAGCACGATGTGGATTTTTGGGGGCTGTGTGTAAGTGAGGAATGACTTGGGTACCAGAGAGGCTGTTTCCAGAGTGTTAATTTGCAGAAAGGGTCTAAGAGATACAGTGTGTGTCAGAGTGTTTTTTAGAGATACAGGTTTTGGAACTGATAAAGGATATGAAATCATATTAATCATATTATGCACTCTCTATATGCCCTGAATCTATTACCTTTTATATATATATATATTATCATCCCTTGGGACCCCAGCCCACAAAGGGTTACCCTGGAACATCATCTGCTTCAGTGGGAATTATATACTCCTTCTGCCATAAGTAAGGCACCATTGTCTGGCTAACAGGCAATGACATCTGTTGATAAAAATGTCATACAATGTATGTAGAATAAGCAATATTGTAAATGAAATAATGTCAAACAGAGATGTCACCAGAACCACAGAGTTTTAGAAGGTCGTTGAGCCCAAGAGTGTCCTATGTAAGTGAAAGAGAGGTACAGGCAAACAGAGCTTGCCTTAGTCAGCCGACTAAATATCTTAATGAAGAGATTGGTTTTGTTGTTATGGCAGGTGGGCACAGAGTGAGAATAATTCAGAGGCATTTCAGAGATTTCTGACTAACTCCATGAAGTGACGCTGTTTTCAGATACTTCTAATTTTTTTCTGGTCTCCTCATATTTTTCTGGTGTTTGGAAATTAGTTTGCATTTTTGTAACTCACTGGACATTAATCTCATTGTACTTCTGCTGAAGTCAATTCAGGAACATATTATGGTTCTGCAGAATATAAATAACACAATCCACCCACAAGCACTTCTTTATGCAAAGCATGTCCTTCCTTCCTAGTGACTTGATGGCTAGTAAAAAATTGTAATATTTATTTATGACAAATTGAATAAGACTCAACTACAGAAGGGCATAAAGGTCAAGTAAAAGTGTATTTTAATAAGAGCCTCATTTTAATAGCAGTCTCATCATTAACTGAAGGTGTTGAAGTTCTGATCACAATTTAATAGTCTTATTTTCTTGCTTCTATTGGTAGTGGTCTCTATATTTTTATTTCTCCACCATCAAAATGCTCAGATGTAGTAATTATTTGGGGTTATAGATTTTTTACATCTTGTACATTCCTCAACATTATGTAAAGATTCAACCTTTAAAACTCATAGAAGCCCACAGTTTTTCCAAAAGGTGTGATATAATTATATAATCATAGTATTTAATGTTCATTTGTTCCTAACTCAGCTAGAGTCATTATTTTTAATATGAAGTGATACAGTAACAATATTAAATAATGTAATTATTCAGCTTTTTTAAGGCTGAAAGACTATGATTCTTTGTTTGTTATAAACAATTACATTGCAAATTCATAACATTCACTTTCAAGTAAGAGTAATTTACAGAATGGTATAATGTAGAAGCATGAGTAATAACGCCTATCTTTCATGTGAACACTTGAAGTGACACTGATTGCAGTGGCATTCTGTCTCCCATCTTCCCTAAATAAAATGAAACAAGCTACACTTCATTGTGATTCATAGGGCTTGAGAACTTGGGTATATATCTTCAACTCACATACCACTGCCAAGGTTGTCATCATGGTGCTTAACGTTTGGGTTCAATAGCCTGCATAAGAGAGCAATTTGGTTCTTAGGTGAGCTCAATCTCTCTTACATGCTTGCCGCTTTCTATTGACTGTAAATAAAGCATAGAACAGCTACATTCCTATGTGGGAATCTCAGCTGAGCACCTAAATTTGGATTGACTAAAACATGCAGAGAATGTATCTTTTTCCTGTAATGTATTTTGCAATTCTGCAAAGAAAAACTGCTATATTAAATGCTGCTCTGAGGATATAGACAAAATGTATTTCTAGTAAAAAAAGCCCAAGGCTTATTAAAGAAAACATTAACAGTATTAAAAGTATGTAAAGTAACTTTTAAAAAAGCCACTTTATACTAAAATGGAGAATCTACTTGCCATCCTCTTCAGAGTTTGTAGATCAAAGAATGAAAGGATGCTTTCTAAGTGCAATCTATCTTCTGTAGCTTAATTCAGGGACTATCTCTATTTAAAGCCATTAGTGGATCAGATTCTACTATAGAATAATAGAATAGTAAAGACCTTCCGGGGCATTTTTTTTTTCATGAAGCAGCAAGAAAGTTGGATCTTCATAAAGCCTAGATGGCAGTCACACATAAGATGTTTTTGACAAAGGGGTCCTGGTTTTCAACAGGATAGTCAAATGGGAATTTCCCTCATGTTCTGTTTGATTAAGATTTTCTAGATCACATTTGCTGACATTGTCCCCAACTCTTTCAACTTCCTTTGCTTGTCCTTTTCCAGAAAATTATTTTCTAGACCTCTTGAAAGGAGAAGGGCATAATGCAGGCAGTATAATCTCATCAGTTGCTTTCTTTAAATATATTCATTTTGTGCTACGGTTTATGTGATGTAGCAACCCCCAATATTGAGGACAGGCAGGGATTTAGGGCTGAAAGTTTCTCCTTGGCCCTTTAATTAAGTAGGGTAAATGCACTCTGTGAGTTTAACCCCAGAGCGTGAGTTCTACTGTAGTTCATTGCTTTCAGATGTAATTGCCCACCGAAGTCAATAGGATACTTTTATGCAGCAAGGCTTATAGCTGCCATTCCAACATCTTGTAAGCTGGCATCAGTCAGATTGAATTCTAGTTTCTATTGCCTGGTGAGTAATGAGAGAAGGGAAAAAGAAAAAAAAAATCCCTGATAGGATAGGAGAATTATTAGAAATCAGAAATCTGCCCTCTGTAATGCTAAAATTCAAAGTAAAACTATTCAATGGGATCAGTTGAGACAAGTTGCCTGGCTAAAAATAGATTCCTCATTGACAGTCAGATCATTGACACTCCATAAAAGGAGACGCTATTGAAAAAGTTCCTGCAAACTGACTTTGTTTGGCATCTGACTGAATTGTGGGAGCCCTGAAGCTCCCAGCAGCTTCCTGCCTGCCACTACTGGAAATCCTTTAGATAGTACAAGTAATAAACACTACCCAGTGGGAAATGGCAGAGTAATGTTTTATACTGATTATATGCCAACAGCAGGGAGAAGCCTGAAGTGGACTTTCAGAAGTTGAACGTGTGAACAGAATATTCTTTTTTTATAAGAAACAGCTTACCAAATCTAGGACACTACACCATCCTCTCAGATAAAGGAGTGCTTAATATTACATTCACACTTCTCCTAAGCCACTGACAGTGATGCAGCTCTGAAAAGCATGAAATTATTCCTGATTGTCCTGTAAGTCAAATTATACTCATTAAAGTCAACTGCAAATAGGATCAATGGGCTTTGTATTTAAAATTTAACATTTCCAGGCAGTACATCTGATTGAAACAATTATTATTTTTATTATTTTTGTGCAATCAAATAATTTTAATGCATATCTATTAGAACAGGTATTTTATATAGTTATTTAAAACACCCAACCAACCAGAAATAAAAAAACCCAGAAGTAAACCAAAGTGAACTTATAACAGACTTGACAAGGAAACAGTAAAGTGAATTGAATTCTGTTTGAAAGGTGTGGTTTGGTGACTGACTAAATCTCCCAGTAACTGTGGGTGTTGTTCCATAGAGAATAGAAAGTTTCATGGGGAATTCATAATGTTATGATTATTTATATGAATGAAAACTTCAGGTTTTCCTAACTAATAATGTTTAGTATTTCAAAGAATCTATGTGAAAAAACTTGATATTGAAGCTAGAGACAATATTTATATGTGCTCAGTAAGAGACTTTCCTTGGGTTTCATTTTTGCTGATATCATTCATTCCCTTATATTGCATTTCATAAAAGTAATGATATCTCAGCTGCTTTTCTGTGTGGAAATCTCCTAGCTGACCTTTTTGTGAGTTTGATGGGGTTTGGTTTCTTAACTTTTTTTTTTTTATTTTAAAGTTTCTGGTGTGCTTTTTGTTGGTGTGCTTTTATAGCTTTCTCTCTGCTTTGGACATTGCGTGCCTTGTGCTTTTCCTTTTAATAGTTCTAGTTGGAATTCCTCTGCCAACTTCATTAGAAGGAAAGGGGATGGGTTAATTTTCCTGCTGAAGGAATGATCTTGAGCCCTGGCAAAACCCTACAAAACTAAGCTATGGGGGAGGCTGCAGTGTTCTCAGTGCTGCAGGAAATATCCTTGATGGAGGAGTTTCAGGACTGGCTGCCGCTACGAGCTATTCTTACTCATAAGCATCAAGTGCAAGAGGCTGAGAAAATATTTGAAAAGAAAGAATAAGCTATTGAAAATCACTACAATAATACTTCGTAAGAACTGAGGAATACTCACTTTAGTCCTCATTTAGTGCTGCGTTGCTAACAAAATTATGCATTTAGTCAGCTGCTCCCCTCCTCCACTTCATATCACTGAGGGCAGCAGAAACACAGTAATTCAGCAGCTCCATCATCTGGTTGTATGAAGTTTTGGTGAAGCTACTTGAAGTTAGTACACTTCTGATGCCAAGAGCAGAGATATAAGCTTACCAGCTCAGGCATTTTTGAACACCTCTGAGAGTAGGTATTCCACAACATTCCTCGACTCCGGGTTTCAGAGGGACCTCTACAAACTGGAAAAGAGAGCCCATGGGAACCTCGTGAGGTTCAACAAGTCCAGAGGCAAAATGCTGCACCTGAGCTGGGCCAATCCTAGATATGAGTACAGATGGGGATAAAAAGGTATTGAGAGCAGCCACGTGGAAAAGGATTTGGCAATTCTTATGGATGAAAAGCTGGACATGAACCAGGAGTGCGTGCTCACAGGCCAGAAAACCAACCGCATCCTGGGCTGCATGAAAAGTGGTAAGCAGGTTGAGGAAGCTGGACCTCCTTCTCAGCTCTCATGAGATCCAGCTGGAGTACTGCATCCGGCTCTGAGGTCTTTGGCATAAAAAAGACATGGACCTGTGCAAGCAGATCCAGAAGAGGGCTATGAAGATGATCAGAGAGTTGGAGCATCTCTCCTATGAAGAACTGGGCTTGTGTAGACTGGAGAAGCCTTCAAGGACACCTTATTGTGACCTTCCAATACCTTCAGGAGGCTTGTAGAAAGGAGGGAGAGGGACTTTTTACATGTCCACATAGTGACAGGACAAGGGACAATGCTTTTAAACTGAAAGAGGGCAGATTTAGATTAGATGTTGAGCAGGGATTCTTTACTGTGTGGTTAGTGAGGCACTAGAACAGATTGCCCAGAAAAGTTGTGGATGTGCCATTGCTGGAAGTGTTCAAGGACAGGTTGGGTGGGGCACTGAGCAATATGATCTAGTGGAAGGTGTCCCTGCCACAGTAGTGTGGGTTGAAACTGGTTGATCTTTTAGGTCCCTTCCAACCCAAACCATTCTATGATTCTATAACTTGTTTGTGTTTGATCACACTCCCAATTAATTTTTTTCCCCTTATCATAATTTCCCGTATTCTGACTTGTGTCCATTTTCTTTCATCCTATAATTATGTATTCTCAGGAAAGAGGGTGGCTCCACTTCTTCATACACTCCCATTAGGAAATTGAAGAAAGCAATGAACTGGCCCTTTAACTTTCTCTTCTTAAGGCTCAGCAAACCTTGGTCTCAGCTTCTCCTCCGATGTCATATTCTTTAGACCAGTGACCCTCTTGGTGGTCCTCCACTTATTTTAGTATTATTGTATCAATCTCCTTCTTAAAGTGAAGAACCCCTAAACGCACGCAGTACTCCAGATCTCCCACATGGTACTCAGGAGAGAGGAAGAACCATTTAGCTGGGCCTGTTGGCTACATTACTGCTAATGCCAAAAAATCCCCATGTCTGTGACCCTCTTTGCTGCAAGGGCACAGTGCCAATTCATGAAGACAGCATTAAGTGAATATGAGTAAGAATCAGGGGGAAAGCCAACAAGGCAGATAGCATGATAGGAGTCTGTTATAGACGACTCACCAGGAGGAAGAGGCAGATGACACATTTTATAAGCAGCTGAGAGAAGCCTCGCAATAGCTAGCCCTTGTGCTCATGAAGGATTTCAAAGTATCAGATTTCTGCCAGAAATTTAGCAGAGAGAAAATAGCCTAGGAGGTTCCTGGAGTGTGTGGAAGACAACTTCCTACACAGATCATGCCTGAGCTAACCAGAGGAAGTGTCCTGCTGGACCTGTTGTTTCTCAAGAGAAAAGGAGTGATGTGACAGTGGGAGGATATCTTCGGCACAGTGATCCCAGAATAACAGAGTTTTTGATTCTCAGAGAAATAAGAAAGGAATGGGGTCAGCAGAACTGCCAACACGGATTTCCACAGGTCAGACTTTGGTCTATTTAGAGAGCCATGGCCTGCAGGAGACAGGAGAAGAGGGGTCTCAGCAGGTTGGGCAGCAGGGAGCTGGTGGAGGGAGGAGCAGGGGCCGGGAGCTGCAGGAACCTGGGGGCAGGAAGGCGAGGGGGCGGGGGAAGGTGGGAGGCACCTGTCCAGGCTGCTCCCCAGAGAGGCTGAACACCCTTCAGCCCCAGGAGCTGCTGTTTCTGCCTTGGCCCTTGTCCAGCTCAGCCTGCCACCACAGGCACTCACACTCATCATCTCCCTGCCTGCCCTGCCCTGGTGACAGCCCCATTGTGACCCCAGCATTGCAGTATGAAAAGCAGCAAAGGCCTTGGCTCTGTGTAAGCACTACTCAGCAATAATAAAACCATCTCTGTATTATCAATTCTGTGTTCAGCACAAATCCGAAACACAGCCCTGTATTAGCCACTATTAAGACAATTAATTCTATCCCTGCCAAAATGAGAACAATCTGCAACTAGAATGTCTTCTTCAGAACACCATAAAGAGGCGCTTTTTAAGGTTAGAAATAGCAGTTGTTGTGAATTCTTGCAGTTCAGGACTTTCTGGTATGTAAGATTTTGTTCAGACCTTTTTAATGATGTTCCATACTGCAGAAAGGAAAATAAAAAGATTGATGAGAAAATTGACTGAATGGCACAACAGTGAACCATTACCTCTATATCAAGGTTATCCCTATCTCCAGCAAATATTTAAATAGGAAGTGGTCTGTGAAAGTTTTTACTAACCTTCTTTTCTGTCAACACAAAGTGCTGAAGCAGATCTTGCACTGGGACATTACTTGCTATGAAGGTAAAGAATCTGGGGCAAGAGTCTCATGTGGAGTGACTGGGAGTCAAGATGCTGCTCAGAGGGAGATGACCTCAGTAAAAAGTTCAAAACAAATGCAGAAACAGGCTCAGACAGGACCTCAATTCTAGTAGCAATGATAGAGGAGAAAAATATCAAGAAATCTTTAAATAAGCACAGATGAAGAATTATTATTTTGGAATGAAAATGGCTTTGCCACTTGCCTTAATGTACCGCAAATGCCAAAACTTCTCATTATTCTGTTTCTTTTGGAGCCAAGGGCAGCAGAATCAACATGTTCTCTTCAGTGCAGTCCCCAGGGGACAATTGAAATGTAATTGCATTTTTTATGAGGTGTTTGGATTTTTACTTTATTTTGGTTTTAGATACTTATACTTTTTAAGAAAAGAAAGGAGTAGTAAAGTAGCTAGTAAAGTCACTGAGGCTTATCCTTCTAAATTACTTTCTCAGACTTCAGTGGAAAAAGTCTTTTTATTCATTTCCCCTAATCTATAGTAATAAAAAAAAATAAATCACTCTTCTTCTATTTTCTAATTCTCATTTGTTGGGAACTACTGAGACAGTGTCAGTTCTGATTATGGATAATTATGGAGCTGGCACAAACACTTCAGGATAATTCAACAATTACAATGAACAAAATATAAGCAGAGAAGTACCTTAATAGGTGCAAATCAAGTCCTCATTGGGAGGTGGTACAAAGCACTCAAGTGCCCCCTGCAATTGCTGGAGACAATTTTACAACATGCAGTGCCCTTACACAATTCATTTGTGTCAGCTACATTTTGTCTTTACTGGGGAAGTTATGAAAATAATAGAGCATTGAAAGGAAAAATCATTCCTACTTTTCAAACTAGCTCCTGTATTGGCATGGACACTTCAGACATGACGGATGACTTGTTCCCTGGAGGTGCTTACTGCTCTTGAATCCCTGGGCAGAGCAGGCCAGGGCACTCTGCCCAATTAAGGTGACTGAAATTAAGTAGGGTGAAATGCACCCTTATTCTTTCAGTACAACCAAGTTTCCCAGCCTGCAGAAGGAGCATCCTTGTTCTATTTATGGCTTCATATTGGGTAAGTTAAATGAATGTCAAGAACTTGTTTTTTTAATTCAAATGTTTCTTCATTTTGTGAAATTATGCTGTCATCTGTTATCATCTTTAGTCAGTTATTAAAAAGAATTAGCAAACAACGTCTTCAACTTTCCTTATCTGACAAGGGGCATAATACTTCTAATGAATCAATCTTCATCATTCACTTTATTTAGCATCACATTGCCACAGGACATTGACATTGTCTCTTTCTAAGACTGAAGTTCCTCATCACCTGTGTAAAAGGAAGAATAAGGTATTTTTCCTTTTCATCTTCGACAGTTTAAATTAAATGGTGTCTCTGTCTTCCTTAGAGGCAAGCTTCTTTTAAGACAGCAGATAAGGTCCAGTGTTTGAAGAACATTAATTGCAGGTTCAGATGATAAAACCTCACTGGAGTAGCTTAATTTTTATAAAACACTTTATCCTGTCATGCTTTTGGGAAAAGAAACAACAAAATGAAACAACAAAACAAACAACAACAAAAATATTCACACCCCCCCCACCCAGACTGAAAGAATCACATGCAATACAGAGGGTAAATTTTCCTCTCAATTTGCTCGAAGTTCACTTTTTTGTCAAATTTGAAATGACAAAAATTACCCAACTCCTGTTTAGAAGAGTTTCCATTTTTTTTTTTTCTAAGTAGAATAGAATAGACTATTTCAGTTGAAAGGGACCTATGATAATTGTCGAGTCCAAGTGCCTGACCCTTTCAGGGCTAACCAGAAGTTAAACTGTGTTATTAAGGGCATTGCCTACATGCCTCTTAAACACTGATAGAATTAAGGCTTTCAGAGTAAGCGTTTGTTTCCTATGTATACTGTAACAGACTAGAATAAAAGTAAACGCAACTGCAAGAAATTAAAACCTCTCTTGGTCTTTTATCTTTAATTTCCAATTTTTGGTCAAATACCTCATTCTGTATAAATCCTTGCCTAATGCAATGCTGTACAACCTTGTTCATGGAATCTTGCCTACAGATGTTCCCTCTACATAACAGAGTGTCAGATATGATAAACTTCAAGGTGCTTCTCTCACTTGAGAACACCATAAACCACTCTATTTCCATCTGTGTTGCTCTGTTGAGCACCATTTTACTGTAATCCTGTTTAAATCATGCATGCAAATACCGTAGAAATAAACAGAGATTTGGGAATGAACAATATAAATTATTAAAAGCACTGAAAACCTATATGTGAATCCAATCTGAAAAGTATCATTTAAGAAACCCATATCTTAGAAAAAATAAGTTGTACAGAAAGTATTGCAATCACTGTCTCCTGATATATAAAGGACTAGTGAATTCCAGCAGAGTTGTAAAGCAAGATATTTACAACATTTGTTTTTTTGGTGTGGGTTTTTTTGTTTTGTTTTGGTTTTCTTGTGTTTTTTGTTTTGTTTTGTTTTGTTTTTTGGTTTTTGTTTTTTTTTACCAGAACAGTCAATGTAAGAAATTAATCTTCTATGTGTCCCTCCCTCTTGATATATTTGGGTAAGTGCATCTTAGAAAAGGACAAAATATACACACAGATAATAAAAAATGAAATGTCCGAGTGAAAAGCCTGGGTTGTGTGCCTTAGTGCACAGAGTCAACTCTGAGTATCAATTAAAAATTAGCCAGGGGAAGGCTGCTGTATAACTGGCTGCTTGGGGATTTAGGAATAGAGTGGAAATTATAATACTTTGCTGCTATCCTGATCTAGTATAGCAATTTTTATGCACAAGGTCAAATGTTGTAACCCAAAGAGAGACACACTGCTGACAAGGAGTCAAAGGTATACCTGAATTGATGGCAGTTTGTTCAGAGATGGAGGCGAGGCCTTGGCAAGCCTTATTTTTGCACAGATTTTTCAAAACCTGCATCTTGCACATCCTGATCTTCCTGTAGAGGCTCAGAGTTTCTTTTGAAAGGCTTGTTAGGCTTAGCAGGGTTTCCTCTGGTTCACACGGGTACAAGCAAAATGCAAACAGACTAAGGGCTGTCATCAGACGGTTTTTACACAAATGACTCTGGCAGATTTCAGGGGCTACCTCAGGTTCCCACAGTTCTTCATTGCTTTTGCCTGTAGTAACCTACCCAACAGCTGAGCTACCAAAACAAGATACCAGAGCATGTGAGCCTGGGGCCCAGTGACATTTCCAGACTTATTTCATAGGGTCTAACACTCTCACTCTGAATGTAACAAACAAGCAGAAAAAGAAACAAACTACCAAAATCAAACAAAAAACCGTCCCCACAAACAAGCAAAAATACACAAAACCAAAAAAACGCAACCAAACAACAAAAAAACATGAACCCACAAAACACCCCCAACCAAACCAACAAATTAAAAATAAATAAATATATATGTATATATAAAGTATATACAAAGCACTAATTTAACCTAGTTATTATAAGGAGATGTTCTATGCTGCTATGGTTTATACCTAGAAAATACTGTAATTTACTGTAATAAACCAGTTTAGTAAAATCCACATGATTTTAATTGTGGACTTACACAGAAATTTTTGATATCAAAGTGCTGATTTAGTGCACCTGTATAATATAGAGTGGACAGTTTTACTGTTCTGATTACACTTCATTTCTACCTAGCTTTCAGTAGATTTAGGGAATTTAGGAGCACCCACGCATTGACTTTTCATGGCCATGCAAAGGCTATAAGGACAAGATATCTCTACATTGTAACTCATGACCAATTAAAGTGGTAGCAAATTTCCCTTAAATATGTTGTCATTCTGGAGAAAAAGGGGAATTTTGAGAAAGCTGCATGACTACGGCGGGAATGGGTTGTGATGGATTGTTGTTGTCCTGTGTGTTTCCTTTCTTTCCAGAGAAAGCACTCGGAGATAGAGCAGTGGATGTAATGGTAGCAGTTCCATAAGTGTTGAGTTTATACCACCTGGTGCTTTGGGAATTTATCAGATATTTCTTTTCCTTTTATTTTATCCCTTAACATTTAGAAGAAGATAAGCCAGTACAACTCTTGGTTTCAATGTGGTAAATTTCACAGTTTCCTAAGTGCTTCCCTCTTCTTGAGATATCTGTGTGTTTTCCAGAGAAAGGGAAAACTTTGCTTTTTTCTTCCTCCATTCATACACAGCAGTGTTTGTGACAGGAGAGATTGTTAATGAGAACTGCAATGTGAAAGTGTTCTCTGGAATGTAGCACTTGGGCATATGTTTCTGTTCATTGAGAAAAAAAAAAAGAAAAAGAAGAAAAAAAGACTATAATGAAGAAAACAAGTACTAGTAAAATTACATTTTCAATTTCCAGCATAACAGTAAATACGTAGTTATTACTTGTTCAACCTGAGCAAACACTGAAAAAGACTAAGTTGCTCCTTGCCCAGATTAGTCTGAAATTACTATGAACACATTTAATGTAAGCTTTCATCATCACCCAAGGATATTATATATAATAATGTTATTTGACTGAATTATGGAGTATAAATCTGGGAGGTTTATTGACAAAAAGTACTTTAATGGGTATAAAAAGAAATGGAACTTGTGAAGTTATTATTTTAGAAAAAATGAATTAGTAAATTTTGCTCATGCCAAGATTTTATTTTACTTACTTCTATATTGCAGTACAATATAATGACATTTCATAAAGTAGGAAAAATGAAAAATGTTTGGCTGTATTAGGCAGAAATATTTGACAATACGTAAGTCATATTTCAGAATATTGAAATAAAAAATGCTACAAAAATTTACGTATCTGAAGATTTATCCTCTCTACATGCATATTTTATATAAAGATTAAATTTCTTGTTAAAAAGACATCTCTTGCCTAGAATATTCATGCAAGTGGAAAATCTTGAAATTGAACCATCCTTTGTTTTCACATTTTTAACTTTTATTGGTATTAACTTTTGTCGTTCTGAACATATGCTTTTGAAACCGGGACATTTATGCACAGCTTTTTTACAGTTCAAGCCAAATCTTGGCTACATATGTTGTAATTTGATATACTGTAAGCACAAACACTTGTGTTTTCCTAATACTTTGAGTAATCCTGTATATTAAAAACTACACTGATAAAAAAAAAGAAAAATAAAGAAACATTGTCTAAAAATTGTTTTGAACAATATATTGGGCCTTGGGCAGATGTCTTGTGCACGTTTACTAACTTAACAATGTTCTGTGAGTCTGTAGTCCTCAATCTGCATGAATCTTTAGAATAAATCATTCATTCTCTGTCTTTCAAGAATCTCCTTATAGAGGATTTAGGTGATCAAATCCTATTGAATTTTGAATTTTGTCTCAAAAAAATCCAGCTAGTTTTTCTCTTATCTTAAAATGTGAACATTACATCTGTATGAATTTAGCATATATATTATTTGTATGAATGCATTCTTCATATTACATGATTTTCACAATTCAGAAATACAGTTTTCAAAATGTTTGCCCCACTTTGACTGTTTCCATTATAACCGAGGGATAAATGTGGCACTAAAAGGCCAAGTTTGAATGCTGCGTCTCTGGTGGGCTGACCCTCGCTGTGAACTCAGACCCCATTCAGTCACTCACTTTACTCCCTCCCAAGCAGGCTGAGGGAGAGAACTGTAAGGATAAAGTGAGATAAAACTCATGAGCTCAGATAAAGGCCCTCTAGTAAGCAAAGGGGAGGAGTGGGAGGAAGACAAAAAACCTGCTTCTAAAAGCAATTCCTCACCATCAGCAAACCAGTGCCCAGACAGTCCCCAATGGCTCCTCGCTCTCTGTTTTATTGGTGAGCATGCTACATGGTGTGGGGAGCATCCCCTTGGACAGTTGGGGTCAGTGGTCCTCACTGGCCAAATCTCTGACTCTTATCAATCTCTTGCCCCACCCCGAGTTACTCACTGGGGCAGCCCAGTGAGAAGCAGGGGGGGCTTTGACACTGTGCAAGCACAGTTCAGCCACAGCTAAAACACAGCTGTGCTACCAACACTTTCTCGATCACCAAAACATGGCACCACACAGCTGTGAAGAAAATTATCTCTGTCCCAGCCAGACCCTGTACAATGTGTATGCAGAGAACACATTTTAGGAATCTGCGTGATTGCACAGCCAATCCTTTAGCAAAATGAATAAGTTGGTTTTTTTTTTTATTAATAGTTTCTAATTCTCCTTGTTTGCAATGGCCTGAGCTTGTACCTTACCTTATTTCAGAATGTTTGCTGCCCTCCCATTGTTTCTAACAGGAGTCAGAACATACCTGACAATCATCAGTGTCCATCACAAAACACAGTGACCAAGAGAGCTGTCATTTTAAAAAAATGAGTGGAAGGAAAAGTCACGGACATCTCTTGAGTAATTTGATCTCCTCCTCTACTTGAGAGGAGGAAGCAGTGACACCACGTCCCATCAAATAATCTTAAAAGCTGAAGAAGATTGGTCAAATCTCTCTTTTCCCATTAAAAAGAACTATTTTGAAACCACAAATGCGAAGCCCAGGAGTGAGAACAACAGCATAGCCTAGTGCTTAGGGTGTTCATCTGAAGAGGAAAGCTTGGGTCTGCACAACTCAGTGTTAGCCATCTGTTGATTGAATAATAGTATCTAGTATTATTTCTTGAGTTAATAATTTTGTGATTCTTTCAATTCTTTTTCTTTTTTTTTTTTTTTTTTTTTTTTTTTTCAACATAATTTTTAAAATTTTTTTATAAAC
>JAWWTY010000001.1:68565802-68576948 GCA_035222235.1 Margarornis squamiger | reverse complement strand
AATTTTTTTTCTTTTTTTTTTTTTTTTTTTTTTTTTTTTGCAACTTATGTTTTCTACTGTGTTTCTAACCCTTCATTTTTTTCCTAGCCTTTAAAGGAATCTAAAATCACCCATTGTGAGTCTGTTCTTTGGATTCAAGAACTTTTATGAAATGCATAGTACAAAACTGAATTAGTAGATTAACTGATTGTAATAAGACA
The DNA here is from genome assembly GCA_035222235.1 of Margarornis squamiger. Taxonomy (NCBI): domain Eukaryota; kingdom Metazoa; phylum Chordata; class Aves; order Passeriformes; family Furnariidae; genus Margarornis; species Margarornis squamiger. The sequence goes on along the minus strand of JAWWTY010000001.1, from coordinate 68,576,748 downwards.
TTTGCAAATACAGAGTCTGACCTGTGTAACACAGTCCATAAGATTTGGACTTAATTCCTACTGGAACTGGGGAATGGCTTTTAGATAAACACGCAGTCTCAATTTTAAAGCAGTCAGTGCTGAAGATTTTACCAGAACCCTCATTATGTAGTTTTTTCCTCTTAGGTAAAAATTTGCATTTTACTTCTAATAACTATATCAGTTTCCAGATTAATAATTACATTGTGATACTCTGTAGAGTCAATCTGCATTTTTCTTTATAATGCTCAGTGGAATAATGGATTTTTAAGAAGTCTATTTTTGTAATTCAAATAGACAGTACACTTTATAAGAAGATGCTGAATTTCAGTTTTTGCTCTGATCTCCTCCTTACTAGTGCCTCTCAAAATGTGACTAGCTTACAGCTTGTCAAATCAGTTACTTCAGGACTGGAATTTTCCATACTTAGGGCTGAGCTCCATTACACTAGTCCTCTCCAAGTCATAGCCCCTTCATGGAGAATCACTCTAAGCTGATAGAGAAACTATTTTCTGCTGGCAGATTGATACCACCCTCCTGAAGGATGGAGGCTAAGCCATGGAGCTTTGTTGGCATAGTACCACAGACGGGGGACCTGTTGGCAATAACTAAACTGGTTACTGGGTATGTATCTTCCATGTTCTAGCTCACAAAATTGGAAAACTGTAATATGAATTGGGTCACAGTCTTTCACTCCAGAAGAGAAATGTTTGTTTCCAAAACAGATTCATATGCTATTCTGGTAGCATATGGTTTTGTTTTATGATGTATGTTGGCACTTGTTTGGGTGGAAAATCCAATACAAACACGACTGATTAGAAAAATTGCTCATCAAAATGTGGAATCGGAAGAAGAAAAATTTGGAGTACTTATCTCAGCATATGAGCTTGTCAGATGCTTCCTGAAGAGCACAGTCCTTCACTTAGTTTAGGTGGCCAGTCTCAAGCTTTCAGGTGTTCAGTATTCAATATTGTTCCCTAAACACTGCCTTGTAGATTTTTTCGCTTACTTTTTTAGCTAGTTTTGGAAAGGAAAAAATATTCATTATTTTTTCTCACCTCTTCTATTACACATGCGGAGGTGGAAGTAACAACAAAAGATTGCTTCAAACTTTCCTAAGACTCTTTGTAAGGGGTGTTTTTTACCATAGGGAATCTTGTATTGAAAGAAAAAAAATGGTCAGTAAGTTAAGAATTCACCTTTATAATACTAGCCCAGGATTTTGGCTGGTTGGGAAATTGCTGGACTGTGTCTCTCCCTGGTAGATAGACCACTGTTTCATATGGAATGGTTAAAATTGTGCTCCCTGGGACACATCAATCACCAGTCATTCAGATCATATCATGCATCTTTCCGCAAGTCATACAATAGTAAATTCCATAGAACTGATGAAAGCTAAAAATTCTCCTTCAAGTAAGTGCTTTAGTTGTTTGGGTTTATAGTTCTATTCTAAAACTATTTGTAAAACCAAAATTATATCCTCTAGCATTTAATCAAAGAAGTTATTAATGTCTTTTAAATTTGTAACTCAGTTTTATTGTAAACATTTTTTAGGTATATTCTGTTCATTATTAAATGTGTCAAGCAAATGCTGGTTGTGATTAGTCAGTTGAAGATATTCTTAGAACTGACTTAACAGAATATTTTTTTGATGCAGAACTCCTGAATTGCTTATTCCTTCTATCTATAACAACAACAATGAAATGAAGAAAAATTGCTTAGCTCTTTTCTTCTTTTCTTCATAGACAAAGCTGTCAGATTAACATGTTAGGGTTGATGCTAGAAAGGTACAATTCATAAAACCATCAGATTTTTCCTCTCATCATATGCTCTTTGATTCCCAATACTGTGAAATTGTCTTTGTGTGTCTTTGGAAATACTCGTTTTTAAGTTTGCAAAACCTCTGGAAACTCTGGACATTTGTGATCAAACTGTTATGAGTTGAATGCTTTTTAGAAATGCTCTGCAGATCATACTCAGACTGTTTAAGTTCCACCTGAGGTATTATCTGTCATTCACTGGCTTGATCCAATTCCCCTCCAAGGGCCATTATGCGAGCCCTTCAAAAGGATTCAAAGTTGCTCTCTCCCCTACTGACTTACCATCAGGAATTAGGCAAGACTTAAGCAGTGTGAATACTTACTATAAAATAAAATATTTAGTGTGGCCTTTGAATTTAATGTACATCTGGTGTATAGTTTCCTCTTTACATACCCCAAGCCCCTTTTCTCTATTTTGAGGACAGTTGGCTACAAATGTGAAGAACATATTAGATACATATTAGCTACAAATTAGATCAGATATTCTATTAAAAAAAATTGATAGGTTGAAGCGTACTTTGGTGAAAAGTATTTTTGCAAAACTGCATTTATGAAGGTGTTTTAATAGTCACACAATTGTTCTGTGGAGCATAATTGTAGTTATTATAACAAACTATAGAAAGTTTGCATTTTAAAGAAATGCAGTGCACCTTACACAGCTGAAGAAGCATGTGTGCTAGAGCATGTATATATCTTGGAGGCTGAATGTAGTTTTGGCAAAGGTGATTGAAGTAATTTTTGCTGATTCTTCAGCTTTTCCTTTTTCAGAGGTCTCTTGAATGATGTGTTGTTCCTTGTGGTATAATCACTATGCTCCATCTCCATCTGAGCAGATGTGTGGGCAATGCTGCATCCTGCTTGCATTTGGTCTGTTTGTGTTGTGCCATTCACCACTGGGCAGAGCTATGCTGCTTCTGTCTGCACAGCACTGTGGTGATACACAGAGACTCTAGGCCAAGCCACAAAAACAGAAGATGAAAACTCGCCCAAGGGTAACCACTCACCTCTAATTCAAATTGCAGATTTACTATTTCCAGAAATACCAGTTCAAGGTATTTCTGCATGGTGTAGCATTTTATAGGATAGATATATCTTGAATAAAAATCTGATGGAGGAAGTTAGCACATGCAATAGAAGACATCACAGCATCAGCACAGCTCAGCCACTTGCATTAATTTTGCTTATGAACTGTACTAGAGAATGTCACAATCACCTGGCTGTTTGCTGCTTGAGACCATGGTCTGTTTGTTTCTGAAGGGCAGAAGACATCTTTCCTCACACTGAAGATGATGGTGATAAATAATGACCATAATTAATTTTTATGTATTAGAGAGTGCACTCATTTGCTTGGAATGCAATAGGACCTATTTTGGCATAGGTCATGCACACAGCTACGAGAAAGATGGCTTCTATCTCCCAAAATTAAAAACATAAGGGCCCTGAATTCATGTATAATTCTGAAATATCAGAGACTGGAACAATCATATTTTGTGTGCCCTCCCTGCAGAACACTTTGTGAATTCAAATGAAAGGGCAAGCAAGGGTCAAGGTGAGAATTCATTACTTTGAGAGAAGACAAAGGAGCATATATATTAACATATGTATTCAAGCCATGAGAAAGACATCATGTCTGGGTACCGCTGTCCTCACCTTCACACTGCTGTCCAAAGAGGTATGAGGTCCATGGTGCCTCTGTAGAACAGTAGAACAGACTAAAGTAATTCACCACCTACTAAAGCAAATAGGGAATTTGAATTACTTTGGCCAAATCAAATCTCATTCTCCAAGAGAATGAGGGGAGAGCAGAGAACTCCCACTGGAACGAAGAAGTAAATTCAGAATTCTTGACTGACATTGTGCATTAATGGAGACAGGATGTGTTGTAAGGAAGGAGATAGCAGGAAGCAGAATGATTGCTGGCATTTAAAGAAAGCTACTTGACTTTTATCAGATAGGGGAAAAGATTAGTTTACACTTATGTTAATTACTGAAGAGATATAGGAGACTTTAATTTTGAGGCTAAGAATGATGGGATGCCTCATCAAAGGTGCAGAAAAAATTTCACTTGGTATAAAAAACTTAAATATGAGTAAGAGTGTTTTTTTCTTTGTGCATCTTAGATTGGAGCATAACTTTGCTAGAAGCAATTTTTCATAGCTTGCTAATGCTGGCTGTTAAAGACCAGAGTTTCTTACCAAAGTGGCCTAATCCAGCAAACCTTCTCCCTGTACTTGCTGACCTTTGTCCCAAGAAGTGTAAGCCCCCTCCTTATAAACCTGCTCAACTCAGGTGCTTCTGTGGGCAGAATTTGAAGAAGGAGATGGTCTGCTCCCTTGTGGTTCTCTTCACCTGCATTTCACCAGTTCACCTTAAACAATCTGATGTCTGCTGGGCAGCATATTCCAGATCTGGCAACTTCATTCAATCAGACATCAAAGAATGAGATTAACATGGAAAAGTGTAGAGTTCAGAATACATTGCAGTCTCAATAAAGGCACTCTAAGCATGCATGCATGCAATCAAAGCTATGTTCCTCTTATCATTGAATCATTAAATGGTTTGAGCTGGATGGGACCTTAAAGACGATCTAGTTCCAACCTCCCTGCCATGGGCAGGGACACCTTCAACTAGACCACACTGCTCAAAGGCACATCCAGCCTGGCCTTGAACACTTCCAGAGATGAGGCATCCACAGTTTCTCTGTGAAACCAGAGTAGAGGGGCAGAGTCATCTCCCTTGACCTTCTGGCCACACTTCTTTTGATGCAGCCCAGGATACAACTGATTTTCTGGGCTGAAAGCACACATTACTGGCTCATGTTCAGACTCTCAACCACCAGCACCCCCAAGGCCTTCTCTACAGGGCTGCTCTTGATCTGTCCATCCCCCAGCCTGCAGTGATATTGGGGGTTGCCTGTACCCAGGTGTAGCATTTTGCACTTGGCCTTTTTGAACCTCATGAGTTTCACACAGACCCACTCTTTAAGCCTCTCAAGGTCTCTCTGGATGGCATCCTGTCCCTCAGGTGTGTCAACTGCACCACTATGCTTGGTGTTGTCTGCAAACTTGCCGAGGATGCACTCAATCCCACTGTCCCTGTCACCAACTCTTACATTCTGGCCTAGAAGCTCCAAGCTTACTGGGTGTTCACTTTAATTTCAGACCTCAAGAGATTCCACCCACATGAACTGTTGCAATGCCTTTTGATTCTTTGATACCTTGAGTTCATGTTTGGAGAAAAAGTACACATTTTTCTCCAAGGGATTTCTTTTAATTTGGTGAGAAAACAGGTGTTTTGGCATAAAGGGTTTTACAGAAGTAACATGAGACTTCACAAAAGCATTGCAACAGATTACTGAGACTAGCAAGCATTGCCATAGAATAGTAAACCTTTGTTACACCGAGCAAACACAGAAAACAGGAAAAAGAGGAAGAGAATAAAGGGAGATTAAGAGAGGAAAAAATAAAGAGAGAAACAGAGAGAAAAATATAGTTACCACTTAGAAGTCACACAGTGACAGCTTCAAGGACAGCAGGCTAGGGCAAGATGGAAACCTCATGTGTGCCTGTTTGTCTACTGTGGCCACTGCCTCCAGGCAGGACCTTTGGTTCACTGACCACTCACTGTCCCCTTAGCCAAAGTGTGGGGTGCCACAGCCAGTCAGGGTCTCCAGGGGTGTCTTGTGGGTGGGTTAGCAGGCAGGCCTTATTGACTGACAGTGGCCTGTGTGTCATGTGGCCAAACCTCAGCAGCCATCCTGGCTGACCATGTGGACACTGTGCTGAAGGCCTGGTCCTCTGCCCTGACATACACATACACACACACACACACAGACACACCCCCACAAGGTAGTTCTGACCCAATAATAGCCAATCTGGTGTGTAACACCAACAAAGATGTTAAATGGAGCCAGTTCCAATACTGGTCCCTGGGCATGCCATTTGTCACTGGTCTCCTCTTGGACACTGAGCCCTTGTTCACAACTCTCTAGTGCACCCATCCAGCTAATTCCTTATCCATCGAATGGTGCATCTGTCACATCCATGTCTTTCTAGTTTAGAGACAAGCATGTCATACAGGACAGGGTCAAATACTTTGCACAAGTCCAGGTAGATTATGTCACTTCACATCAACCATCTAAGAAACAGCCTATACATCAAGGCTTTACATGCATATATGGTATCATTTGAATGCCTATGTAGTGAAAGCCAATTAAGAAAGTGAAGATTTAGCCATGTTGTCTGGACCCAAACCCAGTGGCTATACCAAGAAGTGAATGAGAATTCGTGCAGCAGATGACAGAATTGTAGCAAAGCCGATCACTGTCAGCTAGAGTGGCATGGTTTGACTGGGTGACTTCTTATGATGAGAAAAGCAAATAGTTAAAAGGCTAGTAATAACTGAATTTCGAAAACATCTCTCCATAGACCTTTTGTTTTATATGGAGAGAAATACAAAGTTCAGTAGAAAATATATCTGAGGTTTTACTGCAATTTCCAAGTGGACACTCACGAATAGAACTGCGAGAAAAATGTTTTCTCATCACAGGAACTTCCCATTCTCAATGGGGATTAAACATTCGAAATGCAAAAATATGTTCATGAATCAGTAGTCTAAAAATGCTCATTAAATATAAAACAACACTTCTTTTTTTAAAATGGTTTTCATTGCTCTTTTGCATTACTTTGTAAAAGAATTAATTTCTGGTTTCTTTGAATATGACCCAAAATAGGCATAAAAAAGAAAATACTTTTAAAATGAAAAAAATACTTATGGGGGGGATTTAAATGTCAAAACATTTTTCCAAAACATTTTATCAAAAAAGCTGTCTTTATCTAAACAGATTTCACTTTGACAAATTGGTATTTTATAGCAAAATACATCTACAGTGTAAAATTTGCTATCAAGTTTAATTACAGATCTACCAAACACCACTGTCTTGTATGATTGAAGTTATTCATTGGAGTATTGCATATAAATCCATCTTTATGATAGTGAGATCTTCTGTAAGTAGATGCAGACCACTGAATTCTCAGAATCCAGTGCAGAAAATTCATGCAAGAAGTAATGTTACTAAAATATAGGGAGGCAACAGGAAATTTCTTCTTGTCCCTCTAAGAGACATCATAGTTTTCCATACACTTAATCTTCGAACTTCAACAAGTCATTGTAAAACTAATTATTTTTGAAGTCCCTGTGGAAATAAAAATCGTTTCTCAACCTTCAGATTCGAATACTTTGTTATATAAAAAGCAACAACATAGTTTGTCTAGTGATCAAGTGACTTTTGCCCAACCACTTGTAACTTCACACTGGGAATACTGAACGTGGCAAAGTCTGACAAACCTTGTCAAATCCTGTCACTGTGGGACAAGTTAACAGTCTTTTGTGTCATACTGGGCTAACAGATACTACCAGACACATTTCAAACTTCAGCTGAAAGTTGGCCCTGTTAAGAAAATTTATAAAAATAACCCTAAGTGTCCACCTAGACTGAAGAGGAAGGGATCTCACTAACATGGGCATCATACCCTTCCCAATGTCAACGTGACAACATGCTGTAAAATGCACTTCTCGCTTCTGGAGAAAGAAGGTTGGCACTGTGAATCCAACCCAAAGCGACACTGTAAGGACAAGCATAGTGTCAGGGTGTCAGGGGAAAGAGGTAAATAATAGTAACTTTAATTATATAGCAATTCTAAGGTTATAATTTATGATTTTTTCTATATAATTTGGTTTGAACTTATAGTATCAAAACTGGACTAATGATTTGGATAATTACATTGCTAACATCCTGATGGAATAGACAAGGTATTCTTAGTTCCATATGCTCAGTACATTCCCTTTTCTCTCATAAGAAGATTTTGGGTATACATCACCATTTGTTTCATCAGATATTTTTGTTTCCTTTGGTTGGAATGGCAATCACTACCTCTTGGAGTCATTGTTTTCTCAATGTTTTAGTTTGGCCTAAAAGATCAGTTTTCTTTATACAAATCTTGGCAATAGATCCCAAGCAGAAGTATAGCCTGGGTGGAGAATGGATCAGGACTAATCCTGGAGGCAAAGACTTAGGGGTGTTTGTGGATGAAAAGCTCAATATGACTCAGCAATGTGAGCTCACATCCCAGAAATCCAACTACCTCCTGGGCTGCATCAAAAGCAATGTGGCCAGCTGGTTGAAGGAGGTGGTTGTGCCCCTCTACTCCATTCTTGTGAGACATCATCTAGAGTAGTGCCTCCAGGTCTGGGGTAATCAGCATGAGAAACACGTGGACCAGTTGGAACAAGTCCAGAGGAGGCCGTGAACATGACCAAAAGGGCTGGAACACTTTCCTATGAAGACAGGCTGGGAGATTTGTGACTGTTCAGTTTGGAGAAGATAAGACTCCAGCTCCTTTGAAGAGCCTTCCAGTACCTAAAGGTGGCTTACAAGAAGGCTGGAGAGGGACTTTTCACAGGGGCATGTAGTGACAGAAAAAGAGGGAATAGACTTAAGCTAGAAGAGAGCAAATTTAGATTAGATATTAGGAGGAAATTCTTTATTTTGAGGGTGGTGAGTCACTGGAACAGGTTTTCCAGACTACTTGTGGACTCCCCATCCCTGGACGTGTTTAAGACCAGGCTGGATGAGGTTCTGAGTAACTTGACCTAGTTAAAGGTTTTCTGCTCATGGCAGGAGGATTGGAACTAGATGATCTTTAAGGTCCCTTCCAACCCAAACTATTCTATGATTCTGTGATTATACGACCAAGCTGAATAAATTTAGAGAACACAGTATTTTATAGCCACTGTGCTTCTGAATTTCTCTAATGACATAAAATACTATAATAATTTCTTATATATCTATTGATACATATTTGAATTTTATTTGAATTCCCTAACCTCTTTTCTTAAGATGTTAGATTTATAGGAGATAATATGTCACTGCAAAGCCAATCAGTGTTTTAATCTCTCTGTAGTTACTCTAACTGAACAAGATTAAAAGCCAGCCAAAGGAACTAACAACAAGGACAGTCAAGTTAGCATAGCAAGGGAGTCTTGTTTACAAACTGTAGCCAACATCAATTCATTTCTGGCTTTAATTCCTGACCTCCACTTCAAAAGCAATTATTCACAAATGGCAAATCTTATGAAGTCTGAGGACCTGGCATGTTATTGATCTTGTAAGTATAATAACCATATATTTACTCATTCTAAAAGCTTCATTTGGCACCTCCAAAGTGCCAGGCAGATTTAACAGCCCAGATGCCTGTTTATTGAACCGATATATGCAAATAGTATTTGTAAGTAGTAAATTGGGATTCTAAGTTGCTGTCTGTAGTAAAAAAAGGCAAAAATATATTTTAGATTTGCATATACTCTTATTGCTTCAGAAACACCATAATCAAGACTATTGTCTCTAGAAAAAAGTATTTTTTTTCTTTTTCTTCCACAAATAGTACACTGATGATCCATAAATGCCTTCTCTGCTGGAAGCCCAAAAGGCTTTTAGACTGCAGTAGTAAAACATGACTTGCTTGATTATATTCTTTTCAAATACAGCAATTTTTTTCCCCAAAGCAATCAAATGTTTTCAACTTTCAGAACATTTGCAATCCCTATTATTTTCTGTGATTTATGCCACAGAAGTTTTAATTTCACCTCTAATTATAAAAAGTAAACCCTATTATGAACCCCTATTTTTTCATCCACTTTGCCAATAAAAATCTGGGGGAAAAAAGTTGAGAATAATATATATATATGAATCTATATAAGAATGGCAGATTCACCATTGCAAATATGTGGTGTTACTTGTCCAGTAAACATGACACAAATCATTATTATTTTTGAAGTAACCCAAATCAAATGTTGCCATTCATTTCCTTTTGCTATAGAGAAGTTCTGTCTCTGGGAGCTATTGTTTATTTCCTCATTTAAATTCTAGTTAGTGTTTGTCGGAAGCAATCATCATAGAGGTTTTTTTTCCTAATACTGACAGTGTTTGGTAGCAATCAGAAAAAGCCTTCAGCTTATTTCGCACATTTTGATTTATAAGTAAAATCTCATTTAGTTAACAGCTTTATTTATCTTATTGGTATCCCAAGGAAATCAATGGCTGACAAGAGTTTGAAATTAAAATACAGTCAAACTAAAGTATCTTCAGAACAAATAAATTACCTATTGCCATTGAAATACTAAGTCTCATTGCTGAACACCTTTGAAATATTTAACACAGAATTAACAATGACTTTATATTACAGAGGACCTGTGTAACATTTATCAGAGTCATGCCTGAGAGCCTTTTGAAAGCATCAAATAATGTAATCCATAGTTAGCAATTTGTTTTAACAGTATATTAAAAAAGAGTCAAAGATATTTGACTTCTGCTTGTGGCTGTATTTGTGGTATCCTCTTCCTACTGTGTTAGTTTAAACCAACAGGCTTTTGGTTCTGTGGTGCAAAGGGCAGGGAGGCTTCCTCCTCTTCTTTCCCTCATATTTGATGAGTATTTTAGCTTCTGGAATTGCTTTTCATTTGTTTTAGGAAGCTATGGAGTGGTCAGTAGAAGTTGAAACATCTATAATGCTTCTTAGTAGAAGGAGACTAGATGTGTTGTGTCAGACATTCTGGTTTTGTCCATAATGATAAAACTAAATGATAAAACAGGGACCTTGCTCTGGCCGTGAGACCAGGTAACACACAGAACAGCCACCTTTGCATGACATAGCCCTTTGTCTTGGTTTAAAGACAATGTCTGCCAAGGAAAGCAGGAACTTTCCTGGAAAAGAAAGACGACCCCTCTCTCCAAATTATTATAAATTCGGAATTAAAAGGCTTCCAGGCAAAATGTGAAAAAATAAAAAAAAAGGAAAAAGAAAAAAAAAAAGGAATAACGGTTCTTTTCTACAAATATGTAGAACCAAACAAACACTAACACAGTAACAGAAACTTCCACCCAGAAAATAATACATCCTCTTTCGGAGCAGTTACAAACAGTGGCGGTCGCTGGGATCAGCTCTGGCTCGGGCGGCTGCAGGAGCTGCCCCGCATGGGTGGTGGTTGGGGCTGTCTGGGACGGGCTCGGGGCTGCCCCGGGCAGGAGCGGGGCTGGGACCCTCCTGTGAG
>JAWWTY010000001.1:68503720-68565702 GCA_035222235.1 Margarornis squamiger | reverse complement strand
GGCGGGCACGGGTGGGCAGGTGGAACTCAGCCATAGTGCTGAGCTGGGTGCAGCTGAGCTGGGTGCAGCAGTGCAGGGCTCCAGCACGGCTCCAGGAACTGAGGCAACCCTGGACCCAGAGCAAAGGAAAAAACCAACCTGCCAGCCTTTTTATTCACCTCCGCTTCCCCCCAGGGTCCTCCCTTTGGGGCTGGTGCCCCAGCCAATGGCTACACGGGGACGGGACTTCCCCTACCGCCTTAGGGCATAGGCAGAAAAACAAAAGAACCCCACCTGTGCAGAGAAAGCTATTAGCTTTTCAGTGGGAGGGCCATTAAGATCCAAGCTAGAAACACTGAACCTTGATGTTTATCTCTTCCCCGCAGAAGCGCTTGCCTCTCCTCCCTCAAAACTGTATGTTGGTGTAGAAGAATTCAGGAAAGGATTTAAACTATAACATCCTTGACCAGGGATATCCTCTGGTGATGCTAACTGTGACATGTTGTGTGAATGTATTTTAATTCACTTTAAAGTGTCTGAGATGATATAACTGTGTGAAACACAGTGAATCTTTTATATCCTAGAGAGTATGTGGAGTCACATAAGGCTTCAAAGCTGACTGAGGTAGTACTGGCAGACTGTGGAGGGTGGTGACAGAGAAATTTGATGAAGTGTCATATATTCTGCCTTTTTGAGGAATCCATGGAGTGAACTATGTTGAGCCTGAGATGAGTTAATGGATGTGGAAGCCACCAAGCAGTTAGGTAACGTGAACAATCAGGAATCCAGTGCTGAAGCAATTCCCTGGCCACCTGTTATGTAGAGGTGTAGCTATATCCTGAATATCTTGCAAAATAAAAATAAAAAAAGGCAAGTACAGGGATATACAAAAGCATTTAAGTGTTTTCAGGTGCCCAGCAGTTATCAGGAAGCATGTGAAAGACTCACCTAACTTGTAGATTTTTCACATATTCTTCCCACTAAAGTAACTTTTTTAATGTGTGTGTAGATAAAACTGTGGATTTGGGTCCCATAAAGGTCCACGGAAGTCAGGTTGAGTTTAGGTTGGTTAGGAAGGCAGCAGAGGGAGCAGAGAGATAGGACCCTGTTTTCTCTGTTAGCTGGAGTTGCCTGTAGCTCCTAGCAGTTTCTATTGTTCTTTTTTTCCCTTCTTCTGCCAAAGAATAGCTTGATGAATACGTAGATTTATTTAGCTGCATTTATGTATATGCATGAAAATGAATTGCTGAACTCTGCACAAATACTAAAAATCCCCAAAAAACACTGAATGAAAGCTGAGTTGGGGTAATTATTTTCATTCATTTTTTAACTTCCATTGTACTATTGTCCTCTTATTTGTAGGAATTTACAGTGTAGATCAGGACTATAAACCTGGTCTCCCAGCAAGATACAATTCACCGGCACAGGTTTTTTCTAGTCCTCAACCTACTTCTTGCTTTACTTTTTTCCAAAAGCCTTCAAACGCAGCCAGGAACCAAGAGGTTTGTTTTTCCTCCCTCCATCCTCTGACTGAAAGTACATTCCCCAAAGCTGTACTCCATCTGGTGAATAATGCATACCCATTTGTGTGAGGTGAATATATGTAGGCATTTGGTCACGTATGTGCCCTGATATACATACTTGTTCCCTTGCAGCACCAAATGTGCCTGTCACGAGACAGGCTCTTTGCACTGCATCTACGCAATGGGTGCATGAGATATCAAACACATGATGAGGGAAAGGCTAGAGTCATTTTGTTTTATCTGAAGAAGGGTGACCCCATCCCCAATTTGTATGTTAGCTCCCAGGGAATCTTCCTGCACTGTTTCATCGCCATGGCAGGCAATCGTCATGAAAGCTCTTCTGGTGGAGAAGGCATACTCCCACGAGTAGCAAACATTAGTCAGGCCTTCTGAAAGATCAGAGAAAAACCAGGTTCCTTGAACTGGGCCGAAGCTTGGCTTAAACTGTGGGCAAGCCCGTGAATGGACATGACCAATGGATCAACATGCTCAAGGAGAATCATGTTGGTAAGCAGATGGGATGATGAGTGTTAAACTATTTGTAGCTTTTACGGACTATATTCCCAGAAATAAGTAATCATATTAGAATTGAGTATAATTCTGCTTATCTTCGACAGTGCAAAATAGATGTAGGAAGCCATAAACAAGCAAAAGAAGCATGGTTCATAAGGGTCCCACAGAAATGTGTTTGAACTGCAAATGACTCGCAGAATATTCTCAAGAACAGGCTTTTTCACTTTCCACATAAATTTTACTATAAAAGGAAGACCTTTCAATAACCTTGGAGAATGCACAAACCCAGGAAAATCAGCTCCAGACTTAGAAAGAACACAGCACAGGACTTTTAGCAGATTATGACACTGTACAGATGTTGAAGAAAGGTTACCTGTTCGGACGAAAGTAGAAATTGTGAATATTAAGTTGGAAGAGAAGATAACATTGTGGTGAGAATAATGGATTAAAACTGAGGAAAGATGGATTTAATTTATCGCTCTGATTTTTTGCCAATTTTATGAGAGTTACTTCTTCCCTCTTTGTTTTGGTCTAAACTCTGGATAAAATACTGCATTTCTCCTATCTCTTGTCCATCTTCTCTGCTTAGAATATGACTTCTGCCATGAATATCTTTGATGAAAAATGCATACGCTGTGAAATTTCTACACAAACTCTTTGGTGACTCCAGTTCATAGTTCTGCAAACCAAGAGCAATTATGAACAGTCACAATGAAAACCAGAATCTGAGGATATACAATGCAAAGAGAAGGGCAAGTGACATTGAAATAAATAGTGATAATCAGAATCCTTTCAAATGACATTGCATACCAAGACAGACGAAAGCTATAAAGCTTTGACTTGTTTTAATAGCAGCTGAATAGTCTGTCAGTGGTAAATTCATTGACTAGTGATGTCAGACCTACTTTGACAGCTTTGGACAGTTACCAGAGGACTGAGAATTGAAACAAGTCACTCCCTTTTTATTTTAACCTCTCGAACCCTGTTCGATTAATGAAGGGTCAATATAAAGAGATATAAGTTAAAAAAATAACAATTTACTAAAGGAAATAGGAGCAACTACAAAGATTCAAGGGAAAAATGGTTTAAGCCAACAAAGGCAGAAATCGTTTCCTAGCACACTCCCCACAAGACAAAAACTAAATAGTGGCTGCCACATGGTTTCCTCAGACAAAGACAAAATGGCTGGGAGGCTCTCATCTTAGGCCATGTGGTTGGGAAAAGAAAAAAACCAAAGAAACACTATGGCAAATTACTTTCTGTGGTTTAAACCAGCCAGAAAACAACAGAGAACAGGGGCAAAACAAGACCTGGAAAACTATTTCTTCCAAAATTAGTTATGCTGCCTAAAATGCTGACTCTGAAGGCAGCAGTGGTGGCAAAGCAGCAACTTTAGGCTTGCGGCGGCTCTCAGCAGCAAAAGCCATGGCAAAGCAATAGGGGTGTGGTGACTCCAGAGCTGGACCGCGACTTGTTCTCTCCCTTGCCAGGCAAAATGACAGTGGCCACCCTTCTGCCTCTACCCTGTTGCTTTGAAAGGAACTCAGGCAAGGAAAAAACAATTCTGCCTCCCCTGATTAAGGGGGCAGTCCATCAACAAATGATGAAATGGGGTAGAATACATAATTGATCACCCCCACTTAATGCCAAACCCAACCTCCTTTCCCTATAAATAGGACATGTACAGGAATACTTAAGCCTGTATACCTTATTAAAGGAGAGATACTGATAAACACGAGGGAGTGAGTAGTGATATCTTTATAATTCCAGCATTTCATCATCATCCATCATAGCTGGGTAGCTGCCAAGCATTCTGGATATGAACTGAGTCTCCTGCATTTTCAATCAGCATCTAAATGCTGTATTGCTCAAATTGTTATCCCCCCACAACTTCGATGTATTTATGGGCTCTAATCCTAGCTGTGTGCATTGCTGTAAACCTAAAGTCTTTCTTTTAGCTACCATTGTTAGTACTAGCAGTGCCACACAAATGTAAAGTTCATTTATTTCATTCTTTTGCAGTCACTCAAATTCAGCCTGGTTATTATCTTCCTGATTAGGATGTCAGTTGCATACACATGTAAAGCTATAAAACCTGTTATTGATTGATAATAGGAAGTGTCTATACAGAGGATACCTTGTTTTGCAGGGAAAAAAATAAAAAAGGTTAGGTATCTGCCCCAAGAGCTCAAAACCCTAAGATATTACAGAATGGCTTTTCTTTGTCTTCAGTGGTCAGGCCCCAAGAGAACCATATCTGTAGGAGGAATAAGCCTGTTGCTCGATTGTACTGTCAAAAGGAAAAAAAGCTCTTTTATTTTTAGCTTGATGCAAAGCTATGTAAGGTATAATCCCATTTTTCAGAGTGAATGAAATCCTGTGTTATCTGAAAAGCTCGAGCTGCTATGTCAGATTGATGAAGCTTAACTTGTTTAGCTTGACAGATGCTGTTCAGGATCAAAAGACACTGGTGTAAACAATAGCGTATCTTCAAGGTCAGGAAAACTCTAGGGAAGAAGTGGTCTTGGTATGACGTAGGATAGAAGGAAGAAGCATGCTAAATGTATAAATAACTGTACCATCTGAAACAGTATGACAGCTATTTTAGCCACACAGTCAAGTGTTCTTGCTAGTATTCATTTTGCAAAAAGTATCTCTTCAGGATTTTCCCTCAGTTGTTTTACTAATAGTTAACCTTTTTCTTTCCCTCTCTTTCTATTTTTTTTTTTCTAAACAAAATTTAACTATGTGGAAGAGCAGAATGTCAATTCTTGTTCCATTTCTGGGTTTAATTGCTGTTTCTGGAACAGTACCTAGTGGGCACAAAGATACCAGTCAGTACCTGACTGGACTCTGGAAAGACAGGAAAAAGCTATGGCAGATATGTGGATCTCTAAGCAAATAATAATTTTATTGAATACTATCATTGTGGAAAAAAAGAGAGAAAAACTGCAGACCACCTTTATAGTCCTCTTACAGATCTTTACACTCAAATGTTTTGATAGGCATCCAACTCTCTGACCCATATAGAACAAATGGAAAATGTTCATATTCAATCAAATGGAAGCAGCATTGTTAGGACATAAAACACTGAATGCATTCTGTCCAGCTGTGTTACATCCAAGAAATCTTTCCTGGTTAAGAAATATTTAGTTCCAAAGCAGAGATTTCTTCTCTATTTCAAACAAGCTAATACCTGGGAAGACATTTTACAGATTATCACACAAGTGTCTAGTTGCCTCTAGCAATGGTTTTCTTTCTTCCCAAAAGTGAGAAACGGGCTAGATTGTTCCTACTCAGGATTGTAGTTCACTCTGCTACAAATGTTGCGGAAACAGGAAATTTGACATTTACAGCTACTGGCTGCAGTTTGTAATCTGTTGCAGAATTGCAAAGTCACTGAAATGACATTTCTTTGAATGTCACAGTCGTGTTGGTGGAATTAATAAATGGCGCCATAATAAATAAATTAATTAATAGTATGATTATTGAATACTACCCAGACTCAGTGGTTTAGGTATTACAGAGAATAAAGTGATATTGTGCAAATCTATAATCTAGTAAATTATCTGGGACTGATGATCAAAATTTGTCTTCTGCTGGTGAGCATGTAGAAACTTGAAAAGTATGAAAACATCTAATGATTTTTCATATGGAAATTTTATTACCTACATCAGCATCAACTACACAAAAAAATATTGAGTGTCTTCAGAATCTTTCCAAATGTGGTAGTCTGTTTCTTCAGTTTTTAGCTAGAAAGAAAGCCTCTGCTATTGGTGCTTAATCATGAAGTCCTCTGAAAGTCATATTTTTTTCTAACATTGTAAATACAAGTTAAGCCCCTGGCTTTTATGATAAATAATTAGCATACTCTTCAGGTAAAAGAGGAACTCAAATTTTATATTGCAATCAACTGACATCATAATGATTAAACATGAACCAAATATCACAGTGAGTACCATCATCTCTGTATTAATCAATAAGTTACTCAATTAAATTTGCTGTACTTGTCCTAACAATTTCTATTTTCAGAGGACCAAAGATTTTTTTTCCTCTGAATGCATAACTGCACTATAGAAGAGATCAAACAGAGTCAGACGTTTAGTTCTTCACAGTAAGGTCATCTGAAGAGGAAAGAAGGGTTTATTTGAAATTTGAATGGGAAAAAGTTCCTTTTTTATGTTTCCTACTAACACAACCTCCAAGGAAACAAATTTCCTAACTGTTGGTTTGAGCTTTCTGCTTTCTCATAGAAACACTTTAATTGGTTGATAGTATTTATATTTTCAAGGGTTTTTGTGCAACTTTAAATAACACTAACATTCTCTGCATGATTCCTAAAGTATCAGGCTTGCCTGATCACTGTCTGGTTGTGCTTAACTTCTGAACATCAGCTCGCTGTTCAGCTGGATTTGGGTCAAAAGCAGAGGACCCTAGCTGTCTGTGGGACTTACAGGTGTGTTATGGGAAGAGAAAGAATACCCTGTACTAGCCCTCAGAAAGGTTGCTGAATGAGACTATGCATTATTAGGTGGGTGTGAACCCATGTGGGAAAGCAATGTGAATGCTTTAAATAGGAAGAAAAATATTTTATCTGAGCTTTTACCAACCCTAAGATTCAAATACACAATATGTAAAAATAAAACAAAGTCTGATCTATATTGTTGCTCTCATTACTGATTTTTGAAGATTTTCCTCTTGATTCTGTTAGAATGAAAGCTGAGATAGTGGGGCTTAATGCTGTAGCAGATGGTTATGGGCTTCATAACAAAATACACAGATGTGGAATCCGAGGTCCCACAAGGCACTGGCAATTATCTCATATATTTACTCTTTAAATATCATATCTGTTTAATGCTCTGCTGCATCTCCCTTCATGCATTACCTTCCATGGGTTATGGAAGAAGAAGGGCAAGATTCCAAGGGAGTGCCAAGCTTTGGTGTACAACAGTTTGAGTGATCATGAAGTGATAAGTAAGTACTAGATCCCTTCTCCTGCTGCGTGTAGAAAGGTTTAGATGAGGTTCCATGAAACATATTTCAACTACTGGAGAGCTCTTCAGGTCAGAAAATTGATTTTTTGCCTCCTCCTTGCATAGAGAATTTACACATAAGTGATTCTTTGTCATTTATTATCTCAGTTTGATTTCTAATGGATAGACAAAATAGTGAAAATTCCATTGCAGTCACAAGTTTTCCTGGAAAAGAATTAAGACTGGAGTTAATGTAACTTTCTTCATGGTCTAACAGTCCTTGAGAAAATCTGAAAAATAAGTACATGTAATTACTTGTCCATATCTTTTAAACACCATTTAAAAACTTCAAAATGTTAATGTGAATGCAAATAATATTTTTTTTTCCTCAGGAATAGAATATGTATCTGAAGTTCATGCCAGAAATCTCATGTTGCTAAGGTTTTCTTACTTGAAATGCAGAACTTGAGGCTATTAATTTCCTTAAAGGTATTGCAGTAAATGTCATTGCTAGCTGGAACCAAAAGTGTCAGGGATTAATACCACAGTCACTATTCTGTTAAACATGAACAGCAGCAGTGAAAGGGATTAAGAAGTGATTACAAAGAAAACCAATGAGAAAAGTGAAGCTGTAAATCTTGGTTATCAAGAAATAACAGTGTGCTTGTTCTCTAGAAGGAAAGAAGCAGCACTGTTATGAATTCAACCTCATTTCAATATTCATTTGACATAGCAAACTTTCCAAATTTTCTGTGCTGGCCAAATAGAAGCTAAAGATAGTGTTACAATACAAGTGAAGCTAGTTACAAGCTCTTAGAGAAGATTAGCTGAAACTATGAAAAGGCTTCATAGGAACACTGTAGTGTCCCACTAATTTAGCACTTCAGAGCATCAAAGCACTATGTAAATATTAATTGTTAGTCATAGTTCCTTCAGTTGGCAAGACAAAAACTAACATCTCCCTCCCTTGTAGATGCTTTAGACTTGCAGTTTCGCTTGTCAAATGCAAGGCTTTGAAGAGAGCAAGTCATATTTTCATTCAGTTTACATCAGGAGACTCTCATCCGTCATACCATACTGTGTAAAATATCATTTGGATAGGACAGAACATGTGATATGTGAAAGCAGGTTAAAATACATTAAAAAAAGAAAGAGTCGAATGGCCTAATTTGCAGAAACATTTTTTTTTCAATATTTACTATTTCAATATTCATTATTCACATATGTTGATTCGTGTATAGATCAGCCATCTGCTTCAGTTATGCTGCTTTAAGATATCTGGTGATATGAGAAGATCCTGTACAAAGGAAGTGACTTTGGGGCTTATCACTACAGAAAAAGGGTTTGAAAGAACACCTGCAATCCAGTCTACCTACTCAGATATGTGATGTGAAGCAAACTGGAGCATTGTTTCACCCAAAGCCTCCTAAAGCAAACACCCTACCTAGTCAAGAGAATGAGAAGGATCTCTCTGATATGTGCAGAGGGAAAATACAACTTACCTATTTTAAGCATCTGTTTTTCTCATGCAGTCTGCAAGGAACAGTAACTGTGTAGTGATGATGAGTGTCTTTGGCATAATTGCCTAGGATCAGAGCCCTGATTCAGAAGGTGAAAGATACAGAGCTCTCCTTCCAGCACTTCTTTTCTTCCTCCACTGAGAGTGCAATGTCATATGTATGAAGCTTAAAGGGAGTTGCACTTTGATCTTAGTTGCCCTTGTCCAAACTTGTGGCCTAAACTCTGCATGAAGTTTCCACTTCTCTCTTTGTGGCACCTTGGAGGTTTTTCTTCCTCACTGTGCAATATTACAGGTTCACCAGGAATGTGGGAACGTCCTCCCCAGGATATCCCATAGCTTCATCTCTCAGAGGCTCTTCTGAGATGTTTTAGCCATGGCAGCATCTGCTCTCAAACAGGGAAAGGGATGTGAATTTGGGTCTTAAGAAATTCAGTGTGTATGTGGGAAGCATCTCCATAACACAGTTTATAAAGGACGTATTATTTATATATAGAAGTGCAGACTGATTGCACAGAGTGTGAAGCAGGGCCAGCACGACCCAGATAAATTGAACCTACTGTGTATTTGCTGTGCTTTGGGACTCTGGGTGTTTGTTCTCTGGACACCAGGGATGCTTTGTGGATCTGCAGCTGCTGGTCCTCCTCTGAGTTTATTGTTGCCTAGAAATCATAGTCAAATGTACCACACTTTGCAGTGTTAATAAGAAGGTTCTTAGGCAACCTGATAAATCTGAACCTGAAGATACTTTTGTAGTTCTTGGTCAAGTCTAGTTTTCACTTTTCTCCTCTGGATATCCAAGTCTCAACTAAGTGCCAAATAGTTTTGCTTTCACTAAGAAACAAAGTGAGACAGATATTAATCTCATCCTTAAGATCATCCTTGTTTATTGGCCAGGTTGGACTGAAGTCATTGAGGCTAACTTATGACTCACAGAGGTGTTCCAAATCTGTGCTGATTAACTGAAGTTGAATTTTGTCATGAGACCAGAGCAGTAAGAATTTCTACTGTGCAAGGTGGAAGTACTTTTGCTCCTAGTTGTTTTAGCAGATTCCAAGATTCAGAGCCTCTCTCAAATGTAGCAATAGACTAGAAAATCTAAAAGGAGATGGACATGCTCATAAACCTTGCTGAATTTATGGATAGTAAGAGCAGTGTAAGAATTAAATCCCTTTCTAGTTAAGGAGAGGATTCTGTATCTGATCTCTATCTTCTCTGTTAACCTAAATTTTTTTCACTCTTCCCTTGTGGGAATACAGCTCTGGGATAATAGGAAAGTGAGTCTCTCATTACATCATAGAACCCCTTTCTAACCTCCTTCCCTTCCTAAGATGCATTTCCAGTTTCCAGGTGAAGAGGTTTTTTAGGTGATAGCTGTAGCAGCAGGATCTACTTGTGCAGCGTAATATGAGCTGCATTCAAACACTGTATAATGAGATGCATCTGAAAATATGGCTCTCTGCTTTTGTCCTTTGGACTTTGGATAGCTGCAGTTTTCTTTCTGTAAATCTAGAAAAAGAAAGCAAACTGACCTTCAGCGGCAAGTGGAAGTCTAATTAACTTCTTCAATTTAAAATTTTGTGTGCTTTTTCATGAATTTTTTAGCACTGAGTTGTACAAATCACTGTATATTTCCATCTAGTTCAGATCAGTGGTTGCATAAGCTAGCACTTCCAGCACATTCCAGTCCTATGAAAGGATCAAGAGCAGAGTTCAACTGTTCTGGAAAACTTGGTAGGTGATTAAATGAACATTCATCTTGTTCCCATATATTGGTGTGATATGCAGTGATTTGCTGTCAGCTGATAAAGAAGATCTGAGTAGACAGGTGTCATATAAATTGAGAGATAGAGATGAAAGATAGTAATTGACTGTTATGTATTAAAGGGAGAATGAGTCTGCATGATCACCCAAATTTCAAGACATGACTTAGACAAAAATTGCATCTGCATCTACCCAGAAAATTCTGGCAGCCTGGGTTGAGATGGATCAGAAAGAAATAGGATAGGAGGGAGGAGGAAGAGGGGAAAGTGGAAGAAAGGAGGGATGTGAAAGCTGAGCATCTGTTTAGAGGTAGGATTGACAGTGTTACAGTTTTACAAAAAGGAAACATTTATGGAGGCTATTACTGTGGAATATGATGAAGAACATATTATAAATGTTGTAACCTTTTGCAATTCTCTTATTGTTCGTGACATGGAAGCAGCAGAGAAAGCATCTCACATGAGATTTATATTGAGTGCATTTTTTGTTTGTCTTGTAATAGATATATGGCACTTTGAGTTACAGACACACCATTATGGATTATACTTAGAGAAACAAGCATATCTGAAGTTTAAAATTATAGTCGTTGTAGATTATCTACATTTAAACTGTATTTGAGCATGATTTGAGGCTCTCAAGGTTGTCTTAAATCAGATATTTATCTTTAGTTAATTCCATGAGGTTGTAGGTTAAAGTTCTTTGTGTAAAAGTAGGATTACTTTCACTATGTTTTATGTTTCCCCTGCAAAGAGATATGAAAGAGCAGGAGTACTATTTCTACACAGCATCGATCATTTATGTGAACAGCAAACCCTCCGAAAGAGCCATCCATAGATCTGCTGAATGATACCCTTGCTGGTCTGCAATCTGCTGGAATTTAGAGAAATTCACTCCCTTTTAATTTAAAGCTCCATTTTTTTTATTTTTAAGCCTCGCATCTGGTACTGGATTTGATCTTTTGACCTTCACAGTGGAGGTGGCAGTTATCACATAGATTTCTAGAGGTTTCCCTATTATTCCTTTAGGTTGACAGGGCAAAGCTGTCAACTATCAACAACAAGGTGTCAGAAAACCCTCATGTCTTCCCTTAACACTTGACTCTCAGGACCTGGCTTCTCAAGTATTCTGAATGCAACTGGACACTGCACCTGCAGTTGCTGTCATCAATCAATGCAGGTAGTGTGAGGAAACCATCCTTTAGATACCTTAGGGGTATTTTCTGATCCACTTGTGGCGGGATGACTTTCCTCATGTTCTGACTCCCATTCTCCCTCATGCTTCTGGAAACCTTCTACTAATAAGATCATCTCATCACTACGATATCTTAGTAATGGTGAGAAATGCAGCAATTTTCTGAAGTTACACATATTCTTTCAGGTGTATTTGCTCTTAATTATAAGAGCTTAAAAAGAAAAGAATGGGATTCAATCCTTCTCACTTAGACCTTTAACGGTTCTTTCACCTTTATTTACTGTTTAATTTCTGGTTTGTGCTGTTACCATTTAATGTTTAACTCACTATATTACTTGATTCTACAAGGTGAGTTAAGTTTCCATTTATTGAAAAGATATTGTACATAATAAAATACTCAAATGTCATGTAGACACTTGATAGAAGTTTTAAATTAAATGCCTCAGGAATGTACTGTTGGGTAGCTAGCAAGCTAGTGAAGTGGTCTAGCATGTTTACAAGGAAACACAGCATGCCTGAAAGGAACTTCTAATTTTAAAACTTAATTTTAAAATTTAAAACCCTGGTTTTCCTCAAGGGTGAAGTATCTTCAAGTGCACAAATCTACCATGAAATTCAATAACTGCCTTTTCTGAAACAATGCAGACAGCATTTTAAATGCAGATTTTTAATGATTTATGTGAGAAACTTCTGTCCTGGGAATTGCAACATGATTTCAATAGTATGGTGAAAAATGGGACAATCCTTATCTAACTGTTTAAAGAGAGGTGGCTCTTTATGAGACCATCAGAGTCACTCTATTTGGCAATGGTACCAGTATTTCATCTGAGCATCACAGAATCTCTTCCAATGGCAGAACTTTCCTATCCTATACCAGGTTTCTGCCGTGGGATGAGTATCTTGATGGGAGGAGTAGGAGTGCTTTAATCTCTTTCTGTTCCTTAATGTTCTCCAAAGGCCTGCTTCTGCTGTCAAAATAAAAGGGCCCGCTGCTTAAGGGACTTCGGTAGTTTTATGATATTCTATGGGCTCATAAATATATACTCACTTTACAGTGTCTTACACTGTATTACACAAATCTCCATGCATGTGCTTCCCGTCAGCTTGATTTTGTAAATTTGCTTTATGGTGCCTTTCTCCTCAGCTAAGTGTTTAAACAAGCCACTTTTATGTGTCTATTGTCATTACTTTCAGCCTTGATGAAGTTTATGTATGCATGCTATTACTTACTTCACTGCTGTCACCTGAAAAAGGCGGCATCTTTTCAAACCATTTACTTCGCAAAACTGACTTTAACACCTGCAGTTTTGAAGACTTTTGGAAATTTGAGTAAATAAAGAACTGAATAAGGGAAGTTAATTAATTAAGAAAGAAATGTTTGGATACAAAATGAAGCACCTGGGAATTAACACTGTAGGAGCAAGACGGAACTCAGTGTTTCCATTAGTGATCCAATATTGCCAGCAGCCAGTGTGGCAGTAGATAAAGGGAATAACATGATATTGCCAGGATACTGAACTTGCTACACAAGACATAATGCATCTATTGTGACTGTTGTAAGCTTAAGGCAATATGGCTCTGTTCTGATCTATTCCAAGAGTTAATTCAGCTCCTTCAGCAGCAGCTCTGTGTGTAAGCCTGAACAAAGGAGATGGTATGTGTAAAAGATGTGCACTGCTGGTTATAACCCACTATCTTCCCTCCATTTGGAGATGTAGTCAGAGCACAGCCAAAACAGAGCCTGTCTTCTCTTTGAAAACCTACTAATAGTTTCATATTTAAAATCTCATTTATTAGCATGACACGTTGAGCTACAAGGATTTCACTTGAGACAGGGCTGTAGTGGTCTAGATAAGGTTCAATAAAATATCAAGATGGATCAGTTTTCTGAAATTATGGTTTCTGTGTGACCTTACAGAAGCTGAATGAATGCTTTCATCCCAGCTCTAGCTATATTCTTCCTTTATACTTTGTACAACTTTCCCCCCCCCGGCCCCATTCTTGAAGGTCTCAAAACAGTGAAGCAATTTCTATCTTCAGCTCACAAAATGTCAAGGCTGGAGGAAAGGTTGACTGCTCCTCCAGATGATGCTACAGCAGATCTAAAGCCAAATCAAAATGTTGCTGCAGAAATGTTCCTCTACACCCTACTTCTTTTTTTCCCTCCTTACTGTAAGGAGAAAGATGAGGTAGAGGGTAGCTGATTTATCTGCAGGTACATCCTTCCTTCCATGAAATATTCAGCTGGAGAAAATGTGTGGTACCAATAGAGTATCAGTGCAAAAGACAATATGATCCAGATGCTCTGTTATAGAGTTAAGGAGAGACTCAGTAAGTCTGCATGTAAAGTACTTGAACTAACCAGAGATGTAGGGAAAGAAAGGGTCCTGGGCTTGGTTTAGGTGACCTTCACTATATCACAGAATTTAATACAACTGCATTGGCAGTAAACTTACAATCCAGTTAAAAAAAAAAAAAGACCTAGGTGATGCAAACATGCACATTGTAAAGATAAAGTCATGTACTGCACTGATAAACTCTATCTAGCATGCAATGAATATGAAAAAAAAATAAATATTGAACTTATTGTTATCAGTGATGGGTGCTGATTGCCAGATTCTCAAATCCAGTCAAGAGCTCTGCTTTTATGAATTTAATATTATGTTTCCTCCATTTGGTCTGTCAATTACACAGAGAGATTTTAAAAATAAGAATTGCTATCCTGTTCTAGATGACTGAAATGCAGCATTGACAGAGCTGTAAGAAGTGGTGAAACAACATTTTTTTACCCCTGAAGAGTTTTCATAAAGTATTTGAAAAGGGAAGAGATAAGAAAATTTGTTTCTTTTATTTTTAAATTAAAGGAAGCAGAAAATAATCCTGATCCATAATACAGAAATCCCAGGAGTTTTTTAGTCACTCTGGCAGTGGAGACAGAAAATCCTTCTTTAAGCTGGCCAGCTGAAGGAAGCTACTCTAAATTTCGGATTTTGTGGTTTGCAATTGCCAAGTAACTAATTCCACTCTCATTTTTAGGTAGCTATTTTGGACCATGTTCAAGGTATGAAAAACAGCGTGAAAGCCAGTGCTTACAGAGGGAAAAGGTATTACAGGGTGGTGTTATGAATTTCCACTTTGGTCTTCAGTGCCTGGTGAAGCTGTTTTCTTTGAGTGCCTGCTAAAGGTACAGAGAGAGATGTTCTTCAAAAGCCTCCTGTGCGGATTCAATCCACCTCAGCCACTAAACTTGTTAGTTGCAAAGTGGTTCCCCAGCAGTGTGTTTAGGTGTGTGAGAAGGGTTTTATGGAGAAGAGAGTACAGGATTTGGTTTGATGGGCAGGTGAACTGCTTTTGTTTGCACAGGTGGGGATGACCGGAGTGTGCCTGTCTCCATGCAATGCTCTCCCAGAACACCACCTGGTGTTGGTATAGTCCACTCACAGACAGTCACAGTGCTTAAAGAATACCATTCTTTCTGCATAAAAGAATTACTTATGTCAACAGATGATTCACCACTGGAGAGGAGTGGTCTATTATTGTATGCTGGGGAGCCAAAGGTCCCTGTTACTGGTTCCTGTTAAAAGGAAAAAGGTCTCTGTTACCTGAGGCACTTAGAGGTGGAAATAAAAATACTTCAGCTTATTCTGGGTTCAAGGATCCCATTGTTGTTAGGGTTAGGAAAAGACTTCTGTTTGGTAAGTGTGCAGTCTTGCTAAGCATCTAGAGATAATTTACATACACACAGCAGTTAAGACTGATACCTAAATGTTAAATCGGCTCTGAAAGCTCTCTTACCCTTTTCCTTTTCATACAAATTTTTCAATACTGGAGAAAAGTGATTCTGGAATTCTCCATTATGAGGCAGGAAATTAATGCTATACCTTGACTCTCAGAGCTGCAAATTGTCTTTGAAGTTACTTGATCCCTTAACAAATTAAATTCATTACATTTGTTTCAGGCTATCATGACAGCCTTGGGTAGACAAAGTGTATACACAAGGCTTCAAACTGTGCTTTATTTTCAGAGAGATGTGAAATTTAGATTATTTTTCCCACACAGGAAGGTCAAATGTAGGTAATTTTTATATGACATGTAATTTTTGAATGGAAAACATTGTGCTATTTCATATATCAGAGACAACATTTTTTTAGTTAATTCCCACAAACTGCAAAACTTGATTTCAGTACCTGTTACTAGCAGCAGAAACCAATTACAAAAAAAAAAATCTTGTACAAGTATAACTGTGGGTTTTCTACATTGGGAAATTTTGCAGTAAATTAGCTGCTTTGCTTTCTCAGTGTGGAAAAGATAGAGGGAAGGGACAGCATAGCATTTTAACTTAGCCAGGACTAAAACCGTGCCAGGTATATAGAGGATACATTTTCTTGGCATCACTCTTCAGTAACGTCAGAGGATAGGAGCTGTTATCATTAATTTAGGAACACAGGACATGTATTCCTTACAATTTTTAGTCAGCCGCCTGTTATAGGTACTTTAGTATGCACGAAGTAGTTTAGCTACTATGAGACAATGCAGAAAGGAACTAATGTTCATACAAAGTGAACAGCTCTGGTGGGATTTCTTTGCTGTGTGTATGTGTTGTAGGATATCCTGCAGTAGATATCTTGACTGACCTCTGCGTGCTTCTCCAGAAAACTGCAGGTCTCCTACAAGCCTTGTGTCCCACCTACCAGTACTGCATAGATGTTATAGATAAGCTTCATAAATGGTGCTAGGTGCACACATTTAGGTAATTGAGTCATTCCCTCAGGTGGGACTGATCTCCATATTGCAGACACTGAAGTGTCTTGCGAGGTGTGCTAGGTCCCAGGTTGTAGATGTCCACATGTGAGTGAGATGTCTAAGCTTCTGCTACTCTTGATACAGACCTGAGATCTCATTAATTTTTTCAAACAGAACCTGCTATTTCCACATACATGTTATGGACATTAGATGATACGGTTTGTGTAGGACATTCATGCCTGCTTGACATATCTGCCAGAGGCCAAGTGGGATAGCCTTGGCACCTCAAATGCCCTAGCTACCTGTTTATGTGCAATAAAACTCTAAATCTCCATTGATTAGAATGGGAATTCAGACGTCCAATTCACATGTAGACACCCACATAGAGTTACTTATGTTTAGTTGTCTCTATCTATGGGTTTTCCTGCTCTGGCTTTCGTGGGGTAATGAGTGGAGAGATGTTTTTCACTTACAAAGTGATATTTTGCTTACCGGAAAAACAAGCATCTGTCCCACACCAGGTTCTTATTTACTGATGAAGAGCTACTCCTTGCAGGAAAAGTTAAAGGAAATTCTTTCTCAGTACTGAATTTGTTCTTGACTCAGATGTTGCTGAGTGACAGACTCATAGAAAGGTACAAAAATATGTAGTCTTTTAATGACTGGCATTTCAATATTTAATATTGATTCACAACAAAAATTTTGTGGAAAACAATTTTGTTTGCTTTACTGATTTCACTCACTTCTATCCATTTAGTTATTTCTATTTTGTTTCTGTCTTTTTTTTTTGACATACAAACATTTAGTTTCTGCAGTGATCCAAAAAATGTTATATTATCACCCATCTATAGAATTAGTTAAATGAGTATCATTGAACATCCTTTTCAGTAGTTAGGCCATTAAGTATTTCATTATCTTGTCATAAATGGTCAGTCCTTACTCCAACGACAATGGAATGGCAAACTTATTTTAGTGGCAAACAATTTGTGTCTATTTCTTTTGCATATCCAATGTGATGTAAAGTGCTTCAGTACAGACTGTTTTTCCATGAGGATACTGATGGGATGTCTTTAAGTCGAAGTACTGGTCTTAGAAAGAGACTTAGTCACAGAGCTACCACATCAACTGAAATGAAACATTCAGCTCCAAAATCATGTCGCTTCTGTTAGTATCTTTGATGCCCCAGAGTTCCTGGGAGAACTGTGCTCACACATAAGTCTCAGCAAGCTTCAAAAATTGGTAATTTCACTACTTATGTGCTACATGTCATTTTCAAAGAGGAGTCTGTCAGACTGGAACTCCCACAAAAAGCTGCCAAAAGGAGAACTTTTCATTTTTCTGTCATTTCAGCTGGCAGACAATTAAGAATTTCTGTTCAGTATCTAAGGAGACTTTAGGTACAGCTTTGTGGTCTTGTAAGTCCCAAACTTAGGAAACAATTCTGTTCATGTAATGTACAGGGAATGTGAGTGACCTTTGCAGTCAAAAGTATTACTTAACTTTGTACTGTTTCCATTTTTAAAGTAAACCTGAGACTGTTAAAAATGAAAAGACTGAACACATTCCCTAATGCAAAAAACCCCAAGCAGTAATCTGCATTTTTGTAACAAATTAAAAATATATGACATACAATACAATCAAGATACATGCTATATTAATACATGCTATCTTTTTTAAAGATCTGTGTATTTAATAATAGTAGCATTAGCTGGTTTCTACTTATAGCAGTATCACAGAATTCCAAACGTTTTTATCTTAATTAGTGATCTATGTCTAATTTTAAGCTACGCAGAGGAGTATCTGCTTATTCTAAGCATTTGCTCTGCTTTTCTGTGTATTTAGGCATGCCTTTCTTTGTTTAAATTACCAGTATAAATGAAAATCAAGGGGATTTTAATGATTTTCAAGCACTAGGTTTTCAATGAAAAGCCAGCCATTTTGGGTATCATGAGATATGCAGGCCCATCAAAAAGTGTAAAAGTCTTAGTGCCAAGAAGCATTGGCTTCCACAGAAGGCAAATGAATTCCTATGGGTCAGTCAGAGAGAAGTCTGGTTTTGGTAAAAGTTGCAGCATGTGGATTCAAACTGCCTGGCATGCAGATAGATAACGTTGTGCAATTCTGAACAAAAATTCTGGAAAAAAGGTCTGGTTGTATCAAAGTTTGGAGTCAAATCCTGCCTGGATATGTATTTCCAGAAGAGGCTTTATGGACCCTGTTTTGATTTGGTGCAGCCTACAACAGCATCACCCAAGACTGCAGTCCCAGCACTTTGGACAACAAGCCAGTATTTGATCTGAGCTGTAGAAATCGTATAGTTTTGTGAATAATGTTTCATTTCTTTCTGTTCTTGACAAAGCCATTGCTGTCTCAAAGTCTTTAATGCCCCTAAAGTGGAGGAATGTATGAGTGGCTTGAGAGCTCTGAAAGATCACCAAAATTACAAAGATGGTCTTGAAACTTATTCTTTTGTATTACCATGTTTTGACTCCTGTGCTTTCCACCACTTTCTGTCATAATTTCTAACCAAGTCTCATTCTCACCCTTAGGGTTTTTACCAGTTCTGATCTTCTTTCTGCCCTATCTTGCCATTTCCTATTTTTCATCTTTGACTTTGTGTTGCAAAAGTCACCTAGTTCCTCACTTAGCCTCATGTCAAATGGACTGGATAAAAGCCTTTGTGCACGTATGCCCAAAGAAGTGAAAATATGCTCAGGTGCAATAATTCTTTTGCTGGAGCTGAGAAATGTTGACACTAATGCTACCACTAACTGTTCAAATTCTGAAGAGTTGGGTCTGCATATTATGTGTTGTACTGCTCAGCCATGGAGCTCACATCTTTCCAGTGCTGTAGAAGTGCAAACAGAGGAATTCATCCCAAGAAAACCAGGAGAGACAAATTTGATTATCAGCCATACACTATTAACAACTCTCATCTCTCCCTGAGATCTTCTCTATTTTAATTAATTGCCTGATCCAAGACAAAGCTTTTGGATAAACACACACTTATGAATATTGCAGATAAATCAAGTAGGGAATTCTAAATGACATTCATCATTTATTTCCTTTTGAAGTGTCCTCCAGACACTAATTTGCCTTTTAATTTCCTTCTTCTATTTTCTTCTTTTTTTTTTTTTTTTTTTTTTTTTCATTCTGTAATTGGAGGAAGTTGTCATGGTCAGAATAAAGTTGTGGCATTGCTTTTCATCTTTCTTTTACTGTTGTCATAATGATATTTTCCTAGTTCATAGAAGACTTTGAATTAGCCTGCAATATTTGGGAGTATTTATTCTATTTATGGGTATGCAGCACAAGTAGCTCCATGAGCATTCCCTCCCCCATGTGGAGGGAATGAAGGTACAAAAGTCACCAAATCTACTCAGTCATGTAACTTTGATTTAGGAAACCTATGTTCAGTTTCTGATTCAGGCACTGAAAGATCTTAAGATAAAACATTGGAATACACAAATACATTTTGGCACATAACTTCTATTGTTAAGTCCTGTGTGTTAGGAAAAAGTCCATCAATATCGCTATGCCCTCATTGTTTTATTTCCCCATTACTTAGTCAAAATGAGCTTTCTTCAGCTACTAAAGGTATTATGAGCATAAATCTTTGAATTTTTAAGAATCATCCAGATGCAGTCAACCATACTGATACTTGTATAGATTGACATATCTACAGTATTTTGGTATTAAGAGATACACTTGTGAATTTCTTTTTCAGTTTTATGTCAAAATTTTAATAAAATAATAAAATAATTATCAACACTAGTTATTAATAAAATACTCTCCAAGAATCTCAAACAGCAACATCATTGGAATTACAACATTTTGGGATCATTAATGTTTTGCTGCTATTAGTAATTTTATTTTAACCTTACACCTTTGGTATTTTTTTTTTTGAGTCCTCCATTTTTATATATTTGAAAATGGATTTTTATCCCCTATATTCAGAATCTGATAGATAAATATATTGGTGATTGGAAGCTATAGAGAGCCACAGCTAAGAGTATTGGGGTCAAGAACCAGCTCTTGAAGGTTGATGTCATAAAAGCAGAAAAATGTACTGGGCTCTAATAGTCTTTTGCTTTTAAAAAGGAAAAGGGGGGAAAAAGAAAATAAAAAAATAAAATACAGAAAATAGGAGAAAAAAAGGAAAATGAAAAACACAAACAATAAAAATAAAAAGGAGAGGAGTATAAGCTCTTTGTTATCCAATAATTTATTTTTTAAAATTGAGACATTTAAGAATTTTTTCTTATCTCACAAAGATATCTTAGTGTAAAGAAGAAATTCATCATTAAGTGTACCTTGAGCACTTCAGGAAACTGATGCCAGCCATGTCTCTACACTATTTGCTTCATTTTGAAAGGAGATTGCCTTGGTTACTGATTTTACTAGCACTAGGCAATACCATATAGCCTGGAAACTTTATATGGTGGTCTGACTTTTTTAACATATACCAACTGCCTCGTTTCCAGTAATTCCTGCTAATTTCCTTTTATGGAGGGTGCTTAGATGAAAAACAAGATCTTAAAATGTTAAAACTACTTTGAGAATGGGCGTACAAGCCAGTGTTGTAAGAAACACTAATGTGTAAATGCAGAACTGAATGTTCACATCATTGCTTTTATTGTCTTCACTTTTAGGTATCCCTCTTACTGCAATCGACAGGAACAATAAAAGTGTGTCCCTGCTCCCATGGATGTACCCTGCAACAAAACAGTAAATCCCAATGCACTTTTTGAAAAGAAGAGCCCTGAAGAGGTCTCCAATGTTTTCAAACAAAGCAGAACTTTCCAAATTGCACTGTGCCTGCAAGAATAAATCTGATGTACTTTGTTATCTGATAGCCACAGACTTAAACAATGAAATGAGATGATGCTGTAATGAACTGTCACTAGTCTCCCTGACACTATCGAAGAGTTGCGACTATTAAGTGAACTGCAAGGGAGAAAGAAAAATGATATCTGGACAGACATTTGTACATTAGGTGGTGATTTTTCTGCAGATACACTAATTACAATTTTAATCCATGCATGAAAAAAAGGAGGGAGCACAGATTACTTCTGTCAAAATAGTTCTGAATTCTGTGAAGCTGTTAATGAGTAATGTTCTCTTGGATGAAATGTTAACGTGTCTTTTTCTGTAGTGTTATTTTGCTCTATTTCCTTGTTATCTTGTAGAAAATGTTGATTGTCATTCAAGCCTCAAAATACGAATATAATGAGTATGTAGGATTTCAGAAAGAAAACAAAAAATGCAAGACAAGCAAAGCTCTTTATCTGAAAGTTTTGGGGTTTTTTTACTCCTCGAAAGTTCTTCAGCTATTTAGAAAAGTATCTGTAAATCTGTGCTTATCTTGATACATACTTAATCATAAGACAATGATCTGTGCTGAGTGGTGGCATGCACCAGCAGCCTCATTATAACATTTTAATGTAATGCTGTTAATGCATTTTTCTGCAGTGCAGAACATTACTCCTAATGGAAATAATGTCCTGTAGGCAGATCTATAGTGTCATCTCTCCTAGGTTTTGCTGGAGTACTCGAGTACATATGGTCTGAGGGCACATTTGGGTGTGTAACTAAATCAAGATTTCACAGCCATACAAATAAGAGAAATAGGGAAAATGCCCACCATTTTGTGACAGTTTACTCCAAATAAAGCAACGTTAAATATCTGACAAGTTTCCTAGAGACTTATGAGAAAGTTATTAGACATTAAATACCATCCAGTATTCAGTTAGAAAGAGCATGAAATTACTTTCTTGTCTGATAAGCATTTTATGTTTTCCTCCCTCCTTATATTAAAAGTATTCTACAGAATTATGCATTAACAACTTTTGAGAGAAAAAATATTAACTTGTCCTTGTCAGCACAATGTTGGCAATATAGAACTATCAAAACGAGAATCACAGAATGGTTTCAGTTGGAAGGGAGACTAAAGTCATATAGGGCAACTACCCTGCCATGGGCAGGTCATATATGTGGTCATTGCTGCTTCTTCATAATTGTGAACTGTGTGGCATATTTTTCAGTGGTTGTGACAAAACAGGACCAATGCAGATAAAATGCATGATCTTCCCTGTTACTTTGATGTATCAGGTACTCATCAGCCTGAATTAGTCAAATCTTACATAATTGGACAGGTAGGTTTAATGCTATTCATCTTTATTTAAAATTTTTGCCATTGGTAACAGAGTAGATGTGAGCCGTTCGGTTATATATTAATTTTTCATTAAAGTGCTAAAAGAGCAAAAGTTCATTGTTTTACTTCTGTGTTTTCTCCATTACCTTTATCATGAGGTTGGTTTTTTTGGTTTGTTTTAGTTGACCCAACATAATTATGAATGCAGTCAAGTACTTGGTCCTTGTTTCACAGCAATATTTGAAGTTGGCTCTTTTTTGTCAGAATTAATTTTTTTACAGGAATCTTTAAGATTTAAGATTAAGATTTAAGGCCTCCTCACCCCACTGAAGGAAAATACTGCTTCAAACTGAAGTAAATGTAACATTTTCCTATATTTCACTTTCACATAGTAACAAAATTGCTGATGCTGCTTGAATCAACAAGCAACTAATGATAAACTAATTATCAGAAAATACAATCTTTAAAAGGCACCAGAATATAATGGCTATAAATTTGATGTAACAGTGGTGTAAATTGGAATTCCCTGGACTTCTGCTATAGAAATTATGTTAATTTTTAAAATAAGAACAGAATATGAATTGACCTAGAAAAGACTGAATATATTTTATATTTTGCTTTTGATTCTTTATGCAAGGGTTAGGTTTTTGGTTTTTTTCCAATTAATATTATTATTAAAATTGCCATGGTTCTGGCCACAGCTGTTACAGCAGCAAAACCCAGCTACTGAGATAAAGATGAAGGTTCACTTAAAAATCCAAGCAGAATTTCTTGATTGGTTGTTACTAAAGAAAGAAGGGGAAATGCGTATTAAACAATGCTATAATTATATATTTTGCATAGGTTTTTTGAAACTGTTTGCAGCATCTTTAAAGCAATGTGTATTGTAAAACTGATTTCTTAGATCCTTATTCCAACTTATTTGCATGGCACTTAAGCTGCTTTTATTTATTTCAGATGAATTTAATGTTTATGAACAGACTTATGGCATTACAAATCGAATTACTCTCCCTAATCACAAAGTTGGCACAATAAACACGTCAGTATTGCTTAATTGAAAGACTTCCCATCCAGCCTGAAGAAATCTCCTCTGCTTGAATGTACCATGGTTCCTGAGAATTCACCTCAATCAAGATCTAAAAATTCTTAATTATAATTTTAAAAATCATTGGTATTAACTATTGTAATAGTATTATTCAGGGGCTCATCCAGAGATGTCAACATTTGTGCATTATCCTTCTGGATATCACCACCAAGAGACCAAAAATAAAGGTCTAGAAATAAGTATTTTTAAAGCAGGTAGATAGAAAGAAAGCAAGAAAGCGATGTTTACTCATCACAGAAAATGCCATGGTAGTTTTTTGAGGTGCCAGCATGTTATACGATAAAGACAGAGTTATTGAAGCCTGCGGAGATGGTGGGTTCAGTTCAGGTCCTTAAATGCAGGCATCTGGTACCATCTGAACTGCTCCTGGTGCCCTGCCTGGCCTCTGCCTGCTGCTGCAGCTGGATAAAGGTCTCCAGTACATCCTGCTATACACCAGGAGGGCCCTGAGCTTCTGTATTCAGGCCATTCAGTGAGCTTCTTGTGTCTAGTGTTCCAAGCTGACATCAATTCATCAGAGGAAATAAATAATAAGAATAGTGGGAATAAAACAGTAACATTCCAAACTGATCAAAGCAGCAGCACTGTACTGGGATGGAGTATAATTTTCTTTCAATGTATGGTTTTCTTTCAAAATACGGTTTTCTTATGATGATTATTTATCTGTTTTGCTGATTAGATGCCAAGATTTTATTTACTTGCTCACAAGCTCACTTCTGTGCTTCTGAAAACCTTTATTTATTGAGTTACTCTTTAAATATTAAGCATAATTGTACAATCTGGAGAATAAGAAACAATTCTTTCCATTTCCAGAGAACATGTATGTGTACCCATAAGCATCATAAGCATACTGGCTGTGTCCTTTTCCCCTTACTTTCTGCTGAGACATACTCTCCTGCTACATAGACGTGATCTTTGTGTACCAGATTATAGATTATAGCACAAAAGTTTTAATAATATGAAGGTGTTAGAATGTTTTTCTAATACCAAACAGAATAAGCAACATAGTGAGAATAGCTTGCTTTTCCTCTTTAAAAAGGTATCCAAAACATGACAGAATATCACTGTGAGACTATCACAGTGGGAACTAACAAAATTATAATTTTCAATATATCTGAATGTACTGAACTTTTGGAAAGATTCTTTCTGTGAAGCACAATAAGATGAGCACTGTCACATCATTGTAAGCTGATAGAGACTCTGTCAGGCTTTCAAAAGCTAAATTGGAAACAGATGCCTGCCCACAAAAAGAAAATTATCTTATTAGTAAATGTTTTTTCTAACAATGGCAAAAGTCAGACTTCAGCCAAAAAAATTTGTGCATAGCCTAAGAAGGACTTGAGAATTCATTAGCAGAAACGAAGGGAGCAGTTTTAGTTATTTAAGAACAGTTATATTATGGACATTTTGAACAATTTGATAGAAGTATGAAAAGTCCACTCCTGCTAAAAATGCAACATGAATCTTCTATGTTTTCTTCCTAATTTGGGGGAGGGTAGCCATTTACTGGAACAGGCTCCCCAGAGAAGCAGTTACAGCACAAAGACTGCCAGAGTTTAAGAAAGCACATGCTGTGATTCTTGGGGCTGTCCTCGGCAGGGCCAGGAGTTGGACTTGATGATCCTTGTGGATCCCTTCCAACTCAGGATATTTTATGATATTTGGTTTTCTTTCCAGAAGACTGTTGGGAATTTTTTTTAAGATTACATAGTGACTGGAAATTCTAGAAGTAATGTAAATACTTTGCTTTACACAAATTGACAAGAAGTGTTCTTGAGAAAAAATAACATGCTCCCACAGTTAACAGCCTTAGCTGTTGATATCTTGCTTAGATGTGGTTAGAAATGCTTTGGGAGATAATACAAAATCACTTTTATTTAGCCACAGCTTTGCTTCACATACTGTGCCCCCACCTAGATTGAATCCAATTTTCATATCAGTAATTATCACAATGGAAAATTCTGAGATATATTTCACCAGGGGACTCAAAAGTGCTTCTTAAGGAAGAGTAGGGGATTTTTTACTGCATTTTACACTCTTTGGCTGGCGTGTGTCTTTACCACTCTGAGCTGTGGTTTAACCCCAGCTAGCAGCTAAGCTAGCAATGCAGCTGCTCACTCTGCTCCTTCAACTTGTGGATTCAGATAAGAACAGTTTAATGATTGAAATATATAAGAATGTAGGTAAGTAAGTAAATAAATGATGGCAATGTTGATGATAAAAAGAAAGAGAAAGAGAGGACTAAAGTGCAATAAAAACAATGATGCACAATACAATTGCTCACCCCCCACTGACTAATACCCATCTCATCCCAGGACAGTGGTTGGTGCCTCCCTGACAACTCTCTCCATTTTATATACTGAGCATGACTTCTTATGCCATGGAATATCCCTTTGACCAGTTTGTGTCAGCTGTCCTGGCTGTGCTCTCTCACAGCTTCTTGTGCTCCTGCTCTACTGGCAGAGCACAGGAAGCAAAGAAGTTCTTGACTTGAGAGTAAACTATGCTGAGCAACAACTAAATCATCAGTGTGTTGTCAACATTATCCTTATACAAAATCCAAAACACAGCATTGTACCACCTCCTAAGAAGAAATTTAACTCTCTTCAGGACAAAACCAAGACACTTTGAAACAGAAAATATCTGTTGTCAGCTGAAGCATATAAAATATTTCTTTTTAAGTAACAATAATACGCTTCAACAATTTCAAATATTCACTCCATGATGCAAAACCTTGAAAGCTTTTACATAAGTTTGAATCCTCACAGGCATGAAGAAGAAAACAGTCCTTGACTTGTGTCACTTAGAGCACATGAGCCCTTTCCTTCTGAAGTTTTACAGGCTGGTTTAGCTAAATCTAGGTCTTCTCCATTTTCTTGAGGAACTAGCTGCTGAAGTGCCAGAAACTCTCACCCAAACAAGATGGTTTTTTGGCCCTGCTTGTGCTATCTCTATTGACCACTAAAACCAAGGTGTTTCAGAGGGAGCCAATACCATCCCTTGCAAAGAGTTGTAGCAGTGATTGCTCATGCTGTCTCATGCTTCAGGCTCCTGGAGACCTGTTGCATGGACATGATTTTCCACTGTGGCCTTAAAAGTAATAATTAGTGAAACACTGTGTAAATATTTTAATATAGGACAGCAATATCAGAACAAATTATCATCAGAAAATGCTACATTTGAAAGTCCTCTGAGTATCTTCATTTCCAAATGAAGGTTTAGATTTCAATATATATGTAGGCAAAGAAGAGTAGATTCAATATTTTCATGTGTTGAATTTCAGCACAACGAGGATAAACATTTGAGCATCTTGAGGGAATGGGTGGGCAGAAAAAATGAGAAAAAAAGAAATTAATTATACAACCAAATAGAAGCAGCATGTCTTTTCAATCTGGCAGCTTCTAATTTTATGTTATTTCTCTCACTTTTGTAGTGTATAGCTGATGTACTTCTGAGCAGAAGGGCAAAAGGATTGAAGACAGCCTTCACTTACAAATACCAAGTCTATGGCATAGGTTAGCAATTTAATACATTTGTTGCATTGAATTTAGTTACGAATACAAGAAACAACACAGTTGACAGAAAGGCTACAACCTTGTTCTAAGTCTTACAAAATGAACTACTACACCACTATGTACCTGTTATTCATCTGTCAAAAGGAAAGAGATAACTGATACATTATTCAAAGTATAGCTAAGTGTGCCTCGGGAGAGCGTGTTTAGGAATACAATCATTCTCGCTGGGTATTTTTCCATCCAGTTTCTTCCTGGAACTGACCAACAGTATGGCACAATGTGTTAGGAAGGAAGGGTTGTCAAATAGACAGCCAAGGACTCAAAACTTCGTCTGTACATGGACACACTGGAACATGGAGCTAAATTTTATTGACTGGCTTTCTAGGGAAAACCTCTTCTAGTTCAGCAAATGTTTATCCACAACTCCGTGTCCCATCTTTTTTGTCTGGTGTTTCAGCATCAGCAAAAGTGTCAATACAGCATAGTATTGACAGTACAGCTTGGCAGGTTTTTGTTTTGCTGTTTTTTGAAATAAGTTGCTTAAGGAGAGCTAAAAATGATACTGACTTGAACTGCCTGGTTGCCTGAACTTGCACATACTGCAAGTGCTCAGGAGGATGAGCAGAAACAAGACTGGCTTTTCTCAGGTCAGGCGGGGAGAAAATGTGAGAACAAATCACTTACAACAACCTGTGGAGAGAGGAAGCAAGTGAGACTGGTGAGGGGCCCGACTGCTGCTGGGATTGTCCTGTTGCTTTAGGCTGACTGCAAGTCCCTGCTCCCCAAATACAGCATCAGTTTCCTAGAAAACAGTTAATCCCACCTGATCTGCACCAAGCCAACCTCCAAAGAAGGCCACAGAAATGAAATCCTAGTGGAAGGGTTGATATTCTGTTAGGAAAGCAAGAATTTTCACCCAGATAATCCAGTCAGGCATAACTTACTGAGTCAGCTTTGTTTTCTCCTACCCTTGGCATGCTCTTCCCACATAGCACAGTATCTAGAGCAGTTTTAGAAGGGCTCTAGAGGGCTCTAGATCTTGTCATACCTCCAGATTTCATTTCTCCCTATTTTACCCATCTTGTCCACTGTTCCCCATACGAGCATCTGATCCAAAATAGTATGAGGAGGAAGTTTCCAACAAAGAAATAGTTGAGAAGGGGGCCCATGAGAACATCATGAAGTTCAACAAGTCCAAATGCAACGTGCTGCACCCAGGTCAGGGTAATCCTGAGTATAGACTGGGAAAAGTCATTGAGAGGAGCCCTGTGGAGAATGACTTGGGAATTCTCATGGATGAATAGCTGGACATGAGCAAGGAAAGTGTGCTTGTAGCCCAGAAAACTAACCACATCCTGGTCAGCAAAAGGCCAGCACATTAAGGGAGGTGATTCTCCCCTCTCTACCCCACCTGGAGTACTGCATTCAACTCTGGGGTCCTCAGTACAACAAAGATGTGGACCTGTTGGGGCAGGTCAAGTGAAGAGCCATGAAGTTGCTCAGAGGGATGAAGCACGTCTCCTACAAAGACAGGCTTAGAGAGATGGAGTTGTTCAGCCTGGAGAACAGAAGGCATGAGGGAGACTCATTGTGGTCTTCCAGTATCTGAAGGGGGCTTATAAAGAGGAGGCAAAGGGACTTTTTACCCCAACAGATAATGATGGGGGCATTGGTTTTAAATAGAAAGAGAGTAGGTTAACTCTATATATTAGGAAGAAATTCTTTACTCAGAGAGTAATGAAGCACTGGAATGGGTTGCTCAGAGAACTTGTCAATGTCCCATCCCTGGAAATGTTTAAGACCAGGCAGGACAGGGGCCTAAGCAACTTGATCTAGTGAAAGGCATCCCTGCCCACAGCAAGGTGGTTGAAATGAGATGATCTTTAAGGTCCCTTTCAGCACAAACCATTCTATGATTCTATGAAAATTATTTTTAATTGAATGATAACTTTCATTCATTATGTCATATGCACCACTATCACAAATGATCTTCTTGATCCTCCTTGCCACCCTCAGAGAAATTAATGTCTCCAGATTGAATGAGACTTCTACAGACCATCCATTTTTATACATGGAATTTTAAAAATGTAAACATAGAAGCTGCAAGCAATCATTTAACTCACGTATGTGTTTGTGCAGCAGAAAGAGAGGAGTGGCTTAGTTATTGCAATATCTTGCAAGCCAAAAGATAGAGAAGTCATCTAATACCACTTTTTATTGCATCAGCAAACATCTCATCCTCATTTTTGTTATTAGCTCAGTTGGTTAGAGCATGGTAATAATAACATCAAAGCTGCGGTTTAGATCCCTGTATGGGCCATTCACTTAAAAGTTGGACTCATTGATCCTTGCAGGTCCCTTCCAACTCAGAATAGTCTGTGACATTTCTGTGAAATTTTAGAACAGTGATGATAATTTTTGATTCTGGAATCCCTTTCTACTGCCAGCACAATTTGTCACAGAATGCTAGAATTAGGATATAATACCCAGAATGAGAAAATCTCCAACATTTTTTTCTGCTGATAAAATGGACTATTTGTGGATGTTAAAATTCTTTTCCATAAACAAATAAGTTATGACCATCCTTGTATTTAACATCATAGACTAGTTTGTGCACAGCTTCTGTTGTCGTGTCTAACTCTTCCTAACAGTAAGACTCTGAATCTGAACCTGACCTTGATCTTGCAGAGTAAGAATCTACATGTCAGCTGTGAGCTCAGATTGGCTGCCTAAATATAAACATCTGAGGTAATTTCTACATGTTCAGATGTCATAGGGCCTCTTAGATCTGGTGCTGGTGTTACAACATGGAGGCTATAGGAGACTGTGTCCTTCTGGACCAATAGCTGGATGCTGGGCAGGATATCTCAAAAAACACTAGACCTTCATGTCTAGGCAATGGCACTGAGCCCAGTGGTGTCTTCAGAGCTGTTTAGCTGATGAAATCTGTCTACTTTAGGATATTCTGAATAAATCTCTTGGCTCCACTGATTGGATTAACTAGATTTCCACAGACTAGTGGAGGAGTGTACTTCTTGTGAAGACATACATTACACTTGTGAAGACACACCTTATAGAAAAATAAACCTAGGTGTCTGATCCTGGACTTAAACCTAGACCTGAATTCCACCTTTTTCTGAGTTGAATTAGTTCTGAGAATGATTCAGATCACCTAGAACAGATGGAGAAAGAAATGGAGAAGGGGAAAAAAAATTGGTA
This sequence comes from Margarornis squamiger, assembly GCA_035222235.1. Classification (NCBI taxonomy): domain Eukaryota; kingdom Metazoa; phylum Chordata; class Aves; order Passeriformes; family Furnariidae; genus Margarornis; species Margarornis squamiger. The sequence continues at coordinate 68,535,504 of JAWWTY010000001.1, read as the reverse complement.
CATTAGGAGACAAGGCTTGTGAGGAAAGATTGGAAGAAACTTTTTAGTATGAGAAAGATCAAAAAGCAAAATAATGGTCTTCAAGTAGTTTTTGTGGAAAGGACAGTTGTAAATTAGTCCCTATGTCCACTGAAAATAAAGAGAGTAATTGCACTAGAGGTAAGTGTAGTTCTGACCTTGAAAGAGGAGTTTCTAATCACAGGGATGATGAAGTGCTGATGTACACAGCCGGGGGAGGTTGTAGAATTGCAGTCTCCAGTGGTTTTAAAGAGCAGGTTAGACAAATATTTCCAGGAATTATTTTGGTGTAATTGAATGTGCCTGGGGGCCATGACCTGGGTCAGGTGAGCTTTCATTTTCTTCAACCATATTTTCTTCAGTCAAATCCCTTCTAGTTTTTAATCTTGAGTTACTCCTTGCTGAACAGGATACATCACTAAAATATCTGCTTTAATTTTAAATTGCACTCATTTATGGTGAAGAAACAGTACATGTTTGAGACTAGACAGCAGTGATGAGATACTGAAAGAAATAGCTTAGATAATGTCTCTACCACAACACTTACCTTAGTAGAAGAAGAAATAGAGCTGTAAACTGGAAGCAGCTATAAGAAGCACATGCCTTATTTATTTAAATCTCTCTCTCTATTTTTTTCTTATCTCCTAGGAAGGAGAAACACCTGTAGTAGTTTGGGATGTAATGCAAAATAGAGGAGCATTTGCCTGATGTTATGTTACGTTCCCTGCTAATGCAGTCATTGTTCTCCTTCCCAAGTACTTACAAGACTTGCCTTTGCTCTCCTGCTGCAGGGCATTATTGCAGAGAGCTCCGATGGCTGGCCATGAATTAATTAGCTGGAGTAGGGACCTAGTGTTCTCTCATACAAACCCATGGGGAAACCCATCGGCAAAACTGAAGGAAAAGATTAGCCTTTGGCAGGCACCAATCATATTAGCGCTGCCTGTAGTCATCTAAGGAGGAAGGGAGGGATGTTGTCACAGATCTGTTTGCTGCACTTTGGAAACAAGAAGTGGTATAAAATTTTAAATACAAAGCTTCCTGCTGTGCCTTTTTTCATGATAACTGTAAAGACATTTTGAGTTTAGATTGAGCTCTGGGTTGTATTTTGCTCTTGGTGGAAATTAGCACAAAGAACAAATAGTTGTAATACCAAGTGAAGTGGCTTTGCTGAATGTGTGCTGTGGTCTCCCCACAGCTCTGCTGAGCCTAGGGTTGGGAATACTAAATGAAGTAACTTTCTATAACAGTTATTCTAATTCTTCTGGAAAAAAATGCTGAATAAAAAGATAGAGAAGACAACAGAGACTTTTGGCTGACCTCCCGCTTCAGGTCATCAATTCCCTTTCAACCCCATCATGGTTCTAGCTAGTAAAAATAATAAAGATAAAAGTATATTTCTAACTGAGTGGTACTGTTCAATCTAGGTGGTTTGTGTTCTTATTGTAGCTCATGGTGACAGAAGTATTTGTTTCATTTAACAGAGGCTTCTTTTAAAAGCTGTGAAGAGAAAGTGGAAAATTTGCAGCTCTGGATGTAAATTGTCACTATGCTATGAAAAGGAGGAGTAGGTAGAGCTGAAAGAAGGACACTGACAGTAGTTGAGGGAAAACAGGAGAGGACAGCAGAGGAGAAAGTTATTAAGATCACAAATGGTGAGTGACTGGAAAGTAAGTGAGAGAACAGTGCTAGAGCAAATAGTCAATGGCCTATCAACATCCAAGTCTCTTGGGATGATCTTATGTGCAGCCAGTAAGAGGTTATCAAAGTCCATGAATCCAGGGAAGAGCTACATCATGAGGAGCCAGGGGCCCTTTTGGCTCATGGCTGGAAGGGAGAAACTGGGGCAGGTGGCTACATCCTTGACAAACCATGAATATTCATGCTGCCTCAGGCTAATACATCTGGAAAGATAGAAGTCAAAAGCAGTTTAACTACTAAAGCAGGGTTACTCTACAAGAAGTAAGAAAGTCACTAGTTAGTACCTGCCCTTTTATGCTTCTGGAGAGTATCACTGTGACAATAAATCTAAACTCTTTTAGAAGTAAGCACTCTTTGTGTCCCTGGATACTTCAGCCACCAGCCTCAGACCTGGGCAGCTGCATCAAATGGAGCAGGCATCTGCAGTAAGGATATAGCACTGAATCTCTAAATCGTCTCAGCAGCTGGGCATCAGTTGCAAGGTAGAGAAAGGCTCCAGTTTCCAAGCCAAGCTATATTATTAGACTGGCAGCTGGATCTTTCAGTCGAAGTGAACTGTAATCACTGCTGGCAGCAGAAAGAGCAGGCAGACAGCAGGGCTCAATGGTTTTCACTAGTGAATGCAAAGTAAGGAGCCTACAGTGGTTTTAGTTCATTTCAAACAAAGTTAGCACATACTTTCTTTGCTCATGTTAGTATGTCCTTATCTACTTGTTCATAAAATTTGAACGTTTAAAAAGGAAGTGTGCATGATTATAAATTCCTTAGTTGAAAATACAGATACAAATAAAGAATATAAATACTCTAGCTAAGCAGAAGTGATACAGTAATACAGAGGTAGAAAAACAGCTGTTTAGCAAAAGGCACTTCTTTTTTTTCTAAATCTCAAAGTCTTGGAATTTGCCATTTCTTCATGAGAAATGGTTATTTTCCACAAAGGAAGATAAAATAATTGTCAGCATCACTGATATAACCTCAGTTGCCACTTTATTCAAATACCCTGCTGAAAGAGGTGATACCTTCTGAGAATATGAGGTGGGAGAGGCCATCTTGTTCAGGATAGTTCCCAGTAGTCAGAAATCACAACAAGTTTACCCATGAGCAAGACACACGATGTGACACAGCTAATGTTCCTAGTTTCACTAGTACGTTCACAGAATCTCAGAATTGATTAAGTTGGAAAAGACCTCTGAGATCATCCACTCCAACGTATGTCCGAACACCACCCTGTCAACTAGATCATGGCACTGAGTGCCATATCCAGTCTTTCCTTAAACACTTCCAGGGACAGTGACCCCACCACCTCCCTGGGCAGCCCGTTCTAATGTCTAATCACCCTTACTGTGAAGAAATTCCTAGTAATATTCAACCTAAACTTCCCCTGGCACAGATTAAGACTGTGTCCTTTCATCCTGTCACTAGCTGCATGGGAGAACAGGCCAACCCCCAGCTGGCTACAACCTCCTTTCAGGTAATTGTAGTGATAAAGTCCTCCCTGAGCCTTCCCTTCTCCAGGCTAAACAACCCCAGCTCGCTCAGCTGCTCCTCATAAAACTTATCCTCTAGACCTTTCACCATCTTTTTCTCCCTTCTCTGGACTCATTGCCCTTCTGTGGATGCAAAATTCCCTTCTTCACTGAGAGGGTGGTCACTAGAATGGGATCCTCAGGGAAGTGGTTAGGCACAAAGCCTGTTCAAGGAGTTCAAGGAGCCTCTGGATGATACCCTAGTGACACGCTTTAGTTTTAGGCATTGGACTTGATGATGCTTACAAATCCCTTCCAATTTAAGATATTCTGTGATTCTATGATGAAACAAGATTAATCTAAGACTTTTTAGAATACTTCCAGTTGAGTCAGGACTTCATCAACAGAAGGCTGGGAAGTGTTACTATTAAATTTTCTTTACTCTTTTTTTTTTTTCTTCTTTTTTTTTCCTGGATTATGCAATTTAGAGAAGTTAATAATTCCCTCTGGGTCTCGTTGAGCTCTTGCTGAATGTCTATTCACACATTTTTTTATGAGTCATAATAAACATGGCAACTAACCAAGCTTCTGTGCAGGAATGTGGCTGTGTTTTCCATGTTATTTAAGCCCATGTATTGTATAGTAGGAAATTAGTACTTCTTCCCTGTTCTTATGCTATTTCCCTCTCCTATTCTTGATTCTTGCCTGAAACAAGAGTACTAGGCAATCCTATTTTGAGACAAAGTAACAGTCAGGAAAGCTTAATCTAACAAGTGATATGCGTGTTGCACTCTATAGTGTTCTGTGATTTATTTTATTGTCTTGATTAATTTCAGAATGAGAAATGATTGTCTACTAAGTAAGTTAAAGATCTAAAAATCACATAAGGAGGGGATTATCAGGTACCTTTTGATTTACTCACAGAATGAACCTTTGGATGAGTTTGCTGGTCAGTACTTCATTTGCTTCAAGAATTTATTTCGTAGGAACTTAGAATTATTATATGAGTTGCACTGTAACTAATGCTGCATGTGTCATTTTCTCAGCTTTTTCTTGACAGCTCTTCACCAATTTAAGAAGTCAAAAGCAGAAACTAGCCTGATAGAAGAAATTAGATCATGGGCTTTAGAAAATAACTGATCTCAGTTAACAAAAGTGACTAGCTCTATGAAATTGTGTAGTTGCAGATGTTATCATTTTCTCTGGTATTGTCGTAACCGCAATGGACTAAGGGCATCAGCAAGACAAGGTTTCTAGGTACAGGTAATACTTGGGTTATTTTTATTCTGATTCACTTTGAACTGCTGCAGTTTATTGAGACCAATGTTATAAGCTCTTGCTACAATCACAGAATATATCCAGTGAGACACATGCAGTCAACTATTAAAGATTCAAAACTGGACTCTCAAAATTTCTAGGATTTGCACACATGAATCACTGAGCTGATGAAAAAAAGAGAAGAAAGACAAATTAACAGCTGTATGTGCTGGTGTTTACAGAAGGCAAGATGAATGTGTGAACTCATCTTGTTGACATCCTGGGTCTGATGAATATTTAATATTTCAGTTATTAGAGCAAAGGGGAAGAGCTTCAATGAATGATGACCCGCTCTCCTGAAAACCACTTCCTACATGTTCCCTGGGAGGAAAATCTTGACTGCTTCTTCATTTCTGCACCCTGAGTATTGACATAACATAAACATTATTTCACAAAATTCAGGTGCGCTTCTTGGGACAGCTTATTGGAGTCTGCTTCCAAAAAGCATGGACCAAACCATACCAATTTTGGCTCTCTCAATCCAACATAATCTTCCATCACTATTCTGCTTGGCTATGCAACCTCCAGGACACCACAATTTTATCTGTAGCATGTTATAAGACTGTCTGGTGGGTTGTGACAGAGCTCTGGCATTAGGTGATTTGCTTTGAACTGAAAAACTGCAAAAAAATCATAAAGATGATAGGCTTGGTGCGATGCAATATTTTTGTGCCCAGTCTGCCTCAGAGGGTAATAGTTGGGGAATGCAATTACTCATTATCACTGAGCCAGAAAGCCATGGAGCAGAAGTATTCAGCAGTACAGGTGCAGTTAACATTATAGGGAACTGCCAAAAGGAATAAACATAATGATACTCTAGCCCCTGGCAGATCTGGCCTGTGTTTGGCCTCTAAGAGTGCCTCCAGGTCATGCCTGATATATCCAGTTTAAGAAACTTCTCAGGCTTAGGAAGGTCCAAATGCTTGTACAGGGACATCAAAAATCAGTTGAATTTAAGGCACCAAAAACTAGTTTACTCATTGTGATTCTATGAAAAAAAAAATCAAAAAAATCAAACAATATCAAATTGGCTATCAGTTGATATAGTCACAAAACCTGTATTACTGGTTGGGTCATTAAGTCATCACTTCCCAGAGATCCTCTACCACTGTTTCCTCTCTCTCATCATCCAAACCAGCAGAGGGAAAGACCTGGAGATGATCTGCAATTCTATTTCCCACCCTCTCAGTCAACAGCACCCTACCTTACTCCAGCCAAGCAGAACAGGTTTTGCCTGCAGGTATGCAAGTGTTGCACAAAAATGGTGCATATTGGAGTTTTCATTATGGAAGAGTCCTTCAGAGCTCAGTTGTCCTCCGGGGGTTAAACTTTTGGGACCTGTTTTCAAGAATGAAGGAGATAGTCCCTTTCTCAGGGACTGACATGGCAATGTGCTATTCTGAGTTCTAGGTTTGTTTTGGTCACTTTTGGGTCAGAGAGCTAGGTGGGAGGTTGTGGGTGTCAATGCACCTACTCCTATGAGAAACTGCATTATATGCTCCCATTTGGACTGAATGTACCTTAATTAAAATGTTCCATGCTCATCTAAGGGGATAAGCCCTTGTCAAACAGTTTGGTTAATTGATTAGCCACTCAATGAGTCATCTTCACATTATTTTAACTTTAATTTGTCTGGCTTCAAATTCTAAATGCTGGATTTTACTATACTTTTACCTGGATTAACCAAAAATCCATCTATGAAAATATTATTCATCATGTTTATTCTTACAGAGGTGAAATCATAACTTTATCTTAAAAAAGTTAAAGGGAGTACCCAAACTTTTTCACTGAAAAGAAACACACTGATTTTTTTCTAGCTCTACTTTAAAGACAGACCAGTTCAATGTCTTCCCTCCACTATATTTTCCAAAACCAAATCCATTATCCACAACATGGTTTCACCAATGACAGACACAGAGATAAGGTAACAAATACAATGTGCTCATGACTTGAGCTTTTATAAGTTTCCACAGACTTTGCTAATCCCTTCTGTAAAATGAACCACACATGAGTTCATCATTCCCAGCTCCCAGAAAAGCACTCTAACCATTTTTGTGTGAAACAGTTTCTTTCAAGAAGACTGACAGGGAAGGTAAGTAGTATACTGTAGAGTTACCTTGGATTTTTATCACATTTCTGCAGTTTAACTAGTAGAAGGGCTAGTCATAAGACTTTGGCCCTATGATCTAAGCCTACAACACATTTTATATAAATTGTTAGGAGAAGTAGGGATGGGAGCCCAAATGTCTCCTTTTCCACTTATGTTGCCTGGAGTGCTACCTACCCTTCTAGACTCATGATCACTTCTGTTTTGTGTCTCTACTGATGGAAATAGCTATCATGAGTTGGATGAACTTTGGTCTATGTTCCTAATGTAAAAATCATTTTGATGTTAATGTGCAAGAGAGAAATTGTTTGCACTGGATTTTTTATGTCTGTGCGAATACCAAAGTGAGTGGAATGAAGGAAAAAAAAAAAAAAAGGAAGATATGTGACTAGTAAATTTAGTAAATTCCACTAAGAGTAAAAAACAAAAGTAACCCACAGTGATTAGCTTTGGTAGCTGCAGGCACTTGGAAATATTAGCAACACTTATAGCAACTGAATTTTGTTTATTGTTTATTGAAGCAAAAGAATACTACTTATAGGGTCAAGTAAAGAGATTTTGACAGTGTTGTCAGGAAATCCCAGAAGTACCAGAACTTCGCCATTTCTATATGATTAGGGATTAGAGAAAAATCATCTTCTTTTTCTTGGTAGACACTGTAAACACTGTAAATGTGAGGTAATATCAATGTTTAAAGTCATGCACAATTCCTCGTGCAGACCTGGATCAACAGAGGCCAGAATTCTGCCAAACACAAGGGGAGACAGCAGGGTCTCCCAGCATGCTGGTTTCTTGCCTGCTTAGCCTGGTCCTTGCCTGCTGTATTCAGCAAATACCTCAGGTGTGCTAGCAGAGATTTCAGCTGGATTTGACCTTTGTGTCTTTCTGTGATCTGCCTGAGAGGCAAGTCTCCCAGCACAGCATGTACATAGTACAGGGCAAAATACCACAGAAATTACACTATTCATAATTTTTTCTATCCCAAAACACAGGCATTGCCACTTCTTCCCTTTCCCAGCTGTTGTGTGGTTTTAGATTTATTGAAAAATGGATTTTATGCTCACTTTGAATAGTCTTTTTCTAAAGCAAAGATTCAGCTTCATCTTGTCTCTGTCAGAGCTGCAGCCTCAGACAGACAAGTAAGCATTCAGAGTCATAATACTGAAGCACAGACTTCCAAGAGATCTGTTTTATTAATAAGCATCCTGAAGCCACAAACTAAAAAAGCAAAACACATTTGCTACATAACAAACCTCAAAAGAGAGTGTAAAAAACCAGTGTATTTTACTAAATCTGTGCTGTGTGGTAAATATAGAAAAGTTTTGAACTTTTTTAATTATGAAGGTCAATTCCTATCTGACTTTCCAACAGTGATAATGCAGTCATGAAAAGTCCCTAATTAAAAAGTCTTTGCACCATTCTATACCAAAAAAAAGAGAAGGAATTAAAAAAAACCCCACAACACATTGCCAGAGCTAGTTAATCTTTACACCAGCTGACAATAAGGTATGTCCCAGGTACATTCCAAGTTCAGAGCAAAATATGAATGTCTCAACAAGTTGCATAAAAATGCTCTGTAGAACTAAATGCGTCACTTTCAAGAGCTTGTCTCAGAGCTAAAAGTGACAGCTGTGGGTCCCATCCTAAAAATACAGATCCAGGGGTAGAAAGGTCTTTTTTCTCGTCTAAAAAGTCACAAAATATCAAACTGCTATTGAATGCTGACTTACTCTATGACAGAATTTTATAAAGGAAAACAAAATTGTTATGGAAGGGAGACAGAGAAAATTAATATATGAAAGAAAAAAAACAATCATAATGTACAAAGATGACTATTTTAGCCTATCTATTTGAATGGTCATAATAAGTTTTGTTTGTGATGGATTACAGGGGAGATTTTAGTGCACAGATTGGTTCTCATATGGCTGTGCAATTAATCACATAATTACCTCCTTTACGTGACATTCATGTACTAAAATGCTGTTGTCTCTCTGCTAAGCATCACCCAATTTCTAGGCCGTGTGAATCAGCTTCTCTTTAGAGAGGAAACAAGTAGCTCTCTGCGTAACTCCTCAAATCACATGTGTAATACTGTCACACGTTTCTCCAGATTAATTGCCACCCGCTCAGAACAGAGGGCGGGGGGTGACCAAATCACAGCCAAGCTGGTGTTCCATGAGCTCAGCTCCTGGCTTCAGGCAGTGCCTCTGCCTCCGTAAATAATCCTGCTGTATTAGCACGTATAAGAAAACCAGTTCCCTTGCCTTTTGATCCCTTACTTTCCCATCCACCCACTACCACCACCAAACTGGCAGAGCAATTGATTGCCTGCTGCTCGCCCACAACACTCCGTGAAAGCCCTTGTGATAGTGCCATCTAGTGCCATCTGCCTCAAAAATCCACCTACAAACCTCCCTCGAGAATCCCAAAAATCCCGGAATGTGCTCATTACTCCATCAGGCAAACCATGATGACAATATGTACCCGTGGAGCAAAAGGATAAATGAATGCATCAATGTTATGTTCAGATTTCCCCACAGGAGACCTCTTTCCAGTCCTAGGTCTCCTTCCCTTCTGTCCATTGGTTCCTACTCTCATCTGGAGCAATTTTTCCAAGGTCTCAGTAATTTAGTATAATTCACTAAGAACAAAAGAGACCTTACTTATTCTATTCATCCTGTTAATGAAGTTAATATGTTCAAAATATCCATTTTCAGATGTAAGTGCTATACAGACTTTAATACATAAATATGTGGCTAGTGTACCTATTGGAGTGGGCATGAATATCACACATTGGTATTGAATATTGAAATATTGCAATTTTATGTACAGAAAATATTGAATATTGTGCCCAATCTCTTTCACAGTGCCACTAAGAAAAAGTTTTGGTAACCTCCAGCACTGGATGATTATGGTCATTGGGTGAACACAGTCACTGGACAGCCTCTGTCATCTGAAGTCTACTGTTTGCAAACACAGTACTAGTAAAAATGTTATGGTTAGAGTTTTCCAGCACTTTTTAACATCAAGAATTTCTTCTGGTTGCTCATCTCTAAGAAATTATTTCTACAAGATGTTTATCTAATTGCATGTTTTTTGAAATGTTGGCAAAAAAGATGGAGCAATACAAAAATAAATGTTTTTGTGGTATACATTATTATAAATTGTGCTGCAAAATGGAATCTGCTCTCTTTTGTTATGACTTTCCTTTGTGATCCTAAGCAAGTATGTCGGTTAGTTTTATTATCTAGTTTAAGAATTTTTTTGCCTTCTCTTCCCACATTAGTTTCCTAACTGAAAATGCATGGTAATTCTATTTCTTCCTCTCTCAAACTCAATATAAAAGTCAAGTCATTTATTTTGGTTATTGTGGACATGATGGGGTTAGAGTAAGTATCACAGAAATGCCTGCATTTGGCATGCGACACAGTAGATGTGGTTATCCACATACACATAGAAAACTAGAATGAACTAGCCCTCAGTCAACATGGTCCATCCAATGTACCGCATTCTATGGAAAAAAGAATTTATAATTGTGTATATAAAAACTTATAAAATACATATGCATATGAGAGAAATGAAAACTGACTTAGTTCTACCATGAGTTAAAATTGGTTCTCTCTCCCCCATTGTGGCTGAACTACACACAGGGGCTGCATCTCCAGGATCTGCCTGTTTCCCAGGTCACAGTTTCTGGGCTGAGAGCATTTCAGACTAATTAAATATTTTCCTGTTGAGTGGTAGGACCAATTTAAATGAGTGAAAAAGAAAGTGTTTAATAAACATTCAAGGAGCAAACATTGTCTGTTGTCTTTTTGAAAAGAATTGCCACTGGGAAATCAAGAATAAAAGATGTTTATATTGAAACAAAACTGGTTTGATGCCTTGGAATCATACACTGGAAGTTTTTCTAAGATATTAAAAGAAGGTCATAGCGTGTCTGCTTAACCACATAGGTTCTTCTAGCATACTCTCAGGAAAACTTGCAGGGCCACTAAACAAAGGGGGATTGGCAGGAGTTTTCACAACTTAAAAAGAACAAAATGCTCCATATTAAATTCTGAAACTTTTAAATAAAAATGACTACATGAAAAGATAACTTCAACAGTTACCTCTTGAATTCCTGCAATGTGTAATGGATCTAGTTTTCAGGTTAACCTTTCTTTCTCAATACTTATAGTAGGTCATAGCAAAATCACAGCAGTTAACAACTGAAATGTGTAACATTTGTCTGGTGTAAAATTTGTTTATGCACTGTGATGGGTATGGTTCCTCCTTGGGAAGTGTAGTCTTAATACGTAGTACAAATATTTTTATGTCTATCTCAGAATTCTCAGAGATTTTAGTGAAGAAAGCTCTGAGAAATGGCAACGTGGAATGGTTGGGGTTGGAAGTGGCCTTTGGAGTTTGTCTGGTCCACACCCCCTGCTCAAGCTGGCCCACATACCTCTGAGGATGGAGAATTCAGTGTCTTGCTGGGCAACCTGTGCCAGTGACTGATCACTCCCACAGTAAGGAACAGTGATCAGATGAAAGTTATAATTTGTGTTCACTGCCTCTTTTACTATCACTGGGTATTACTGAGAAAAGTCCCCTTTATTCCCTTCCTTCAGATATTTATACACACCGAAAAGATCCCCCCAAGCCTCCTCTTCTCCAGGCTAAACAGTCCTAACTCTCTCAGCCTTTCCTCACAGAAGAGAGATTCTGGTCCTTTCATCTTTATGGCCCCTCATTGAACTCTTTCCAGTATGTCCATATCCTGTGGACACAGCACTGCAAATGAAGTCTCACCAGAGCTGAGCAGAGGGGAAACTTCACTCCCCTTGACCTGCTGGCAATGATCTTCCTAGCGCAGTCCAGCATATTGGAGATCTTGTTTAGCCACAAGAGTACATTGAAAGCCCGTGTTCAGCTTATTGTCCAGCAGGACCCCAAGGTCCTTTTCCCTAAAGCTACTCTTCGTCCAGTTGAACCCTAGGTGTGTGGAATTGCTCCTGTCTAGATGTTTCCAGTTCTCCTTGTTGAAGTTCATGAGATTCCTGCCAGCCCATGTCTCAAGCCTGTCAACATGTCTCTGAATGACAGTATAACCCCCTGGTGTATCAGCCATCTCTCCAGATTAAGATATTTGGATATTAGAAAACACTGAGTGTTTTCCAGCCTAAATAAGTAGGAACCTGACAGCTTGAAAGTGTCCAAACATTAACAAAAGATGACTTGAAACAGCAATTAATGGTTTCTCTGCTGAAGGCACAAGCTATTCTTCAGCTTCTTTGTCTTTGCTTTGAACCATCTGCAGTACCAGACCTTTGTCTGGTCTTTGCTGCATTTTCAGATCTTATCCCCTTCTGATTTTAGAAGTCTAGGAAACAAGAACTGTGGCTCAAAAAAAAAAGTTTTCAAAACAAGTTTTTCATTCTTCACTGGAATAAAGCCAGGATATGTCCACATTCTTCATGAGGAAAAGCAAGACTGAAAAGAAAACAAAACCACAAAGAGAAAGCCCACTATGACATTGTAGATAAAATATTCACCTGACCCATAGGAGATCATGTGTAAGTTCACACTTCTGACTGACTTAGGTCTGACACTTCTCTTCCCCATTGAGTGCCATAGCACACAGGTTACAGCTTTAGTTTCTTTATGGGGAGCAATAAATAATTAAAAACAGCTTCAAAAGGAGGGACTGAGGATTAACTACTCCTCATCGATCCAAAACAGTGCGGGATTTGCATATCATTCTTCAACCCCTTCAGGATATTTCCTTAGCATTCTTCTGTTAGTAAGTTTGTGAAACTCATTTTTATTCTTCTCCTCAACTTTTGCCCTGCAGCTACACAGAGTTTGCAACAACAGTTTGTTTAAAATGACACATTTACATGAAAAGATAAAGGTTTGTCAAACTGTCATTTTCCAGTATAAACCATTCTCACCAAAGAAAACCCTTATTTGACCTTCCCTGCTGTAATTTTGATTTCTTTCTTTTTGTGGTTTTTTTTCTTTTGGTTGGTTGGTTGGTTGGTTTTTGGTTTGGTCGTTTTTTTTTTTTTTTTTTTTTTTTTTTTTTTTTTTGTAGAGCTGGGCCCCTTCTTAGGCCCTGAACTCTTCATCTTCATAAATGACTTGGATACAGGACTGGAAGGGATACTAGACAAGTCTGCAGATGACACAAAACTGAGAGGAGCTGTTGACTCCCTTGAAGGCAGGGAGGTCCCACAGAGAGACCTTGACAAACTAGAGGGCTGGGTAATCACCAACCATATGGAGTTCAACAAGGGAAAGTACCGGATTCTGCACCTGGGATGGGGCAATCCTGGATGTTTGTACAGACTGGGGAATGAGATGCTGAAAAGGAGTTCCAGAGAAAGGGATCTGGGGGTCCTGGGGGTCGATGGCAAGTTGAATCTGAGTCAGCAGTGCCCTGGCAGCCAGGAGGGCCAACCCTGTCCTGGGGGGCATCAGGCAAAGCATCGCCAGGTGAAGGGAGGGGATAGTCCCACTCTGCTCTGCACTGGGGAGGCCTCACCTTGAATATTATGTGGGGGTTTGGGCACTGCAATAAAAGAAAGATATTAAGCTCTTAGACAGTGTCCAAAGGAGGGCAATGAAAATGGTGAAGGGCCTTGAGGGGAAGCCGCATGAGGAGCAGCTGAGGGCACTTGACCTGTTCAGCCTGGAGAAGAGGAGACTGAGGGGAGATCTCATTGCAGTCTACAATTTCCTTGTGAGGGGAAGACGAGGGGCAGGCACTGATATCTGTGGTGACCATGACAGGACCTGAGGGAATGGCCTGAAGTCATGTCAGCGAAGGTTTAGGTTGGATATTAGAAAAAGGCTCTTCACCCAGAGGGTGGTTGGACACTGGAACAGGCTCCCCTGGGTGGTGGTCACAGGACCAAGCCTGACAGAATTCAAGAAGTGTTTGGCTGATACTCTTGAGCGTATGTTGTGACTCCTGGGGATGGTCTTGTGCAGGGCCAGGAATTGAATCCAATGATCTTCGTGGGTCCCTTCCAACTAAGTATATTCTGTGAAATAAAAAAGAAAGGCATATATTAAAAAAACCCAACAACAAACAACCAACCAAACAGAAAACAACCCCCCCCCAAAAAAAAAAATAAATGAAAGAGTATGATTTAAATGAAAGCAAACTAAGAGATTTGTTTTCAATTCCGAAGAAAATTAATACATAGCAGATTACTTGGGGCTTGTTATTTTGCCTAATTTGGCCTTAACAGTTCTATCTTGATCAAGATAGGTGTAAGCATAATTAGACCTACAGAGTCCTGGGCAAAGCCAAAACTGCTGTTACGTAACTTCTGTTCTTTTGGACCTGCAATTCTCTGCTGATTATATCTGTAAATAAATAAGGTCCAAAGCACTATATAATGTTATTTTAAGGAAATCAGAATCACTGAAGCATATTGCCTGAGCTGGGGAGTCCCAACATTAGTTGTTTCTAGCTTTTGTCTTGCTTCCATGGTTACCTGTTGCAAGTACTGCAATGTGCAAACTATAGAGAATGGAAGAGCAAACTAAATAGTGACTTTAACAGATATGCTAAATATCCTTCCATTAATTATCTACAAAGCTAGTTCTTCTTGCCAAACCTATGAAGCATTAAGCTTTTACACTACTTTGCCAGGGCACTGTATTGCATCTATCAGCTCCCCCAGCTCTGGTTCCACTCTAGTTTTCTTCCATAAGTTTCCTGACAGAAGCCAGAATTTTGAAATGCCTGCCAAGTTTACTTTTACAGATTTCTCAAATTTACCTTCAGGATTATACTTCAATTGTAGGAAAAAGCAAAAGTGAGACAATGAAAGACACAAGACTTATTGAGTATAAATCACTTATTTTCTTCACTATAAACAATATTTTGGAATAAAAATCTCTCCCGGAGAACTAGGTATTCACCTGAAGAGACAGGTGCATTCATATGTCTCATGGGTCTCCTAAAAGAGACTCTTATGCATTATGATTTCAGAATAAATAAAAAAATAAGAATGAGAGAAAAGGGGGATGCCAATTTTCAGACTAAAATTCCCGAGACGGAATGAAATTCATTAGAATATGAAAGGCCTGTGGCATAGTAACTGACAATCCATAATAGGCTGAAATATAGCTCAATATAATAAAACAATTGTAAAGTAATAATAGAAAAGGTTATTCCATTTAGATAAACAGCCTGCTTGGGACAGAGATAGAGGTATAACCCATAACCACTTTGTTCCATCTTTCTTATAAGTGAGGAGCATAATGTTTTCTCTATTTGCAATTTTCATGACATTCCCAAGTGTTCCCTATAGGTAATTTTATAAAATATAAGTACAAGTTCTCACAGATAACATTGCATTACACACTGCTTTCTAAAATTTGGTGGCGTGAAAAGATAATGTTAATCAATTATAATACTAGACTTAAATCTAAGCTGAAAAACTGTGTCCAGCATTGAATAGTCATAGAGTGACTCTGTCTAGTTTATGAGTTAAAAACACACACACTGTGACAAGGTAGACAGACAAGATAATGGTGAAATTGGGGCAAGATGACACCTGGTGCTGGGTCAATAAGTATTTCTGTGGACAATTAGATGGATCCTAGAGCAGGGAGTAAGACAGTTAAGTGTATTTTTGTTCATGTGCATGTCAATTTACCTTTGTGATATTATTCTAAATGCAGGAAAGTAAGTCAGAGGAGACTGCTGGAGGAAACAAACAGAAGATAAATTAATGGGGACAATGCTGTTTGGTTCCAACTAAAAGGATAAGATTTATGCTTCAGTGGGTTTTTCAGCAGGACCTTAAATAAGCCTTCCAAAGAAAGGCACACAAAATTGCAGCAAGACCCTATCTCTCCCAAGCTAGAGATTGGAAATTGAAAGTCCAGAACGAGTAATATAAATTATAATGTAGATAAAACCTATGTCAATGGCAGCTTCATTTTGAGTATTAACCCTTTTCTCTACCTGCTCTGTGATTCTGGATAACTAGTGTCTTGAAAAAGTTGGGTTTTAATTTCCTTAACCAACTATTGTTGCAGTTTCAACAATCCCTGGAATTCCATCCTCTATACCTATTAACAGGTGATAATGATACATAGAGCAAGGGGCTGTGAGCTTTTACAAAACTCTATCCCACTGAAGATATAGGCCAATTTTTTCTGACGGTTTATTTCTTAGAAAGTGTGATGTATCAACAAACTGAAGTGATGAACTTAAGTGTGTAAAAAAGAACACATTAACCAAATGTACATTCCTAGTTTGAACTTAATTATATTTCACTTAAAATCAAATAGAAATTTTGCCATAGCCCTTTATGAGCTCTTGTCTACAAAATGGGTTTGTCTTATGTGTTACTAATGGCTGTAGGAATCACCGGCATATGATTGATGCCATATGTAATTTACATTGTGTGTGAAATTGTGAAACAGGGACAGTCTCAAGATGACAAAGTAAGCCAGAATTCAGAGTTAGTAATTTATATGTTCTTTGATAAACTCAATTGCTGTTTGAATAAATGAAGCTGAGGAAAAAATAACAGCTAGAAATAGCTTGATCTATGCAATGGAAACACTTGGTTTAGTCTTCATGATGAATGTAAGGGAATTTAGAGCAAGTTTTAAAGTTTTCTATTGGCTTTCAGTTACAGACAAGTCAAACATCAATACTTGCATTTTTTAGTTCACTGTATTATGTAAAACAAATGTTTCCCTCCTGCCTCATGAAAGCAAAATTATTCTTTCTGAAGATGGCAAAGTTGAAAATATTTTTCTTCATTTTACAAAGTTCATTCACTATGAAAAAGAGTGAAAGGATGGAAATGTGCTGGCATGGTAAAAAAATATTCTGGTTTAATGAGAAAGCACTCATATGCATGTTAATAATCACAAAATTGACAGCACGTTTGATATATCAGAATAAGATGAAGAAAATTGTGCAAAGTAGATTATCATGCATTTGTAATTGTCTTATGTACAGATATCTTCTGTAGAGAGATGACATGAAAGTCCTAAACCAGCCCTTGATGAGCCACTTTGGATCTAAATCAGCACCTGTAACTTTGCTTTTAAGCTGAGAGAATTGGTCTGTCAAATAGCCTGATGTTAAATATTGTGTTCAGCCTGACTTTTCAGAAATGGCTTCTAGTGGAAACAGCAGCTCAGAGAATCTATCTAGAAGGGAAAACTGTTCTAAGCTTATTATGCAAAAACTGCAGCAGAACAGGTAGTTTGTGTAGTTTAAAGAACATTTTTAATCTTCTGAGATAGAAAGGAAGATTTTATTTAACTCCTTTCTTCATAAAATAGTTCAGTTTGCATTAAAAGTTGAGATTGTCTCACAATCTGAAGACACCTCAAAGTAAAAGTCATCATGTTTTTAACATGCAGTTCAATAATTTATCCATTATGAAAGGAGTTGGTGTATTTGCCTGCAGGTGAAATATTCTTAACCATTATGGCAGCCACAACTGGAGTCCTCTAGTGCCCAGTGTCCTCTCCTGCTCTGTGATGGTTTTCCCTTCTCTCTAGCTGCAGCAGGTGCATGGCCCAGGCTGCATGCTGGAGCAGGCACCATGGACAGTGCTGAGGCTGTGGAGCAGATGTACTGCTATCAGCTGAGTCCCATTGCCCATGGAGAAATCCAGGGATGCATGAGCATGAAGATCACACACGAGTACCTCAGGAGCTGAAAGCTGGATCTACCTCCTTTTTTAGGGCACTATCCCTGTATGGAAGGGTTTCCAGTCTTGGCAGGTTCTTATTTAGCTGGCATGAGTCTGGGGACTGCCCTTTGGGTGTGATTCAGAGGGCTGTGGTTTAAGCTTCATTGGACTGGACTGTTCGGGTGTATTTGAACTGGCATTTGATAAAATGAAATGGCTGTGCCAACTTGCATTAGAGTTGGCAGGGTTTTTGCTTTTTTGGCCATCTAGAATCTGAAAGAGCACGGCCAGAGGACAGGCAGTCATACCTCTTCTGAGTTCCCCTATTCCATCCATAATAATCTAACAGACCACAGCCTCCACTACTCTCTTGCCTTAGGAGTCTACATAACACTTTATGATACATGGAGAAAGTAGTTATTATACAATGTGAGTATCTGTCACTGAGATAAATCTATAATTAGGATATCCACTTATGGACATTTTCCAAATACGTCTAAACAGTTATGCCAATTACTGGCATAATTGTAAATGAATCAGAATAAGCATCAGCAAATGAATCAAACTGGAAGTTGTACAGTTTGCCTTGCTAATTATATTCCTCATAAAATAGCTGACATGAGATGTCTGCTACCTGCTGACTGGGGAGTGCAGGGAATTTTTTATGCTAATTTTGAACACTATTAATAAATAGGATATTAAAAGGGAAAAATATAAATAGCTTCAGAGAGTAATCAGGAGTTGTTCTTTTAATATATAGAACATACCCATTCCACTAGATTTGGAAACCAGCCATTGACTTCCAGCCTCCAAGACAAGCAAGTTTCAGTGGGACAGACTGAAGAAATATCAATTCAGGCTTTTCTTCATGAATTTTATGTCCAGTTAAAGTAAGCAGATTCTTGTGGTCTCTATTATTTTACTGTCTTCCCCTCCTTAGAGTATTTGGTGCTTTTTATTGAATCTGCAATCATACAAATAAGTCTTTTAAGCAGCTGTTTGCCATGTAGTTTTATTGCTACAATTTACAATGAAATTCACAAGAAACATGCAATATTGACAGCTCATAATATCAGATTCATGTTGTACACATCAGAATAACCTTAATTTTGCAATTGACCCTTCCAGTGGGGCTAATACTTGACTAAAGTAATGAGCTGTTCCTTCTCCCCCACTGCCAGCTGGTTCAGTCCTACACAAGGTGACAGCAAAGGCTGGTGAGGGGGAAGCAGCACAGAGGAAGCAAAGACTAAAGCTCCTGCTGTCTCTTCTTTGGCATTGTTTGGTTAGCTGTGCAGCTCAGCAGCAGCAGAAGTGCCTCACAGATGCCTCTTCAATCAAATATGCAAGTGTTGATGCGTCCTCTCTAGTCCCAGGAGTCAGGAAAATCAGCACATCTGTACCCCCTTACTACCAAACTTACTGCTCAAATAAGACACTTGTTAGCAACAATAAGGAGCATGAGGCTCATCATTATTTCTTTTGCCTTCTGTACTTTGCTTCTTCTCAAGAGATCTGAGATTACAGCATGAACAGAATAAGAGCAAAAGTAGAAACAACCGCATCTCTATGGACGGCTCCAAAATTTTGCTGGTTCAGAGCAGAGAAAAGCAAAGCCTGCAAAAGTCTGGGTGGAAGACAGTTCACAGTCCAGTTTGATCAGTGTAATTATCCAGACAGGAATCTGGCCTATGGATTTTTCCCCTGTAAAGCTTTGAAAATAGAGAGGGGATAGAATAATAGAGAGGTTCAGAAAGTGAAAGAATAAAAAGATGCTCAAATGAACTTATTTTCCTTACTAATGAAGCAAGAAAAAGTAAACAGAATTAAATTTGATTCTTACCTTTCATGGTCTGTCTCAAGATTGTTCACAAACACCAAAAATAAGGAGATGATTGTTATTATTAGTTACCTGTTTTGGATTATGAGCACATAATAGCACTTTTCACCTAGAGCTGTAGTCCCATGTTGGCTTCTCTGTGATAGTGTGAAATTTTTCTTGAAGAGTTTGCTGAGCAACCAGGTTATAGCCAAAACCTATCACCTGAGAATCCTGTTAGATCTCTCAGGTATAATTCTCTAAAGAGCCATCCAATAAACCAAGTAAGTTTCCCTCATATTTACATTTTATACATCTGGGGTTTTTTCATTTTTGAATTGAAAACTGTCTCTAGCCTACCAACAGAATTTCAGAAACACTCACACTCTGCAATATCACGCTTCAAAGAGTAAAACATCTCTAATCAAAGATTCCCATTTTTGCTTTTTTTTTTGCCCGGCTGAGGAAGCCGAGATCTGCTCAGAAAAACAAGCACGTAAAGCATTTTGAGCAAAAAATTACATGTCTCAAAAACTCTTGTCCTTTTTGGTATATCTGATGTGTGAATTTTTATAAACAATTGTACACAGCTCCATCACGTTGATATAGATATAGTATCTGTGCTTTAGTGACACTTCTCCCTGCTCTGTGATACTGCCTCTGATTTTCACATACTATAGAGCTGTGCTTTGAAAGTAAGTTGCAAAGCAGGACAAGAAAGAACCTACTTAGAGACTAGAAGTTAGTGTCCTAAAAAAAATAAAATAAACCCCCCAAAAAACAGAGACAGAGGAAATGGAACTCAAACTCAGATAGAAGAGGCTATGAAATACTCAGTTTTGGACAGTACCTTGGACCACAGAATCAAGGGCAAAGTTCTTGTCCTAGTTGCAGTAGATCCTTGATTTCATTGTTTTTATATTCCCGACCAGAGTGAAAAAGTGAAAATGCTGTTCAGGAATAAAATCATGACTGCATGAATATTCTCCTGCATTCTGTGATATAAACTATGACCTCCTGCTGCTTAAAAGCTTTCATTCATCATCCTGAATAAAATTAAGGAAGTTAAATGCTACAGACAAACTGTTCTGCTACAGATGATTTGAAAGATGATGAAGGTGTATAGCCAAGGTGGTATTTACAGAGTACCATTTGCCTTTTGTTAATGATGATAATGTGTGAGTGGCTATCCATTATGATGTGCGATGCCTGTTGTGTGTTAAGTATTGTGTTACTGGGGCAACAGCATTCAAAATCACCAGAAAAGAGCTTGCAATTTACGTTTCTGGCTATCAAAATTCAAGGAAACTTCATCTTCTTCTACTGAAAATACGAGGAGAAAGCAAAATAAATAGAAAAAAAAAAGGTAGAAATTATAGGTCTTAAGAAAAATTGCTTGAGGGAAGTATAAGAGAGGCAATAAAGGAGTTTCCAGGGGATAAATTGAAGATAGAGAGGTTTGTGAAGAAAAGAAAAAAAATATTGAGAGGGAAAATTTTTGAGTAGTAAAGGCCGAGGTGAGTGGGGGTAGGGTGTGGACGGAACCCAAACTAGACAACAATAGAGAGAAAGAAGTATAAGAAAAAGAACTGAAGAGGAGTGCAAAGTGAGAGTGTCATTGAACGGAAAACGGACTATATGAAGGACTCAGTGAAGGAAAGTGTGCAAACTGAGAACAAAGGAATGAAACACTGGTATTTCTGGAAAGAGAATATAAGAAGTGGCAGATGGAATAGGAAATAACAGGGGAGATCAAATGTGAATGCTGGCTTGGAAGAATTCTATCAGGATGAGTGACTGGAGAGGTGGAATATTTCTGAAGGGATGATTTTCAGGAAATAGAAATTCTGAGATAAGAAAGTAAAGTAGGAATATTGAAGAAATACATCATCTCCAGCTGCTCCTTCCACTTCTAATCCTTTCTCCCTGCCACTCAGCATCACCTTCAGTTAAAGACCCTTTCACTAAAATCCCTCACATACTCCCTGTCTTCTTTGCAAATAATCAATAATCTTCTCTCTTCCCACCAGCCCTCTCCCTCAGCTCCTGTCAGCTGAAGGGGACAGAGTTTGTCTGATCCTTACAAATAGTCCTGTGTTGCTACATGAAATTCTGTATCGCTTCTTTGTCCTGCCTCATGGAAAGGGACAATGTAACTTCATCAGTCATATCACAGAATCATAGAATGATTTTGTTTGGAAGCAACCTTAAAGATCATCTGGTTCTAACAGCCTTCCATGGGCAGGGACACCTTTCACTAGACCAGGTTGTTCAAAGCCCCATCCAGCCCAGTCTTGAACACGTCCAGGGATGGGGAATCCGCAGTTTCTCTGGGCAACCTATTCCAGTGCTCACTGCCCTCACAAGGAAGAATTTCTTCCTATCTCTAATCTAACCCTAAACACCATCAATGTGAAGCCATTCCCCATTGTCCTGCCACTCCTGGCCATTGTCTAAACTCCTCCAGCTTTTTTGTAGGCCTCTTCATGTGCTGAAAAACTGCTCTAAGGTCTCCCTGGTGCCTCCTCTTCTCCAGGCTTAACAAACCCAACTCTCTCAGCCTTTTCTCATAGGAGAGGTGCTCCATCCCTAGTCTTTTTGGCTCTCCTCTGGACTCACTCCAACAGGTTGATATCCCTCCCGTGCTGAGCACCCCAGAGCTCGATGCAGTGCTCCAGGTGGTGTCTCACCTGAGCAGAGCAGAGGGGCAGAATGGCAGAATCACCTCCCTCGTCCTGCTGGCCGTGCTGCTTTTGGTGCAGTCCAGGATACATTTGGGCTTGTGGGCTGCAAATGCACATCACTGGGTCATGTCCAGCCTCTTGTCCACCAGTAACCCCAAGTCTTCCTTGGCAGGGCTGCCCTGAATCTGGTATCCCTCAACCTTCATTGCTACCAGGTGTTGCCCCAATACGCTCTGCTATGAACACCATCTGACATTGTGAAGGAAGACAACCCATGACTAGCTTCTTCCTTACCAGCTGTTCAGACAAGGAGTTACAGGGTTTCCAGTTCTTTTCTCTCCAAAGGACTAGGACTTTTTGCTTGGGAAAGGGAAGATTGAGGGGGAAAAAAGGCCTACACATCAGTTTTTCAGAGGGAGTAACATGCAGCCTCCTTACTCAGGCTGTGTTCCAGTGAGGTGAGGTAAAAACCTATTAGAATCCCAGTTCCCAGAACTGAGCTTCACAAGGAAGAGAAATACAAACATAAGAAGACATGACTGGTATGCAGGATGACAAAGCAATGTGTGAAAAGAAAATTATAATAATAGAAGTTGGTAGTGTGGGAATAAGGGAGAAAAACTTGAAAAAGGAGAAAAAGTAAAATAAGGGACTTTCTTTTTCAATGCTTTTTGTAGAGAAGCCGCCTGTTCCCACCCACAGCCCATGACTTTGGCCTCTTCTTTTCCATGCTTCCTTCCCACTGTCTACCCATCAGATCTCTTCCCACCATTCACAGTAAATGATGAAAACAAGCAGCGAGAGCCCTCAACATGGCAACTTGCAATACTGCTACCTTCAAGTGCTTCCTCTATAACAGTCTCAATCCCAAAGAGATGCCAGACAAAGAGCAAAGCAACAATCAGATTACAATAAGCACCATTCACTTTAGTCTGCACGCGGCTGAAGTGCAGAAAGCTGAACTAAGAGTTTGGAGAGTGGAAGAGCGCTTTCTTTTCCACTGTCATGGCATTCCTGATGGAGAAAAAGCCCTGTATCTTCCTCTCCCACAGCTTTTCCCTGTGGTCCTAGGGTCTTCACAACATAGAAAATATGAACTGCAATGCAAAGGAAACGAAATTTACCATTTCGTTTTATTGACATTTTCTGCTTAAGAATGGTGACACCAAATGTTTTGCTTCACTTTTACGTACCTAGGGTTAATATTTAGAGGTAAAAATAAAGATAGCCTATAGGAATACAATAGCAAGCATGTTCTGTTAGTAAGGGAACAAAGATTACACTTTTTTACTATATATTTAAAAGGAGAGAGCATTTTACTCAATGTTTTTTAAATATAGTAGTTACAGAGTTAGGCTGGTACAAACAATATCATGCAGAACAGAACCCCATAGATTTTTACTTTTAACTCTTTGTTTTCATTCTGTGAAAATAAATTATTAGCGGCTTCAGCTCAACAGGATATTTCATGCAATGTTTCTGTAAGATGTGGAAAGAGAAGGAAAAAGGAAGGAAAAGAACAGGGTCGAAACAGAGCCTGCAGACAACTGAGAGTATTTCTAAATTTAAATTCCTTACCACAGCCTAAATTCCATTAGCATGAGACTTGGAAGGACACATCTGCTATTCTTTAAGGAACTAAAACAGTTGGCTGGCCTCCTAGCTTTTGAACAAAGTGTTCAAGCTCACATGGCAACACTGTGCTGCATATAACAAATCTGTTTAAATTATTTTTCAAACGGAAAAAAGGAAGGAGTAATGATTGAGAAGCATCTGTGAAGGATCTGCTATACCTTGGGTTGTTTTTTTTTTCAAAATGCGTCATCATAACTTGATTCATAAATCATCTGGAGTTACTGGAACAAACACTAACATGGAAGTACTGTACATGAAAAGTACAGTGTCTGAAGGTTAAGTCTAGCTTCCTGTTTTACCGTCTTATATACGAATGGAGTTTACAGCAAAGGTGTGAAGAAAGCTGTTTGAGTTCATTCTATTCCTGACAAACTGTTTCAACATATTGACCAGCCCTTTCTTTTCTTAATCACCTTCCTGTTAGATTGTAAGTGCATATTGAAAAGAAGAATGCAGACTTCCTTACATGAGATTTTGGTGCAAAAATCTAAGTCTAAAGATGTGGAGAGTAGAGGGAACAAGGCAGAGTGGAAGATAGACTAAAGGAGGAGTAATATTATTTATAGAGACAAAAAAATCTGAAACGAGATGCACTCAAAGATATCCATGAAGTACTGTACCAAGAAAACCACAAAAATAAGTTATAGTCAGTGAAAAGTTCCCATTCACTCTTTAGGTCAAGAAATTGATGTCATTATGTCTGAATGACTACAGAACAGAGAGACATAGGGATTATGGTCATATGTGTGTATGTATGTTATCTAAAGAGGTGCAGTGGCTTAGCAAAGTAAGAAAAATTACCAGGAACTATATATTTACACAAAACATATCGAGGAGAGGTTTTGTGATTAGGTAAGTAGACTTTATCAACTGCATTCAAAATCCTTCAGTACTCGAGTTTTACAGCATCCTCATAGACAAAGCAATCTGTATATGTCATATATAAAGGCTGAATGAGGAAAACATTAAAATGAACTGTCCTGAATATTTCATGAAAAACCTAGCTTCAATCCTTAAAGTCATTTTCATGAACTCTTTATAAACCGTGGTATTTCCATGTCTTTGATTGCTAGTCAATAAAGTTTGTACAGCAAAACAATCTACAGAGGCAAAACAGAAAGTCTGAATTTGTTATTTGTGGTTTTCTTTTCCTTTCAACTGCTTTACAACTAGACCTACTGTAGATATGAGGATTCTGTTTCTAAAGACTGCTCTTCACATTTGTCTTTGATTTATTTCTTAAAGAGAAATAAAAAATAAAAGACAAGACATATTATTAGAAATTTGTAAGTATTTGAGAAGCCAAGCTGTTTCCAGCACTACAGAAAGAGAAAAGCAGCAGAACTTTGGTAAGACTTGGGCAGGCCTACAGTAACCTGGCTGAGGCATTCCTGATGGGAGATGGTCTTTGTGTCTGCTCATCCCTTGCCTAGAGTGGATAGTTTAATTGATATTTTATGGTTTTGCTTCCTTCATTCAAAAGGAAAGTCTTAAAAAACCACAAGAGCATTTTCTCTGGCCAGCCAAGATCTGGACGCCTCATAATACATGCTGGTCACTGAAGTATTTCAAGTACTACTTCAAGTAAAACCCTCTAATTACAAAAAAGCACTTTAACAGTACATTTAGCAACATATGGTTAAACTGGCTTCATCTATTCAAAGCAGGACAAAGACCAACTGAAAAATTTCAAGGAAGATGACACCATTTTATGTGAAGACACTAACAGGATTTTTTTGGCTAAGAACCTTATTATTTAAGGATGAAAATGAAAATACATTTGGAAAAATAAGACTTCAGCATGTATAGACTTAAAGATGATTGCCAGATCGCTTCTATTTATGCCAGCTCTGTCTGTGGTTTGCTGTATAACCTGAAATTAAGAGGGATAAAGTTTCTATAAACAAATAATTTTCAGTAGGCCAAATGAGATTGAAACAGACAAACTTGCAGACTTCTCAAATATTTCAGGCACTGAATACCCATTCCACTTTTGTCTGTCTGTAAATTTACACACAAGCTGATCCAACTTAATATAGTAGCTGATCCATCTGCCTCTGGGAAGACCTTGTGTGCTCCTGGGAAACACTTTAGCACCCATGCAGCAGGGGTACTGAAAAATGCTAGGCTTCGTGTTCACATGTGGTTCTGGTCCAAGGAATTGCAGTCCCATACTCAGACCACTACCATGGATCAGAGCATGCAAACTATAATTTCAGCACACAGGCTTAATATGGCCTGCCTTCAATCCCACAGCTCTGTCTAGGCAGTTACAGGCAGCATCATTCACTTTCCAGCTAATTTCTCTACACAATACACAAGATACTGTCCACTGTATGTCAGAAGGAAAGTCAACAAATAGCATGGACTTAATTTAACAACCCATTTTTACAAGTGGAAGAATAGGAAGCAGAATGTTCAGAAAGCTTTTAGGAGTTTTGAGTCCTTTCATTACATTGTACTGCATAGGCAATTTTATTGTTTAGAATGAGATGAGCAAGCACTTGCTCAAAATACAGAATGATTGACCTTCAAGGTCAGCAGAACTGGTGGCAGTGTACAGCATGACTACTTGCCAAATAGTAGAAAGAGGGTGAATCAAAGGCTCTCAATGCATTTTTCATTCTTCAAACTCATCTTGTGGACCTCATGGAGGAATAGAAATGATGCCATTAAGGACAAAATAGAACTGAACTAATAATACTTCCTGTCTTGCATTTGCTGCCTCCATCTGCTCACATTTCCTGGGTGACAGGTTCATCTCATCATTGTTTAGGTGAAGATCTATCCAGACAGCAAACCTCTTACAACCTACATTGTCAGCAGTAGACAGAAATTCTGAGTGTTTTGGAATGATTTTCATTTGTGAATGTTGACTTTAGCAGCAGCAAAAATGAGCTCTGTTAGCCTTACGTAAACTGTGCCTTGTCCTTTTTTGCTCAACAGCAGAGAAAGAGGAGGCTGTGTTCAAAGAGACACTTACGTAGAGGAGAGCACTCTCCCTCATCCTCAAGGCTACAGACTCACACAGCCTGAGTGTGTTTTCTGGACATCATGTTAGTGTGGGAAAAAGCATTCCTGTGTCATGAGCTGCCATTTTAGAGAGGGACTATTCTCCCATTCTTCAAATAAAAATTGTGACATCAACATTTTTAAGATTTTCCCTTTTGCACTTAAACCAAGTTGTTGAGAAGTGGTATTTCCTGAAAGTCATATTCTACCCTAATCTATTTCTTTTGGGTTCTGACAAGACAATTTGCCTTGAATGTGATAAGTATTTAGAAAAGGAGAATGAAATGGAGAGTCCAACCCACAGACGTAACTGAGTAATCAGATAAGGATTTTCTATTTTACAATAAGCCCATGGAGACGACTGAATCAAGATATCATTCACTAATGTATATTTACATGTTTAAATAAAATGTAAGAGCACTAAATGAGAGGTGGATTTGTAACTCAGGTCCTCACCTAGTTTGCGAGAGAATAGGCAAGAAATTGACAATGTCTTTCATATGCCTTCGATCACTGGATTACTGTTTATTTAGATGCGATCCCTACTGCTTTAGAAAAAAACATATCCTGAAACATTTCTGTCATTGTTTCTCATTTACATTGCTTTATTAGTACAGGATTTGAGAAACTTGCAGAGAAACTTCCTGGAAACTAGAGTTACCTTTTATTACTCCTTTGGTTCATTTGCAGCCTAGATGAAGTGTGGCTCTGGAGTTGAGGGGAGCTTTGTTCTGTCACTTCTTTGTTCTTTCCCTCCTATACAAAGTCGTTCAAGATCTGCTACTGGCAATCACTTCATGAAGGTTGCTATTTTATTTGATCTCCATAACCTGCTCCTTCTGTCCAACTTGTTTTGATTTGTACAACTGTGCACAAACACAAAATTTTTGTGTGCTCCCAACCATTCATTCAAAGCAACTTAATTCCTATATTGTATTATCAAGGAGCTTTGTCTCACACTGTCAAAGAAATGTGATTACATCTCCAAGATTGCTTTTCAGAAACTAACCTCTGTGTTTATAGCAAATCAAAACAGAATGTAATCAACTCAGTTTGCTTTTGACAGATGCTGAAAGCAATTTTATGCTACATAGCTTTCTTTCATCGGGTTTCTGCAGTGCCAGGATACATATATACTTTAGGTTCACCTAATATAGGGTGGATTACTTATCATTAGATAATCCTTTTCTATACAGTACTATTCCTTTATTTTTAGCATTTATGTTGTGAGTTTAATGCCTGCAAAACATGGTGCTCTGGCAGAAATGAAAGTGAAGTCCTCTGTTTATAAGCTGGGAAAAGCACACAAACGTTCTCTACTGCCTTAAAAAACTGTCTTAACACTAACATGACTACAGCTGCAAAACTAAAATATCCTTGAGGATATGCTTAGCCTTAAACAAGAATTACCTCATTAAATGTCTTGAAATCAATTACACTAATTCTGCTCTAAATTAAGTATTTGAACTGCTCTTTCAAACTGATGCACTACTGCCCACTCCTGGGCATAGAAAAGTAATTCATCCTCAAAATCTGTTCAGCTCATCTTTCCTCCTGAGCATTTGAAGTTGACTCTGAGGCAAACAGTTCTCTCACCAAGAGCCAACGTCCACTTGATAATCATGATCTGAATTCAAAACCATTCTGGACTGAATTTGAGCTAGTTATTTGAAAGACTCCATGTTTCTCCACTGACTGGTGAATTCCCTTTTCCTCCTTACTATTCGTCATTAAATGAATTTCAATACTCCTGATTTTTGTCAGTCTACAGCTAACATGAAAGGAAAGTACATAGCATGGATACATCTAGTAATCACCCTAGCAAAATTGTTTCTCTTCTCAAGCTTAAATGCTGAAGAATTAATCATAATCTGAGACATCCCATGAAGAAGAAACCTCTAAGAAATGCAACTTTGGTTATTATATGAAAAATCTCATTAAAATAAAATACAATATCTTAAAAGGGAATGGAAACACAGTTAGGGTCCTTAACACAGTATTTGAGTAATTCACTCCCCCAGGTGACAATAAGGGCTATTTAGAACAGACGTTTTAAAGAACAGAGTATATTCTTTTATATTTAACACCAGCTTTGGAGACATGTCCTGCTTGTTAATAGTGCCAGGGCTTTAGGCCTAAAGCAGTTCTTTGCATTATTTCTCCCTTTCCCCTTTGAGGCTTCATATGGGTGCTGCTAATTATTGTTTTAGCAGTAATCATCATAGGATGATAAAGTAACAAAATATTTACTAAAAATTAAGCACAAAAAATTAAAACCATGACTATATCAAAGGAAAAATTTGCAGGAGGATGGAGCCAGTTCAGGTGTCACTGGTCGAAACTGGTCCTTGCAATGCAGGGGAAGAAGAACGGTCATAAATTCAGGGATATAAACATAAACAGCCATAAACACCTTGGTACTACTGTTCTTAGTCTTACAGCTAGTGACACTCTTTGCAAGTGCCAAGCTTTGGATCTGCCCTGAAGTCTCACTGACTTGGGGCCGGTGTGTCTAATCCAAGGATACACTAAATAACTTTTAGCCTGCTCTCCAGATCTGTTTGGGACCTGAATACAGTTTTTCAAGACAAATCCTTGGTGGAAACAGCTCCACCAAAGCAGTGTAGTTGCAAACTAGTTGTTAATATGCTTTCATTTCTCAGTGTAGACATGTCCTTAGAGTTCCTTGGTGCCAACTCCTTTCTGTCTTTTCCTGGTCCTTTTCTACAACTTGAAAGGCATCCACATAATTTTGTTTTTTTAGTGCTTAAGGATTTAACAGAGACGTTGGCAGT
This sequence comes from Margarornis squamiger, assembly GCA_035222235.1. Taxonomy (NCBI): domain Eukaryota; kingdom Metazoa; phylum Chordata; class Aves; order Passeriformes; family Furnariidae; genus Margarornis; species Margarornis squamiger. The sequence continues at coordinate 68,506,283 of JAWWTY010000001.1, read as the reverse complement.
AGCTGGGAATTTTAATTGTTTCTGATACTACAAGGAGCAAGCATTCACATTTGGGAGAAGCACTTATCTGATTTGCATGGGAGGGACCTGTTTCCCTAAAAAAGCTGTACAGTCCTAGCACTGCACAGAACTGGCATACGCCACAAGCATGAATATGCAATAGCAGTATTATTCAAAAATCACAGTTAATGGTAATAACCTTTCCCCCCCCAAATTAATCAGAAAATATGTAAGTCAGCATATTTAAATAATGCACTGAAATCAGAGCACAGCATGAATAATATTTAAATTAAATCTGACAACATAAGAAACACAAAAAAAAGAGAATTCAGAGTAATGGAAATAAGGAATTTTGAAAACTACATTTTTCTGAAGGAGGAAGTAATTAAAAGACCTACTTCAGTAAAATAATTTATGAGATGACCTTATCAGCAAATAAAAAGTGTAGTTGGACTAAATGAGGCCTTCATAAAATGAAAAGGAGAATAAATGAAAGCAAGACATATAAATCTACTGCTTTGCAGAAAGGCACAGAAACTAAAGACATCTCATTTTTTGCAGCTGAAACCTCTGCGTCACTAAAAGCACTTTAAGGAAAAAAGAACCCTTTAAAAATGTGTTTATAAACTTAAGCACATCTCAGACCAAAAAGCTGGATAACAGGGACCTCAAGATCACATTTCTGAATGGCAGAGCTCACACTGGGATGGTACATAAGAACAAATAACTGAAAAATACTCCTTTTTCATACCAGTACCTTGCTTTGGGTCAGAGGTAAAGACTGTGCTTAGGAGAAGGTATTTGTGGTTTTATATTTCACTCTGACATTGAAATATAATTGGGATACCCAGATTTTGTACACTACAAGCCAAATCCTCTACAGAACGGGAAGTACAGTGGTCTAGAGCCTTGGTCAGTTCAACTCTGACTTTAGTATCATTTAATGCCTTTAAAAGTCTAGTTGCCAGTGCCTTGACCCCTCTCTCTCTCTCCTGCTGTAATATAGCTAGTTACATCTTATATTTAACTGAATGGCATGGTCTTTGGGCTATACCCTGCTGAATAAAAGGATTTTGTTACATTGCTGACAGTTGATCAAGAGCACCTACTTCCAATTTAGCTGTTTGTAGGTGTTGCTCCTGAGCACTGTCACAAATGTTCCTCAGTGGTTTAGTGTGTTTTCTGACCCCCATGTGTCTTCTGGATCTGCACACAGGGAGCTTTTAGAGAGCCCTTTCTTATGTACACTGTCATAAAGAAATGCCCCATGATCTACTGCAATACAAACATGTCTTTTTGGCAGTTAGCAGTCATTGTGAATAGCAACTGATTCCTTCCATTCTGCTGTTCAGGCTTACAAAAATACCAAGATGTGACAGCAGGGATGAGGAAGGTGTCACCACAGTTTCATTCTGGCTTATGAAAGGGTGGTGGGGAAGTAATAGCATTTTCGCTCCAGTATAGGCTGCACAATTAAACCAATCACTGGTTGTAGACAAAGGCACTCTGAACTCACAGATGGGAACAACGCCATCCTCACAGATGGGCATGAGCATCCAGCACCAAGCAACATTGCACTATCACTGAATATCTGTGCTGATGCCTGGCCAGAAATGTCAAAAAAACAGGTGCTGATCCTCATCTTCTGTGCTCGCAATACAAAAGAATGCACCACCAGTTATTAATCCAACATCCCTCTGAATTATTTCCAGAAGTTCCTGGGAAAAATAAGGAGAGTTTAATGAGTAGGTTTAAAACAAGCTGAGTGTTTTGAAATGCATTTCTACATTTAGAAATCTTAGAAGAAAAAAATTTTGAAATCTGATCTCATTGACATCTTGGTTTCATGCAAACATGAAAATAATATGCCAGGAAAACAATAGTCCTCCTGAAGCCGTCGATCTTATTGCCCACTGCAGGATTCTGAATATTTTAAAGAGAATGGAGCCAGCATATAACCAAATACAACACTATTTTTACCACTTCCAGATTTACAAATTTAGTAATTCACCTGGGGACAGTGGAAAAATAACGAATATGTTAGAAAGATAGTAATGAAAAGAAAGGCAGAAATTAATGATGTTGCTCTCTAAGAGAACGGTCAAAATATCTGCAAAATCACAGATTTGTTTGACAGTATTCATTGTAATCGTGGGGCAGCATAGCTTGAAGCTCTGTCTGAAGACTCCACATCTATAGTATAAATGTATTTCCAGCTGCTTTAAAAGGCATGGGCAGTCCAGAGCTCACTTTTTACTTGAATCTCTCTTCATTCCTACCTACTGCATGAACATATGCCTGGTGAAAGCAGAAGGAGCTCACAGTAATAAGAACACTTTGGGAGAGGGATCATAATTGTTGGCTTCCCTCAAGTGAGAAAAGGAGAAGAAGGAAGGTAAAAACTAAAAGATATAAAATGTACGAAAGAATAAAGAAAAATTGAGAAATGTAAAGTGGTTCATAGGAAAACATTGAGAGGCTTTGAATCCTTTCATTACATTGTACTGCATAGGCAATTTTATTGTTTAGAATGAGATGAGCAAGCACTTGCTCAAAATACAGA
>JAWWTY010000001.1:68480818-68503620 GCA_035222235.1 Margarornis squamiger | reverse complement strand
AATACTTCCTGTCTTGCATTTGCTGCCTCCATCTGCTCACATTTCCTGGGTGACAGGTTCATCTCATCATTGTTTAGTTGAAGATCTATCCAGACTGCATCAATGTGTGAATGCTGACTTTAGCAGCAGCAAAAGTGAGCTCTGTTAGCCTTACATGAACTGTGCCTTGTCCTTTTTGCTCAACAGCAGAGAGAGAGGAGGCTGTGTTCAAGGAGACACTTACGTAGAGGAGAGCTCTCTCCTTCATCTTCGATGCTGTAGACTTTCGCACAGCCTGAGAGTGCTTTTTTTCACATCATGTTAGTGTGCCATTGTGAAAAAGGAGTCTTGTATGCTTAGTTTTCCTTCAGAGAGAGATTATTCTTCCGGTCTTCAAAAGGTACTTTGCTTTATGGAAGAAGGAAACGTTATTCAGGAAATCTGAAAGTTAATGGACAAGAGAGAAAAGAAAAGGGGGAGTATAGGGAAGCATGATCTTTTGTGACAAAAAAAAAAAAAAAAGCCATGGCTTTTACTGCACATCGTTCAGATGTTTAAGTCTCACATCATGTCAGTCACTACCAAGTTTACTTTCCTCTGACTAGACAAGAAAGTTGATGACACCAGATTTCACAGAGTAGAAGGGAAAAAATAACCAGCTGCGTTAGCTCTTGGTGTTTGTGGGCACTTAGTATATGTTCCTCATTTTATAATTCAGATGGATAAAATCTTTAATAGTTATATCACCCTTCAAAGGGATTGTATGAACACTGACATACTTCAGTTTTCCCTGAACTGATATTTCTATATTCTGCAGGTTTAAAGAAACACATTGCCTGTCTTACAGAGCTTTTTCTTTCTTCTACCATGTTTATAATCATGAGCCTAATCCCTGCCTATGCATTTTGGTTTTTCTTTTATTATGAGATATTACAAAACCTCTACACTACACAAAATTAATTACCATGGTTTGAGTGAACTCCTTGCAAGTTTTCATGCTGACCTGTATTTAAAGCAGGAACAAATGCATGCTTTAGTCATTTTGGAAAGTCTTAGTCTTTTGAAAGCTTAATTCTCTACAGAATTAATGGATAGCAACAGGAACTGCAGTCCACGTTCTAGGCATAAACAATATACGGGATATAAACTGTCAGTTCTTCTTGCAAGGAAAGGCAAACAGTCTTGGACCCGTCTCTTTGAACATTGGTTCAACAGTTGTCTTCTGTTGGCAAACACTCCCTGCTTGCCCAGTTTTCATATCAATGAAAAATTCCCCTAAGGCCAACAAACTTCTTGACAAATTGCCTAAGGGCTTGGATCCAATGCTTAATAGAGCAAATGTGTTTGATTTCAGCACAGGATAAGACATTAACTGCTTTAGTAGAAAGTTGAGATGTGGTGACCTTTAATAATAATTCTCTGAAAAGGTTTTTTTGTTGCATACAAAGGGAAAAATAGGGGTCAATTTGTTTTTATCTTAATACTTTCAATTTTGAAAACAAGTCTTTTTATTTTTTGTGTCAATAACACAAAGCAAAATATTTGATGAAAGAAAAGCTGTAAGAAACATATCATTTGGAACAAATCATAATCTGTGAACAGGCGAATCATAAAAAGGCAAATGGTTTGTTAAAGAAATTGACTCAACAGTGATAAAGATGTTTTGTAAAATTGCCATTTGAAGGACAGCAGGATACACAGTTACCTGGCTTATGATGGCTGCTCTCTTTGTGCCATAACTAGTCTTTTCCTCCTATGTTTTGAAAAAAACAAAGGCTGTTAAGTTAGCTAATCAACCTTTATCACATGTTCAACTGTTGGGGTTTTTTACCTTTTTTATGAAAGTGTACATCAGTTACTATTGTAAAAAAGCAGTCTCCAGTGAAATGCTTTTCATAATAGTTCTTTCATCTTGTTTCAGAAATTTGCCCCTACCCACGCCACTTTCAACTCTGTCATCACAAGTGATAAAAGTTAGGAACCATGTCATCTTCCTGTGTTGAGAGATGTCTCTGTGGGTGTTATGCATGTTGACTAACTCTAACTATGAATTCAGTTCTGGCATAAATGATCTATCTTGGCATTTCCTGTAGTCAGTAAAGAGCCATGGACATTCCTTGGGGAAATTCATTAAGTCTGTCTTGCATGCTTATTTTGGGCTGTTTTTTAAAAGTGATATTTTTTCTCTGCCATAAGCTGTTAGAGGAGGTTATACTAACTAACTTCTGCATAGTCTGTTTTCTAGATAGTTGAAGTTGGATGTGAACAGTTCAACTGTGAATGTGCAACAGATGGAACATTAAAAGATTTTGAGTATGCATATGCAAATGCCCCCAAAATAGGAAGTGCATACACAATAGGAATGATGGCTCCAAATAGAGATAGTTTGACTGCATATACTAAAACAAAAAAAACAAAAAAAATATTGATTTGAATATTTTATAGAGCAGGCTAACTTGCCTGAACCAGATAAAGAATAGAGACATATAGATCTGAAGACTCCTTCCTTAGTGAATTATAGAGAGGGTTTTATGAACATCTCCTTGAGTTCACCGGTATGCATGCCACAAAGACTTTTCCTTAGCAATAATCATATTAATTTTTATCAAGACGGTCCATACTGGATTAGTATCTGTGCTTCATACTGTCACAACAATTATTCCACAGGTGCAAGAGATAGCCACAAATCAAGATGGAGTGGTTATTGAGATACAATTCAGTCTTATAATGTATATGTCCAAATAAGAAATTGATTTCTTTTAAAACAGCTTTGAATGTCTGCCACGAACTGTGCTATACACAGGATCAGTAAGAATAGCTAGGGAGAATATTTCAACTCTAATTCTATCTTCTGATTTAGGACCTCCTACAAATCAGTTTCAAGACCCTTGAGTAGGTATCATCTGTGTCATTTTGGCCAGGAACATACTGCTTAATATAAACTGCCATATTTCTAATGTGCACATCCTCAGAGGGCTTAACTGCCTCACTGAGAGTAATTTCCATGGAGTGAGAAGGAAAACCCTTGGTTGAAAGTCTAGTGAGCAATGTATGTTATAGTGTTTCACAGGTAGCTTTCTACACATTATTTAGTCAGATGCACTGGGCATCTACTTAATTGTGCATCATCCCAGGGAACCAATTTGGCCTAAGGTACTGGATGGCATTGACTGCCAAGTAATGAGGATACTTTTAACAAACATTTCTCTTTAACAAATATTGTTCAGCAAGGTTCAAAAGCTTAGGTTGTGTCTAAGTACGCAATAAATGACCACAATATTCTATACTTTCAATTTCCTAATACACAAATAGCCAAACAAAATAGTAAAAGTAAGCAATTAAGGTGGAATAAAATAATTTTATCTATCTGTGTTTATGCATTACCCTACTTATTTTGAGTAATTCACAGCTTTAAATTGAATCCCAGCCTGCAAGAGACCATTGAAACATTATTTACTGCTTGATGCCAGCTATAACTGTCAGCACTCCAAAAATGTATAGTTGACAATGAGTCATAAATAAGAGATTAATTAGTACGGTAGTTGGAATTTGCCTTGCTGATTCAGATATTTAGTATCTACTTCACTAAGATAATTTGCATATTTTCTGCCCTCTTATCATCTGTTAAAAGATTTGATGAGGAAAAGAAGTCTCAGAACATTGGCTGCTAAGGGAAGAGAGGGACACATGGGAAGGACACATGATGATGTTTGGCTGAAACCTCAGAACAGTAGGAAACAGCCCTTAGTGCTGGCATGAAAAGGTCTTGAGACAGTCAGCAAGGTTGACAGGATTGGTGCCTTTGGAAACAGAACAATATACATTATATTTAGAAGTTCAAAGGCCAAGCATGAAAATTCCTGATTGGTTTACACTCTTGATTTAAGCCTTGTTCCCTTATTCTGCATTTTTATAGCTTTTTATTCAAGCCACTGGGAATTTTGCCAGTGCTCCCAGTGGGAGAATTAGGTGTACTGAAAATGCATTTTCAGATATTAAAAGAATTTACAACAGTATAAAAAACTGCATTTATATTACAGATTAATCAGGCATCACATATTGAAGATGACATATATGTGCCAAACTACAGAGCTATAGAAAAAATAATTCATGGTAGGTCTTAGCTTCTTCACCTAGCTCTGTCCTCAAGCTCTTCCTTTGGCTTTAATAGACTAAATACACCGTCAATCCTACGGTATCATCCTATGTCCTAAGGAATACCTGTGCAGCTTTTTAAGGTTAGACACCTTTCTCAAGAAAAAGATGAATTTCATGAAAAAACAGTCACCTATTTCTTTTTAAGCACCCATGGGAAGACAGTAAAATTCTCCCCTAACCTGTTTTTATTGAGCATGTGATTTTGTGGATTCCTGTTACTGACTGCTAGACAACTGTACTTTGAGTTGGTAAGTTAGCTCTAGGGTCCCTGAGGAGTTAAAGGGAAGAAAAATAGGCCCTTTTAGGTCTCTTTCCTGTTTACATTATGTCTGTTTTCCTTTTGATTCTCAAACAAATACAGCCATCTGCTTTTGTGTGACTTAAATCCTGCTTCAAAACTGCCTGTTTCCCTTACCCAAATGAGCTAGGTCGACCAGATCAGATTAAACTGTTTGCATTTGATCAGGTGATTCTCACCCCATGTGAAGTAAGACAACACAGAGGTACCCCCAAAATGCCAGATTGTGGAAAATTTATTTCCAAAGTCAAGAACGTTGCACTTGCAAGCGAAGTCCTAATGGTGCTTCAAACACACCAGGCCTGAGAAAGACATGCCCCCCGTTCTTCCTTAGGCTTTATCATCGCTGGGCTGCCACGCTGCCCACAGAGGCCCATAATGAGTCTCTGAGTGTTATCTCTCTCCTCACATACCACAGAGAGGGAGCTTGAGAGCCTCTCTGGAGCGCAGGGGGAGAAAACATCAAAACTGCCTTTGGGAAAGATGTTTCTTTTAGGCAGGAAAGCTTTCTAAGGCAAATAATTTCATGAAATCTTCTGGAAGAGTATTCTATCCTCACACCCCATGACCCCAAATTTCTAACGAAGTTATGGATATGAATGTTGATGGAGATGTAAATCGAGTGAAATAGCGAAGCCATCCTCCCATATTGTTCAGAACTGCTGAAAGGTGGGTCTAAACCATGAGGAAAGTCATGGACCAATTTCAGCATGTTGTCATGGGGAGTCTCGTGAAACTGGAAGTCTAGAAAATTAGGTCTTCAAGAAAATGTGAAAAAAGGAGTTTGGCTTAGTCTAGCAAAGAGAAGAATGAGGGAACATACAAAATCATGTTCCATAAAATTTCTTGGATCTGCAAAGAGGGAAGCAAATGTATCTTCATGTCCACTGGGAATAGGGCAAGAAAAAAAATAAAACTTCAATGAGGAAAATTTAGACTAGATATTGGAGAAAATGCTAAGAGAAAGACTCCTTGAGAGAAGAAACAGTCTGCTCAGGGAAACTATGAAACCTTTTAAGTAAAGATTTTCTTTTTTAAACTTTGGAGCAGTATTCACTGGGCACATTTTTTAGGTAGGACATGAAGAGGTTCCTTCAAGGTTCCTTTCTTCCCTCATTCCTCTATTTTTCTGTAATTTTTTCTTTCACTCATCTCTCTCTCTCTGTTTCTCACTAAGTGTGTTGTATTGGAGTGGAGAAACAAACTCCAACAGTAGCCCCAGTTCTATTTCTTTGTCTGGATTTCAAATAAGTAACTTCTTTTTATATCACCTGAAGTTTCTTAGGTCACTCTGAGCTTTATGGCTTAGCAGCTGGCCTCAGAGAAACAAGTTACAAGTGAAGAAATAATTGCTATGTATTCTACCCTTTGAAAAGAAAATAAAACCGGCAGGAACTAGCTGGAGAAGAGAAACATACATCATTTACAGAATAACCATGCCAGCCTGAATCTCTGCTGAACAGTGGGGACAGCCCCAGAGGGGCATGTGGAAGAAAGGAATTCCTGCAGAAACCCCTTTGGTACCTTCCTGCTACCTTCTGGCTTAGCCTTCAAAAACACCATGTCTGACAGCCTGCAAAAGAACAAGTTGGGGATTTATTTCTGCCTATAATTTTTTACCATATTTCCCTTTCTGAAGAATAGTTTCCACTGGGATTTCTTCATTGCTTCTGCAGTTTTCTAAAATGGCAAGCTACTAGTGTATATTTAAATGCTATATAGTTAAAAGGAGCAATATTAAATTTTCAAAGATTATAAATGAGAGGAAAAAAAAGCCTTAGAATCCTTATTTTGCTGTACCACATGAAAACAAGAAAGAAATTAAAAGCGTAACAGAATACAAAGAAAAACAATTTAGCACTTATATTATCTCAGTACTTTTCTGATCATCACTGAATTTGTGTCACTTGAATAATTTTAGCTTCTGGGGTTACTAATAAAAACTTCCCCCCAAACCCCCAAACTACTGATTTGCTACTGAAATTGCATTCAGCTGCTCTTCTGCCCCTCCCCTTAACCCACTCCTCCCTCTATACATTAGACTTTGAATCATGGGAAAAAGCCCATTGTAACATTCCCATGTTTTTTCTGAGGATCGCTAATCTTTTAATTTTTTTTTTAAGCTGTGAGTAAGAATATTTTTAAAAAACAAATCTATGTCTGATAAACTGCAATCCAGAGGTTAAAACGCCATTTTTTTATGAGAACTTTCAGAAAGGAAATTCCGCTATATTTTAAGGGAAGCAAAAATTGTTTTATAATGGCCATATGTGTTCATTTTTAATTATAGCAACATGTATCAAGAATGTGTCTTTGGCCTACGACCCTGGAGTTGAATTCATTGCCCAACTAAGTCTTCCATGGCACATGAGGAATGCAATGTCAGGTCTAGAAGTATTGTACACAGTAATGTGTTTGCCCCAAGGCATCCCACTGATCACACAATGGTCTAAATTACACACAGCAAACTTCGACACAAAGTACAATCTGAGCTACAATAATACTACCACTAAAACACAGGAACAGGTAGGTTTTTGCACTTAAACCCTTCAAAGAATCTACTTCTGAGACTTGAAATCTGTTTCTGTTGCCTTTCCTTCCCACAGCAATAACAGCTGTGGTGGGGGATCAGCTCCTGTTCTTCCCCAACCTCCCGGCGTCTGGAGGGGATTGCGAAATCCCCACCTGGTCAGGAGTGAAAAGATGTAGCAGGCCGAGATTGAGTGGCCATAGAAAAGCGTTTAATTACCTGTGCCCAGGGTATTTAAACCCTTCCCGGTGGGTTTGGGAGGTAGGATGTGATTGGGTCAGAGTTCAGGGGGAGTGGTGTGGTTTGGGGGGCACCAGGGCCAATAAGGGAGCAGGAAGACCAAAACCCAGTGGGAACCCAGGAGTAGGGAATGACAGGTGATACATCCAATAAGGCTGGGAGGGGCTGGGGCTGGATACCTGGGAAAAAGGAAAGCTCTTTTCACATGTGTGCAGGGGTTTCTAGGAATTACAATCTAAACAGGGGAAAACCCGCACATAAAAGACGTAGGTAATGTTGAATTATAAAGTCTCTGGTCCTTTGGAAGTTGTCACAGCGCTGGTCCTGTAGCCAGGGGCTTCTTTTTCCACGATGTATAGTCTGGACAATCCTCTGTTTCTGTTTCACATGTACTGTGGCAGAAGTCTTTCCCAACACAGCAATGCCAGTGTATAAATATGCCTTTTCCAGAAACTCCTCCAGACTATTTCTACCATGTCTCTTTTTGTATTAAATGTTCTTCTGCAAAATATTTTGTACAACTAGCAACATTATTGGCCTGCATGTCATATGAGATCAAACCACAAATGAAGAACAGGTGCCAAGGCTCAACTAATTTTAAACCAGAAATGGTGGTAGTAGGCAACTGTGAAGGCCCAGAGGGGTTTGCAGCCATACTGCCATCTCCTTTGGCACCAGGACCACTGTCAGGATGGTTACATTTATTTTTCTGTGTGGGACCTATTGATGCTATAGCCCACTGAAGTGCTCAGAATCTCTGATGTACACAGATGTTGATGGTAACTCAATGATTGTTCAATGAGTGGTGCCTAAAACACTGAGCAGTGCAAAAACAGGCCATTTCCCTCCCTTTGGTGGCCTCCATCCCTTTGTCCCCATTGGGGAGAATTGTATCTTCAGTTTCTTGGTTTTGGCCTTTGCATGGTGTATTTCTCTCCACAGAACAATACAGATGCAACAGGAAAAATGGAAGACATGTTTAGCCTGTCTCACACCTTTGTGTTGCTCTCCAGGGAGCTGAAAAGAGAGAGCCTATACCCCACCAAAGTGAGAAGAGCTGAGACATGGAGCTCCTCTACATCTCCTATTCACTTCTCTAATATCCAGGATTTCTGTGAATTTGTTCTCAGTAACACACTTCGTTCACCTCAAAATGCAAGTGACTCTGCGTGCTCCCACAGATGTTTGTTGATGCCTAGGCAAAACATAGAACCATATGGTTGTAGGCATACCCAGAATTAGGCAGAGCTTGAAGAGGATTTGAGGACGATTTTGAGGACTTAAATTTTTGAATGTAGCTATTTACAGACTTGCAGAAAGATAAAATCTATTCAGCTGAAATGTGGACATCTTTTGGCACAAAATCTCTCCCTCATGTCTGAGATAAAAGACTACAAAGCCAAACACAAAAGTTTTGAGCTGTCAACAGCACTGTAACATAGATATTATTTACCAAGACAGTTGGCTTGGCTTATATGACTTTGTTCATGGCTTTAGAGGCAGCTGAACATCCAAATACCTTTAAGATTCTTGGCCTTTGTTCCCACTGCAAAATTGCAGGGGGAAAAAAACTGAAAAGCCAAGGAGCTTCAATTTATTCTAATAGCAAGTTAAATGAATGTTCTCTTTTTTCTATATATAGCTTTAAAATATCATTCTCTCTGTTGCCAGCTACTCCTATAATAGTACTGTTCCTCTCTTGTAAGTACATTTTAACTGTGTCTTCATAATACTTTCTGTAAGATGAAAAATGTTTAAAGTATGGGGAATACTGACATTCAGGATAAAATTACTGTTGCAAAGGCTTTTGAGAAATAAAACTAAACTTCTCCTAGTTGGTAAAATTATATTAAATAAAGATCCATCAGTACATTAAACACACTTTATTTTCCACAATATTTTTGTTTACTCTTTGCCAAAATCACAGTGATATGAAATCACTGGCAAAACAGAGATAACACCACTCCGTTGTGTTGTAAGGAAATCACAACCCAGAGAAGAACAATTGGCAAATTGCATGCCACATCCCACTTGTGTTCAATGGCCACTGGAGTCCACAGGAAAAATCTGTTGCACTGTTTGGAAAATAGAAATTATGAGTAGGAACATCACACACAGAGACAAGAAACCCTTTTGGTTGTCCCACTGACAAACTTTTAATGTAAGACAGTGGGTTCCTTGTGCCCCAAACTACAGCCACAAGTTTCTGGAAGGGGAATGAAACATGAAAAATGTTGGGGTTTTTCCAAAATTTTCCTAAGTGGTACAGTACTACTCTGTGCCAAATATACCCTTCTTCAAGAGTTTGGTACAGAATATGAAGCCTACTACCTCCATCTACAGAGGGTTTTTTAGTAATATCATCAGCAGTGGTCAAAGGGCCATTGACTGACTTTTTCATCCTCCTTTCATTTAGGATGGGAGTGATGGATGCAGTTGTCAAAAACTGGAGGTGTCATAGGTCTGTTGAGAGACAAGCCATTAAATGAGCTGAGGAGAGGAGTATTAACCCCATATTAAGCCCAGACTCAAAAGGCTGTGATTTAAAATGAAAAGTATAATTTGACCAAACAGATCTTCTTGAAAAGTATTCTTTGTGATATGATAAATTTTAAGAAATAAAGAAATGGGTTTAGAGCATTTGTTTGTTAAGTTAGTTACTCAGAAAAAAAGAATCTATAGCTCCGTGCAAGGTTTCCCTGTCCAACTGTTACATGTGAAGCATAGTATTATCATTTTTAAGACCAGGTTTTTCTGTCCTTTGAAGGATGAATGAAGTTCTATTTTAGCAAAAGGAAATAACTTTGGAATAAGACCAAGTGTTGAGAATTCCAGCCTAAAACCAAATTATTTTAATAAAAACTACATGGTTGCAGAAGCAGAGTTACTAATTTAGCTATATTATACATTAATGGAAATTACAAGCAGTGAAAATTAGACTTGAGAAAAATATGGAAGGAAAATATATTTAAATCAGATGGAACAAAGGAAGGAAAAGTCAATAAAAAATGTTTTTCTAAAAAGAAATGTGGTGTTGTGCTTGAATAGTCAGAGGTGTGACCTTCAGGGGCCTTCAACTGATGTTTTACTGAGAGATGATGCCTGGTTTTATCTTTCCATCTCCACAAAATAAATTAATTATCATTGCATTTCACAAATAAAAAAGTATGAAGAAGCATCTCACAAAAAAGATGGGAAATATCATTGACATAAAGAAAACTAAAGACGAATATTAATATTTAAGAATGCTATGTGCAAAATGCTTAAGGAAACTACTGACAAAAGTGCAAGATAAAGTTCTTGGCACAGACCAGAGCCATATTTCAGAGACCATTTCACTGAAACATGATAAAGAGAAAAGAGTGGTCCTGGCAAGTGCAAAACAGCCAAGTTAAAACCAGCACAGAGGGCAGAGAGGTTGCTATTGCTGAACTTAAAAAGTAAAATGGAATTCTGATTCTAGAGTGACGAGGTACTCCTCCAGTGTGGATATAATTTGGTATTCCTGTTTGGAAATTCCTTCTGGGAAATGGGGGGAATCTCAACTGCTTTTTGTTTTCCATACAAACAATGCTTAACACTTCCTTTTTGTATTTTTCCTTCTTTCCTTTTTCTTGTTTTGTTTGTTAATTTGTTTGTTTTGTTACAAATGGTTGTGACCTAGTAGCTGATAGGGAAGTAAAATGCCAATGTGTACATTAAGATGAGAAAAGGTAAGTATCTGAGAGACACATTCATTCATCTCTTGGCTGCTAGAAGCTGACCATGACAATGATGATATCCCATCAAACGTGCTCTTTTGTTCAAAATGAGCACCATACTTTATTGATTCCCAGTGAAATTGCTCTGAGATGAATCAAAATACCAGCTGCCCCATTTATTGAGCTGTGAAATATTTCTATTCGCTGTGCAGCTGTGTGAACCTGAACTAATTTAAAGGCCAGATCATCTAGAAGAGAGCTCAAAATAGTTTTATTGCAGGCAGTTTGCCTAAGTATTAAATATACCCTGCTCACACAGGATTCTGAGGAAGGACTTACACTGAAGGAAAAGCAATGCTATGTACTAAATAGGGCGCAGATTGCCACGTGTTTATCACAGATGAATGGAAATTAAAGAAAACTTGTAAACACATTCAATTTTGAAAAGTGCAAAGATATCTCATGGCCAAATACTATGCCATTGTGCCCTCTACCTTGCATGTAGTACTTAGCATTGTGCAAAACTAGAAGACTGGGTGCTGATTCCTGAAAGAAACCTGTATCTCTAGTGAGTGTTGTCCCTGTAAGAGGTCGGAAGGGAACAGAATAGCCTCCTAGTTTGGTTTGTGACAGATGGCAAATGATAAAGCACCATTAAAATCAGCCAACCAGCCTAAAGTTTTCATTTTAGTGCCACTCCATGTGTATGCTGTTTCTGGAATTATGTTCTAATTAACCTAAAGCATGTAGTATTGCTCTTTTACACAGAATGGGAGGATTAAGTGAATGCAGCAGATTTTATGGTCATTATCAAAATACCGCTGGTAATAAAAATTCTAGAATAATATAGGAATACTTTAAAAGAGGAACTGAAATCTCTCTTCTTGGTAACATTTTTTTCATGCCATATTTTATAATTTTTGGCAAAAACAAGGACACTGAGACAGTATATGATTCAGCAAATTCTGAAACCACTTTTCTGTGGTGAATAGCTGAACTCTTCCTAGTTACAAACTCCTGAGTCACATATCTTGAGAGGAAGGAAAAGCCAATAAGAAAGAAATTAATTTAGTTATACCTTTTAAGGATGCGGCTATACCGTGCACTATGAAAAAAAGAGGAATTTCAGAAAAGCTGCAAATACTTCTAGGATAGCACTACTAGCACTATTTTGGGAGTTTCCAGTAATTTGAATAAAAAAATCTGTCAGCTTGTCTACTACTTTACTCATAAGTAGTAGTTTTGAAGGCGGTATTCCAACACATCCAGATTTTCAGGGACTATTCTAATAATTTATGAAAAGAAAGCTCTTGAACAGGGCATTTACAATGCAAGGTGAAAAAGGGTGTGTGTGTGCATTCTTTGCCATCTCTTTAGTACAACCCCTGTGCTCCTCTGTGACGATCTGGAGCACCAACCATCAACCATTTCACATTTGATAAAGCCATCCAGAAATACTAAGTACACTCTCTTGATAGAACAGAGTCAATTGATAATGTATTTTGCAGATAAATGATAATGTTGTGGAATAGGAAGAGGGTATGAGCTGGGGAAAGACTGGAGTTGCCCCTCGGATAAAAAGGAGAGGAGTGGATGAATATGGGACAAGAGGAACAGGGAATGAGACAAGGCAATATCTGTGGTCCCTGGTCTGAGAAGAGTGTTGCTACTGGGGAAGAAAGAACTTGGGCAAGATGACCCAGCAAATAAAACATTTGGTGTGAGCTCACAAACCAACTAAGTTTACAAAATGGTCTGTTCTGGTCTTAATGGAACAAGGAGAATGGCAGAGAATATGAGAGATGCCCCTGCCACTGGGAAGGTGGAGCTGGGATACCTGAGTAGGATTTTAATCCAGAGAGAAAAGAAAATATGAGGGAATGGGAGTGACATAGCACCAAGAGTTACTCTAAAGAGGGTCCTTGGCACAGAGAGAGCAGTTAGTATGAAATAAGCACTAGCCCTCTCAGGAGGAAAATGCAGAGGGACAGGAGGATGCCAGATAGGACAGAGTGACAAAATAAAAGGAGGCATGGTATTAGTTCACAATAAGCTTAACTGGCAATAGCTGATGAAATGTGCAGTTTCCTTGTTATTGCTTCCCTATGCTTTTTAACTATCTCCATTCACTGCTGCCCAAAGGCAGTAATTCTTTCAGTTGTGCAGATACAGGGTATTATGAAAAACCTGATGATTTGCTGTCCACGTGGATCTTCGTAAAGCTTTCCTGCAGCTTGGCTTAATGTGGGAATATATTCATGACTGATGTATAGTTAGAAGCTCTTGATAATAATAAAAGTCCTGCAAGAAATGCAAAGTCCTAATGTATTTAGCTAAAGATATTATTTTAGCACTGCACCTCTAAAAGAAGGATCAGTGTGATCCACAATTTTACAAAGAGTAGGTAAGAAGAAAAAAAGACAGGAATATATGTAAATATGCATACATACAGTGTTTCTTTGCAGACATTTCTGCAGGGAAAAAAGAAAACAACCAAAATTAAAAGCATTTATACAAAAACGTCTGCAAGTAGGACTGAATTTGTGATTGAGTAATCACCATGTGCAATTTGAGGAACTATTCAGAGACTGAATATGTAACATTAAGTTACAGAAAAAAGATTTCTCATTACTTACAGAATTAAGTTGGCTAGAATTTACTTCCATCTCTGAAAATGATGATTGGCTGCAAACACTTCTTAAGGCAAAGTTAAGGCTACCATGTTATGGAGCCGAAAAATATTCATAAGATCAAATACATTTACATTCTGAAGTGAGTCACAATCAATATTAATTTAAAATAATGCAAAAGTCCAAATATTCTGAGCTATGCCCAGGAGTTTTCTGGAAGAATTGTGGTTGTCCCAGGTCTAAAACACACTGATTTAGTACTATATATAAGATAATCCAATGATTAGGCAAACATCCAATTTACTTGTATGGATGTAGCACCTTCATCTTTAGTGACAATCCAAAGAATCATCTTTCAGATGCTCAGATAAAAGAAACATAAATAAGAGATGTTCCACAGAAGCCTCTTCTCTGTGCTTTTAGTTATGTAGTCCTAATTGCAGTCTTAATTTAGAAAATATTTGTAGTTGTGTTTAATATTTGGCTTTGAGAAAGTCTAACTGTACACCTATATGCTTTGCTGGATCCAGGCATTCATGTGTCAATAACTTCATGGAACAATATTTGTGGGCAACATGCTACCACTGTAGCATTACAACAGAAGAAAAAAATTCTCCTAAATACATTTTCTGTCTGTTAAGAATCATGAAACACAGTGAATTCCAACAATAAATTCCATTTGCAATACAGGCTTCCCTAAAAAATAACTACTAAGGACGGATGGAAAGAACAAATGTAACAGAAAAACATGATTTGCTTATCCCTAGAGTACTAATTTCCTAGCTCGCTTCCTGAATATATGTAACAGCATATATCTGGAATAAAGAGAAACAGAGACAGAGCAGAAAGAAACTAATTACATGAGGGAATATGAGTGAAATAAAGTAGCTTTTGGCTAGTTTGGTAAATGACGGGAAGTATTTAGGATTCAGAACTGTACAAAAGTCCAAAATGCTACAAAAAGTCACATGATGAGTGGCAAACCCTCAGAGAATGAACACAATTTTATAACACAGGAATGTGCAAACTTTATACAAGAACAGTGTAAATCTTGCCTGTTGACCAGTAGTTCAAATAACAGGACAATGTGATACAGGGGCAGCTCTTCGCAGGCAGCAATGTACCTGCTGTAAATAATAACCATGAAGCTACTCCTTCATCAGTGCAGCAAATTCCTGAGGACAAAATTATTTAAGGCAAAAGCTCCCAACCTCACCTGGCAGACCTGCAACTCTATATCATTTAAATCCTGGAGGAATGCAGAAATTCAACCAGTGTCAACATTTGTATCTCCAGGTTCAAAGCCAAACATGACAGGGCTGGTGGGATCTGAAATGTCAGGGTGGGAGAAAATATCTCCGTCTGTGGGCTGTGCAGAGGCTGTGAGTTTAGTGTCATGGTTTGTGGGAGTTGGGCAAGTGGAGGAGGGATGCAAGTTATCAAAAACTGTTTAGGAGAGGTAAGCTGTGTAGTATCAGGAGGGACAAAAAGGTGCTTCTACTCTATGATTCTGTGTTTGAAGCTGGGAGAAATGTAGCTGGGAATGGCAGGATGATACATGGGTGGGAAAGGTGATGGACCTTGATAGTATGAAACTTCATGCAGTTTTGTCATGTCAGCAAGAGCTTTTTCTGGTAAGAAGAAACAGCATTAGGAATGTGTCTGTGCACATCAGAAAAGGCTTTTAAATGCTTTGCCCATCCTGAAAGTTCATGTATTCTTCAGCAATTTTGCACCATCAGGCTTTTATCAAGACATTTTCTTTGAAATGTGCAGCAATTTCATGTTCTTTACACACATAGGCTTTTAATTTGCTACAGCACAGTATCTGGTGTTCATTTAAGAATTATGCATGGCCAAAATGAAGAAGGGGGAAAAAAAAGGCAACTTTGGCTTCAGAGGCATCTGAAGCCTGTAGATTGCTTCAGTATGAACAGCTATTTTATGTTTATAAATAGAAGCATATAAAAGACATTTTAAAAGGAAAATCATAATTGACCTACTCTTTAGGTCTTTTGATCTTTTAATTAATTGATCCCCTAATTATTGAAAACTGTAGCAGAACAAATGATAAACAGGTTGGTTTGGAGTATTTTTTGCTAAGCATTTTAATACACAGCAGTATGTGTATGTAGGAAAGCATTCTAGAGGATTATACCATGTATTGCTTTTTAAACAAAACACAGCTCTAAAGATTAATGTTTTCTGAATAACCAAGTACATATTTTGGAGCTGTCATTCTGTTGTGAGATTAGTGTGTGGATTAAAGTCCCTACCAGTGTACACAATGAAGTATAACAACATCAAAAGAATATCTCATAAAAACTGGGTTATAGATGAAGGGACAGCCTGAGATATGAACTTTGGTTTATGGTTCCAGCTCACATTACCTCTTAAACACGTTAAAATCTATTCTTTTCAAATACATTTAGAGACCCTGTTATATGTGTTGCATAGGCTTTAATCTTATCTATTCTCTTCTTAGGCAAAATATATCCTTCTATGTATGAAATTAGTTTTATTTAAGTAAGACAACATTAATCCTTCTTAACTTCCCATGAGATTATCCCTCAATAACTTCCCATGAGATTATCCCTCAATAACTTTCTGTGAGATTATCCTCCCTTTCTCTTTAGCAAATACATAAATCAGGGCCATTTACAGGATGAGAGATCAACAGCACAGGAGACACGACGGCAGCCATTGCATGTGGTAGTAGTTTCCTGTGTTCACAGGGGAAGTCTGGGGAAATCCCCACAAGTTTTATCAATTCCTTAGGAAGACTGTACAAAGCAATGAGTCATCTGCCAGAAGAGGGTCTTTCCAGCAAGAATTGAATTGTGCATCATTCTAAGCATGCAAACAACCAGATTCTGATATGAGTCATCTGGTGACATCTTTAGTGAAAACTGGTTCCAGAAGCCAAGTTCTAAGAATGACTTGGGTTTTTTTTTTTCTTTGTCAAGTCTTCCTCATTTGAGGAGTTTACCCATCATGAAAAACCACTGAAAGTGTTGAAACTTATCACAAAATAAGATGACCTCTTTTTTAAAAAAATGGTTTACATCCACAAATGCTTTTTTGTTTTTGTAAATAAACTAGTGTTTTTGTATTAACCAGAAAATCCATTTTATGTCTAGTCTAGTCTTTGTTTCATAATGAATTGAACACATAAGTATCTACCTGAACACATTTAAGTGAGACATGGTACTATGATTCACTCCACTGTTGTAGAAAGAAATTCATTCTCTGAACAGATTATGAAAAATCAAAATTACTAGAAAGGGTATATCTAAGAGAACTCATGGATCCTGTGGTGAATATTACAAGTTGAATTGTGTATTTGCAGCGGATCCTAAATTGTTTCAACAAATGCCTTTGGCAACACTTCTGCTGATCAAGACTTCATGATGGCCAGTATCCTGTCCTCTAGAAGAAAACTCAGTTTGAGACACTTCAAAGTTCTTCACCATGCACTCAGTTACATCTGGAACCAATACCAAGATGCTGAAAGTTATGTTTTTCCCCACTTCCAATGAACTTAAACATGAAAGGGCAAGCAGTTGTAGCTAAAGGATTGGGTTCATCTTTTCAGTCCCAGCCAGCTGATTGCCTCAACCCAGATGTGCAACCCTCACACCCTTTTCCTGACTCTCCTGCTCATCCCATGCATGGCAGCAACAGTTTTGCCACCTGCATGGCAGCCTCTGGAGAGCTGACAGGACTCCTTTCACACACAGTAGATGTGGATTCAAAAACCCTTTCATGCCAAATGGGGAGTTGACACTACATATCTGCATCATGAATAGATGTCTATAATGGCAGAAAAATGGGGAAGTCTTCCTCCACCTAAACAAACTAAACCAACCAACCAGCCAACCAACCAAACCAAGCAATCAAACAAACAAACAAAAAACCCAAAAAAACCCCCAAAAACCAACTTCAACAACAACAACAACAAAGAAAGATTCAACTCTGCTGTGTTTTTGCATGAACCATTTCCACCAGTGTGCATAACATGTTTCTGTTACTCCAGTCATGATGCTGTATTAGCTACATAGAAGCTGCTAGACACGTATGCCACAGGCAGTGATCCATAGCACTAGACCACTCATTGCCAAGTGTTGCTCTCCTAGCCTTCTGGGACCAGATCTCCCCAGAGCTGCTTTGTGGTGTCCACACAACAAACATCTGCCTCATAATGTCCTGGTCTTTTATGTTGGAAAACATGTGATGTACAACTTTTCACTTGACCCTGGAAAACCTGCAAGTTGTATGTCAATCTAGAGACAGCTTCCTAAAACAGTATTAGCAAAATACTGCTGTCTGATTTGGTCCTTTCATCTTGAGACTGGAGCATTACACATGAAGCTTTGGGAATTCATTGCTTTCCCATTGCCCCTTAGCACTTACCATTCTCTGTAACTCAGCAACCAAAGCAAGAAAACGCCTTCAGTTTTTCAGTTTCAGTCATTATTCTGACAAACCTGGAATAAGACTTCATCAGAAATGATCTTTCTAGCAGTAACCTTCAACTAGTAAATTATAAATATTTTTCAAGGAAATGTAGTGCATATTTCCCAACGGTCCTTCAGTTTCACTCTCTCTCTATGAATAGTAAACCAGTAAATCGATGATACATTTTCCCTAGACAGCAATAACTGTCACCCTGATAAAGCATCACAAAATTAGTACCTGCTAAGGATAGGCAAAAACTTGGAAGTACAGTATTTAAATGGAAAATTGCAGTGGCCCATCACCAACACTAAAGAGGCCTGTGCTATCAAAATTCCTTCCAGTGCTTGTTATTATGAAACTATTCTTTTGGGTACATGAAAGTGTGTGTGTTTTCCATTAATGCGCCAACAGGTTGACTGTGAGCATCTAGCTATCTAGCTGTTATGCAGTCTGTGCTGCCTATCTTAGTTTTTATGCGAGTTCAAAAAGCTTTCTGGTAGAGATTCACACCAGTGGCTTTTCCTCTGACCTCTTCCCATCTCATTTCTCATGAAGATAGCTTACAATGGCCAAAGATCATTTTTGCCAACTGTTGCCTTGGACAGCCACTGAAATCCAGGCACCAAGAACAGGACGTGTCTTTTATCCAGGTATAATGCAGCTATATTGAGATTTCAGAAAAAAGGATTTTAAAATTTCTCTTTTTTTACCCCATGTATCACAAGAGAAAGGTGAGCTAAAAGTGAAGGTAGGCCATATATTTCTTTAAGATTATATATCTCATTTATTTCAAGATTATTGTTCTTTGTTTGCTGTTTGTTAAGATTTTTGATCTAATGGCATTTCTATTACCATGCTGTTATCCTGAAAGTGCTTTGTCCTTATATTTGTTTGAGTTGAGTTATAGTTTTGTATGGTCAATTGAAGGCACCTACTGATTTCAGAGAGATTTAGTGTGTCCCTAGAAAGCTGGAAGTATTCATAAAGCAAAAATTAAATGTGCTAAAAATTGCTTACAAAGCCAAAAGCTCTGTTGTACAACATAATAGCTGGCAATAATAGTTATGAATTAGGAGTTTAGTAGCTAGATAATAGCTCCAGGAGTCAGCAAATGAAGTTCAGAACAGCACACCTTAGAGTCGACACTAAGCCACAAGAAAAAAATTCTGTTACTTTAATGACTAGAAACTAAATCCACAAAGAAATTCTCATGGAAAGATTCATTTCATGGAGGGTATGTATAAGTTATTTGCCTTGACTCATATGAACTGGGGAGAACTGGGCTTATTTATCATGCTCTTCATGTGATCCTTTCTGCTAGCTACCTTGACACAAGATGAATTGGACCTTAATAAAGTCCTCCTACTTTCTCAGCTGTCACTGTAAAGCTACTTGGATCTTTAGCTTATACCTAAGTGTCTCTTAGGACTTTCAGACTAGTCTTTGAAACAAAGCACTGAGAGCCAGGTTCTGATCTCACTGGTGTTTGAGTGACTCTAAAGATTTCTTAAAAACTTCAATAGATTTATTGAGAAATACATAAACAAGGGCAGAATCTGGAATGTCACTTCTTACCCCAAAGTAGATCAATATATACATCTCCATGAGTAAATGAACAGGAACATGCTAGACTGGAGTCCTGGCACACATTTGTCAATAATGTGCCATTTTCAGTAAATTCAGAATTGTTTGTCCTGTCCCAGCTAGGGAAAGCTCTGCAAATGGCCTGATGTACGGAGTAAGCCCAGAAAAAATCCCAATCAAGGTATGGAGAAAGCACATTTTCAAGAAGAGAGAAAGTTTATGTAGTGGTTGTGCTATTCTGTTTGTCCTCAGTCAGAAATCTATACTTTTCCAGTAGCAAATGGGTCAATATTGACAGGAAGTCCACGGCTCATATTCTTGACAAGCAAACTGTTGGTGCAGCTTTATAGGGTTCAAGGCAAATGATAGCATCTGGCAATTATGGTGGTGGTGGTGGTCTCACCTACATTCCTTACTCAATTCCCAGATAATATTGGAAATATAACTCATTGACAGTAGTTCCACCTTCCAAGTTATTTGTAGCAGTTAATCCTGAACTCTATTTCATTATGTTTTGGAATACTAGTAAGAGATTTATTAAAATTACTGTTATTGAAATCTATTTCCTCAAGCATGTTTGAAGGTTAATGATTTATCTGCTAGATATATCTTTCCCTTTGGCTTTGCAGGCAATAGAGAGCTATATATTTATTCTGTTCTCATGAGTAATTGTTTAATCAGTTTCTATACATTCTTAGTCTCCACCATAATTTTTCTGCTTTGAGTGCAAGCTACTATTTATGACTATTTATGATGTAGATAAAGAGGTTGCAATGGGTCACAGTTTGCAAGTTTCACACTGACAGAAGTTGACGTTCTGACAATCACTTATTGAAATATTTTGCCAAAGCAGGCTACAAATTCTTTAAATATTCTTCCTTCAGAGGCATTTTAATACTTATGGCAACATCATCAAAGGACTAACTGAGGAGGACACCTTTTAATTTAGATATCTGGAAAACTAAAATGGTGTTAAGCATATGCTTCCAGATAAATCTGAAGATTTCCTCTAGAAAGATATAATCAGTCAAACAACTGACTAATGTTACAACTGACTTTGGTGGTACAAGTTTAGTTTGATTAGCTTTCCCTGTATGCTGCACCCTCTTCTCTCAATGTCAATAATCCCTTCTTATGGTGGTTCTGCCTCATCGCTCAGCACTAGAATTTCAGGGACTTGTATATGAATTTCCCAGTGGAGGAGAAATCAAGGACTTTGTGTGAACAGACTTTGAAATTGGTTTATTTTGTCAGCACTCATAACCACAGACACATATGCACACAGCAGCCTTAAAGATGAGGACTGCAAACAACAGAAAGTGAGTCTCCCTCCCTGGAGCACTGTCTTTACAAAACCACCTGATATGCAGAGAATCTCTTAGTTTAGAAGATTTATTCAAATTCTAAACAGCGAAGGGAACTTCCCTCCTTCTTGCAAAGCACCTTTCCAAAGGGTATGGTCACAGCCAGAGTGGAACTCAACATAAAACTCATGGTACAATGTCTTCGCCCAAATCTGAGGATTTATTTGCAGGCTATGTGTAATAACGCCACCTACTGCCACCTGACAAATTTAATTTGTTTAGCTATAAAGTAATATGGTGATTATCTTTTTACAAAGTCCTCATATTTGTAGATTCATGATCGTAATTTTGAGAAGAAAGGGAATTCTTCAAGCCACATTGAAATAAACTCCGTTCATTAACTTAATGTCTCAAGACAACTTCTGATTAAACTGTCACACACATAGTCATAATACATAAATTCATGCAGTTATTCTGAAGTTAAAATAGATTCTTCACCAAAAATAAATACAGCATCAAATCTCAACTCTCTGACTAGAGATTTGCAAATTTATTAGGGTTCGGGTGCTAACTTTTCAGACTAAGAAAAAGGAAACCTGACTTACCCAGGTTAGTATGTCAGTATTTTCAGCAATACTTAAATCACATGTTGAATGAACAGATCTAACTAGAAGAAACATATAAGAAACTAATAGCAAATGATAATTTTTAGATTTATTTGAGCATAAGCATGAATCATGTAAATAAATCCTCACTTATTCTTTACTAATCACAGAGAACTATAACTCCATCTTTAATCATTCATAGTATTTATTGCTTCATTTTACATTCCTTTCATACTGAATTTATGAGTAAGGGGATTTTTTAAAATTAATTTTGTATCTTTGTGATCAAATTTTTAAGCTTGGTACACAAAATTCTGGGGTACATAGACATTCAGCAAAGCAGAATTCTTAGATGAATGCCTGGAGTGTTTGTAGTAATGCTGTACGTGGTTTCATAATTTACAATCATTTCAACAGTCATGGTTGGAGTAATGCATTACACTTTCACTACAATTCTAATTGCAGGTGCACATGCTCTGAAGCACAAATATTAAGTCTGAGAAATAAGTGTGCTAAATATGTATTTTACAAATCAGTCCTGACTGGAAAAATACAAATGGATTTTTATTCAGAACCATGATTTTACTAACACCAGAAAATGTACTAATCTCCTTTTACTCAGGAATACGAATGTGAATAACGTGCTTTCACAGGGCTCCCAGGAATTAAGTTCTCTTCCACCTTTTACAACACACAATTCAAACACACCCACGTATCATTCTGAGAGACACTGACCCATTATCCTGACCTAAAGTGGACACTATTTGATGCTGTTTATTCAGCATAAACAAATTTTGATTCAAACACATAGCAGGACACAGGTTTTCAACATCCTAACTGGCTGACAAAATGCTAGTCACCAGGGTGTGGTGGGTTTTTTGTGTTTTGTTTTGTTTTTTGGGGTTTTTTTAAGTTATTCCATTGTGTTTAAAACAATCCAACAGCACCTAAGAGGATGAGCAAAATAGAATTTTGTAACTTGTCTGGAGGTAGGAATGGGGCTTCAGTTTCCGTGTTTTGTTTAGGTGTTTGTTTTCAAAAAGAAAAAGCAAGATCATAGGAAAAGGAAGATATGAAACAAAAAGAGAGTAAGAAATTGGCAAATGTCAGATCTTTCCCTTCCCTTCCCTGTTGGTCGGTCAATAATCTAGACGTTCCCAGTTTGGGGGTAGAAACTGAGACATTTATTGTTCACTCGCGTTACAATATATAGAACCGAGGAGGGGGATATGTTAATAAGGAGGTAGGACATGTTAATGAGGGGGACAAGCTATGTTAACTAGGGCTTAGGAAATCCAGTCACTATATTTCATCA
>JAWWTY010000001.1:68236912-68473918 GCA_035222235.1 Margarornis squamiger | reverse complement strand
GGGGGGGAAGGGGGGTGAAAAGGCCCTGAAGGAGTTTTGCTGGACACCAGGCGTTTATCCAGGGTCAAACCATGACAGTTACTAACAGCAAGAAAACTGCTTTATTAAAGCTATATTTATATACAAGCAGATCATCAGGGACTTTGTCTTGCATGTCACTTCCTGAAGTAGTTGCAAACTGCATGGTGAGCTTCCTTAATTCGAGCCAGATAATTGCTTAAAATAGATAGGAAGCATTCAAGAGATAAGTAAATCCCCACCATATATGTGTAATTCTAAATCACAGCCCCAACAAAGCAAACACTGAGGTCAGTAACAACCTTTCCAGTGACACAAAAAAGTTTTACATTTGCCTGCCTGAGCTAGAAGAGCAGATATCTTTGTGAGCCTCCAACCCACAAGGTTTCATGCTTATATGGGCAAAATCAGAGGGACAAATAGCACAACTCACAGAGATCTAAGAGGAAGGTTATGGGGGACATTGCATTTATGGGATGGATCAGCCTCCCAAGGAGTCCCACTGTTCTCTCTCAGCATTACTGTGCATTGCAGGATAATCTGACAGTATTAGTTGTTAGGTCCCCATGTTTTATTTTTCTCCCACAACAAAGATCCAGTTTATTCCTCTTGCTCACTAACCAGAAAATAATATGGCTATAACACAGTAGCTGTTTGCTTGACCTGCTGATAAACATACACGGTTTGAAAACCACAGGTAACCCATGCCTGAGCTAAATAACTCAGTTTTATCGTGTCATTTGTGTTACCTTCCATCTGCTGCTACCTTAGAATGAAAATAGTGGAGATGGTGAGCTTGTAGTGCATTACTCAGCTCCTGAGTAAGTTGTCTTGAATCCAATGAATCTAGTGCAATTGTGTTTGTTTATATGTTCTCCGAATATGGCCACAAGCTATTAAATCAGGTGTCCCTAGGTGACTATAACAAACACAAACAGTGGGACTGTGTCTGCACAGAGTAGACTAAAATACTAAAATACTAAAATAAGCATCATGCTGAATTGAACCAACCAGCCTGAATTACTGCTAAGCCTAGGTGTATAATGAAGCAAGAGGGAATACAGAATTGCTCTTTGCCAAGTTGTTTTAGGGAATGGACTCCTAGACTCTACTGTCCTTTTGGAAATATAGCTACACTTGCACAAATTCTGTTCTGCATATGATGAGCAGGAAGCTTGGAAATGAAATGAAATATGTAGAGGTGCTCTGTGTTCTGTGAATGAGCAGGAACGAGCAGGAATACATATACAAATATAAATTTTTCATTAATTAAAATTCTAGACTCATAAATCAAACAAAATATTTTTCACAGATTCAGTTATATGGTATATTTTGGGGTTTTGTTATTATTTAAAAATTGTACGGGCCCAATGAAACCAACAGATAAAATCTGTTCCCATAAGGCTTGGATGGCACTTGTGATGCTTCTCACTAAATTGAAGAGAAGGATGCAATGGGTAAACTGTTAGATAGATAGGGAATCGATTGAATGGTCACATCCAGAGGGTAGTGGACAAAGTCTCAGAGTCCTGATGGATGTCGGTGGCAAGTGGTGTCCCTCGAGAGTCTGTAGTGGGACCACTGTTATTTAATATCTTCATTAATGACATTGACAGAAGGATCAAGAGCACCTTCAGCAGATTTGCAGATGACACCAATCTGAGTAGTGCAGCTGACACATCTGAGTGACATGGTGTCATCCAGAGGGACCTCAAAAAGCTTGAGAATTGGCCCATGGGAAGCTCATGTGGTTTAACAAGACCAAGTGCAAGGTGCTGCACCTGGGTCAGGGCAACGCCTGCTATCGTACAGGCTGGAGAGTGAATAGATGAAGAGCAGCCCTGCTGAGAAGGACTTGGGGGTGCTGGTGGATGAGAGGCTGGACATGACCCAGCAATGTGCACTTGCAGCCCAGAAAGCCAATTGTATCCTGGGCTGCACCAAAAGCAGCATGGCCAGCAGGTCAAGGGAGGCGATTCTGCACCTCTACACCATTCTGAGGAGACCCAGCTGGAGTGCTGCATCCAGCTCTGGAGTCCTCAGCACAAGTTAGACATGGATCTGTCTAGAGGAAAGTTATGAAGATGAGCAGGGGATTGGAGCATCTGTCCTATAAAGACAGGCTGAGAAACTTGGGATTGTTCAGCCTGGGGAAGAGAAGGCTTTGGGAAGACACCTCATTGCAGCCTTCCAGTACTTAAAGGAAGCTTGAAAAAAATAGGAACAAACTTTTTAAAAGGATCTGTTGCAATAGGTCAAGATGTAAAGCTTTTAAAGAAAAATAGGCAGATTTAGACTAGATATAAAGAACAATTTTTTTTTTATGATAAGGGTGGTAACTCTGGAAGTTGTTTCCCAGAGAGGTGGTAGATGCCCCATCCCTGGAAACATTCAAGGTCAGATTGGACTGGGTTCTGAGCACTCTGATCTAGTTGAAGATGTCACTGCTTGCTGCAGAGCTGGTCTAGATGACTTTTAAAGGTACCTTCCAAATCAAAGTATTCTACAATTCTGTGATTCTATGCTCATGTCTCGTGCAGGCTTCTCTTGATAAGTCCTGGACATGCAAAAATAGTTCTGCTCTTTTCTGCTACTCACGTATCATATGGAAATTCAGTTACTTCTAGTTTAAATTAGAAGATTGTCCTTGACAAATGACAATTTTTCGTACATATGGGTCCATTTTTCTCAAAGTGCCTCCTTTTACCTCTCCAGTGATGATTAGTCCTACAAAAATTGGTACTGCTGCATCATTGTTTTGTGTGTGAGTAATCATTTCTTCTTTAGTTAGTGTCTACAAAACCTGACCATGACTTTGAAAAATTTGACAATTGATACCTTTTTTTGAATTAATCTACAAATAATTTTGTGCTTGGAGTGGAGGGAGTATCATGAGATATGTGCACAAAAATGAAATGGCCAAATCACAACTATTATGAACCTAGAAAGCATCCCTGAGCTCAGTATCTTGTACAGCCAAAATAAGAAGCCATACAAATTCTCACACTGAGAACTCTCATACATTAGCAAGGTCCATGTGAAACCCTAATACACATAGAAAATATACATGATGAATACCTAACTTGGAAAGCTGAGAGAGGCAAAATTGTCTGGAAACTATAAAACTGGAATTTGCTTAGCCACATAAAATTTGAGCTGAATCAAAAAGACTTGGTGCCTCAAATCTGCTAAAGTTTACAGATGGTACAGCTTACTTTCCCTCTCCTGGAGTTGTAGTATCAAAGAATTTGAGCTACTATATCCACTTTTCATAGTTGATGTGGTAGGTACTGTCATATTCAGCATGTTTTTTTCAGCGACTGAGCCATCTGCAGAGAAATACTACAGAGATAGATAGAAGGGCCATGATCAGTATATAAAGGCAGCACTATCTTAATGTATTGATGTAAAAATTATTTTAATTGTCTGAAACATAGTCTCTTGCTGCTGTAGGAAATTCTGCCTAAAGCACCTATGAGTGTGGATGGAAGCTCTGGAATGTGTGTTCCACCCAGTAATTTTCCACTTACAAAACTGTCATTCATTACAACAATCACATCATGGTCAACACTCAGTACATGACAGAGGTTATTATTCATGGCTATAGCTACTCTTAGAGGTAACCAGAATGATAGAGAATCGACTTGTTCTGAAAAGAATGCAGGTAAATTACTTTTGGCCTGAAATTGTGTCAGGGGAGGTTAAGGTCAGGTATTAGGAAAAGGTTCTTCACCCAGAGGGTGGTTAGGCACTGGAACAGGCTCCCAAGGGAAGTGGTCACAGCACCAAGCCTGACAGACTTGAAGCATTTGGATGATACTGGCAGGCACATGGTGTGACTCTTGGGGGTGGTCCTGTGCAGGGCTAAGGGTTGGACTTGATCCTTGTGAGTCCCTTGCAGCTTAACATATTCTGTGATTCTGTGATAGTTTATTAGTATCTCTCATTTTCTAGATGATCTTGATGTGGGTTTTTTTGTTGTTGTTGTTTTGTTTTCTTTGTTTTTTTTTCCTTAAAAACTGACAAACAATACATAAAATAATGGTTTCTGCAATTGGAAATAAAGAGACAGAACATGTTTTGAAGGGATATTGTGAATGATAGAATCAGTTATTATCTACTCAGAAAGGAGATCCCATGTTCAATAGCTGACATAGCTAAAATAAAGAGGACCCTGAATTTGACTTCACTTTTACACTTCTATCTTGGTTACTAAAGGAGCTTGGGTTGAAGTTCAGCTGGGGCAGAATTTTGAGTAGGTGGTGAGATGATTAATTTTATGTACAGTCTCCAACTGTGAAAGCCAAAAATCAGTAAGAGGAGCATGAGTTCTGTCCTCCTCTCTCCTTTCTTCTGTCCTGCTTCATTCTTTCTTCCCACAGGTATACCTGCAAAACAGGTGACAGAGAGCCATTTAGTAGGCTATGTGTTCTTTGAAGGCTCTGCTTAATAAGGAAACCCACATCTTTCTGACTGTTCAGATTTAGCTTCAACCAAGCTAAATCATTTCCTTTCTTCTTCCACTGTGCTTTTTCTCATTTGCTTTTATGGCACTTCCCTTCTTCAAAGAACAGTCCCCTGCTGTGTTCACTGTTCTCTCTACTTTTCCCCCCTATTTCCCTCCCAATGTTTCTCCATTCATCTATTCACTTGCCTTTCATTTTCCCAGTACTGTACCCTTATGTACCTCCTGCTGTCTCTGATATCCTTTTACTTCTCCTCTGCTTCCTCAATAGATAGCAGATTATATACAACAGGTTTGTAAGAAAATATTCATTTAGACAGAAGTACTAAAAGACAAAGCATTCCTAAAATACTGAAAGCCCACTGGAAGACCTCCTTTTTAGTGTGAGATTTAGTACTGTGGCTAAAAATCCTTTTCCTTCATAAAAACATCTTTATTACACAGGAAAAAAAAATCCAGAAACAATGCTTAAATACTTAATATATACATTCCAAAACCATGATCTCATACATGAACTGTACAAATGTCATTCATTATTTAGGAGACCTTGAAAGTTCAGAAAGGCATTAATGCACAAGTTTCTGTCATCTCCCTATTACCCAAGTTCCAATTTACTTATGGCTGATCTCTTTTTTTACTCATTTGTTCTGTAAGGCAGGTCAGTGGTTTTTAATCTGTTTCTGACTTGCTACCAGAGAGGTTTCACAGATTCTTCGCCCTTTTTTCTTAATTTGGTAATATATTTGATTTATATTTAATATTTTTTGTTTATTAGATCTTGAGCTATTTTTTGTATTGTTACCACTGGCAGGAATATTCTTCTCCATCTATCATATTGCACTTGAACTCATTTTTGTTTCTTTCCCTTTCATTCCTATCTTAGTATAGGTTAAATGGGAGTAATTATAATGCAAATTTATTCATTAATATGCTAATTTTTAACCATACCTAGTATCATCCTCTCAAAAACTGACAGAAAATAGTTATAGGTTTACTGTATGACTTTGGTAGAGATCATGAAAAACTTTCTTCACTGGACTTTGCAGAAGCCTCACGAGGCTGCAGCTCGTATGAAATGATAATGACTTGGCTCTTATTAAATTCTTTCATTTTATGCTCTAAATAGATTGGTACCTAGTGCTGCGATTGAAGGAGTTGGGTGTGGAACTGGTTCTTTCCTGTGTTGATGGAGGATACAACCAAAATATAGTCAATTACTCTGTGATTCCCAGACACATACAAAATACCAGAAATAACAGGTAAGCAAAGAAATATTTTCAGTAAGTGCTATACACTTTCATCAACCATGTCTGAGAGTCTCTGTCATATCAGGAAACTTCTCTGGCAGACTGTTACTGTTCCTTCCTGCTGCTTCACATTCATGTAGTGATAGGAGATGTTTTAGGGTGTATAAATATGAATCAAACCTAGGAGATCTGATTTTTTTGAACCCACTCCCACATATCCTTGTTTTCCATCAGAGATGGACTGTTCATAATCAGGTAACAAGTATTAGCTCAATATTTGTTTCATTGGGTGTTTGGACTGCCTGCCTACAGCTCAGTGCTATATGAAAGGCAAGAGTCTACAGCCCGCATATACACGCTTATGCCAGGTACCACATGGATTTCTATAGTCCAGTCTTAAAACACTCTTTTCCTTCTGAGGAAAGAGCAGGATACTGTTGAAGCCAAAATTCAAACATTAATTTTTCTGGATACTGTCTTTAGAAAGCATCAAGTTACATTTGTTGACATTTCCATCACGGAATACTATCAGTTGAAGATTGATGGCCTTCAGGCCTCTGGAGATCTGTGAAGTAAACTGTGATGGTAGTTCTTTACAAAAAATACTTAAAACCTTGGAGATGAAAGCAGCTTTAGTGCTTGTCTCTACTTTGGCATCAGCAGAACTGGGGATCAGCAGAGGCAAAGCGAGCCATCAGTCAGCAGGAAGAAAATACTGATGAGAAACAGAGCAAATAACTCCAGAGGAGAAAATAACAGAGCAGAGGCTGGATGCAGAGATAAAGGACAAGGGATGCTGGAGGGATGAGGGAAACTAGAGGATGGAGAGGGGAATCTCCTTATTTAGCTCTGGAATATGAAAAAAAGAGTGGCATGCCTGCATTAGGCAGATGGATTCCATGCCTCAGGTTTCCAAAATTTAGTAAGTATTTAGTAAGTTCTCTAGTTTGGCAACAGTAGATGTCTGAAAGCCTCAGTGGTGACCATTTTTACCCAAGTTTAGACTCCTGAGCTGTTGGTTACAAGTGGCAAACAGGATTTTTCTCCATTGACAGACAGTAAAGGGAACATGGACATTTACTTCATTAAGGACCTAAAATTTCACTGCAAGTTATGTGCGAAAGTTAAGCTGACAGACTGTCACCCAATGGCATTTTAAACAGAATCTACCTAGCAGGTTTGAATTCCCTTGCTCAAAGTTGAGATCATCTCTTTTTTTTTTTGAAGACACAGAGAGGAAGGCAAATATTCCTAAATTTCTTCAGTAAAAGTGACTTGTTAGGTCCCAGATATCAGCTTTCATCTCAGCTGCTGTCTATTATTAGCACACGTTACTCTGGGGTGAAATGCTAGGATTACACTATCAAATGTGTAAAGAGTATGAGGGAAGGCATCATGTGGTTTCTTTAACTCAAAATTATCAGCAGTACTAAATGAGAAGGATTCCTGCAGTGATTAACAAAGGATGCTCTTTACTGTGGTAGAGGAACCTCAGTCCCAGCTTCACAAATCCTAGATCTCACTAGCCTGGCTTCCTATTTTGCAGATGGCTCCCTTTCAGTCAGGTGTCAAATAACTATTCCTCTTCCCAAGGCTATGTGAGTTGAGGTTATACAGTTCATGCCAGTCACCGTAAGGGGAGAAGATTAGAAAAGGTGATGGTACCG
This sequence comes from Margarornis squamiger, assembly GCA_035222235.1. Classification (NCBI taxonomy): domain Eukaryota; kingdom Metazoa; phylum Chordata; class Aves; order Passeriformes; family Furnariidae; genus Margarornis; species Margarornis squamiger. Next base: position 68,466,521 of record JAWWTY010000001.1, on the reverse strand, counting down.
AACACTAGGAGCTCAGTAAACAAAGCCTATGCTTTGTCCTGTATATGTTGCTAAGGTAATTTCTCTCCTGTCTGTAGGAAGTTCTGGCTCACTTTTCACTAAAGAGGAATAAAATTCCTATGAGCGGTCTTTGTCTCTATTCCCAAATTTTTCCCTAAATGTTTCCAGTGACTCACATCAATACAAATTACTGTGATAAATATCAAACAGCCATTGTAAGAACTTGCAAGTATTGAAGGCATGATAACAAAGCAAATCTATTTACCTCTGAAGTTTACTGCACAATCAAATTTGATTAGTTATAGAAGACCACTCCTATTGTTCTGAAAATTTAAGGTGTTTGTAACATATTGTGCAAAACTGCACTAAACTTGTGTTATAAAATACCACACAGATAAATCAAAACTAAATTAGGCAGGTCTGAAAACTCCTTTCATTACAATAAATTAAAATTAATCATTACTTTTAGATTAACATTTTTCTCAGTGTATTTTAAAAATCACTAACAACCCTTTTCCTGTTAAAGCTGTCTCTGCTTCCAGGTTCTTATTGTCATTGAAAAAGTGCAGATAAAGCAGGTGATAAGATAGAGGTAGTCACACTTTTTTCAGACAACCAGTCCACTACTGTGAAAAATTATGAAAGAATGTAGCTTTTTGCTTGTTGTTAGAAGTAAAGCTCCCATCATATTCCATCCACATCCTGGCTGTATCTTCTTTGTCCATGAGAAATAATGTGTGAAAAACAAGTCTATGAAGTTGAAAGAGTAGATGCCATAGGCTGAGTGGGAACTGAGGAGTTTGTCTGAGAGGAATGGTAACATCCTCCTTTGTCCTCCTGTATTCTCCTGGAAACCACAATATCTGCATGTAGTCTGATCATGTATCATAGATACAGAAAGCATATATTAATGGAAATTTCTGATAGTATAACGTAAATGTAGTCATGGCCAAAAGATGCACTTCTATATAGCACAACCTAACAAATTCTATTTGTTTTCTAGGTTTTTACTAACTTATGATTGTTTGCATGTTCAATTATTTATCTTAGTAAAGAAAAATGTTAAAGTTACATCAACAATGAATGCATCTATCTTTTCTAACTGTCTGCTATATACAAAAAAAGTTCACCTGTATTTGAAAAACAACAGATTTAAATAAGGTAGGTAAGCAGTTGGAATAGATAATGAAGCATGAAAGGGATTTACAAATCTATTTAAAGTCAAGTGAAAGAAAATAGGATGTTATTTATTTATATATTTATTTATTTGGAGAAGAGTTTATATTTTAAAATATAAATTTTGGGGATTTGAAGAAAAAACTACAAGAGATTATTTTTCAATACAGTTTTTATGTCTTATCTTGATATGCCTTTAAAAACCTGTTTGAACAAGAAAACTACATATGCATACAGTTTAAACCTCTGAATGTGAATTGTCTCAATGCAGTTCAAAGATAAATGAAGCAAGTAATATGAAAAATGAAAGGAGCATCTAGAAAAAACCCATTGTACAACAATGATGCAAGTGGGCTTGGGGTGGGATATTTTTGTGATGAATATATGGAAAGTAATTCCTTGAAGCAATTAATAGTAGTCTGTACAGGGAAGGTGACCAACGATAAAGTCAGACAGACCAACTGGAACAGAAAGAGACATGGTCATTTAGCATAAATTCATTTATTGACCCGTAAGTGAAGGAGAGACACTTGCCATAGCATGCTTACATGCATCATTTTAGTTCACACGGGGAAAGAAAAAACAAATTTTCTTCGTCTTATAGCTGCCAATATTTTGTTGCCATGTTTCAGAATACATTGCTTCTATGTGCCTATCAGAGCAGCAGTTATCCCCAGTTTATCACTGTGAAGAGGGGTCGTGCTTTTCAGGTTAGTGTATTTTAGGGTTTGGGCTAGGGTTAGGGTTCGGTTTATGGTTAGTTTTACGGGTAAGGGGAGTATGTGGTTGTGTTCTTTATTGGTAGTGCTTATTAGCGGTAGTGGTAATTGTGGGTTGTGGTTATTAAGGTAGCACTAATTAGGAGTTGTGTTTTTCGGGTTAGTGGATTTTAGGGTTTGGGCTTGGGTTAGGGTTCGGTTTATGGTTAGTCTTACGGGTAAGGGGAATATGTGCTTGTGTTCATTATTGGTAGTTGTTATTTGCAATAGTGATAATTGTGAGTTGTGGTTATTAAGGTAGCAGTAATTAGGGGTAGAGGTTTTTCGGGTTTGTGGTTTTAGGGTTAGCGTTTGGGCTAGGGTTAGGGTTAGGTTTATGGTTGGTATTAGGGGTAAGTTTAATATGTGGTTGTGTTCATTAGTGGTAGTGGTTATTAGAGGTAACGGTAATTATGGGTTGTTGTTATGAAGGTGGTAGCAGTAAATAGGTGTAGAGGATTTTCGGGATAGTGGATTTTAGGGTTTCGGCTAGGGTTAGGGTTTAGTTTAAGGTTAGTGTTAGGGGTGAGGTTTATATGTGGTTGTGTTCATTATTGGTTGTGGTTATTAGCGGTAGTGATAATTGTGGGTTGTGATTATTAAGGTAACAGTAATTAGGGGTCCTGTTTTTCGGGTTAGTGGATTTTCTGGTAAGGTCTAGTTTCACATCTGACAGCCGGCACGTTTCTAACAGTACTTTGAAGAATGATTCACATCAAACCTGTACAAGATTAGTCAGCTTGACAAATTCAGCCCATCTACTCAGTGAGTGTCCGAGGCTTAGACCTCTAAAACTCAGGGCTTATAAACTGTCGTCAATCTTAGAGTGAAGGTCATAAATCTTCCAGGGCGGTAGAAGCTGCAGTTTATTTGATAGCTACAAGTCACTGAGGACTACATCAAACTCTGAGTCAAAGACTCATGTTCTTCCAGGGTAGGACTTGGACCAAATCCAAAATCTTACTGTGTAGTTTAATTGAATGAATGAAACAATGTTGATTTGCCAGCTGTTATATTAGAACCCAGGCTTTTAATTCCTTGCTCACAAATTACTCTCTGCATGCAGGCGGGACTAAAGGACTGTTCCATTTAACACCCAGTAATTCAGAGCCTGTAGGGAGTTTTGTTGCACACGATGTTAACAGTGGGCATCAATAGCAAAATATTCCCTATTACGTAAATGAAACCTTCAGAACTTTTAAAAAGTAACATAGTTTTCAGACTACCAATTCTGCAAGGAAATGTGTGCAAAGCAGACATGTATGCATACGTATGTTACATTGAGATACTTTAGTCTGGTCTTGGACTGCTAAGACTTGTCTTCCATTAGTCTATTCCAATTTTGAATTCAAAAAGTATAAACCCAAAATTCTCTTGCCTTCTCCCAATCCAGTATCATGAGTTATAACAGCCTGTGCCCAGCCTGGCATCTTTTAAAATGAGCACTCTGAATTTCTGAAAATGTGACAGAACTTGAAAAAAATTTGGGTAGGCAAATAAACACAGCTTGAAGGCAGATAATGGTGTTGAAATGTAGCTGTCATTTCCAAATGCAAAGATTTGAAAATAATTCTTCACTTACCTGTCAGGATGATTTAGATGAAAGGAGGGAATAATTGTTGATTCTTCAGTAAGTGAAGACCTGAGAAAAAGTCTGGGCTCTTAGTTTTTTAGTCTATTCTAAGAATGCAGCATCAAAGAGTAGAAGAGAACTCTAGAAATTAGATATTTTAGCTGCATGGGCAGTCATTTGGATCTCGAATAACTGACTGCAAGTTGAGGTCCTGAAGACCACCATTCAGTCATCAATGCCCCATTATTTAGACAATATGTGATAATCAAATTCCCTTTCACAGCTGAATATGGCTAGATACAACACTGTGTAAAGTCTGAATCAAGGTAAAGAAGGAAACTCATTGCAAAGATACATATGTAATATCATCATGGTTCTTAAATTATTAAAATTGACACTTTTAAAAAGAGGAAGATACCATGTTCTCAACAAAAAAAAGTCTAATAGAGGAATAGTAAAGTTCATTTGCATGTGTTAGCATGTTAGGATAAGCAAACTGGTCCAAAATTATTTTCATTTTCCATTGCACCTTACCTGGAACCAAAATATGCCAGTGGTCAAACATTCAAATCTAGGTCTGTTGCATTATTTACAAAGCATTAGGTGACAGTTTTAAAGCCAACTTCTAAACACATAATCCACACATTTGACTGCAGGAATCACAGAATCAAAGAATATACTGAGTTGAAAGGGACCCACAAGGATCATGGAGTCCAAGCCTTAGCTCTGCACAGGACCATTCCCAAGAGTCACACCATGTTCCTGAGAGTATCATCCAAACACTTCTTGAACTCTATCAGGCTTGGTGCTGTGACCACTTCCCTGGAGAGCCTGTTCCAGTGCCCAGACTCTTTCTAATATCCAAACTAACCTTCCCTGACACAACTTCAGGCCATTCTTTCAGGTCCTGTCACTGGTTACCACAGAGAAGAGAGCAGTGCCTGTTCCTGCTCTTCCCCTCACAAGGAAGTTGTAGACTCAGTCTTCTCTTCTCCAATCTGAACAGACCAAGTGCCCTCAGCCACTCCTCATACAGTTTTCCCTACAGGCCCTTCACCATCTTCGCTGCTCTCCTTTGGACACTCTCTAAGAACTTACTGTCTTATATAGCAGTGCCCAAAACTACACACAGTATCCAAGGTGAGGCCGCCCCAGTGCAGAGCAGAGCAGGACAATCCCCTCCCTTGACCGGCTGGTGATGCTGTGCCTGATGCGCCCCCAGGACACAGTTGGCCCTCCTGGCTGCCAGGGCACTGCTGACTCTTATTCAACTTGCCATCGACCAGAACCGCCAGGTCCCTTTCCATGGCACTGCTTTCCAGCATCTCATTCTCCAGTCTGTACAAACAACCAGGGTCACCCCATCCCAGGTTCAGAATCTGGCGCTTCCCCTTGTTGAACTTCATATGGTTGGTGATTGCCCAGTGTTCTAATTTGTCCAGGTCTCTCTTCAGGGCCACTCTGCCTTCAAGGGAGTCAACAGCTCCTCCCAAATATTAAGTTTGCAATACAGACAAAACCCAGGATGAAGATTTTACGCCATTTAGTGAAATATCACTTTTTGTGTTATCAGTGCAACATGTGCATTATGATGCAGTACTGAATTTCTTATCATTTAAAAAAAAAAAAAAGAACAACACTCTTCTTCATGGAGTAGATGATGTGGTCATCACACCTATTCATTAATTTATATTCTTCTTGACATCTGTTCCTGTCAGTTCTCATGCATCGTATACTGCTGAAAAGACAATTATTTTTGTTCCTGGTAGGCCAGGAGGTCTTCAAAGATATCAGCAGACTGATTCTCATGACTATTACTGTCTCTGTTTTACAGAGAACTTTAGCAAAGAAGTACAGTGGAAATTATGGATCCTCTTAGGAGTATTGCATATAGTGCTGGATACTTTCTATGCAACTGAATCCTGTTCTAGATCTCCAATATGAATGCTACAGTGGGAATTTAGACATTTAACACACCTACAGACACATACTTCCAGATGCTACCACATAAATAATCTGAAACATGTTGAAAATATGTACTGCTGCCTTGAGCCAGTGAGCAAGTCTCTTATTTATGTAAGGCTAACTTGGCACTCTGAGCCTGGGCAGGAAGGCAACAAAGCCTTCTGTTCTAGCTGAAAGGGAGAGGTTTTGTGGTCTCCCTCTGGTTTTGAAGACCCTTTCTGAAGATTCATTTGAAATAACAGCACCTCTTTCTAGAAGCAGTAATTGCTTTTAGTACCTCTTCTGTGTGTCTATAAAACATTTGTAGCATCCTGGCATACTCAGGCTTATTTCTTTCTGGAAATAGAAAGGCATCTTTCTATGTGGATATTTTGGGTACAAATGGTACAACTGCAAAATCAAGCCACACAGAAATCCCAAAATTAATTCTGCTTTTTCAAGGCTTTAGAAGATACAGTCTAGGAAACAGGAAACTAGAAGATCTACTTTGCTTTCAGATTTACTTAAATTGACTTGGGCAAGTCACATAGGAAAAAGACCCCCACCAATTTATCTGCCTTTAAAATGGAGAAAATAGCAAAATCTTTTACAAAATAATTCTTCTTACAGTGACATGATCACCTTCCAGCCTGAGCACTGAAGGAGGCAGGACTCTAATAACATTTTTCTTCTCACATGTAGAGGTTGGAATGTCCTCCTTTGTGATTTGGTCTTCCTCACTATCTTTTAAGGACCACCTGGACGCACTGCTTTCTCCTGACAGAATGCAGCACGAGCAATCTGTTAATATATATACATATACATATTACAACTTCAAAACCATCAAGAGCATTACTGGATGCCAAGTATTATTAATTAGGAGGTATCACAGATTATTTTGGCAGTACAGACCCTTGGAAATTAAAGTCAAAGTGGAACTACAACACCAGTGGGCAATAACATTCTCATGCCCATGGTCTCAAACATCCCTGGATACCAATAGGAATAACAATGAGGAACACCATCTGCTGAAATAAGCTCTTCATTCATGCTTGGCAGACCTGCAAAAAAGGAGGGGGAAGGAAGGGGTGTGGAGAGGCTTTAGCCAAAATTTGCAACTAGATAAAGGTAAGCACAGCAGAGGCTGTCTGCACATCCTTCATGGGATTTTTTTTGCCCAGCCGCTATTTTTCAGCAGAGACTAGAAGCCATCATTCAAGGAACCCACTGAAATAAGCCTAGTATTTTCAGCAGTCAGGTGTTAACAACACATAAATACATGCTGTTGTGAAATAAATTGAGATTCTAACAGAACCCAACTGCAATAATTGAGATGGAACTAATACCTTTTGTGATTTCTGCAGGGTAGGCTAAATTAAATGCTTTACAGAGAAGAGATGGTGTATCAGAAGTGTTTTTTTCCTATAGAAGCACATAATTTCAGAACTCCATCATTTTAAACATTAGTCCCTGGAACACTAATAGTTGAGTTCACAAGTACTTAGCACAGCTGATTTGTCACCTGAAAAGCAAAAGAAAGCTCCTATTGAACGTGTTTTCAATTACCAGCAATATAAAGCAGATTTACAGAACATCTTATAGTTTTACAAAGGGTTTCAAATGAACACACAACACTGAGACTGTACTTCAGTAAACATGATTTTTTCCATTATTAGTAAAAGTTTGCAGCCTTTGTGCTGAGCTGATAGCTTAGGGTCTAAGAATTTTTTGGCCTTACCTTTGCCTGAGCTGACCTTAGCTTGCTTTATAACTGTGCTGTGGTCAACTGGCTAATGCTTGTCCTCTTGTAACTTTATTTGTGGGAATACTGCATGTGGCAAAGGCATGACAAAACTTAGTAATCGTCATGGGACAAGCAACAGCCCCTTGTGTAAGGTAGGGCAGGCAGAGGCTGCTGTTCAGCTTTTACACTTCTTGGTGGTAAGTATGTGAAATAACACCAGGCAGACACAAATAATTTTAAGACTATTATTGGTGAGACATCTCTGTATTAATTTGAACAATGAGCACATATTTTTGTAGCAAGGTTAATTTTGACTGTTAAAATATTAATTTGACTAAGAGTAAATACTTAGTTTCAGGTATATGATATATTCCCTTCCGCTCATAGCAACATTTGCAGTGTATTAAATGGAATTTACTATCAATTCTATGCACTTCTGGAACAGCACTATAAACACAATTATGAACACGTGAATAAATTTCTGCTGAATAAGCCAGAACATGCAACATGAATTTTATGTTAGATTCATGCTATTATGCTGGCTTTGTGTCAACTGTGAAAAGACAGAAGACATGCAATAAAGTCTGCTAATAGCATCAAGTTAACATACTAGAAGTTCTGCATTAATTTGAGCCAGCACAGAAAGATTGTATGGGATCAGCACTTTGCTTCTTGCAGCTGCAACAGTTTGATCTGGTACCAGGAATCTGAAGACAGGCTTTCCTGTATCATAAAACCATGGCCTTAGAAACTCTGGTGTTGCAGTTTTGATTGATATCCTATCTTACTGCTTTACATTTCATGTAGGCTCTAGGATGTTCATGAGACAGAGAATGCTCCTTCAGTTTCAGTAAGTAGGGGATACTGCGATGAACGTGCTGATTCTTTTTTTCCTGATGCTTTTGTCAGTCACCGTATCTTCCCTTCTTTCTCTCTTCTCCCTTCCATCTCTGTTTATCATTCTCCGTGATTTTCTCCTTTCTAGCTTTGTTCTTCACTACTTATCTCTTGGTTACTTTTCTCCTTTTCCCTTGCCTTACCTGCCTTTTGATGAGTCTCTCTGCTCTGGCTTTCCTATAACCCACTCCACCCCTCCTTCTTGCTGATCTCTCTCCACTTGCTGAGCTCTGCAGGCTGATCATCAGCACTCCTTTGCTGAGGAACTGGGTGATGGACTAGAATGCTGGTTCCCACTTTGAATGAGGCATTCATGTTTGTGGAAATAATTGTTGTGTGGATAGCATTGCTTTGACCACAAAGGAGTAAGTGGTGCTAGTAGTTTAACACTTTTAATTTACATTAAATAAGCAAATGGGAGGTAAATAATGGAATTTAGCATAATGAATATAAATACATTGTAATTTGATGATGTCCAATAAGTACCTGAGAAAAAAAAAGTAGTGATTATTTGAGAGAGGTCAGGCTGGCATTATAAAAATGTAGTCATTTGAAATTAAAAATAGGGAGACTAATAATAAAAAGATAAGAAAATAAATAAGATATTGTGGAGCAGTGAAGGAACTCTCAGTTTGCAAAAGCCCATAATCAGACAAATCAAGCTTACCTGTTCAGGGATGGAAATTACACCCAGAAAAAATGGTTAAAAATTAAAAAATCAAATCAACAGGAAACAAATTGCAACTGTATTAGGTCAGAGTGGAATACTGACCTTCTAAAAGCTCTCGTTGCCCTTTTCACATACTGTTGTATATACTACTTCTCACAGGATGATTTTTTGTTACCTCCATGAAGTGAGCTGATGACTTTGATCCAGAATGTAAAGCAAAGTCAAAACATACAAGAAATTAACATGAATGTCAAGAAGAAATAATGATCTTGGTTGTTTCAATGAGAGTTAAAAGGAGCTTTTTCTCCTTGCAATTGTCTCACAAGAGAAGAATGGCCTTTTAGGATTGCTGATATATCCGGAGGGCTAACAGGGTGAGACTGCCACATCAGCAGCAGAGAACAATAAAATAATGCAATGCTAGTTGAAAATGTAAAATAGAAAAGATCTTTTAGAGGGTAAACCTTCATTAATATGAAAGAAGATTGTATGTCTCAAGGGGATCATTTCATACTTTGTCTGTGACTGCCAAAGTACAGAAAGTACTCAGGGACTTTAATTTCATCCATCTCTTCCTTTAGCAGTCACTGAGCATTCAAATCACCCCTCCCCTTTCTTGAGCTGTTTAATCCAGATCATAACTAGACAATTTTATTGCTGCCTTAATCTCTCAAGTTTCAGTATGAGATGTACATAGACTTGTTTCTGGAGCACCCCATTCCAGCAGACTCCTGAGACCCAACAAGGAGACATTGCTTTCCATTATAGCCTGGGAGAAATACAGACAGAAACAAAGGTAACTCAGGTCTTAAATTGGCTAATTCTCTTCTAGGATTGCTCAGTGAAAAATTACAGGAGACAGTACCCCTAATTATTGTTCCTAGTAGGACAAATTAGGGATCAAGAAGGACCTAAAATAAATGTTAACCTGTGCAAAGACATGTCAAATAAACAACAGTCCTGGCAGATTCTGCATTCTAGCCTGCTGGGAGATATAGGCTCACACAACAGGAGGACACAGAGGGATGTGTTGTCTTAAGACCAATTCAAAGCATGTTTAAGTAGATGAACTTTGATTGATTTCAGTGGGTTTTAGCCTCTGCTTCCCTATGACCTGTCTACAGATGTCAGCCATCGCGTCTCACTTGTAGGAATAAGTGAGGCGTGATGGCCTGTCCAACCAGCAGACATTGCCTGTTATGGCTGACATCACTTGTCATGGGTAAAATGTGTTTGTCTATGAATTTTGTGCTTGCATGTTCTGTTCACTTTCGCGTTGAACTTATATCCTGCTTGTAATCCTCAGCAGTATATACATGCTGTGTGAGATGTCTGCATATTCTACTGACCGTTCTCAAAGGCAAGAAGCAGCTGCACTGCTGCATCCATACTAGCAGCTTCAGTCTGGGTTTTACATCTGCTTACATCTTGCCAATCACTTTTCATTACTCTTCCAAGGAGAAACCCCTAACAGCATGCCTTATTCAAAACCAAATTATCACTGTTTGGATCACAAATGGTTTACTGAGCTTGTATAAAACCTTGTGCTTGTGGAGCGCACAGCAGAAGAACAGGGAGAGAGGAAAGTAAATGCTTCACTAATTTATTTCTTCCAAGTCTTCACACAGGTTTGACATAGAAAAGAAAGTAAGTGGAAGTCAAGAAACATGGATAATACCAAGCATTGTGCAATGTTAAATAGAAATATTTGAGCTAAAAAAGGCACTAGGAAATTGAATCATAATTCTGTTAGTGTGGTACTTTTCCTGGCCCAATTCATCCTGATGACAAGTACAAATGTAAGAGCACAGAGAGAGCTTTGGTCTTGCACAGTTCTATTAGTTCAGATACGCAATATATACATGTGTGGTGGTGCATCTCTCCACCCCCCATAGTCATGGATTATTTTGATTGTCCTTTTTATCAAATTTAAGCTCTGGTAGGAGTTTTCTGCTTGCATACATACTGTTCTATTGATTCCCTTCGAATTTAATTTTACCTGGCCATTTGTAAGAGAGTGTCCCCACTGCAGTCCTTTCCCTTCTCTGTCACTCAGACTCATCTTAGACCCATGCAGTCAGTCCCATTTCTCCAATTTTTAATAAAAGTGAAAGCCTCCTTGTCTGAACAGCTCTTTTCTCCCCATTTAAACCATCAGGACCACCTCCTGAGCCCACAGCCATGTGGTAACTTTTTGAGCACCTCCCTTTTAGCAATGCTGAATCTTGAGTGCACAGACTTTTTGCCAGTTTTTGCTTTTGTCTAGCTCCTCATCCAGGGTTCTTCTACACCCACAACCCTCTTCCCTGCCTCTCAACCTTACCTCAGTGTCAGGTCATATTTACCTGCCCTGTTACATTTGTCCTTTGGCCCACTGACTCCCAAATTGACTCTTCTCATCCAGATGCCCAATCAATTTGCAGTAACTTTTTTTTCTTTTTTTTTTTTCTCCACAGCAGACTTTAATTTCCTTTTTCTATATTACCTCTTCCACTTTCACACTCAGTCTCTTACCTTGACAAACACATTATTCCAATCCTCACTTCCAGTCCCATTTTCTCCACAGCCTTCAATACAAGTTTCCACCATCCACAACCTCCCAACTCATCCCATGACCCAGGCCGTGTTCCCATGTGCTATTCTATTCCATGGTCATCCCTGCTTTCCCATGCTATTCTCACTTTTTGGCATATGAATAAATTACTGTCTTTTTCAAGATTTCTTAGGCCCAGCAAGAAAATTGCTACCAAATGCACAGGAGAGAAAAGATCCATAAGGTCTGAAACCTGGAGACTTGGCACAATAAGTCAGAACTACAATTTTAGGCATAGTTTCATTCAACCACATGCCAAACCTGCTACGGCTGGGATTTTGGGAGACTTTACCCTGGAAAGCTGTAGCAAGAGGATAGCTGTAGAACATAAGCTAACTGTGGCATTTCAAAGGCCAAAGCTGAGCAGCTTTTTCCATAGAGAGGAAAGGCACATGCCTGCCAAAACACAGAAAGGCATATGTGCATGATCGGTCTTTTTAAAAAAAACAAACCCCAGGCTGAATCTTTAACATTAGGAAAAAAATGAATTTTTCTATTCCATTATTGTTACCAAATAATTTAAAAGTTCTTTTAAAAATAAATAAATCTACTGGGGAGAAACAGACTATGAGCATGGAAAATTCTAGTTGAAAACAGCTGTATCAAGGAAGACTTGTAAGCAGTTGAAAAAAAGTCTTCTCATAGGAAGCATGAGGCATACTGATTGCTAGCTGACAATAACAGCTCCAAATCTACTACTTTTCTGATTTTTTTTTAATTATTATTTGTCCCTAAATGTATAAAAGACTCTGATAACAAGAAGGTGTGAGAGGCACACTTAACTCCTAGCCTTTCAGAAATGACTGAGGAGGACTGACTAAAGCAGAAGGTAAGATTTTTTTTTTTTGTAAGAGTATTGATGAGATAAACCTCATACTGAGTGTAATCTGGAAATCTGGAGATGTTCAAATAACTTTCAAAACAAAAATGAGAATTAGAGGAGGAAATACTGTTCCAAAGCCTGCTCATTGATTTAAGGATTTTTGGTGCCAGTAGGAATAATAACAATGAAAACCATCTGCCATTCTCTGCAATGAATTCTTTATCTATCCTTGAAAGGCTTGTGCAGAGATGGGAAGCTGTGTATGAGACTGTAGACAAAACAAGGTGTGTATGGCAGTTGTTTGGAGGGTTCCACTCCCAGGAATTCTATTGCCATATAGTTAAGACCTTTCCAGGGACTGGAGAGCAGCTTCTTGTCGAGCTACTGTCATCAGAGCTAACAATACATTTCTTTTGGTTTACTTCATAAGCCATTAGTTAAAAATAAAAGTAAGATTCTGAAAAGTATGAGGGATCATAATAATTTAATAGATACTGACCTAAATATAAATTGATGAATAAACAGAAAATTGATAGAGGATATATCAGATTATCCTCTTGTGGAAAATTCCATAAATCCCTGATATCAGCTGTTTTTTTATTGTATGCGTTGTCTCATCCAAATCAGGCTTTTCCATGCTCACAGCGGTTATGATTTCTAAATATTTTTCACAAAGTTGTAGCATACAGTACATTTAGGAATGCTCTATTTGCATTCACATGGAAAGAGATTTGACCATACAGGCAGAATGGGTAGAAGGGTGCTGCACAAACCAAAGGGTAATAATAACTGAATATGATTTTATTAGGGCAGCTGAGGTAACCTTTCCACCACTCCCCCATAGTTATTCACATGTTGAATAGATTAACAGCTTCTATTCACCACCAGTAATCATATAACGGTAGTGTGGATTAATAAATAGAGTTTTTGCCAATAGTCACACAGGACCACAGGCTTGGCATAGAACTGACAGAGGAGAGATTCACTACTTCTCTGAGTTTGAGGTAGTTTCACCAATAGTCAATGGACTAATGCCTGACTTGTAGCTTCTGGGAATACTGTGTTGTAAAGACCAACAGACCTAGGTAGTCACTTTGTCATGCACAACACCCCTTCGTGTTCACAAGAGCTGGAGAAGGATTTGGACTGATGCTCAGTGAGTAAAAGCAGATCTTGTGAAGAAAACATGTAAAAATAGCCACAGATGGATCCCAAGTCCAAGGAGGAATGTAACCCCCACACCATTGTCATTCTCTTCCTGAACAGTGCAGGACATTCAGGACTAATCACAGAATCATGGAATGGCTTAGGTTGGAAGGGACCTTAAAGATCATCCAGTTCCAAGCCACCACCAAGAGCTGGGATGCCATTCATTAGATTATGGACCTTTCCCCCTCCACTCACACTCCTTTGCTTAACAAAGACTGGAGCTGTTTGCTTCAGGGTCTGTAGAGATACTGGAAGAGTGAACATACCTCCAGGAAAAAGGGCAGATACTACTGAATTATCTTTTTAAAATAATTTGAAGAATATTATTGAGGAGGTTTTTCCATATTACCTTGGATTATAAGGATTAATAATATTCGAATTGTCTGAGTAACGGTTAGCTGTATTTTGGCTAGATTGTCAGATTGTCATGATTTTGATTAGCCTAACAATACATTTTCCATTTCATATATATATGGAGGGGTGAGGGGGTGTATATTTTATATATATGTATATATATATATATATATATATATATATATACACACATATATGAAGTGTTTCTTTCTGACCCTAGCAACATTTCAAATATAATATAGCTAAGATGTTTTTGCACATCCTTCAAAGAGGAAATAACAGTGATAGATACAGACCTTTTAATGACAAGCACAGTATTTTATATATTAACTGCAATCAAGAACGCAGTTGTCTTTGGACAGATCAGTGCTTTTGGACTATAACTAAGCTATTCCCAAAGATTTCTCTTAATTGGTAACTGTTAGGTGTAAGATGTGAGCTGAAGTTATTGTAGAGGCCAAAACCAAATCAGAAATAAGATTTAGTCTAACTGGCTATTTCTATAATTCTGCTCCTCTCTATATGCTTATGTATCTATGGCTGCATGCATTTCTGTCCATTGTGTTCACGACACCAAATTCTGGATACAGCCTGAGATCTAGCTGTTGCTGGGTACAGCAGAAACCCCTCTCTTCCCAGCACAGGAGAGAGAGAAGGGAGCTTAGATTCACCCTTAAAGAAGCTGCTTTGTACAGTAAAAGTTGTATTTTTAACCACGGGGTCAGATCAGGTGGAAGATGACAACTCTGTAGTAGTCAAGTCCCTTCCACCTGCTACAACCAAAAGGGACTGGCGTCCGCTTAGGAGTTAGAATACTTTCTCCAAAGTACTCTGATGTCATTCAACATGCTGACCAACAGAATATATGAGAATAAAAGGCATCGATGAAAACTCAACACAAGTAGAAACCCTGTGTACTTGCTCTCTTGCTCATTTATCCTTCCCACTTTCCCTGGGTGTTGTAACAAGATGTACCCTGCAGTGATGACCATGGATCTCTTGTTTGAACCTTGCAAGTCAAATTTGGCCTAGTGCCAATTGTTTGAAAGCCCAGCACTACAACTGATTCAGTACTTGTGTTTTTCACTGACGCCTTTACCTCTCTAGATTGCAGTTCCCTGCTTGGTGACTCACAGCAAGTTGTCTAGGTGGCTAAATTGGTTATGTTGGTGATCTCTTAGCCATATGTTTTTTCTTGTCAGTAAGTAATCTTGAAGATTATCTGGAGAGAAAGCTGCAAAACAGAGCTTGAGAAATGTCTCCTTTGGAGAACTAAAGATGCCCCTCAGAGATTGAAGGGTTGACCTGCCCTATATGCTTGCTGTCCTTGATCAGACCTTTAAAAGGTCTTTGACGGCAGAAGAGCTTTCCATGGCAGAAAGCAGCAGAAATAGTAAGAAGAGCACTCATTGACTTAGCAGAACTTTGGGATACTCTTGAGCAGAGACGGGGGGGGTCCTACTGCCTGCTAAGTAAAATAAGCACAAGCCTGTCACTCATCCCAGCCCTGCCTGAGCAGATCTGTGTGCATTTCAGCATTCTTCCTCTACAAATTTCTTTCAAGTGTGCTCAGTATTCAGTAAGAGACTATGCACATCTGCTGTTCCAAGAAGCAAGTTTAATTGCTGATGGGATTTTTTCCCACTAGCATTTCAACCCATCTGCATGTTGCGATTACTGAAGCCTAATTTTGTTTTTGTCTACTTCAACCTTTTCAAGTGATATTCATTAATCCCATCTATGGCATCTCTAACATGTGGGAAATCTGCCTAGAGTAATTACAAAGTATTTCCTCTGCACTTAGTTCTCATATAAGAGCATGGGAAGATAATGAAGGCTGATTGTAGTGTCATCATTCCATTGAGGAAATGAATGATGCTGTTCAAATAACAGCTGGCTTGTTACATAAAAGAAATGACAGATCAGAATAATAAAGGCAAACTCCCCTTTAACAGATCTTTCTAATTTGAAAGTCTCAAATAATTGTCTGCAATCCTAGAAATACAGAAAATAGTGCAAAAAAGGCCCTCAAGTTTGCTCTCTGTATGGTTGTGTGTATACACACATATATATATATTTACACATACATGCCTACAAACTTAGAGTATTTATTATTTTTGTATATGATACATATATTTATGTATGTATGGCAGTGAGACAGCAAGAAAGATCACCAAGAGTAGTATTTTTTTTTTTTTTTGATCTAGAACATCCGAGATGTGAAATAAAATACAATTTAGGGAAATTTCTCTTTTTATAGTTACGTGACCTGAAGTGGACATTTAAAAATGTGAATGACATGTATTACAATTGAATTTAAGGTCCAATGAGAATTTCATCATATAATAACAATTTACACTACAGTGCCTTTATTAAAAAAATCTTGTGAGGCAACAGAGGTTTTTATATTTTATATATATTTAAATTTTATTTATATATATATATATAAACATCACATATATAAGCATGAGATATATATATATATATATATATATGAAAATAGAAAAACTCAGTTGCTAAATGATCCATTTAGAAGTTGCTATGCTCAGCTCTTACTCTGAGAAGCCAAAGGGCTAATTTCACTGTGTCTCTCTAGAGACACAGTGTTCCTAGATAATCTTTCAGACCATCTAAACCCAAGCACCTGGCTCTTTTAAGAAGGAGGAGATATCTTACGACATTATCAGACCACAACAGCTGATTTCTAATTGGAGTTTGAAGTAAAGACAGACTAATAACAGCCAAAATGTGGTGTCTTCAAGGTCTAAGAATTTCCTTGAATGATCCAAGGAAAACATCATTCATTGCAAGGTGTGACCTCAAATGATATAGAAGACAAAATTAAAACTAATAACAACATTAGGGTAAAATGAGGCACAGTGATGAAGTTTTGGGGAACAGACTTTCCCAGCAGTACTGGCTACATTCCTAACCTAGATAGAGGAGACTTTGGAAATTTCAAATTCTTCACATACTCTCATTTTTTGTTTTCAAGCTGCAGCAACTGACATAAACTGGGCTCTTGGGACCTCCAAATAAGATGGACCCCAATAAAAGAATTGCAGAATAATCACAGTCCCTTCTCTGGCTCCAAGTAACATCTGGTGGGATAAACTCCAAGGATGGAGGCCACACAACCTGTGTGGGCAACATGTTCCACTGCTTGACTGTCCTAATAAAGAAACCCCACATTTTTTAAATATGCAGAAATGTTTGTCAGTGGGGTAGCACAAGCTAAAATCAATGCTTAGTGCTTTAACAAAGAAACATAAAATCCTCCTAGAGAGGGCAATAAAATAGTTTAAATTGAGTGTATACAAAGTCTTCATGAAAGGCTAGCTTCAGGGAATGGTGGAACAAAAATGTAACTTGATTCAATTATATTTTTATTATTATTCATAAATGAAAAAATAGGGCTCTATATTGCCATAGCAACAAAATACCATGTGTTATTTCTACATAAATTTGAAAACGTAGTGTTCTCACATTAAATTAAAAACAGAACCCAGGAGCACAAAGAACATTAAAGTAGTGCATTTATAATAGGAAACTGATAATTTTCTGACCAATTGTTTTTTTCTCCAAATTAAAAGATTGTTGAAAGGGATATTTAGCACTGAAGTTGATTTTTGAAAACCAACCTTTCACTCTATAACTAAAAATTATCTCAAAGCCCAATTTTTCTCTAAGAATAATACACATGGCTTTGTAGAAATAATATGCTGCTTGTTAGCTCAGGGCATAACTCCTTTTTAAAGACGTGATTATGTAGATAGAGGTGTCAGCTATGTTACACATGTAGGCTGATTCTTCCTTTTGAAAATGCAGCTTCTAAAGATATTGTTAATCACAGACTTAGTGAATAAATTTAGTAAAAAATTTTTACTGAAAATCATTTTTTCCAACAGACAGATATCTACATGCATTTAGCACTAGATTCAGCAATTCTGAGTTGTGAACCTCTGCACATACTGAAAGCCCTCCAACCTGAATGCCTCTTATTACCAAACTAAGTCCAGTTGCAAATTTAAGGCAGTAGGGGTTGAAGTCAAAATCAGAGTAAAAGTATTCTGCAATCTTTTAGCTAATGGACAGCATTTGAATTTAGCATTTCAGTATTCCATTTAAATCCAGACATCAGATGAAACTGAATTTTCATAGTTACTCAAAATGTCTTTTCATTAGCAGCAGACTTCTTGCAGCTCTCAGGAAAACATCTAAGCAAGGAGACTAATGAGAACTTCTATTACCGCTTATTCTTTTAAAGACTGAATCTGAAACTTTTCTGCTTTTCTTAAAAATCACATCAGACTCTAAGAATTTGGGGGCTTTCAGGAGGGGATAAAAGCAGGCAATTTTAATTCAAAATTTTATCCCTAACTTGCTCTTATTGATATAATTGAAAGTTTTCCAGACTTAAGTGTGGTATAATGTGTACAAAGGTACTGTGTTGACTCTTTGTTTTGAGTGAATTTTCCCAAATGACTGCGGATATCACCTGATGCACATTTTTCATTTTCAGTAGCTGGGCTAGACCACTTGTTCTTATCTCTGCTGATTTGACAAGAGTAGAAATTTTAGATTATATATTGAATGTCATACTAAAAATTCAGAATTTAGTTCTGTTAGTGAATAATTGTATCAAAGCCAAGAGAATTAAGGAGATAAATGTGTCACATTTTATTCCTTGAAAATGTATGTCTTCTTAAAGACTTTTTAAAGTCTTTACAATAAAAAGACATTTTACCACTATTTTGGCTCCAGCAATTAGAAGTTCTTTGAAATTTTATGTATTCATCCTCATGACATTTTTTCACTTCTCCACATTTAAGAATGTGCTGAGCTTAGCACATAAAAGTTTATTTAGATAGTAATTGATGCAAGTGGCCTTAAATTCAATGGTGCTGACAATTTTGACTGATGAAATCGCCAGCTGCTGTTGGCATGCTCCTATCTGTTACACAGCAGCCACTGGTTGCATGATATTTCCAAGTGACCAAGGAGATAAGTCTACCAAAACATTCCCTGTTTTGGCTGCTAGCAAACCACCAAGGAATGCCTGACTGTGAGGGAAAAAGAAATTCATGCTCTGTGCATTGCTAAATTGCTAATTGCTCTCGTTTCCACACTGGACTCAAAAAGCATGGAGAAGATGGTGTGGTAGGGAAAGAGAAGAAAAGTGGAGAAACTCTTCTTTGAATTGCGTTCATTTAAATTAGCCTCTTCCCAGACCACAGCTGTATCACATTCTGCATTTAAGGGTTACAACTTGATATAAATCTATCATTGGACATAGACTTCTGAAACTTTCAGTAAACTTTTTTAAAAATCTAAAAAGAATTGAGCACACACAGCTGAAGTGAAGCAGAAATAAGGTGCTTGATTCTTTTAGTTCAAAGAAATGTATTAACTAAACTAAGATGATATAAATGTGTCTGGTTGAGGTATCAAAACAAAGAACACCTTCAATCCAAAATCCAAGGCCCAGTTTTCACTTTCTACAAAAGACAAAATGATTTAACTTTGAATATCCCTAGACACTTCTAGTACTGCCCTTGCTTATTTTCTTCTCTGTTTGCCATAGTTGGAATCTCTTTTTGGCTAATTCACACCTACATCTTTAGTATAAAGTATAGTCACAATCTTGCTGTAGCAAGCATAAGCCAGGACTGTCCCTGTCCATATTAAATACTGGAAGCAAAATGGCCAAGGTCCAGCTTGAGCAATCTGGTTTCCTGGATCCTGGGTGCTTTAAAGTGACACAACTTTCACAAGGGGTATGCTGCAGCCTGTCACAGCGCTCCGCTTGCAGTAACACCACAAATCACTTTAAATTAGTGCACAAGGGAATTCCAGCGACCAGGTCCTTGCATATGAGGTATTTTTTCACCCTTGTACTTTTTCCCATGAAAGCAAGCCATATGTGTGCTGTTGAAGTATCTTCATGACTCAACATGGGCACCTACACAAAGGATTCCAGATAGACAGAGGGCAAGATTATGCCCTTAAGGAGGCAACGAGATGCCTTTGTGCTTAGGTTTTTTTGTATTAGGTGGTTCAAATGGCACCTCCTCAGCTCCATTTTGTGCTTTAGTTCACCCAGTGTAGAAACCCTAGTCACAAACCTGGGGGAGGAATCCAGCCCCTGAAACACCAGTGCAGTAGTATTTGTTTCTGCAGCTAGAGATTAACTGAACCTTCTACATAATTGCTGAATCCTATAACACCCATCATAACACTACTCAGGCCATGATCTGCTTGAAACCTTTGTTACCAGCTTCTGTAAGATTAGTCTTTTATTGAAATATTAAAGCACCTGAGACACTAAGGGACAAAAGACAGCCTATCCATGGAATTTCAGAATGGATTTGGTCTTCTGAGAAAATAAGATTTGAATGTGATAAGACCAAAAAGGCAGATGAGGTAAGTATGAACTTCAGGAATTAATACAGCAATACCAAACCATCTCTTAAATACAGACACATTTAGACTTAAATCTAGTCAACCTGACTTACAAGCACAGCAAGCTCATATACCTTTTCTAGCAAAACAGCCTTCCAAACTGAGACCCTAAGTTTCCTAGAAAGTTAATTAAGACAGGGAGATTACTTCAAAGGACTCCATAGGAAGTTCCTTTAACCCTAAATTTTATTCCCTAAGCTAGACTGTCAGGAAGAGCAGTGTGTCTGCAAGTCTTCTTATGCATTTACTTCTTTTCACATAATAAATGACAATATGCAAACTGTGCCACTACTCATTACCCTCTTGAGCCTGGACTGAGAAGTGCCGGTGCTAGATGAACATTTTAAAACATGAAGATCTCTCTGAATTTAGTACATTCATATGGGAAGCTGCATGGAGGCATAATGGAGGTTGGGAATAGGAATAACTCAGTCTGTTGATGCAGCCCTGAAGAAAAGAATAGACTACACTAGACTAGATTAGACTATCTTAATTGGAAGGTACCTGCAACGATCATCTAGTACAACTGCTTGACCAATTTAGGGCTGACCAAAAGTTAGATCATGTTGTTAAGAACATTGTCCAAATGCCTCTTAAACACTGACAGGCTTCAGGCATCAACTGCTTCTCTAGACAGCCTGTTCTAGTGTTTGATCACTGTCTCTGTAAATAAATACTTCTTAACATCAAGTCTGAACCTCCCCCAAGGCAGCTGTGAACCATTCCCATAGTTAATGTCGTGCCTTATATCCTTTGCAATTTCAAAGGTGGAATATGTTCTGCTAAACTTTGTCTAGGGGTTTTTGCACAGAATTTTTGAGCTTCCTACATGTCTGCATACCTACTCTTTATTCACATGCATACAGAAACACCCACAGGATACTAAGTATATACTTGGGATATACTTAGATCTTTGAGTGGAATATGCAATTTTAACGTGTAGGCTATATGAAAACAAATGGTTTAAACAGAATACTAACTTAAATAGAAAAGAATTAGGCTGAGTAAATTCTAGAGAGTTAGCAGACTGTCAGTAGCACTTTTTTTTTTAATCATTAATTTTGAAATATAAAAAAATACTTCACATGAAATTTTGAAATGACATGTCCTTCCAAGCAAATAACAAGCAAGCCTCTTGGACTGTGCTTGACAATGATTCTCTTTTTTCTCAACTTGCTTTTTTTAGCATTTCAAATTTACCAGTGAAAGTAGCACTTTGAGGAATTTCTCACAAAAAGCAACAGAAATTAAAAAATGAGAATGTAATTAAGGGGTGCATAAATATCAACTAGAAAGAGGGAAAGAACCACAATTATTATATTTTCCTTCACCCATTGATTATGTCATCAAAGATAATTTCTGTTTACTTTCTTCCCTTCTGTGAAACATTAGAAAATGGAGCTTCTTGCTTATGTCTAATATATTTCACATATGAGCAGTTAGTGTGGTGTTTCTATTGCACCACAGAATGATTTGGAAGAAGCTGACATATAAGAATTCCCCCAGAGAGGTGTGATTAGATTGCTGAAGGTCAGTTTTGCTCACTTTATCCAGGTACTTGAAAGTTTCAATGATAGAAAAAGCAGATAGTCTTACACTGCCTTTGGGTATAATCAGTTAGGTAGGGAGGTATAATCAGTTAGGTAGGGAGTTAAAAAAAAAAAAAACCAACAGATTTTAAATAACTTTCCATCTCTGTATTTAACAAAGTTGAATGTGTTTTGTACAAAACAGAGTTACCAGATCTGTGCTGGAGAACCTCAGTGTATGCCAGGTCTTGTTGATCTTACTCTCTATGTTCAAATTCAGTTTTAAAAAATTATTTTTTTTTTCAAACTGCTGCCTGAAATTGCAGTCTGAACATCTGTCATTAAAGGTTACATTAGATACCCACTCAGAAAGTCTTGCAGAGTCTTAGCCATGAAAGTTCAAGTGAAGGAATGGTGTCCAAGTAGTAGGAGATGCATTAACAACTTACTCCCTGCAGGACGAGACAGCAATATATCTTGGATGACTTGTGCAAATCAGGTCTCAAATAAATCAGAGGAACGAAAAAACTGATGTGAGCACGTAAGCAGTGCTGGAAAAGTATTGGATATGGGTTTTAATAGGTGCTTTTTTTTCTGTTTGTTCGTAGCTGTTCGATTTGAAAAAATTTGGTTTGATGTTGAAGTAATGGAGTACATTTTCTTGAAACTCTATACAAAGATGTCAAAGACTCTATGGTTCTGTATCACTATAATACCTGTTATGTAAGTATCTCAGTGAAACCATATCATCATTATACTCAAACCCCTTAAAAATCAACTGTAAGTTTTAGCAGAAACTGGATAAAATTGGCACTTTCACTGATTTCTACATTTTAATCCATGCTTATAGAAAACCCACAATTCGTTCCATACTAATAGCAAAATCAAAGGTGATTTGCTGATTAGAAGGTTTTCCTGATGCAAAGATGCAGATAGAAAGTCAACATGCTGAAACGATCAAAAATTAGGCAAAACAAGCATGTGTGACTGAAAATAGAAGTTTAACTTTGTTACAGTATCTGATAACATAATCACACTGACCCCAGTTCCTAAAGTCTGCACATTTCTAGGCATTAACACTAGTTTAATTTTCACTGCAAAACAGTTAATAACATGATCCTATTTGTCCTTCCGTTTATGCCAAGTAGCAACTCTTCTTGGAAACAGAAAAAGAAATTCTTCACATTCTTCTTTTTCTTAATTATCTCAGAAAATTTCATAAGACTTTATATTAAAGTTACTACCTTAAGGCTATCACATTGCTTATCCATCCCCCCAAAAATCTCATGTCCTCAGCTAAAAATCTTATTAAACGTAATGAAGTAGAAATCCTTTTATGAAGTACTGAGATTTTTTTTTACAAAAAAATCCCACCACACATTGCAGTGTTGTGCCAAATAATATGTTTAACTGTTACTTTGCAATTCCCTTTTTTGTACAATCACAGAAAAATTTATGTCAGAAGAAAACCTTGAAGACTATCTAGTTCAAATTGAACAGGGCTCCAGACGTGGTCTGACAAATGTCAAACAGAGGGTTATAATCGCTTTGTTAGACCTACTGTTTATCCTCTTGCTAGCACAGCCCAGAATGGCTAGCCTTCATTGCAATAAAGGCATAGTGCTGACTTGGTCATTTTGCTGTCCACAAAACCTCAGGTCCTTCTCAGCAAAGCTATGACCTAACCTGTCTGATCCCAGCCTGCACTGCTCAGTGTGGTTGTTCTGCTCCAGGATTTTGCATCCATCTTTAATGAACTTCTAGAGGTCCTTGTCAGCCTATTCCTCCCACTTGTCAAGGACCCTGCAAATGGTGGATGTTCTCACCAGCCATTCCCCCTGATTGTGTGTCATCTATTAATTCATTAAAGTACATTCCTTAGTTGACCCTTCAGTTGAGGCCTGACTAGCATGGGAGACCCTACGGGAGGCATGTACCACCGCCAGCAGTGCTCACAAACTCATAAGGGCACGCAAGCTTCTCCCCTGCGACAAGGGGGTGTCTGTGGAGAAGTATCTGTATATACGACCTTACATTTACCTGTATGAGATTTATCTGCCACTTTTTGGCCTACTTTCTCAGTCCTGTGAGGTGGAGTTTCATGTCACAGTCTCTGTTTTCTTTGACTTCTAATCCAAGTCATAGTCTACTTTCATATGTAATGTCATTCCCTCCTTTTCCAAAGCAGGTTTCTCCAGTCTCCCTGTTTTTGGAGCCTCCCACAGTACAACTGTCCTTGAACTCCTGTCCAGGGGCTGTCATTCCCAGTCTCTTCACTCATCTCCTTCTTCAAACACCACCTTTGCCACCCTCCCTCCCCCCCACCCCGTGTTCTTACCCATTTCTAGTTTCCTCTTCTCTAGTTCTTAAACATATTTATTTGTCTCCCACTCCCTGCATACCCTTCTCTTGTCAAACTATACCCACATTGCTTCTTTCTTCCTACTAAAGTGGCTAATACCAGTGTCCCTGTTTAGACGATCTCCACCTTTCAAAAATTTCTTCTCTTTATCAAGTTCTCTTTCCTACTCACTTTTGCTATTTTCTGTTATTCCTTCATACTCCTCACTAAAGTATGAACCACTTGCTCCTAAACTAACTTCAGCAGGAGTTAGTTCACTTCTCAGTCTTGGGGTCTGTGTTCAGTCTACCCCCATTCTTCTGCTGCACAGCCACATCCCTCAAACCTCTTTTTTGAGATATACCATGTACTTCTTTCCTTCACTCTTTTCCCTCTGGCCCAGGTGTAGTCCCCTGTGCATGCATGCAGATTGATTACTGATTCCCACTTGCCAGATGTGGGATGGGTACAGGCAGCCAAGGAAAGACCAGTTTCCCTCTCTCAGTAGCAGTGTCCAGTTTTATTGTCATTTAGTAGAGTAAATACACAAAAGGTCCACTTTTCTTCCTAGACTGGAGGTTCCTATTACTCTACAGACTTGTTCTGCCTGCTCAGCACAGTCGCAAAGCAATGGAGCATGTTCACTAAAGGCTGAAATCTTCAGAACTGTAGGTTGCTGAACCTCAAAAGACTTTCCTAAGCATGCCAAGGGGATCATAGCAGGGACCCAACATTGCTGACACGACACGTTTTAAATCTGTGTCTCCTGTTGTCTTAGTTCAGAGGAGAACTTAGATATCTATCTTGGCCAAGAGTGAGAAAAGGAAAGGCCTTCTTCCCCCCCAAGAAGGCCAGACAAAGAACTAGCTAATCTCCTTTAAATTTAGAGCAAAACTTTAGAAAAATACATAGAAAAAAGATAACAGTTCTTAACTACAGTATATCTATATATGTCCAGAAAAGGACCACACAAACAGTTTGCAATAAACCCTTTGAACAAGGAAGAAAAAAAAAGTCAGTTTTCTGCCACCCTAAAGGGTGCAATTATATTTACGGACAGCAGGTGGCCGGCTGCGGGTCCTCGCTGAGCCGAGGAAACAATTACAGTTACCAATGGCTGGCACGGCAGCCTCAGGCCCGTTCCCGACGGAGCGATGAGCAGGGAGACGATGGGGCCCCGTCTCCGTAGTGCAGAAACAGGCATGTTCCAGTCCTCGCGGAAGCTTCCACAGCGGGCCCGGCCCCACAGGCAATGGCCAGGTTATAGAGATACAGGCAAGCAGGAGCAGCAGGCTGGGAGGCACAGGCAGGCACAACCCTCAACCTAACATCCTCTGCTCGACAGAAGAGACATTGATCCCGGACCGGAGGCAGAAAACAAAATGGTAGCATCTGCCCTATCCGAGTTGGCCCCCGTCCCTCCCAAAAACCAGTGTGGAAAAAAAAAGGAAAAAAAACCCCAAAGTCAAAAATCCCTCCCCAAACTCCCCTGGCATTGGTTGGGGGCAGGGGGAGGGGAAGAAGGAGGCAGAGCCAAAAAAAACCCAAAATAACTGCTCTCTCAAAAGCCACAGCCCCCACCCCCTGGACAGCAAGGAGAAAAGAACAAAAAGGCTTCTACTCAGCCATCCCCTTGGAATATGAGTATTCATTATTTCCTTTGTTGGCCACCAGGGAAAAAAAAGTTGGGTGTTAGCTCCAAGCTCTTGAAGGAATTCCAATAAGACTCTGAAATTATAACACCTGTGGTGAGGGGGACCTCTGTCACAACTCCAAGCTGCCATTAGGGTAAGGGTTAGGGTTAAGGTTCAGAGAGTGAAAGAGCCTACATCTCCAGGGAAACCAAGGCTGGAAAAAGCATACCAAGGGGATCATAGCAGGGTACCAACATTACCACTGCCCCTACATATTTTTCATCTGATCCATTCATGGTGATGGGGACCTCAGCCTCACTGACAAGAGGCCATGAGGGCTAGTGTCAGGGTTGGTGTTCAGAGAGCCACAAAGCCTGCAGCAGCAGGGATGCTGGGGCTGAAAGAAGCATGCCAACGGGATCATAGCAGGGACCCATCATTGCTGACACCACACGTTTTAAATCTGTGTCACCTGTGGTGAGGGGGACCTCTGCCACAACTCCAAGCTGTCATTAGGGTTAGGATTCAGAGAATAAAAGAGCCTATATCTCCAGGGAAACTAGGGCTGGAAAAAGCATACCAAAGGGATCATAGCAGGGTACCAACACTACCAACGCTGTCACCTCTGACTCCTCAAATGCTTCCATCAGCGCTGCCTCCGAACAATCCTAAACATCCACTGGTCTGATTACGTGACTAATGTGTCTGTCCTTGAACAGGTTGAGATCACCAGTATCGAGGCCATGCTGCTGAAAATGCAGCTGTGCTGGGCAGGGCACATCTCCAGGATGGAGGATCACTGCCTCCCTAAGATTGTGCTCTGTGGGGAACTCACCACCAGCTGCCACAAGAGAGGAGCCACGAAGAGGAGATACAAGGACTCCCTGAAACAATACCTCAGCCTTGGCCATATTGACCACCATCAATGGTCCACTCTGACCTCCAACTGATAGAAATGGAGACACACCATCCATAACACTGCTGCTTCCTTTGAGAACACACACAGAATCAGTCTTGAGGAAAAAAGACAATGCAGGAAGAACCGTGCCTCGCCAATACCACCAATGGAGATTTTCTGCTGTGCCTTTTGCAATCAGACTTGCCTATCTCACACTGGCCTTTTTAGCCACCAGCATGCTTGTAGCAAGTGTGGCTAAAGCCCTTCCCAAATCTTCATTCATGAAGCCTAGCCATGATGACATTCCTTAACATAGTCCAGATCAGTAATGAAGATGGTAAAGGGACCCATATCAAACCCAGCAAATGCCTTATTCTGTTGACTACCAAATTCAAAGTTAAACTTTTAATCATTGGCCCATAACTCCTTGAGCCCAATTGTTTAATTAGTTTTTCAACAGCTTGAAGTCTAGCCTGTTCACCACATAGTATATATTTTTGCTCTAAAGGTGCTCCTGGAGACCTTCAAAAGTCTTGGAAAGGCAAGGTAAATGATGGTTTCTGCTCTACCCATCTACCCAGCCAGTCATTTCATCACAGAAAGAAACCATCCTGATCAGACCTGTCGTCCATGCCTGCCTGATCAACTCAGTCAGGAGGTATCCTTTCAGTCAAGATGACTTTCTGCTCAACTATCAGCACAGCAGGATGGACAGCTCTTGCACGTTGTGGAGGTTGTTCCTGAAGATCAACCAGCAAACTTTGGCTCCCTTGACATCCTTCAATGGTTGCCAGTTCCCTTTCCCTGAATAAGCTTTCTTGAAGTTCGTGGTCATTATTTTGATAGCAGCTTTCTCAGATTCTTCAACTCTATTATCTCATGATCACTACAGCAAAGTGGCTGGCTATCACATCCCCTCAAGCAGTTCCAGCAGTTCCAGCAGAGCACCTCTTTTCCAGTCCATCCAGCATCCCTGTAATAAAATTATCTGTAGAGCTCTTGACTTGGTTCTAGCACTCATCCCTCCTCCCAAGAACAGATAACTGGAAAGGAATAGGGTTGCAAAACTGCATTCACCTCTGTTTTTTTCTAACTCAAACACATTTGAAGTTGCCTTTAGCCATTTTTATGCAACAGAACCTAACTTGGGGTATCAGATTTGCTCACTGAATTCTTTAGTTTGCAAATTTATGCATAATGTCATTTTTAGGAGGTATGGTTCCACTCAATCAAAAATTACATTTGATACAATTCCTAGAAGTGAAAGTCTGCATTACAGTGTGTTAATGAGAAATCAAATGAGGTGAATAGAATCATACCTTACAGCGTTAGAAGTCATTTACTTGGACGACACAAAGAAATGATTTAGTTAAAATCCTTTTGACCTTCTGGCAATATTCAAGCCCAAACTCAAGTGAAATCAGAATATATTCTTCCTTTTCTTTAATATCAGCAGTGCCTTATTCTTGACAAAATCTAAAAAATTATCAATCAGTTAGGAAAAAAAATGGAGTTTCTGTCTTATATTTCTGGTGTAAAGACAGTCAGAAACCTGAGAGCAACTTTCAAGTGATCTCACATAATCCTCTGCATTATTGAGTGCTTGCCCTAACTCAGCTACTCCCCCCACAGAAGGGGACACTCCATCCCTGGAAGTTTGAGGCCACCTTGGATGAGGCTTTGAGCAGCCCAGTCTAGTGGAAGGTGTCCATGCCCATGGAAGGGGTCTGGAACTATGTGACCTTCAAGGTCCCTTTCAAACCAAACCATTCTATGATTTTGTGATAGATTTAAATGGAGTGAAATATAAAGGAATGAAGTTTTCCTACTAATGTCTAAAATGACACATTCCCAGTTAAGTATTGACAACACTGTGGTTATATAGAATCATAGAACTATTAAAGCTGAAAAAGACCTATAAGTTCACCAGGTCCAACCATCAGTCTAGCAACACACATCTATGTTCACTCTTAAACCTCAAGTGCCATATCCATGTTTTCAAAAGCTTTCATGGATGACTATTCCACCACTTCCCTGTGTAGTCTTTTCCAATGTTTTACATCCCTTTTCATGAAAATAAAATTTCCTATTATCTATTCTAAACTTCCCCTGACACAACTTGAGGCCATTTCTTCTCATCCTGTCACTGTTACCTAGGAGAAGATAACTGACACCTGCTTTGCTACAACCTCGTTTCAGGTAGTTGTTGAGAACAACACAACACTGTATCTGTACTGTCAGTTTGCATCTAGACACACTTTATTGTTTCAAAATTTGGTATTTGATTCATGTTGTTAACTTATTTCTCACACACAACTTGTCACAGGTGCCTTAGATCAAAGTATAAAGACCATCCCCATTTCCATTTCTCCCTGCTTGTGTGCTTTCATGATAGTTCCTTTTTTTATCCTCTCAGAAAAGAAGTTTACAGCACAGTAGATTAGTACCTTGCTAAATTTACTGATTTTGTTCTTAGCCTTTGTGAAACTGAAATTTCATCTCAACTGCACCATTCCTTGTCTATCACCATAATCACAGTTGTGCTGCTTTAATGTTCAGTTGATGCTGGAAAAGTGAGAACAATGACCTTGTCCTAATTAGCCAGCCCAGAGAAGCTACTCAGATGGAAAGTGTGGAACTCAACAGGGCAGTAGTTTACATATTTTACTCATATCTTATGTTAATTATGGGCTCAAAAAAGGTTGCCTTATAATTCCTTTATTTTAGGCTTATAGCTCCTTTACTTAGGAAATAAATAGGCTTATAATTCCTTTGTTTTAGTTGGGGCAGGCATATATTTCTTATCAATTTTCTTTTTTTTTTTTTTTTTTTTTAATTCGGGTGAACTAGAGTATTAGGAACTGATCAGTGGATTGTGCACATGGTGCTGAGTGATTCACTATGATATTTTCTTCTTTCTCAAGGCATTCTCATGACACATTCCCTTTTATTTTTTGATATTATAAAGAGTTAAGCCATTATCCATGTCATTTTAATAAAAACCTTCTCATAAACTTGCAAATTGGATCTTTTCAACATGCAAATTGTGCCTTTTCAAATATCTTGGCAGTGTATCTACCTGAACTATAAAATAAAATTGCAATACACTTCTAAATAAATTCAATTGTCAGATTCTCCACTCTCAGTGCCTATCTTTACAATGAAAATGCCCAGCTCTAAATGCTATTCCTGGTCATGTCACCAGTTCCTTAAGCCGCTTCATAAATTACAATTTTGCTCTGAGAATATATTATCTTCAAGATATTAGTTGAAATGTTATTTGGCAGTGAAGCTGACACAGAGATTGTCAGGTAAGACTGATGCTGTCAACCTGAAAGCACAGTCATAGAGCCAGTAAGTACTACACAGATACAGAGTTGAAACTGCCTGAGCTTCCACTGCAACAGGACCTGTCAATCTGTCATGTCATCTACTCCGATTAAAAGATTTTGTGAGCAAGTGTCTGCAACTGCAGCAAAGGTTTCCTAGAACGTAATGATGCAAAAATAAAAATCTGGCTGATATGTCCATCACAGAATGGTCAAGGGCAACAGCTGCATGTTTCCATTTATCAGATGGCATTTTAGTGGAAGTTGCTGAGAAGGTCTCTTTTGGCTCCCTATTTCCTCAGAAAATACTTATGTCATATGCCATTCATGCAGACACTTCAAGTCCTTCATCTGCCACCTTTGTTTCAGTAATAAACTTTAGGCTGGAAAAAACAAAGAGCTTTTCATTTTAATAAAATATGTGAAAGAAAACATATTTTCTGCTCTCTTTTTCAGTTTTCAGAAATTTGTCTGCATCAGGATTACATTTTGTCTCCTTTTCAAAAGAGGTCTCCTACACGTAGTCTTCGAGAGGGCCCTTCAGGGAAAATAAAGCCTCGAAACTTTGGCTCCAAATCACAGAGACCTGTGGACGACTCACAATAAATAGAGGGAAGATCAAAGGAGGATTAGAGGCTGTTTCTGGAGAACATAAGCAGGAATGACAAAAATAAAGGTGTTAGTTTTAGCTTAGTTATGTTCCCACCCGGAAAATAATGAAAAAAAATCCATCATCTTTGTTGGATTAATTGCCTAATAGAAGAATTCCTTATATACCTGTGTTACTAATGTCCCATTGTCCTACATACTACATAGAAAGAGACCCCTGCAGATCATTTCATGCTCATAACTTAGTACATTATATGTCCTAAACTCAAAGAATAGGCAGGAATTTTAAATGTTCTGTTAAATACTGTAACATCTAAAGATTTAAAAAAATACACACGTAAAACAGAGTTTTTCTCTCCTTCAGTTTTCCCTCTTTCTTCCTCACACAGCTGTGTTTGTTCAAGCTTCTTGTAAGGCATATTTTGTGAAGGTAAAATAATAAATAGCAAACTTTATTCTTTAGATTAATGAATACTGATTAGCATTTTCCCTTCCTTACTTCTCTGCAGATTTAGACAAATGCTTGTTTCAAGGTCATACTTATCTTTTAATCTCTACTTTCACATTTGTGTGCTTCAAGACTTGATTCACAGTAAAATGGGTGTGAATTTAGATCTGACTACTATGAGATGTTCTGTCATGCATTGTTATTAAATGTAGGTGATTAAACACATTATATTTCATCCTCTGACTTACCATTTTCATGGTGATAGTCTCCTACTACGTGTGGCCAAATGAGGTACCTTTCTGCTTACAACAGGGTACCGGGGTCTGATAAATCATCACTGTAGGCAGTATAGGGTTGGTGACTTGGGTAAGTGTAAAATAATAGTCTCATCATCTGAAGCTGCACATGACCAGGTTTCTTTTCTGTAGAAATGGAGCACAGAGAAGAGAAGAAGATGGGGAGAAAAAGGGTAAGGAACTGTAGTCAGTACAGAAACTCACACTTGGAACTGGGAAGTTATCCAAGGTTGCCTAATGCAGACAAAATTCTCACAAAGCCTAAGGTAAGCATATCCAATACCTGTCCAAGCTTTTCTCTAGGCAATTATATTGTATTTCCTA
The DNA here is from genome assembly GCA_035222235.1 of Margarornis squamiger. Lineage (NCBI taxonomy): Eukaryota > Metazoa > Chordata > Aves > Passeriformes > Furnariidae > Margarornis > Margarornis squamiger. Next base: position 68,434,910 of record JAWWTY010000001.1, on the reverse strand, counting down.
CATCAACATTCATCTGATAATCAAAAAATATGTTACCAAGGCAAAGTGTATCTCTCATTCTTAGCAAAATGGGATGCTGGAATACAATGCATTTAAGAAATTCCTACTCATTGAACCACTTATCTTTATTGCCAGTGTCAAAGATAGTAGAGTAGTGGGATAGCTGTTTCTGGAAATCAATGATTAAATGATGAGTTCATAGAAATTAGTCATCATTTTCCTTTTAACTTCTGCAATCAAGCAAAGTCAGGAATTTAGCTCAAATCTTTGACTGACCAACTGCTGCTTTGCATCATGACAGAATCTCATTCCTCTGATGAGGAGTGAGAGATGCCCTCAAAAATATTTTCTCTCATGATGACGTCAAAGAACAGAGGGGAAAAAAGTGCTCAAATCCTGTGTTTGAAATATACTGATTTATGTCAAGAAAGTCAGCTGGAGCTCATCCAAGCCTTAAGCCATTTCACGCTATATATGCCTTGCAATTAATAAAATGCAATTGCTAGGAAACATAAACTCTGCCTGATGGTCTGATGTCAGTAAGACTATTTAATTGGATAAGGACTCTCAAATGCAGTTAAGCTTGATTCTGTAATGATAAGAACATAAAATCGGTCAAATTGAGTAACACTAGAAATCCATCCTACTTGAGTCTTGAAAAGTGACTTGGGAAAATGGACATGCACAGAGTAAAGGTTCCCTTGGAGCCTCTATGGCTGTACATTGAATTCCTGCTTAGGTTTTGGCCAAGCCAGCTCATGCTAAATCCTGACATACACTGGGTGCAGTAGCATTAGGTCAAAGCCAGAGTATCACACAGGCAGAACAGATGCCTGGGAAGAGTTAAAGGCCCATAATCACCCAGAAACTGTTGTCTCTGTTGGTCATTATCTTTTTTATGGCAGTCTCCTCAGAATCCACTAACCTATGGAAATGATATAGACCAAACCTCCAAACCGGAGGGTATAAAACATCAGCTTACCTCAGAAATATTCCAAAGCATATCTAATAGCAGCTGAATTGATGAGGCTTTCATGTAATCTGGTGTGATACTATGAACACCAGCACTGTGATGGAGAAGGAAGGATGAGCATTCTCACTAATGGGTATGTAATTAGTTAAATTAAATCACAGAGTAAATTGTCCTGTAAATCGGAAAGATCTGAATGGACCTATACATACCTCCCATTCAGCTATGAGTGCATTTTCTGCATCAGAGATTGCATCCAAATAACTGTCTTTAACAGATGCTGAAGGTTGTGAACTCATTTTGGCCTTCACAATGTCATGTGACAATGAATTATGCAGTTTAATTATTTTTAATATGGAAATAATCTCTCTAGAGAGAAAGCAGTAGTTTAAGTGAATTGTAAGTCAGCTTGCTAAATCAGACATTCTGTAGATCATGTTGCAATGCCTGGGTCGTGGCAAATATGCCAGACAGTGATACCAGAAGCAAAGGATATGCATTAGAAATGATCTAGTGCCACTTTCTTGCTATTAGGACATTGAAGTGCAATGGGAGACACATCATGTATATCCCAATAGGCTACAAGGGGGAACAGGAATAGACATTTCAGGAAGAGGTCTCAGCCTGAAACTGTGGTTATGTCAGTAAAATTGACAGTGACTTCAAACACACTGCTCAGCAAATTGTTCCACTAGGCAGCTCAAGAAAATTATTTGAGCATCTCTTCAGTTTTACTACCAGAAATATGACTAGGTCACGTAACAGCAAATGCTGCTGATTTTCTTTATTACATGTTTGAAAGAAATTCTTAGGGCTTGAAGTATAGGTATTTCCTGTTAGATGGTCCAGAGAATGAATAGTAAAGAGAATTTTGACTTCTTTCTATTTTGGCAGACATGTAAGAGATTTATAAAGGAGCAAAATGTATTTTGAGTTCTTTACTGCTCTTCATACAATGGGAAGTGCAGTCTTAGGAGACAATAGTATTAGGAGGCTATTAAATCCAGAAAAAATGTTCAAAAGAAGGTAACTCAGCAAGTAAATGTGTCTTCACCTCACCTTTCAATCCTTGATAAGATTATATAACTTCATGACACACAGAATCTGAACAATTTCTCCCTCTGACATGGTTGTCAGGTGCAGAAAAAATCTATATACTCTGGCTGTGGAAAAAACAACATACTAAAATAAAACTGCAGATTTGAAAAGGACAGGTAAGCAAATTTGTGGTTACAAGTTTAATTAGGATCACATCGGGAACTTAGAGAGGATTGTCCTAGCACTTTCCACACTACAGGGAATTCATGCTTGCTACTTTGGCAGAAAACCAGAATTAAAGTTATTTGGTCAGGTTTTTTGGTATGAAAAACTTTTCAGAATGACAGTATACATATTATTCACTTGTGTTTGTCACCAGGCTTTTAAAATTCCAGTGTTTTACCTGAGATGGCTGACCTAATCTAACACCTTCCTACCTACAGGTGGGCTGTCCCATAAAGCAGAAGTTGAGAGGATCAGCTCTACCTCCTGTCTTTGTCCTGTTAGACTGACAGCCAAGCACAGATAACCCCTTTTACCACCATGGCTATGTCACATCAAATTGCTGTGATCAAGCAGACAGAATTTGTTACAGAGTCACAGACTCTTCTGAGTTGGAAGGCACCCACAAGGATCATTAAGTCCAATTCGTAGAGTAAATAGCTTCTACAGGGATTGAACTCATGACCCCAGCATTTTTATTACATTTGCAGGAAAGCTTTCCAGTTGCAATCCAAATTACTTAGGCACAGGCAAAAAGGAGAAGAAAAACAAAAGAGGAGAGGCAAGCAGCAGATATCGCTAACAAATAAGCTTCCCTGGCATTTAAATTTTTGTTCTTTAGTCTCAAGTTTTGGTTGTGTTATTAGTGGCTTTCCCTGTGCAGGCAGGTCTGACAGTCTGCCCTATAGTCTCCTGTTCTGTGTATATCTGAGACTGTTAAGAATTTGTTTAATCATTCATAGTTCCTTGGCTGTTTGCAAGGAGATGGGAGGCCATAGCAATGTCAAAAAGATTTACTGAAATACACAGAAAGAGCAAAAAATCTATTCAACCCAATAAAATATGACCCACAACTAGCAAGCAGAGATTTACATTTAAATTGATACTTCATTTAAATTGATACTCAGTTCTGGAACAACAAAATACTCAACTCATCAACTGGAATCCCAAACATCTAGCAGAGGCAAAATAATCCATGAAGATTAAGAGCTTTCCTCACATGCCTGCCTGATTTTAAAAAACAAGCTTTCAAGTGCCTATGACACAGTTGTACAATGTACTGAAACCAAAGCAATTACTAGACTCCAGAAGCCACAGAAATGTCTCATGCACATGAGCTGGTCTTAGCAACTGGATATCCTAACACACCATGTCTCTCTCAGAGGGCAAGGTTCTTTTCTTAACCTACAGAACACCTTTGCAAGTTCTGGAGTCAGCTATTAGTCAGCCTGTGTCCACAGAAAAGAATCTGACCATGTCTCATCTGTTTTCTTCTGTCTGGAAAAGGTGAAGTGCATTTGGGGTCTCAGCAGGAAGTTTAAAATGGAAAGGATTATTCAGATCTCCTTCATGTCTTCTTCAGGGCCATTCAACAGTTTTGCAGATTCTGCATCTTATTCATATAGCAATTCCTCACATAAAATATTAGGTTACAGTCACATGGTGTTCACCAAAAGATACTTGTTGCCTTTTCTTTTACATAAACAGTAAAAGTTGAAACCACTTTAGCAGTCTAACTGCTCCTGGCTATCCTAAGAAAAGGAAAGACATTCCCAGTGCATCCTATGACAATTCTTGGAGTGTCTCACCTCTGTGAGGCACTGCAAAGCCTGAGAAATCTGTATCTGTACACAAATATACCTAATACAAGTGTACACCCAAGCACAAGAGCAAGCACAGGAAAAAATACCAGTGTACAAGCAAGTAAATACAGATAGCCAGAGCTCAGTGCATGAGCAGGAGTAGTTTGCATTCTTGTTTTACTATGTTCCTAAACAAAGATATCTATTAAAGTAACCAAACTAAGTAGCTGCAAGATGTATTTATTGTCTCAGTACCACTAATAGCATATTTTTGTAATGTCTTTTTTAGAGAAAAAAAAATTAATTTCTTTAGCTTTTTTTTTTACATTTTTATGTGATTTTAGTTGCCAAAAAGGAAAGTAATTGCTAGTATTCTTCCTGGGCTACATGTAACCATAAGTTGCTGGATTTGCTTGTTTTAAATTACCAGGAATTATAAATCTGGGAATAGTTTAATGAGATCCCCTAGCAGGCAACAACAGTATCTCTGTTCAAACCTAAAAGCAGAGCAGTTGGCAATTTCAAAAAAGATGTCATTAGGATGCCTTGCTTTCTTCCTTTTTAAAATATATTTCATTTTCTCTTGTTTTCATACAGGTAAAGCCATTGCAGTTTAAAAAGGCACAATAGTCCTCTTTATATTAGAAAAAGTCTAATATCCATCCTGCCTGACTGTCTAGGAAAGCAGTACTTGTGGTAGCGATTACAAGGATGATTTGAGCTTTTTCTCTAAGGGAAGCAAAACTAGCTCTTGTCTAAATAAAGCAATGTGTTCTTTAAAAAAAAAAAATGGTATTATGCTGTCAAAATTTCCAGAAAGCTGCTCTGATCACCATAATGTGTCTTGCAGCAGAAAGTGAGGAGGCATTTGTAGGGCCTATAATAAGTTTTCCCAGACACACTTGCTGAACAAATGAATCCCAGTACGTGGCTGGGAGAAGCAGCAGATCACTGCCCAGCTGCATCCAGGACATGGTCTGCTATAAGGAGACACACTAGGCAAGATGTTAAAAATCCCACTTTCCCTCTGAAGAAGCCTATCATGTATTCAGATGGTCTTTGCTTGCCTCAATATCTAATGAAACTTTTGGGACAAATTACTCTGGTTTATTCTAGTTAACAGCTTAGTTTCTGTGACCATTAAATTCAGGCAGGGAGTAAGACATGGTAAGTCTTGCAAGATTTCAGTCTGGGCTTGAAGCTACCACTCAAGCTGAGCTCCAGAACTTAGAGCGGGCTTCTTATTTGGCTTAGCAGAGCTTTCCCTCAGCTCCAGATCCTACTTGTCTACTATTCTTGCATACAGTCAGGCACAATTTCTTTTATGTGTTATGAAAGACATGTCTGTACCTCTGGTTTGTGCACGTCTGACAATTCTCTGCATTGTCATATGAAACTATGCATGTCCTTGCTGGTAACCTGACTGCAATAGTAACATCAAGAAGGAGGAGCCTGATGGTAGACATCCTTCTTCCAAGAGGTGAGAGGTTTATGTTGGGAAGTAAAAGTCACGTGTCAGTGAAAACTGAAACTAAAGAACAACCAACAATAAAACATGACTAGTCCCATCCGAAATAAACACAGAATTTTTGTCAGAATCTACGGGGAAGAAAAAGGAACTACAAAAGATTTTGATTAAAGGAACATAAACCCTCCTGGGGCAACAGAAAAGCAGAATCTGTCAGAGAAGTAGTATTGCTATTAGCAGCAGATTAGAGCTTTCTAGACAAATGATGCGGGCCTCACTTCAAGACATTAGGTTCTTAAGAGAACATGGTGTCCAGCAACATTGTTTTAAATATTTTACTAATAGGATACTGTTCTAAAAATCAACAACTGCTTTGTGAACCTGAACAAAAGCTAAATTTGTTTGGACTAGCTGGTTCTAAAAATTACTTTACAAGCACTTTTATTCCTACTTTATAAAAATTCCTGATTCTACTTGAAGTTTTGTAGCATCCAATTTTCCAGTGCTTACTAGAAATCTATGATAGTCAATCTGCATGGAATGATAGTGGGCTCTTACATAAACACTTTTTACTCTTTCCTGCAGCCAGGATAATTTTTTTTTTTTTTTTTTTTTCTAATCCAAATTTGGACCCTAAAGAGTCCTTTATATCATAAAATAAATTATTCCATCCTTTAGAAAAAAAAGATAAAAAATAAGTCAGAGGTATTACAGCATCAAGGAAGCATCACTGCCTTACTTTTAGAGCTAGCCTGAAGCCTAGGGGAGGTTGTTTCTGAGAGATCAGAGCACATGGACTTAAAAGTAGTGTTCAGAGGGGAAATCAGATGAATGAGTCAGCTGCCTTTGGAAAATGATGCACCAGCATGGATAAGGCCATCACCATATTTCAAGAAGTGAAACATATCTGTAAGGTGGAAAATAACAGTTCTCCCAGCAAACAGCCCTGGCAAACCACTGGTTAGGGATATCCATTTAAAACATCTGCTTTTTCGTCACTGGCTATGATGGTGTCCCTAATGTAGGGTGCCAAAACTGAGAGCTCCTGATTTGCAGTGCATTTTACTCAGGTGAAAATATTTTTTTAGCTCAATGCTCACACTAACGTAACTTCTGCTTCCATATTTTTATAGCTGTAAACCAGGTTTACTTAATATTCATTTAAAGGCATAAGTATAGAATTTGATTGCAATTGTCTATAAGGCTTTCACAGATAAAATCTGTCATTAAGGATAGCAGGATAGCTCAAGTCAATGCTTCTAGTTTGGTTACAAGAGATGTGGCTTAATTTCTATGTTCTGCTTACACTTTCTAGGTGATGTTGAGCAAATCTTTCAAGAATACTTACTACTGAAATGATAATTAAAGGCATTCTGTCTTCCAGAGAAACATGCCGATGTTTCACTGGAGAGTAAAAATAAAGGTAGTAATACCTCCAACACATTCATAGATACTTCGCATAAATTTAATGCTACACAACCTAATGGGTATTTGGACCTACTCCCCGTTCACTGAGCCAAGTGAGCATTTGACTTCAGTTTTGCCATCAAAATATGATGTTGGCAAAGGCAGAGCAGAGCATAGATCTCTTTGTGTAGCAGTAAAATCACACCCCATTCTAATATTTTTTTATTTAAAAATAAATCAAAAAATAAAAAAAAATATTGTTTTCAAACAGCCTAGCTATAACTAGTGGAAAAACTAAAGACTATGATGATGTGTTGGTACAATTGCTTTATATAATATTATAAAAGATTGAAACTACCTTACAGTAATACAGAGGATGTATTCTTAGGTAGCATGATTCACCACATAACTATGACAACACACTATGACAACATCTGAAAATAAACCAGTATTCTTATAAACTATCTCAAAGCAAAAAAGAGCAGAATTCAGGCTTTTCATATGAGATAATTCAACTCAGCAGGGTCCAGACTAGCTCACAAAATTCAGAACAACTCTCCCTGCCTTAAGACATTCCATGGGTGTCTGCATTTACTCTCTGTTCCTACCTGTTAGTCCCCAAAACCAATGCCAAACTTCTTTAGCCTATTTGTGATCTGCACCTAAAAACAGAAGAAAAATAGAATTTACAGCATTCATGGTTAATCTAAAGTATAAATACTTCTACTCACTAGGAAATGACATGTTTTTGTCTGTTTTCATGAAAACAAAATTAGATAATATCAGTTAGGGATGCTGATTATAGCTGACAATGCAAAAAAAAACAACAAAAAAACCAACAAAAAACAACAACAACAACAACAACAACAACCAGCAAACAAAAAAACCAAAACAACACAAAACAAAACAAAAACAAACAAACAAACAAACAAAAAAAAACCAACCAAGATCTGTTGTCCCAATAAATACTTAAAACCACAGAGGAGAGAGATTAAGACAATCTGGTTTTCATCATTTCAAGATAGCACTTACTCTGCCAGAATTTCACATCTGCCCTCTTTGTCTAAGGAAATGACTCCTTTTGTTTGTTATGTTATACGCCTGGAATGGCACCATGTGCTCCTGGGCTTCATGATCTTGAAAATGGTTCACATGTCTCATCAGAAAAGTAATAGAAACACAAGAACAGCCACAGGAACGGGAAATGGCATGCAAATTCTCCATGCACTCCAGTAGAAGTATTAAGCCAAACGAGCAGCACTGGTTGGGCTTCCTGACAAAGCCATCACCCTAGGGAGGAGCACAGCCATTTCCATCCCTTTGAAAAGGGGATGCCTTGCTTGTTTTTATTTCCTTCTGTCATTGCTCAAGACAAAAGTCCTTGAGATCAGGTCATTTGCAGTGTGCAGTCAGACTGTAAACCCCCCATATTTTGGATCTGTGCTATTACACTCTCTCAGTTTTTCTTGGATAAATGACAAAAGTTTAATTCTGATTGTGCTATATAAATAAAAATAGATAGTTATGGGAATGATTTTGCAGAAACCAAATAAGCACTAGTTATAGTCAGACAAAACTTCATTTTTCTAAATTTAATATTCTAGTTAACTTAAAATCACATACCTGAACCTAAGCTTGTGCCTCTACATTCACTTCGAAGTAATGACAGAAAGCTACATTTCAAAGGTGATTCAGCTCATTGTAAAATGAGAGTTTAATGTGAATATTCCTCTGGATGCGTGCATATCTCTCAAATGGTAGAATATCTTAGGATGACTGAGTTAGAATTGTATGTTTAATTTTTAGAATCTTATATCTTGGCAGATGGATCCCACCATGAGTATGCTAATCTAATGTATCTATGAGAGGTACTATTATGACAACAACTTGGATAAAAAAGAATTTAAAGAACTTAAATGATACTGCAGCTCCCATTACAGCAATGTTTTTCTCCTGCAATCATTTCCCTTCCCATAATAAATATTTCTTAGTGATATCTCCTGAAATGAGGTGCACATGCACCTGGGACCACCAGCTGGGTTGTACAGCCCATAAGTTTTTATGCGAAGTGGCATAAGCATCAGATACAACATCTTTACAATATTTTTTAGCATGCTATTATGGCCTAAAGAGCTATGATACAATGTGAAAAAGATTGTGTAGCAACATTGGTGACAACAGCTTTTATCTCCTCTGCACTTAAGCATCTGGATTTCAGACATTCATAAATAAATCTCAAAGAATAAACTAAAGAAAAAAAAGGAAAGTGAGTAATACATTAAATTGTCTGCAAAACATTACAGAACATTATCTCAAAACCTAGAAAATCGAGTTGTAATCCAAATCCTCTAGCTCTCAAATTCTGGATGTTCCTGTTGTATCTAAATCTGAATCTGAATTTAACCCTAATTCTAAATCTAAATTTAAATCTAAAAAAAATATTTCGTAGTCCAAGTAAAAATTAAAAGCTTGTCATATTTCCTAGTAATAATCATCACAATCTCACTGCTATTATTTTGAAAGAAACTGTGAGAGGGGAATAGAATGCTATTTTGCACTATTTAGTAAGACCATCAAGGGCAAAGATTATGGCAACCTTTGGTAAAGAGACATGAACTTGACTTCTATTGTATAGACAAATTCTAGTGGCATCAGACGTAAACACAAGGAACTGGCATTGTTCATCTCAAAAGAAAGAAGATGATAATACTTATATTACTGAAGCTCAGAGTCGTGTACCTGAAGGTTAACATATCCAAGGCACATTTTTTTATGCAGAACACCATATGCAAGGGAAGCCCTAGTACTGGCCCTGACACTAGACAGTGCTGACACAATTGCCAATGAAGATCTGAAGGTAGATGAATCCCACAGATACGTATGGCCTTTATCTCAGGAGAAATCGGAAAGATGTGCTTAAATTTTCCAATATTCAAGGAATAACTTCAAGCTCCTTGGCTCTGAAAAACTAAAACTTTGAAACTATTAAAGCTAATTGCTCTCAGACTGGGAGAACTGCAGATCTAGGGGTTTCAAAACCATTAGAGTCTCTCTTCCTGCACAGTCTACCACCATGGAGCCCTGACAGCAATTAGAGTAAAAGTAGGGCAAGCTGATCTGAGATTAAAGAAATGGTAAATATCCCTTTTCAGGCAACTAAACTGAGCCTTTGGACCCAAATAAATTTCATACTAGGAAACTTAAAATGTCTCCACGTAGGTGTCTATAGATGTCTAAAATCCTATTACAGGCAATAGAGCCCAGGAAGCATTTCAGCTCATGATAAAACAGACATCTAGAGGATGAGTCAGCTGCCTACACACTGGTTTGCAGTGGCATTTGGTAATGTCTCTAGGCATGCATGATGTCATGTGGACCCCTGGGAGACTATTACCCTTCTAAAGCAGCACCAGATGAGATCACTGAGGACACAGGAAGTGGCATTAATGTCTCTGTCCTGTGAACGAATCATTTCCCTTATCATGGCCCCTCACATATCCACAGACTATGAATTCTCCTCCACAGACACCACTGGGTACTAAATTTATCAGCCTAAATTGATCTGTCTTAATCTTGAAATGAATTCCATCTGTCAGAATCATTCAAGGAGAAAATGATGCCACAGTTATGTGATGCCAGGTTTCTTCTTCAATATACAGACAGAGAATAAATATTAGGCATCATGGAAATGGATGAGTGCAATGTGATAGCAAATAGTATCAAACAGGAGGAGGAAGGTGGTGTTGTCCACCTGCATATCGCCTGCAAGAGCTTCTGGAGCTCTCTTATCAACATTTTAAAGAAGAAGACATTGAAAGGCAGGGAAGGATTTCACAGAGAGCTACAAGACTTGGTCATGATCCGGAAGTAAACATGGTTAATAAAAGGCATGGGGGATATTATCATGCATTATTGTCAATATTCACACCTGCTTACATGGAAAGAAAACTGTTTGAAAGAAACAGTGAGAGAGGGGTAGAATGTCATTTTGCACTACTTGGTAAGACCAGCAAGGCAAAGATTACAGCAACCTTTGGTAAAGAGACATGGATTTGACTTCTAAACTATCAGAAAAATATTCAGAGACATGCCACACTTTAAAACTGAAGACTTATAAATTCTAAAACTTTTTTCCCCTAAATAAAGAGAAGCTAGCACATAGAGGTGGTGAATTTTTAACCTTGGCCTGACTGGCTTTTTCACAGAGATGCCCGAGGATGATTCATTGTGCTGCTGAACAAGCAGTTTTCTGCAAGAGGTCAGAGTAGAAGAGCAAATAGCCCCCCTACAGCTGTGATACTTATGGCACTACTTAGTGGTGCTAACACATCAAAGTGTAATCCCCAGAAATGTCCCCAGGCTTTGCATTAGACCTGATGGACCTTGGGGAATGCACTAAGAGAGAGGGGAAGAAAAGGCAAGGTCTGCCTTTCTGAAGAGGGCACATTGCATCAATTAGCGCAGAGATATGCTGAGGTGCATCTTGGTGGCAGTGCTTTCCTTTCATCTTTCACAAAACATCCAATCTCCCCAAAGCCATATAAAAAGTACAACTAGTAGCACATTCCAGTGTTTATCACAAGAAACTATTAATAAAACTGAAGGTTTTCTAGAGGGAACTTCAAAAAACATTCCATTACTGAAAAATTAAAACAAAACATTTTAGACAGCTCTGGCAGTGTCAAAGCAAGATACTGTTGGACAAAATCCAGCAATGAGTTGTCTCTGATTAAACAGGATCATCTAGAGAAGAATGATTTCCTTACAAGCTGAGGAATTATTTCCTTTTTGTGCAAAGAGAGTGATAAAAAGGTAAAAAGAAGCTGCTGGGATCTCCTCCATTTCCCACAACAGTGATTGCAAATTTGCTGCAAAATTCATGGGCATCTATGAGGGAATCAGAGGGGATTTGGGAGGAAAAACATTGTCCATGTAAAGTAATGTAATAATTACTAGTTTCAACTCAACATAATTACAAATGAGCTTCCATCAGCTACTAATTATCTTCTTGGTTACAGAGGCCATATTTTATTTAAATGAAGGAGAATGAAGTGCTGGTGAAAGCTACATAACACGTTGGAGGAGATGTATTTCCCCTTTAGGCCCTTGGTTTAAGAATCTTGTTTTTAAAGGTACAGGAAGAAAGGTACAGAAACTGTGCATTCTCCTGAGCATCCGAGAGACCTGAGATCTAACTCAGAAAGAAATTTACTTTCTTTGAATGAGCAACAAACAGATCATGCATAGTTAATTTGTTGTAGTGCTGATTGCTCTTGAGTTCTTTCTGAAAAAATCCAGCCAAAATAAAGTTTTTGGTTGTGAACCTTCGGTCATATCCCTCTCACCTTTCTTCAGGCACTCATGATAGCCTTCAGCATTTTCTGCAGTCATGGAGGTAAGCATATCTTTGTTGGGTCTCTAGATGTCTACATTACCTGGGAGCAACAATTCACCCAAGTTCACTTTAAGGAACTTAGAAAGCATCCCATGAACTGAAGTCAGATCTTTTCTCCCATACAGAAATCCTTAAACTGCTCTCTGTCAAAACAATATTATGTTACATTTAACCCTGAAAACTAATTAGCATTCATAATCATTGGAATAAAGTCCAAGGACTAAATAGAGTAAGACAAGGAAACATGCAGTCCTTGCCTAAAAACTCCACCCTAAATAGACATGGCAGAAAAGGGCTGGAGGAAATGACACCAGATGACAGCAGAAGGGTGTGATGACACACACTATCTGAGATGGTCCAGAAGTCTAACTTCTATTTTGGAAGACAAAGTTCATGGAAATAGGGAAGAAGGTAAAAGACATGTTGGAAAGGAAGACAGGAAAGGAAGAAAATTCCTCTAGAGTGTATGCAAGGAAAGAAGTTGCAAGGATCACCATTTTCCCAATACACTTCAAAGTATATAGGGTTAATGTTGGATTTAGAGCATCACATGGACATAAATCCACAGTGAAATTAAAACATTGAAAGACAAAGACAGAAATACTAGAATGATCAAAGACAATTAAAATCTTGTAAGAAGAGCATATCCATATAAAGGTTTTTGACATTTAAATGTCAAAATGATTTCATGACAACAACAATAGCTGTCAAGTGCAAATGCACTGAGCTTTCCATTCACCTTTCAAGTAGCAATTTAATAAGTAATTTTAATATTTTTCTCTTCATAGACAAGAGTTCCATGTTTTTCTTTGCAGGGTTTGTAATTTGTATTCAAAAATGTCATTCTTATCATGAAACAATCATTTAATAAGGTATTTTTTTATTATTTATTCCTAGCAAGCTGACTTTTCTTAGGATCAGGACTACAGCAGCTAAGCACTCAGAGCCTTGCTGTGAGATGTTCACTACTCCAAGCAGATTTTCAGCTGAAGGCACAAAGGCCTGCCATAAAGTCCACTAGTGGGTTGAACTCTGGAGTCATAGACATGGCAGTAGCAGTCTGCAGAGGCATGAAAACCTTGTTAAGTGTCTCACAGTGCAGGCTCCATAGTTAAAAAAAAACAAAACAGACACAACCACAGTATACAAACCTTTACATATACACGTTACTACTTATAATAGCATAATGAATGCACATTATCTATATTTGCAGCTGGTTCAGCTTATTCATAATTACCTGGCTTATTTATTGTACATCACACTCAATACAGAGATGTAGCAGAATGATAAGACCAACATAATTCATATGACTAGAAGAAAAATTCGATGGCAATATTACCATACTGATGAAGATTCCAAGCTGAAGAGCACATATGTTTTTGAAAGGGTTTTTCTTAATTTTGCCTGAAAGAGAAGCAAACATTTGGCTTTAACCCTCCACTTTTACAGCCCATTTTATTACACACATGAAATTATTTTTCAGTATTTAGTTACTCTAACATTATGCACCAGATGCTCAACACTGTATATTCTGTATGAAATATGTATTCTTTTAGTATCTCTGATGAAACTCAGTGCAAATGAAAGTGAAAAAAAAAGGATTGTTTTTGCAGTTTCTCTAGATAGCAACCTATGCCTCTTGAGTGTGGACTACAGTTCCATCTGTGATTAAAATGATAGGTGTCTTGTGGTTTATAAAACCCAATCCTATTTACTTAGCTGTGTTTTTAATTAAGTGTGCTTTGCAGTCGAACTCTCTGTGGCACTTGTATGGAGAATGCTATAAAAATAAAATGAGTGACTGAATGTAATATTGGATAGGGATTGCTGAAATGCATTTTAATGTTTTTAAAGCATGCTCATAAAACTTATGTTGGACAGGCTAAAAATTCAAATTTCCTGAAGAAGAAAATTTTTTTCATTATTTAGCCAGAGTGACATATGATTAGTGATTACAGTCTGCCCAGAAAAATTAAAAAACTCTTTTATGCTTCTGAGTTTCAGGAATTTCTACCTTACAGCTGTTTTCATCAACCAGAACAGAGCAGGTGATAAACTAGGCTCCTCTCCCTGCACACAGATTTGCTATTTTGGTGGCCCTGTCACAGGAATGAAGGACTCGGAGTACCGGCTGTTTGAATTCTGCCTCTTTGAAACCATGTATATATCTTACATCTGGAAACACAAACACCCTTAAATTACTAGATGACATCGGATTGGAGATGTATAATTATCTGGAAGTATATTCAGTACTTTGTTCTTTTATTGTTCTTATGTCCATGACCGGAACATACAGAGCTTCAATTTTGATCCTATTCAGCTCATGCTTGTACCAACACAAAACAAAAGATGGTGTCTGCCCATAGCAGTATACAATCTCAACAAGACATTTCAGAGTGATACAGGGTGATGCATAGATTATGTCAGAAGGAATTATGGACAGTAAAGTAGTCACTCTAAATGCATACATTCACTTTAGAGTGAAGTAGGTGATGCCCTCCAAAATGCCCCTTCCTCTCTAACAACTATAAAAGGAATTTTGGTATTTGAGAATGAGATATCCACCTTATAGATGTCTAACATAAAAGGAGATCAATCCCAAAGAGTCAGAATAACTATTGTCAGTTTTCTCTGGGAAGGACGAAGATAAGCTTTAAGGAAGGTTATTTGCAGAAAAGAGAGCAAAGGAGTGGTGTCATGCATATTTAGATAGAGCTCAATCAATCAGATTGACACCCCACTATGATAACTGGTCAGGCACTTTCCAGTAATGCAATAGTGCAATCAATGATTTTAGAATGTATTTTTTAATACATAATTCAATTTCTTCATTATCTTCTGCAGAAATAAGACAATCCTTTGTATATGGCAGAAACATTTAGTTGCAGGGGCAAAATGTACAGCTACTGCTGCAAGTACTTCACTTTGAGAGTTCAACGTTCACGACTCATTGCAAACCCTCTATTATACTGCAGCTGGGAGCAGTGAACACAAAGCTCATGCTCTTTCTGGTGGCCCCTTTCGGCTCTAAACCAGAATTCTCTCTGTGATCCTGTATGTGTTGGCAGTAAGTCAGCTACATGGTGGTCTAAGCCCGTTGTTGACTCAGGTCACTTGTCCTCCTGAATATTTGTTGCAAGTACAGTCAAAGACTTGCATTACAGTCTAACAAAAGTTCATGCTCATAACAATGTAAAATGATCAGGTAGGGTGGGACTGATCAAGGCACAGCTAAATCCACGATCATCTTAAGTTTGCCTCTTTCTAAGATGCAGCTATGACAGTAGCTCACAAGAGAAACAGAAAGTATGTGGATGAGGCAGCAGCACGCTTATGCCAATTTTTCACCTCTACAGTATAGTTAAATGCACAGCCTCTTTGTACCTATCTGGATATCCACTTTTATCACAGATCTTCACTTGTAGAGTAGGGATCATACCAGCTTTTTTGTGATCTTTCGTGTCTATCCTGGATTACAGAAACAACAGCACAAATTCTCCAGTAAGTGTTGAGAAACACCTTTAGAGATTTTTTTATTTTTTTTTGGTGTGTGTTTTTAGAAGATTCAGCTCCTCATGACAGTTTTTGCATTAAAGCAGCAAAAAAGCATTCATTGGAGAAGGAAACTGTATTTTGTGTTGTGAACATAAGGGTATTCTCTTCACTCTTGTGATGAGCATAGTAGTCTAACAATTAAAATTACCCATTTACTGCACCTTAAATTTCCACAATACATCCCAATAGTGCATGTTAAAGTGTGATGTCATGAGGGAAAAGGCATAGCTTTTGCAAAGCTGTACTTTTAAGAAAAAGCAGACTACATGCTCACAGGAGAAGTGAATATTTCTGAACATCCACTTTTAAGATGTTCAAGTCATTGTGTACGCACTGCTTGAGTTGCTGACATGTTCTTTGTCTGTGCAAAAATCTTAAGATTTTAAAATGAAACGTATTTTTACTGGTTGCATTGTACTGTCTTATAAACAAAGCAGTGAACTTCAGTAATATTAATTTTTGTGGCTTAATGTGGGCCGAGGACACAAACAGAAGATGAATGTTCAGCCTAAAGGGAGAGACTGAAAGTGATCTGCCTGTTTCCCATCGATGAACAAGGGGATGTTGGCCAAAAGAAAGCAGCCCTTGAAGGATAAGTTTCTTCTCTACTAACAGTATTTTTCTCTCAGTAAATAGGCTGGTATATAATTTTCAAGGATAATGAAGAATACAAATTTAATCTTTTATTATCTTCTGCACATCCTAGTTAATTTTGCACTTGGATGGAATTCAAGGGATTGTGAATAGGTGAATCTTCTGTAGTTGTCTTGTGTAATGTTGCATTACCAGAGATCTTTCCAGGAAAAACATAGCACCCCACTGAGTCACAAGAAATTCACACAAGCAAGTATAACAATGTTATGTTTTGAAAAAGTACTCTCATAACAGGTTGGAAATGACACAATAGTGATGAGCTGTGTGAAGGCTCTTGTTTACATGCTCAGCTGATAGAAATTATGACTTGTGCTGAGTAGAGCTGGAGAGAAAAAAGGTTTATGGGAACTCAAAGTCTGTTCTTTGATGTCATTCTTTAATTTCTGATCAGGAAATTGAATCTCATTTTTAGGCACCCAACAGTTGAGCATTCCTGACTCCAGAGATTTGCAGATACAATAATAAAATCCATGCTGCAAGGTCAACATAACACAACTGTTTCCAGCTCCTTTGTTTCTTTCACTGTTGAGCTTTGAAGGAGAGGTAGCTACAGAGTATGACATTAAGGTTATTATGTCATTAGTGATTATTACACACACTGATTATTACATATACTGGTTATTACATACAAGAAAGCTTGGTACCAGTCTCTGGCACATCTAAAAATGATAATGGGATATAAAGTGCAATATTATTGATTTTTTTTTCCTAAGTATTTATCAGTTCTCTGTAAATTAATACACTTGCAAGATAATCTAATGAAGGGGATGGCGGGCATTTGAGGCAAGTAATTTTATCAGTTTAGTTCTTTCTAGTGTGTCATTTAGGGACAGAAATCAGTATTGCTTTGCCTACTGTCTAGATACTCTTGCTGTGAGTTTATGCCTCCACTGCTGAGTTCTCACCACTGCTGATGGTGTCACCATTGCATGGAGAAGAGCAGCTCTGCAACCTCCCAGAGCAATGGCTGGAAGATGGTGTGGGATACAATGTCTTTTTAGCCAACTCGGTCATCCCTGGAGACAGAAGAGATGAAGAAAAGTGACAGAAAGGCCAGTTTGAATGGAATAGTGGAAAAGTAGGTAACACTGTGGATTTTTTCAGGCAGGGGATCCAAAGCAGGAAAAGCAGAAATTACTCACCTCCTTTCTTATGCCAGGAGCATGTGCAAAAAGCCTCCTCCCATCCCCTTCCACATAAGAAAAAATTTCAGACACCCTTTGCCTCCATTTGTCTGTGCTCGGGTACCAGGCCAATATTTCCAGCTGGGCCTTGTATATCCTGCAGCATAAGCGAGACAGAGCAACTCCAGACACACTGTCTGTCCCCTTCTTTGTAGCAAGTCATACTGCCTATCTATCAGCCACACTCCCCAAGTGTGACTTAGTCAGTCTGCCTTCATTGCACATGCACTTGCAATCAATTTGCCATATATATGTATGACATTACTGTAGTTACAGCATTGAATATGTCTTATATATTCACCCAGTTTACTTCATCCTCTGATCTTATAATATATATATATATATATATATATACCTTCTTAATTCAATATAGGCAAAATCACTCAATTTCTCTCAGTTCTTCAGCTTCAGTTTTCTTGCTGGTATTTATCTTGTCAAGTTCAAGTAACAAAACACATTTACTATCTGAAGTTGCAAGAATTATAAATTGGTTTCTTGCTTTGCCTAATTTCATCAAACCAGGAGTCTTGGTAGTATAACAGGAATTTGCAGCAACACAACACTGAAATAACTCCTGCGTCAATTTGTTCATATCAGGGCAGAAGTTTTCAGTGCAAGAGAATCTCAGGGGAAATTAGGAGGAACACCGAGCAAACAGAGCAAAGATAGCCATAGAGCTTATTCATTCCAAAGCACCTTGCTGAAATACTAGCTACTTCTCTTTGCACCAGAGTGAACTGTG
The DNA here is from genome assembly GCA_035222235.1 of Margarornis squamiger. NCBI lineage: Eukaryota > Metazoa > Chordata > Aves > Passeriformes > Furnariidae > Margarornis > Margarornis squamiger. The sequence continues at coordinate 68,416,692 of JAWWTY010000001.1, read as the reverse complement.
CTGAGAAACACCTTTAGAAGTCCTTTGCTTCATGCACTGATTTGACAAATACAAAACAAAAACTTACATTTGGTACCTGATTCTTCAAACTGTCATGTAGCACCTTAATTACAGGTGCCTACAAGGGCCCAGGTGACTCGAGTTTACATGTGTGATAAATATTTCCAATTTTAAGACCACAGGTGCATAATAGCAGCTTCTTGAATTATGCCACTAGAAGTGGAGGTCAGCCTATCCATGAGATTATTGTAATCAAAGTGTTCAAATCAATATTACATTACTTAATCAATAAGTATAAAAAACATTCTTTTTGAAGCATGAGAGCCCGTATTCTAGGGAAAGCTTGAACAGTTGTTTCTTACAGAGGAAACTTAAGATAACCAAAATCCGTATGAGATAAAAGAAGGACACAGGAATCAAAGCAGGACACTAGAATCAAAGCAGAACTTCACTCTTTTTTCAAAGTAAAAATCAATCATAGTATACAGCTGTGAGGACCACAAGATCACAAAATATATTGAATTTAGGTGCCAGACAGCTATAAAAGCTTTTTTGAATTCATGGACATCCCAGGGCTTCTTACAACAGTCTTCTCAGTGTTGATTTCCTTCCCTTTCTCAGCATCAAAATAAGTTTAATAAAAACAAAAAGCTGTAACATCACCCCTGCTAGTACTGCAGCATAATGATGTAAAATTGAACAGATTAGCTTAAATTGAAACATTTTTTGGCATCATAACAGAGTCATTATGGGATATTTGGTTGCCATAGAAGCACAGGTAATGAAAGAGGCACTGTCACTAAATCATGAAACTTGAAATAAATTAATACAGATATCAGAACCATAGCCTTATGTATTACATTAAAGGACTGAGCTCACTGCTAGCATGTAAACTCTAACTTTACTGATTGTACAAATCTAAAAAAACAGGCTGTGCCTACACATTGTTCAAATGAAAAAAATCAGTCTTTTTTCAATGTTTGGGGAAAAAAACCCAAACAAACAGATCTGAAGTTTTAAGAAAATGCTGATATGTATTTGTTGCTCACCTGTGTTAAACAAATATTCTTAAACAAGAAAATAGTACTGCTTAAAGGGTAATATTTGACAAAGAGGAGAGAACCACAGAAGCTACTACAACACTTAGGCAGAATCTGTAACTGCTAGAAGTAGTTGGGTTTTTTTCCCTAGCACATCTGTTTTCTGAGTTTTAAGGTTAAATACCATTCTGTTGTTATGGTTTTTTCCCCAAGGTAAAGAAGAAGTCCTTTGCCTTCTCTATCAAACAGCTTTGCAAACAGCTATGGAAACAAGTCTCTGCTCTGCTTGACTTTAAAAGAGCTCAGCCTCTACTGCCACTATGCAAAAGATGAAACCCATAGGTGGCCCATATGAAGGTCTGTGCAGTGAGGCAGGGGTGTGTGTACTTGTGCCTTTTTCCCATGCACATGAAAATTTAGCATCAGCACCTACAACAGCAAATTTAAAACTCTGAATCTTCAACGAACTTGCAAAACTGACTCTTTTGACTCTCTCTAATAATGTCTGCCATTCTCAGATTATCCTTCTCATCCTTCATTCTTCCTTCTCTTCCCTCAGGTACTTTTTTCTCCCAGTACCCCTCACACACAGACTTGTCTGTTTTGATAAAGAGGTATGCCAGTGCAAAATTAAAACCTTCTTGTAAATATTTCTGCTCCAATAATTATGACCATATTTTCTTGGAATTAAGTTATTCATTACTACATATGCTGCCAATTAGGGAACACAGTGTCCTACCAGCTAAAGTTCATTACAGCTATGTGAAGTATAAATATTATAACTAGAGAAAGAGAATGAAAAATAAGGAAGAATGCAATTAATAACTTGGGAACTTACCTAGCCTTAACAATCTGACACTTAATGCACAATAGTTACATGAAGATCAGCGTTATGCAAGTTAGAGGACAGATGAGATCCAAAGACAGGGTTGAGATCCAAAAATAGGGTTGTGAGACACAGCATTTATTACATGCATGACTGGTGTCTGAAGGGGATTGACAGCTTTACCATCACTCTTGAGAAGAAGGTCTGGATTTGAGGTGTTGCATTTGCAGGACTAGAGAATTTAGGAAATCTTTATTTTTCTGTGTTGTAGTCACACTTCAGCCAACTTCCACTAACAGAAGTTAGCAGTATGATAATATTTCTTGTTTCTGATTCTATTAATGCATTGTTATAAGAGCAATTAAGGGAAAATTGCTCTCCAGTAAAGCTGCTAATTATACTCTCAAATTCCATCATGCCCCGGAAATATGACAACAGGTGTCATGTCTCCACCTTGCAGACAAAAAGGAATAAAACAACCCCCTAAACCAAAAAACAACAACAACAAAAACACAAACAAAAAAACCCCCAAAACAAACAAACCAAAAAAACTGTAAAATGCAACCTAATTCCTTTCTTCCCAATGAGAATTTTGTAGAACAGGAGATATCAGCAAGCATCTGAAAGAAGAAATGTTGCAAGTGGCACTCTTCACATAAGAAGCAGTGATGTAATAAGAAAAGGTGATTTTCTAGTTTTTACCTTGTGTTTCTCATACTTACCCTTTCTCCAAAAGAGATGAGCAGAGAAACTGTTGATATTTCCAGCAGACTTTTAGAAATCCTTCCATAAGCCTTCAACAGAGCATCCCACCAGAGGGTAGGGTCCTCAGACCAGCTGGCAGGCCTCTTTGTAAGTGTTTTGGTCTATACCCAGGTGATAGAGCGTGCGTAAATTATCAGAGAGCAGAAGGGGTGCTTTCCACAGCACTTGCCAACCCTGCAGGAAGTGGTTCTCAGACGTTACCAACAAGCATCATCGTAGGTATCTTTCCCTCAGGCATTTCAGAAAACAAAAAGCAATACTGTCCACACTGGCTAATTGCAACCCTATGAGGCATTTAATGTCTAAATAAAGCCCTGTTCTAAATGTATTATCAAGGCAAAGGGGTACTGCTTTGTTCTCTTACAAAGGGAATGTATTCCTTCTAGCAGAATACTTTCACGGAGAAAGTCTTGCACACCATCCCTCCTTTTGTCTACTCTGAATGAGTCTGAATAGTTTACACGGTTAGAGAGACCAGAAAGGCTGAATTTCTTGGTCTTCTCTAGTCTATCTAATGCTGACACACTGGTGAAAGAGGGAAGAAGGCAAGATGTATTGAGTCTAACTGCATTGCTGGTAATTTTCTTTATAATAGCCCCTCTTGAATTTGTGACTACAACAGTCTCAGTAAGACACCAGCTTTAGGTTATTCCTGAGCAGTGCTTTTACAGCATCAAGGTTTTTCTCACACTGCCCCAGCAAGGAGGCTGGGCGAGCACAGGAAATTCGGATTGGACACAACTGGGACAGCTGACCACTGAGCAAAGGGATGTTCCATACTTTATGATGTTATGCTTAGATGTAAAAGCTCAGGTAAAGGAGGCGGATACAGGGACAATTGTGGTTGTGGTAGCTGTCTTCCCAAGTAAGCATTACGTGTGCTGAGACACAACTTCCCAGGAAGTGGCTCAGCATCTAAGAATGGAAAGTAGCGAATGAATGCCCTATTTTGCTTTGTTTGCATCCACAGCTTCGCTTCACTTACTGAATATCTTTACCTTGAGCAGAGAGTTTTCTTGTTTTTGCTCTTTTGGTTCTCTCTCCCATCCTGCTGGGAGATGAGTGAGCGACTGGGAAAAAAAACCTGATGCTCCAAGATGACATTTTTGTATTTCCTGATGAGGGGAGGTAAATTCCAAGGCTGGAAAAGCTAGATGACAGTTCACATTAAAAACAGACTTTGTGCAGTGAGTAGTACCAAAGGTGACTTCCATCACATTTTTCTATGTCTGGATAGCAACTGAGCAAAGACTAGACTTCCCCTATGAAAGAGAATTTAAAAACTTTGAGATTTTCCATTTTAGAAGTCCTAGAAATATTTCTGCATTTTGTAAAGGATATCCTGAATTATTGATGAAATATCCTTTCAGCAATGTTCTTAATGGCTTTTTTAATACTGTAAGAAACCTCTCTGTGGTCAGATTTTTCTTCAGCAAATTAAAGAAGTAGGCTCACCTAATAAATATACATGAAACTTCTCTACATGTCTATAAAACTGAATTGTGGGGAAATATCTTGTTTTAAAACATTCAGCTTTTCTCTCTATTGATTCAAAGAAAATCCCTTACAAATTGACTGTCATCCTACTGCAATTTCCTTAGGTAATAACATATAAGTAATTCTGGTCCTTTTAGTATTAGAAGAACAACTACCATATGAGCTGCTTGTGTGAAAGTTTTTGCACAAAAGACTTTTGTAATCTGCAAAACCCAGTTACTATACCCAAGCACTTAGGATTGCAAGGCAAGGAGTTGCTGCAAAGTGGTACAGGATACAAGGGGTACATGTCTTTGCAAGCAAAGGCAGCCCCATATGGGCATTTCACAGAATCATAGAATCACGTAATGGTTTGAGTCAGAAGGGACTTAAAGATCATCTAGTTCCAGCTCTCCCACCACAGGGAGGGATGCCACCCACTAGATCAGGTTGTTCAGGGCCCTATCTAACCAGGCCTTGAACAGCTTCAGGGACAGGGGATCCACAATTTCTTTGGACAACCTGTTCCAGTGCCTCACCACCCTCACAGTAAAGAACTTCTTCCTAACATCTAATCTAATCCTGACATCTACTATTTCTCTGAGGCTTCCCACTCCCTCCCTGGTGCTTGAAGCCTGGAGACACCTGGAGACACAGACAGGGGAAAGGAAGAGGTCACACACTTAAAATAGAAGCAACTTGAAACCTTAAAAAGCAAATTCAAGACCTGGGATAATATTTTTTAGATTGGGCAACTGTGTTTATATTGCAGGCCACTTCTTCATGCGTATGGATAAACATGAGCCATGGATACACATGAAGCCTTCCGCTCTCCCTGCACGTACTTCAAGGAGATACAAGTTTGCAAAGTGTTCTGTGGCCAATAAATAAATTTGTTGGAGTCTCTGTCATTTTAAATATAAGTGCCCTAATGTAGATGCATTTAGGTTAAAAGGGTAGGATGGAGACCCTCAAATTGTAAGAGTACACACCTACTTGTTAGCCTTTCAGAGCATACTGTAGTAGCACAGAGCAGTGGAGGAGAGATGCTACCTCTGTAATTCCACATTTATTTTTTTATTTATTTTAAACTAGATTTATTTAAAAGCTCAATGGAAAGTAAAATATGTCATAAGGACCTTCTTGACTTCAGCAAAGATTGTAGTCAGAAGATTCAACAGCTTAAAACTTCCCTTTCCTTCAGTCCCCAGATCAGCTGCTTCTGCCCAGCTTCTTTGAGGAGCTGACTACATTGAAGCAGTAAATTTCACCATCTGGGTGGGAAAAAAATGGAGAATTCCTTCCACACCGAAATCACAAATGACCACAGTCGTGCCACAGAGACAAGACAGGAGGGAACAATACAAACATTCATATTTCTATGCACCTAAATATATCATAGTTTTCCGACAAAAATCTCTCCTGGAGAGTGTCTGTTAATTACAGCAGGAAACAGCACAGTAAGAAATACTGGCTGTAGGCTGCCATCTGCTGTTTGTGTTATGAAAGGCTACTTGCAGGCAGATTTTGGCAGATAGCACCTTAGCACTGAAAACAGCGTGACAAATCCTCACCCATGGAAGGCTGAGAGAATCCCATTCCCACCAGTGGCAGCTGATTAAGTTTCTGGAAGCCGATGGGTTTTCTGAAACTGACTTACTGCTTCACAGAACTGTAAAAATTCACTGCCTTGCACAGGTATTTTGTCTGTATTGATACTAATTTAATATACTTCAATGTTTACTGTCAGGTTATGAGTCTTTTAGCCACACAAATAAACACACACACACACACACATGCACATGTGTGATCCTCATGGAAACCACACCCAAAGTCTAAGTTTTGTGGAACTCATGTCTTGTGTACGACCTGCATGTTGTTTTCTTGCAGTAGGATTATAGTTTTATTTTCATCAAATGGCATACCCTGAAGGTTCTGCATCTGTTTCCCTGGGCTCTTAACATCATTTAATAACTTATTACAGCTCAGAACACAAACATTTTATTGGGTCTGAGGGCAGCATGTAAATTAAATGAACCTATGCAGATTGGGAGATATTGGTTCTCTTATTCAGCTGACATTTACGTTAACATGTGCAAGACTAGTGCTCATAAAAAGGTCTAAAAATAAAAGGCAGGCCTGTGTGAATCAATAGCACTTTTGCCACTGACTTCCATGAGTTCAAGATTTCAACTAATACATCTTGGTCTTGGTGCACGAATTCCTAAGCCCACAATGAGCTCCATGTGTTCCCCACAGTGAGCTCAGAATACAGATAGTGCCATTAGTTTTGCAATGGAAAGTAAGGAACATGAAATACTCTCCATATTGATCATAATCTCAGAAAAAGTCTCTAGTGATCACTTCAGTTGTAGTGTGTACCTCCATCTTGTGGTAGTTACATTTCAGAAACAGCACTGTTAATGCTTCAATTTTTCATCTGAATTACTCACCTTTTTTTTTTAAAGTCTCATGAGTCCCTGTTGCAAGAAATGTTCAACTTTCTCTGTTCCATAATATACACAGCAGTGTAACTGACTACCTAATTCACACAGGTGAATTTTGCAATAATTGTGCATCACAATCATGATGCTAAAATCAAGACCATATTGTCAGGATTGACAGACCTCATACTCACTTACTTTTATGTTCTCTACAGCTCTTTGCAGAATGTATATAACTCTCTAAAATGCAAAACGGTCTTTGCTTGCTTAAATGTTCTAATGGATCTCGGTGGAAAGCTGAGAAATCTGTGGTATTATGTATGTATATGCATTTGTAAGTACATGGTTGTGTTTGTATGCACGTATTTTACAGTTTCTCAGAGAAAGAGAAGAGGCTTTCAAGTGAAGTTTTCGGAAGCTAAAAGCATTATGGAATTTCTTAAGGCTTTTAATGTACACCCAATAAAAGTCTTCAAAAACTTATGCAACATCTGTTGAAACCACCTTCTTAATTTTATTGTCTTTTCTTAAAAACACTGAATTGATTAAAATTTACCATGACACTTCTCAATTCCTTGAGCTGACAGGAATCTTCTGAGATTCAACAAAAAGGTAAATGCAGAGTCTAGCATGTGAGACAGTCCCGTGCAGCATGACAGACTGGCTAGTCCAGCTGGCTAGAGAGCAGATTTGTGGGAAAGGACCCAGGGTTTCATCTGGAAGATTCGAACATGAGCCACCAATGCCCCTTTGCAGCACACCAAAGTGTTCTGACTATATTAGGGGAAGTTAAATCCAGCAGGTTAAGAGAAGAGATTATATTCAGCACTTGTGAGACCACATCTGAAATGCTGTGTCCAGTTTTTGGCTCCACAATAGAGATGCTGACATACAGGAACAAGGGCAACAGAGGACACTAGGCAGCTTTATGGCTGGATAACATGATGTAGAAGGAGATCATGTCAGGTCTGGGCCTGCTCATTCTGGAGAAGGGAAGGTTGTGGGTGGGAGTATCTTACTGCTGTGAACAACACCAGATGAGAAGATGAGGATAAAGGGGAGTCAGATTTCTCTAGTAGGTGCATGGTTATTGATGGAGAGGCAACAAGCAGAAATTGAAACACAAAAAAATGTGAATAGCTATAAAGAAAAGTTTTCAGCATGAGAATGCTCAAACACTGGAACAGGTTGTCTCAGGAGGCTGTGGGATCTTCATCTGTGTAGATATTTAAAAGATAGCTCAGTGTGGCTCTGAGCAAACCCTGATGCTGGCTTTGAGCAGGGGAGTTGGATGTGACACCTCCAGAAGGTGCCTTCTGGCCCGTCAGATTCTCTTCTTTACTTTTTGAAGACTTTTCCCATTCATGAGGCAGTAACAACATGATACAGGAATTCTCTACTGGCTCTCAGGCACTTCAAGAGCTAAGGAAGAAAGAGCACATGACACTGGAACAGAGTATTTGCTTGGAGCTGTCCAATCCATCAGGTCTCTGTGTGTGCAATGAAATATTCCTACCAAAGCACGTTTATAAAATGTTTGCTTCTCCTTTGTGTGTTGGAGAAACAGCTAGCTTTCTGTTATTTAAATTCTGTTCTTTGACATCATCTGTAATTGGGTTTACCAGCCTAAGAGCACAGCAACAATATGAGCTGTCACATTAGCAGATAGCATGAACAGTTGGCTATTTTCCAGGAAGGGGAAAGCAATTAAGAAACTCCCATGTCACTGCAATAGGAGTGATCTGTTGTTAATCAGAGACAAATCACACCTTAAACAGATAAGCAGACAGGTTATTTCTAAGTATAACATCCCCATTAACAACTCTGGAGGCATGGTTTATAAAAAACAGTAGGTATCACTGAGTCTGGTCTGTGCTGCAATTAGGCTGGCCATTTTCTTTTTCTGAGCTATGAATATGTGGGGAAGGGAATGTTTGGCAGCCTACTGAGTTATTTCCTTTCAGTCTGAAGGAGAGAAGAGTTTGAGGGGTATTGTGAGGACTTCTATCTTTAAAAAAGAACATTGCAAATTATAGTTTCCAGTATTGCCATTAGGTTAAACAAAAAGCCATCCTCGGATAAACAGCAGTATTGAACACACAAAAAAAATACTACTGTAAACATTCCTATAAAGCAATTCCTATATTCAAATATCTAGGGGTTTATTAATTATTTTTTTATCACAATTAATGGAAATTAGAGGTTTATTAATTATTTTATATCACAATTAATGGAAATGATAAGTAAAGTATCTCAAATCTGTGATCATGATAAATCAAATCCTTGTGCTATTTTGAATGGCCTAGGTATCTTCAAGCCGTTAAACTGAGCATCTCAACTGAGAGTCAATGTATTTATCTGTTAAGCCCTGGGATATACAACATCATTTGTATTTGCTATGGAAACTCCACTGGTGGTATTTTCCATAGGATAAAGGAGATTTTAGGATGAACTCTGCTGGAAGAAATCACAGATTACAGATATTGACTGAATTTCTTTCTTTTTCTTTTTTTTTTTTTTTTTTAATTTCATCTCCTAGAATGCAAAATTCAGGGTTACAATTTAAAATCAGTCTCCAGTTGAGACAAACATATGAAATTGTGTATCACTGCCTGTAATTGGCACATGTAATGACATCTCCATGAATAATGTATAAGCTACAATGCTTGCTAATCATATTTTGGAGTATCTTAAATGTAGCTCTGACTTCATTTGGTCTGAAATTGCAGGAAAGCAGTAAAGTTTATGGAGCATGAAGTACTGCAGTTTCTTGTTACATATACAGGCTTCAAAGGGTATTACAGTCTTTATCTATAAAAGAAATATTGACTCTTCTGTGAAGAAATACAGAACCCGGGACTTATATTTGGGCTATTTCTTATTGAACTAATAGTATTGTAAATATAGATACTTATTTTGTGCAGATGTTTATTTCATGACTTCTGCCTTGATTGTTGGATATCTTCTCAAGTAACTATTTCTAACAAATATTTTGTTTCTATATATGCATAGAGAGGAAACAGGTGACTCCAGAGCCATTCTTTTTAATTCATTGCAGGCCTTTCAAATTTTAGAAGCATTCAGTCCTGTAAAAATGTCTCATGTTCAAAATACTAGTGTTCTTTCACCTTTTAAAGCCATCAATTCTTTGTCCTAGAAGAATAAAAACAAAACAAAACCCAAACAAAAAACAAAAAACACAAAAGAACCCCACAAAACAAACAGACAAACAAACAAAAAAACCCAACAAAACCATGAAAAACCAAACAAAAGACCAAAGGGAAAAAGAAACAAAACCAAACAAAAAATCAAAACCAAACAAAAAAATCCCCCCCCCCCCGCAAAAAAAAAAAAAAAAAAGAAAAGAAAAAAGCACCAAACCAACCAAAAAACAACCAGATAAAAGAAAGCATCTAGGCAGGACATAAGAAAAATGGTGATTTTTCCAAGCTGTCCTATTGCCTCCTGTGTGAGCAGGGTATCTGGTAGCAAACACTACTTTGTCCTCCTGTGGGAGAGAGTCTTCTCCATAAATCATGATGGCAGCAGTAAAAGAAAAGCAGCACATTCCTTTGATTCTTTGCCATGCACAGCAGCTGCTCTGAGTGTTCATAAAAGTAACACTCTTCGAACACATTGGGTTGCAGATCCCCAGGTTTTGAATTTGGAGCCTTGCTGAGCATCTTCGTGTTCAGATCCTATTCCCATATCCACAGCATGTGGAAACTTGCCTGATTTAAAGAATGGGAGAACATTTGATTGGAATGTTTCAAATGGCTGTATGCTTATTCACTGCCTTATTCTCTGATGTCCCTTGTCACAGGTGTAGATTTCTTTCTCAATTCAAATTTACTTCTCCAGTGCTGTACAGCAACTCCACACTCTGCAGTTCCCTTAGCTGGGAGAAATCGAGCTGTCAGTGCTGCCACGAGAAGCCTGTTGCTAGGGCATAGTCACGTCTGCTTCTCTTCATCATAAGGAGCCAAGACATTTGATGTGTATTCACTGTACTAAGAGCAAGGTGAGACAGTTATGTCAAAAAGCAGAAAGTGAAAGGACAGTTCAAGAGGTTCATGACAGGACATGATGCATAAAGGCCGTGGACACTGGATGTACCTGGTGAAAAGCAGGAGTGATCTGATTCTAGAACACAAAAAACCTTGATATTAAAAAGAGGGGAGAAAAAGAATAAGGAAAAAAAAAAAAGGAAGCATCAAAATGAAAGAACTCGAGCTTCAGCATTACTACCATGATATTTTGTCATAAACAAAATGACAAATAAGGGAACTGACAGTTACTCAAGGGTATCTAATACCAAGATTTCTCAGCGCTAAGTCCTTCTAGGAGAAACACGAATGTTTAGGCACTTCAAAGGTAAAGTAACTGAGAAGAACAAGCCATGAATATTAATGTAAGGCAAATAGAAACATGACTTCAAAAAGAAAAGTGTGATCATTTAAAGGCAGTGAGAAAAAGAAGGAAAAAAAGCCCTCAACCCACCAAGCAGTGCTTTTAGATAAATTAGCTTGCACAGCTGACCTTCTCCTTCTGACTGTATAGCAAATACTAGATCACGCACTTAAATTCAGCCACTTTGCTGATTGCTCATTACTGCTCTTTGGCCTCTTTCAACATTCACACTTCTCACAGTTTATGCAAAATTTATGAACCTGTCTAACTATCTATACATCCACACAGATAGAGTCAACATCCTTGCCCTTTCATCTGAATTTTTCTTACTTGCTTCTGAACTCTTTTGCTCTGATCTGCCAGTTACAGTTCAATTCACTTACCTTTCTTTGCACTCTCATGCATGATGCTGACAACTTCTTCCTCTATGCCTTCTCTATCAGGGATAACCAATAAGCAGTGATCTCTCAGCTAGATCAATTTTTGCAACTAGGATACCCTACACATTGATCTATGTTCTTGAGGGCAACACCAACTAAATATAATATAGAAGACATTGGAAATTTTAGATTTATTTTTTAATTGCAATCTTCTTTCTTTTTTTTTCATGAGACAGAAAGTGTTTTTGCCATAGGGGCAGCAAAATTCTTTGTTCATATAACAACAATCACTTTAATACTAGCATTGTAAGCAAATTGCATTGGAGACAACATATGGTTTGCCCCAGAAAGCTGATGGAGTGAACAAAGGAAATTGAAGATGTGGATTTCCCCACAGCATTTAAAGTGATAAAAGTGATGGACTTAAGTCTTACCAAGAGAAAAGAAGGTCAGACTACTCTACAGAAACCTATTAGAAGCGTCAGGAGAAGCTCTGAGATCAACAGATATTTAAACGGTAGCCACAGCGTGAGATAAATGTTTCTGGAAGTGAAAGAAAAGTTTAAGAAAGAATGTAGGTGCTAGTGGAAAACTGACAGTTGTTTAAACAAGAACAGAAAAAATGGATAAATAAACACAAAACAACAACACCCAAAAATCAGCATCAGTGCATTTGTGACACCTTGAAAATATTTGCCTAAATCAGTGGAAGTTTTGGCTGTGTGCACACTTTTTGCTGTTTTACTATTAAACATACAGCTGAAAACCATTTTCTTGACTTATTTACAGAGCAGTAATTGGAAAAACAGGATTTTCTTTTCTAACTTACTCTGTAACAATATCATTAGTCAAGCAAATAATAACATAAAGAACATATAGAAATGTAAGTTGGGCAGTAGTATTTAACCTCTCATTGCTTACAAAATATTTTGTCTGCATAAGTACCAATTGATTAAAACTGGCTCTTTCTTGTCAGTAATATAATTGTACCAGAATGGAAATAATAAGTTGACCTTTCAGCCCTGCTGTAATCACGACCTTACTTGTTCCATTAGGGTAGAAAAACTGTCTCAGGGACTGTGTCTGCAAATGCATCAGTGGGAGATTTTTGTCTTTTATAGCTGTCAGGAAACATACTGGGGTACTCGATTTGCTGGATAAAAAAGATGATATTTTAATGGTTTATGAGAGCTATCCCAGTAAAACAAGAAAGCGAGGCAGCATCTGGAATAAGCACAAAGCAAGAGCACCCGCCCAAGTGTGAACTGGAACCTACATAAAAGTGATGAAGAAAAGAAATTTTTTTAAATAGCTCCAGTCAGCTTGAAATAAACTGGACTGCTATTCTAGTAATAATACTCCTAAATAAATTGTTGCTGTTCCAACAAGCAAAGCAACCAGACTTTCTTTATTTTCTCTGTTGAAATGATATATGCTGATTCTCTTTTATCTCTCTATCACAATGCTCTCCTCTGAGCCACAATGATTCATCCTTTAAGATTGAACTCTCCCAATAAACTTTCAATTCATAAACAGATCCCTTGGTGGCAGAACACATTGACTGAGACTTTTTCAAATAGTCAAAATGAATATTTAAGACAACTGTATATAGAAACAATACTAATAGTTGGCCAAGGTCTGCAAGACCTTTTGTCATCAGTAACGAAAGTCTTAGAAATAACATTTTAACTTGTTAATCTGTTCTTCCCTGTAGGGAAAACTTTATAGTTAAATATAGAAAAGAAATTTGGCTTACAACTCTGTTACAATAATAAACATTGTTTTTACAAATAAACTGCAAAGATCAAGGAAAGATGCATGCTGTCTGGCAATGATGTGCTGCCAATATTTCAACAAAGACCTCTAATAATAATAAAATAAAATAAAAAAAATTAAAAAAACAGTCCTTCCTTTGCTCACGCTAATCTTGACACAGCAATCAAATTGTAAAAATTTTTCATTTTAATCCCAAAAGTTCTCACTTAGACTCACAGGAAGGACAGAAACACAAAGAAGGGAGAAGTAATTTAATTTAGTTTTTGCTGGTGATTTTTATTTTATGTTCTGACAAAGGAATTGGTAGAAAATCAAAGAAATCCACTTGTGGACAAGAACAGGAATGGTATTCCATGACATAGGATAAACAAGGGGTAATTACTTATCACAATCTTCTGATGCCAGGGACACAGAGAATGCATGTTTAGCTGTAGTTCAGACCAGGACATTTTAAGCGGTCATTCTTCTAGTTTTAAAGAATTTTGGTTCACCACTACTGTCCAGGAAAGTCGACGTCATGGTAGGGGCTTCCTGAGAATGTGATTTGCTATCATTTGACATGAACTGCATTTGAAAATAAAAGAAGCTAGAACTTACACAGAATTTAAGCTCCCTAAGTTCAAAATTGCAGCTTTCAAGTCTCTATTTATCTGCTACCTGGTCTTATAAGTATCACTGTTTTCAAAGTGAGAGTTTCTCTGCAATTGAGTTACATTCAGCATCACTCACAGTCTAGAAATTAGCTGTTCCCCTACCGGTATCTAGTAATCATTTCCAGTTAGTAAGTGTACACTGAAAACAACTGTCATAAGTCCATGGCTGTGTTACACAGGGGCAATAATTTTCTTTTAAAATACTGCTATTGCTACCTTCTCTACTCAGACTCTGTTCCAAATTTCTACAGAGAACTCACCAGTTAAGTCACACATCAAAGGAAAGGGACACTGAGGTTTATTTCCTATGTACTCTTGAAATTACCTTAATCAGAGTCAGAGGCTCTCACCTGCTCAGAGAGTACACAGAGAGAGAGACATTGCAAGAACATGTAGTATTTGTTCCCATTCTTTAATGTTAGTATTTGCTCCCATTCTTTATTCAGTCTGATTAAAACCAATACTTTGAGCTTTGTGCTCAAGTTATTTCATGATTCATTGCTTCAGAAACAGAGCACAAAGACCACAAGGACTGTCCTGTATCCCTTGACCCATGGGTTATTTAATGAGCAACTTCAATGTTGCTTAAAAAAGAACAAGGTTTCTATGTTTGAAGACACCTCAGGTGAATATGCATTGGCTCCAGACTTATCTCTTGCTTTGTTTATTCATTGCTTTTAGAGTCACCTACAGGATACTCTCCACTTTGATACCCATTCTGATGCACCAGATTCTCACCACGTACTTTGGCTGGATCTGAAAGCACTCCTAGTTGTTCCTGTTGAGAATTTGTCTGAAAACTCTGGGTTACTGCAGTTCAGTCTGATTCATTTCATAGGCAAAGCATTCACTCCTCAGTAATAATCTGTATGTGTCTTGATAATGTGATTAAGTAGTAGCCTAGAGATGAGCTGCAGGACTTTCTCCAGATCAGAAGCAAGGCCATCACTCTATCTTTGTCTTGGAGTTGGTAGAAGAATTATAACAAGCCTTTTAAGAGTCCCCTTCAGCAGATCACTAGCACTGAACATCGTTACATTGCAGTCATATGAAGAATTATAACCATCAAAACCAAAATCAAAATGCTTCAAGACAATACATGTAATTTCTCTGTGCTCACCAAACATTTCCATCTCATCAAACATCAGCCTTTTAGACTCTTTTGTCACCACTGATAAGCAATTCTTAATCTTTTGCTCACAGCTGAAATACTGCTTGTTATATCATGAGACTCCTGAGGAGTTTTGCTTAAATGATTGAAGAAACACACATATTTGGGAAAAGCTGGGTTGGAATTATGAACAGCACTATTCAGACTTAGCTACTCTTTCAAGATTCATGCATGACTCACCTTTCTAAAGAAATTCCATAATACTTGAGGTTTGATTTCACGATGTTGCTTTTCACTGATCTATTTCCCAGCTTGAGATATTTTGGCTGTGATAATAAGTGTGTGGTCAGCATCTCCCAGTATGGCAAATACCTGGTGAGGCACACAGAGATTTGGATGGGAATTTTCTATCATAGAAATAAAAAACAACAAAACACAGGAAAAGAAAGCAAAGTTTATGGTATGGTGGATGTTGTCTTAGAAAAAAATTCAGACATAGAAAAATTCCCATAAGAGGGAAGTATCACACTAGGAGTAATGATGAGTGTGAACTTTCAAACAGGTCAGAGTGATCATTTAAGGGGTTCAGGATGGAGAAAACAGCTACATATGTTATTTCTGTAAATCTTCAACTGGAAGACGTGCATACAGTACATCCTACTAGTGTTTTGTTCAGATGAAAACTTTTCTCAGGCTCTTGTTCTTTAAATATTGACTGTCTTATTGACTCAGCTATATTTACCCTTTCAGGCACAAGCTCAGCAAGCTGGCAGACCCAGTTAGCCAGGATGATCCATTAGATTAAAGAAATCCTAAAAGTTACTTAACATATATTATGTGAGTTTGGGGTAGATTTTTTTGTATGAGTTCCCAAGAATGAAGTGGGGAAAAAATCCAGGGAATTTGTAATGGATTGTAGAAACCAAGGGCTCTCTTTAAATTGCTTTGCAGCTGCAGTCCCCATTTCATTTAAGCCTTTGCTGATTTTTTCACAGCACAGCAAGAGGTTTATAGCTTACTGACAAAGACAGAAAGAGAAAGAAAGGAAACAGAGAGGTGTCAGTTGTATTCCTGGGGCTTTGATAATCATAAAAGGACTTTCCCTTTAACTGGTTTTATTTTGGATCATTGGATCAAATCCACCTTTCATATGCTGAATTTTTACAGTTGTAAGTTTTGATGTGTGTCATTACTGCTCCACTTCTGTGAGACACAAATATTTCACTGCTGTTTGGGGGGAATAAAATGTAGGCTCTAGAAACGGCTCTCTTTCAAGGAGCAGAATGCTGGCATTGTGATAGGCAGAGAGACACCCAACTCCATGAAACTGAAGCAACTACCCAGCACCCAGAAGAGGTTCATTGTGAGAGGGTGTTGCTGATCAGGGTTTTCCAGCAGACTTGGAGTACTGGGACCTGCAGGCAGTGACACCAACAGAGCTCTGTGACCCCCTCTCGCTGCCCAGGGAGACTGAATGCACATCTCAGGGGACTTATTGCCTTCCTGAGGCAGCAGGTCATGGCATTTCGCAGCTCCAGCTGAGTTCCAACTATTGCAGGAGCAGCATTTTCCACATAGCTTCTGCACGCACTTTAAATAAAATCCTCTTTCCCTAGAAGTAGTGAGCACAGCTTAGGAAAACAGGGCAAAACCTGAGGGCACAGCATACCTCTGTTCTCCCACTTCGAGGATTATTCTTACAGCTATCTACAAATAGGCAAACTGTAAGTGCAGATAAGAGAGTAATTTAACTGCCTTAGCTCAGTGATTAGATTGCAAACAGAAGCCAGCCACGCTGACCTCCTGACTCTGCTTTAAAGCTATTACCACAGTTATGAACTGCTCAGACAGGCTTGAAAATACAAGTCATGTGGGTGACACCTTACTGTGGAAACCAAAGGTATCGAATAAGAGCAAAGACAAATTACTTCATTGTAATATTAAAAAGAATTGGAATAGATAATCACAAATGGGATTTGTGGCCTGCAAAATAAAGAACCTGATTCAACAAAAGCTAAATGGCAGGATTTGCAGTAATTTGGATGGGGAATGTAGCTGTTCATAAAGATGGCTAGATGCACATTTATCTGTGCAAAGATCACCTCATGAACAGCCTTAAAGGGCTACATTCCCTGACAAGAAGTTTTGCAGGTCCACTACTCATTTCATAAGGAATTGGCTCCTTAAGGCTGCTTTAAGACTGGCTACCACTGGTTACGTTTCATGGTACTTTGTTCTCACGCTAGAAGAGTCAGCAGTCTTTTACTTTCTGTGCCACTCACAGATTGCAGATCTCTGCCAAGCTGTACTGGCACTCTCCATCCTTTAATCATTCTCACTTTCTTTCTCGCAAACTTTTCCAATTGCAACATCTCCTTTAGAAGCCGTGGGGACCAGAACTCCGCTTAGTGTATCAGCTGTGAAAAAATCATGGGTTTCTGCAGCAGAAAGATGATAGGGTTTTTTTATATTGTTTTATATTTCTTCTTAATGATTTGATCTGGTTTTTTGACTGCTACTGAGATTATGTTTTCAACTATCTATCATAACCCCAGGGGTTTTCTCTGCAGCAGTAATGACCACTTCAGAGCCTATCATTTTATGCAATGGTAGGATTGGGTTTTCTGCATGTACATTGTTTTACATTTATCTATGTTGAATTTCATTTGCCACTTTTTGTCCAGTCATCCTCTTACAAAATATGTCTAACCTTTTCCTGCCAAAAGTACAAATACAACACTCCATCTAAGTACTTGGCTTGCTTTTCCTCCCCTATCAATTGCTTTTTCATGTAAATTTTTGCAGAATTCATACATCTCTAATGATTCTTTCTGTCTTGCCAAAGCAACAGCTTTTCAACAAAGAGTTGTATTCATCAGAAATATCACATCCAGTTTTCCTTGGCAATATATTAGAGTCTTCATTTGCTTTGTAGTTCAGTGACTTTACACTTTTTCAATGTTTTGCATATAAATTAAGCTGAAAAGGACATAGACACAGTTGGTTTAACCCAATGTGGTTTCAAGTCAAGTTTCTAATTTTTTTCCCTTATTTTCAATATTTTTTATGCAGGTAAGTGCACTATATGTAAAACTACTGGTGGGATGTGTAAAGTGGCAATGCTAGAGATGATCAAAGTCTTAAAAGTTTCAATTGTTTTAGCTTTTCCTTCTTCATTGTCTCCACTTTCATTTTATCCACAGTATGTTTGGCACACCTATGTTGAGATGACAAGACCCGCATCAGTGAAACCATAGCAGGAAATATTTAATTGGAATTTCTTTGCATAACCACAACTGTAAACTTAAATCCAGAACACTGCACAGTGCATGGGGCATTGTTTACGTCATGGTCCATACTGGAGTAGCTACTGGTTAACACATGATTATCACACCATGCGGTGCTAGAATTCTGCAAAAAAAAATAAAAAATAAACTGTTCTTGTTGCCATCTAATGATCCAGAACAAGAGAGCCCCAGTAAGCAATATTACATGAGCACTGAATCAACAGCTTATTCTGAACACACAAGAACATCTGCCAAACAGTGATATTGTGGAAAAACATTGTTTTATGAAATATTTTACAATAATTTAAAGTAATTAATGATCCAGTTGTTACTGTACTCTACTCAACAGTGGTTTTGAAGAAATTATAAATACTTTGGCAGCCCTTGCTGCCATTTTATTATACACCTCACATTTTATTATACACCTAAAAAAACAAGATGGTAAATGCTTTGAAATGCTGAAGGCAGAGCTAGATGCTATTTTATCCATTAAATAGGTCACCAGGCCTCTTTCTGTTTAATTCCCTACATTGCAAGATGCTACTACATGTACTTAGACAGAGGATCTTAAAGGAAAAGATCAATCAAAAACAGTATACGTACCAACAGCATTCCCAAATACAGCTGGAGCTCTCCATGCCATTATAAGTGTTTTATTATATTATGGTGATGCCACTCTTTTTTAATATTTTTTCTAGCACACATGTATTTAGACTCTAAATATATGGATTTCAGAGATACATTTATTATGAAGATTAACAGGAAATAATTACACGTAAATGTGTAGGATCAACCAAAATATGATAGCTATTTTGTAATCTTAACAGAGATACACAAGGTGTCCAGTGCTCTCATGCAATATCTACAACAAATATCATGTAGAATAGATTCTGGTATAACATTTGAATACTGTATTATCATTTTCCTGAGAGTGAGTTAAAATTCTGATTAATAGTTTCGAGCTCTGCAAATTCTTAGAAATGGAGAAATCTTCACAAAAATAAACGTTTCATTTGCATTGCAATGGGCCTGGGGGAGCCAGGGGACCATAATTCCACTCCCAGAAAAAAGAGTCCTGTTGTAAAGACATAATCTCAGTAAAAAAGAGGCCTGCCCAAAAATATATAAACATTTTGTGTTCAGTGGTATTAACAATATATTTTTTGTTAAGGCAAATAAAAATCAGGGAGTCATTTCCCTGCATTTCTTATAGTTCTCTAGCAAACCAGTGGGTAGCAAGAAAAGGGGTAACACAAATAATTTCTTTGCTTTTTTAATGTTTATTTCAAATTGGCAATGGCCTCCCTTTCTGCTATGATCAAATCAGCATGCAGGACAGAGGTATTTAAGTGTGCGGTGCAAATTTATATAATAGCCACATTTCAAATAGAATAATATGTGTGGTTTAGATGCTGAGGAATAGTAACTGGTACTAGACTCTCAAAACTAGAGTGAATGATACAAAGCATTCACTCACAGAAATTTCAACAGAAATATTGATTGGTCTGAATGAAGAAGTAATGGAAATATCTGAAAGTAGCAGATAACAATGTAGAACAACCAAGGACGTGGCTGACAGCAGCAGACTGGTTAAAACTGAGGAACCTTTTGTTATTCTCATTAACACTAGCAGGTCTATAATCTGATAAAACCACTGCACATATGACCTTTCAGCAGAAGATCTGCATGCTAACAACAGGCGGGTGACAATGAGGTGACACCACAGTGCGTGTGCAATTCCTCTTCTTTTTATCGCAGCTGGAAGACTGAGTATAGCTGTGAGGAGACCCAAAATGAAGAAATACTGACAAAACTTTCCTGTGTTTTAGGCAGGGAGAAGAAAGAAAGATTCTGAGGCAAAATAATCAGATCATGTCTTACAAAAAGAGACAAAAATAGTTTGTCATCACCAGAAAAGAACAATGTGACATCATGATGAGGACTCAGCTGCTGGTGTTCCTTTTCCCTGTCATACACAAGGGGCCCTGGGCAGACCCCTTGGACACATGTCCTTGTGCTTGGTGGCAGTAAGTGAGAATAACAGAATGGTTTGGGTTGGAAGGGACCTTCAAATGGTCTGAGGGTGAGTTAAAACTATGTGGGAATGACCATGAGTGTCTGAATTAATTGTTTCAAAAATAATAACTCCTTGCCCCTTTACAAGGTCTCACAATGAGTTAATTTCCTGTTTATCTGAGGTAAACCAGGCCTGCATATTTTGATCACAATTACAGGCTTAAGAAATCCAAAATTTCCCTGTTATGCACCATAAAGTTTTTTTTTAACATTTTCACATTACTTTTTTTTTTTTTTAGATTGTATATAGAAATAATATATACTGAATTGTAAATTTCTATAGAAATTTCCAAAGAACTCAACACTAATAGCCCACATTTATTGGTGAATATTTTATAATAATTTTTAAACAAATAGAAATTAAATTTTGCTGATTAGTTTGAGCCTTACCCACTACTTTCCAAAAATGGACAATGTCTTACAGAATGTTTTAATTTCTTCACACCTGAGTTATATAGTAGTAAAAATTCTTTTAGGCACATGATAGTAATCTTCATACTAAAACCAAGAATATGTTACTGGGAGATAGGATGTACAAGTTATGGAGAGAAGTAACTTAATATTAAGCAAGAAGGACATTAATAAGGCTGAACTTTGATATTCATTCTTCAGTATTTGGGGGCAAGGGGAGAAAATTACAGAATGTTATTAAAATTAAATCCAAAAGACCTTGCCTCAAAAATTTTAGTTGTATTTTCTCTGTATGAATGAGAATATGGTCCTCCAGTAGTTAGCATAGTAATATTATAAAATGCCAAGTCAATTCCCAAGTATAAAAGTGCACTGAAGATACTGAGGTAAAAATACTGCTGCACATATACAAATGGTTATTATTCATAATAGTGCCTGGATTGCACAGGCTATGTAAAAACTGCAGTGGTCATTCATTTTGTTACCAGGAACTGTGGGCCAATTAAAAGCCACATGCACCCCTAGGCAGTTCTGTATTCTGCATTGCATGGAATTACTACCAAATTCGGCATCTAAGAAGGAGACAGGTCAACATAGCCAGAAAAAAACATATTGGCCACTAATAAAATTGGTCTCTGCAGATTTTGAAGAAACATATAAATGACTCCTGCACTTGTGCTAACAGCATGCGATCCAAAGCAATAAAACAAAAAAAATGTGTATAGATAGATATAGATACAGATATAAATACAGGTATATAGATATATAGACATAGAGAGATAGAACAATACTCGAAAACCATTTGTTCAGACACTCAAATAACTAATTGGAAGAGAGTAGTTCAGGAGAAAAGGCAAACCTGAAAGAAACACTAATCAGGGCACTTCAGCATTCCTGAGGGCTTAGAGATCTGCTTCTCCCTTTAGACCCTGCAGTTGAAACATAGTAGCTTTCAGAACTGTTAGTGCAACCTGGAGCAATTGACTTTGATGAAGCCCCTTCCTTACATCTGTGCAGACCTTTTCTTGGATCCAGGACTGTGCTGAATACACAGAACAATGAGTTCTGTAGTTCTGAAACCTTCTGAAGTCACCTAACTTTAGGCAGGATCCTGGATGATCCAGATGCTTCTTACAGAAATTAGATGAAATTGCATCACATTTGGCTCCTTTAATAAAATAGATTCCTTCAACACTATCTTGGTAGCGTCTACCCATTTCAACTCTTCCTCAAGTCCTCATGTCACATTCAATTTACTTATTTTTGTGCTAGAAAAATGCCATTGTGATGAGATATACCACAATCAACTGAAAATTGAGATATTTTGAGCTGGAATAAAGTATCACATAAAACAGTAAATGTGACATAGAGCTGGGAAAAAAAGCATAAAAAAGCAAAAAATATGTTGTAGAGCCACAAGGCATTCCATGAGATCTTGAAGAGACTAAAGGGCAAGTGATATAAAGTAGGAACACAGCCAGCTGGGAATTCTCTCTTCCATGAAAAGAGAAAAGAAAATAAAAAAGAAACCTGGTTGATTGATGTAACTAGGCAGTTAATCACTGTTCTCGAAGCCTTTTTATTGTGCTTCCTTACCTGCCCCTCTCTCATTCCTCTGCTGCACAGCCTAGTGTGTTACTTTTGAGAATGCCAAAATAGAAGCCGTACTTCACTTCTCACCTGAGCTGGACAGACAGAAATGGTTGCTATGCTCTGTCTGCTTCATGAGACCTCCCCATTTTCTGCCAGTTTTGCCTTTGGCAAGAATATGTGCATTTCCAAAAGTTCGTCTATGTACATCTTGTCAACTCCCAAAATATTAAGAACAGAGTCTTAAGTGTGTTCTTACACATATTCCATTTCAGAAGCACATGGCAGATTGTGCATGTCCCATACTGAGCACCATTCTCCTATGTGATGGGTGAAGAAGCTGATTATTCAGGGATTATCATGATACAATTGGAAGTAGAGGAGTTTGTCTCTTTGTCAATTGGTTTTCTGAAGGAGAAGACTCTTAGCCTTCAATGTGTCCTGAGCAGTTAGCTCTGTCAGAACACAAGTGGTGGGAGCCAATTACATTGGGCACACCTAGAGTAGGAGAAGACCATGAGACTGTGCTGCATCTATTAAGTAACAGTTTCACTACCCCAGGATAGCTTAAATCCCTTCTGAACTTGCATTTCTGAGAGAAACTGGGGTGAGTTCAAAATAGTGAGAGATGCAAAATGCCTTCATGTTGTTTGTATCTCATCAAAAAGCAAATTGCATTGCTCACAGGTTTTCTGTTTATTTACTTCTTCACCCATGAATAATTTCCATACTACTGCACCTCACAAAAAAAAAACCCTTTAAAAATTATTTTTTGGGAAAAAAATCTTTTTGTAATTTTCCAAATTTTTTTTCTGCACACACTGCAGATAAAACTAGAGTGGGCAAAACTCATTTGGTAATCTTACTCTGACTTTGGAATTTCTTTCAAGCTCATTGTAATTCCTCAGCATGGGCTTTTCTTTTTTTGGCATAATATTCAAGCCCGAGAATCTAAATTTGATCAGTGCATATTTGTATTCTTTCATAGATCCTACAGCTGTCAACACTTTTCCAGCTAATGAAGAACATTCTGATTGTCACCCACCAATGAAACAAAATGCAATGTAGCTACATGGGTAATGAGATACATTAACAATATTTGAATGTGCAGTATGACTTCAATTACTACTTAAAGAGAGAGATATGTTATAATAGTTAATGCATACAATTAACTACTGGAATTCTGTTGTTTGTGTATTCCGATTGTTGTTCCTATGGCAAACTGACTGAGTCCCAAAGAAAAAAAAGTTGTTCTTCAAAAGCATTTTTATGAATTACAGATTATATCTGGCCTGAAATAAATTCAGAGTTGTACCGGATGTATGGAAATTTATTCCTTCAATCCATTAAAAGAGTTTTAATAAAGGACTCCCAGGAGCTCGTGTGTAAGCTTCAGCACAACAGTAGAAATATATATTACAGCATTTGTACACTCTCTGTACTTACTCTGTAGTAATATCTTGAGGAGGGAAGTGAGTAGGAGAATGACCATCATCCCTTTGCTTGTTTCCTTACTGCTATAAATATCACCAGTTATGTAAAGTTAAGGTGAGTTTAAAAATTAATACCTTGCTTAAACTGAAAGGGTTGAAGTTTGTTTTTGTGAGATACATGGAAGAAGATTCCTGGGAGAAACAGTTACCATTCTGCCCCTGAATACTCACTTTACACTGTATCCTTACACTGTTGGGTAAACAAAATTTAGATGCACTCATTCATGCTGAAACAGATTTTTTGACTCTGAAATGTCTGAAGGAAGAGCAAATAACAGTTTGTAAATCAGCTACCTCTGTAGTTTATGGAGAAAACAAAGGCCTCTTCCAAATGCCCTTTGATATCTTTCTTGGGATGACATAGAATGTCTTCTAGGAATATTTAACACAGGCCTTATGAATTGCCCTCTTAAAAAAAATCTGCTTTCCTCCATAGAAAGTAAAAGTAGCTGGTAGGATACGTAACTCACAGTCAAATGTTCAGCTCTGAGATTTCTGCGCTCAGAGGGATGAATCTGCCCCAAAAGCAGGTGTTTATCAAAGGGTTCAATACCAGCACAACCTAAATAAGGCCTACAGAACAGGAGTCCTTTAAGTTCTGTGAAGTTCTGTGGATCTTTAAACAAAAAAGTGGGAATTTATGGAGAAGACAATTCTTTCCCAAGAACATGTTAAATGTTGGCAATACAGCCCAGAGATGTCTTATGAGTTAAAATGTAAAAGGAAAAGGATATTAGTATGTATCTTAATTATATACAATGAGTACATGAAATATATGCCAGCATATCTGGGTCACACAACTCCTCAATAAGGCAAGCAGAGTTTAACTCCTATGTGCACTGGATAATAAATCTGATGATAAACCTGCAAGTGAATACAATCAGAAACAAGCACAGGTGCCATCTTTGGATCTGTACTGAAGTCTTAACTGTATGGTTTATGCCCCCCTAGCTAAAACTACTTTTTGCTGCATATTTGCACAGGATAACATAGGAGGAAAGCTCAGGGAAAGACAGCCTTTGCCTTGTTCATGAGATAGAACTCCTAAACTTGGGGATTTTTCACACTGACACAGTGCAGAATTACAGAAGAGCCAAAGAAAGTTATTTTATAGACATAGATACACACATGCATATATTTCTTAGCTACCCTTAAATTGCTGGGGGCCACTCATACCCAGAAGGTTCCTGCTAAAGGGTTTAGAGCAGGATCCTTCGAAAAGTTAATCCTGCTCAGGGACCTGTGCCTGGTTCTGCTGTCTAACATCGTGAGGCAGCTCAGCATTAACAGGGACCCTTTTGGTCTTCACCAGTTGCTAATGTCCGATGGGCAACTCTTCCAACTTCATGGAGAGCAGCAGAAGGCTGTTAGACCAGCCCAAGAACCTACTCCCTGGGCTGCTTTCTCACCCTGACTGAAGTGAACTGACTGTACAGATGAATTGCTCTGTTCATTAATTTAGTTGTGCTTTATCATTGCCCCTGGCTGGTAAATCACATAGTTCTCAGTGTCACAGAAGTAAAGCTATGACACCTTCCCACTCCAGGTTTTTTTGCAGCTTGGCCCTAAATGTGTGTATGAACTATGTTTTCACACTTATTTGAACAGCACCTGGTGCAGTCAGTCACAATTTAATCATAACATTTACTTGGAACGGAAAAATATCTGGTTATATCTGAGAGGCAGAAAGATCTTCTGAGAGGACTGAATTTCTATTGTTCTTCCCATCTTATTCTACGTAATTCTTTTCTAGGCATTGTACCCAATTTCTTTTCTTGAAGCCAGCCAAAAATTTTTACGGTGAGTGATGTAATTTTGCTTTGACACACATATTGTTATGAAGAAATAGTAATATGATTTCAGATCCCATTAAATTGAAAATATATGTCTAGCATATGTAAGAATAGCCATTTTAGAACCACAGTTACAGAAATCTTTCATTTGCTTGAATGAAGATACAGTCAGTCATATGACTACCACGGCACTGGAATCAACATGGTCCTGGTGGCATCACCTCAGTTGCTAGGCTTGAACAGTGTGTATAAATTCTTATGGAAAGAGCTACTTCTGCATGAACTCCCTCTCTCTATGTTTTCCTGGCTGGAACACCAATAAGGCTGTATTGGGTCTAGCTGAGGTGGAGTTAATTTTTCCCATAGCAGCCCTCGCAGTGTTGTTCTCAAACCCTGAATATATAAATAAATTCAAGTATACTTTTAATAACAGTCAGATAATCACACTTAAACAGTGAATTAAAAAAACCCATTCTGTTTGTTGGTGTTTGAATTACTATTTATACTCCTTTGAGGTAACTTCTGAACTGTATGCTCCTGTCTTATGATGCTGAAATACAATTTTAGGGCTCTCCCTGAGCTAATAATTTTTAAGTGCACTGTATGTGGATTGTATATTTATAAGAAAAGGCTATTATCATGAGGCTCTGATTGAATTCAATTATTCAGGACTTGCCTTTATTGAAACAACATCTCCTATTGTTCACTAAAGAAATTCATGAAGCTTTTTCGTCTCTTTAGCAACAACAGCAACAAACAGCCTGAGCATTGTCTAGAGTTATCTCTGGTGAATACGGTTTTGCTTCATAATGGTAAATTAGACTTGTGGCTTGAATTCATTAGTAAAACCAGGGACTCAGGGACTGAGTCTGTTGTTCAACAGAAGCTTCACCCGTGTCAGAGACAAACACCTATTTTAAGTTACTGAAGGAAAACTTGAGCTACTTCAGTGTAACTGAGAGGATACTCCAATCAATTAACCAAAACGTTGTAAAGGAATTCCTACACCTGGGGCTAAACTTTCACTCTAATTTACATAGATTTGCATTAATTATGCTTTTACAAAGGAATTTCCATAAATTAAAAGTTTAGTCCTTGGTCAATGATCCTACTGGGTTACTGCAGAAATAAGTAACACTTTAGTGTTTACAACCCAAATCACCATTAGTCCGCATCCACAAACTAAGAAACTCTCCAACGAGTTACTGGTTTAATCTCAGCATACAAACTAAGTCAAACCCTGCCTCAGCCCACTATTTAGTAGGGTCCAGTTACATTTTTCAGCTCTCCTTGACTGTGTAACAACTAGTTTGGTGGTAACAAAGAGACAGTCTTAACATATGGAAACATTAAAATGCTGTTGGGGAAATATAAAGCCTTCAAAAGCTAGAAGCACATACATTGTGCTCTGTTCAATAGACTAGATCCATTTCTATTACTTGGACTATGAAGTCTCTGGCAGGCATTTCTGTGATTCTTATTAAACTGAGGACGCAGTTAAGATTTGGATATCTCTTATCACTGCTGTATGATGTGCTAGCTCTGGTCATAATCCAGCCATATTTTTTTTATTCTCTCAGTGTCAAAAACAGTATCAGGTCCTCCCTTACCAAAGCTGCTGTTCTCGTGACATTTGGCTGAGCACACCACAGAAGATCATAAAGGCAATAGTCAGAAATTTCAGAAGCTAATTGGTGAATGAAGCCCAGTTTCAGGTGAACCTGGACTTCACACTACCTACCACACTACTGTGTGCAGGGTAGGTTTATTTGGTGGCACAGCTTCCAGAGCTGAATTAAGAAATGCAGCTCTCCCCATTCAAAGTGCAATTGTTGCTCTTGTACTCATGCAAATTCATCCCTGAGCCCACACAGCCCTTAAAAGCAACATGAGGTCAGTGACTGTGCAGAGCAAGAGGGGGTGGTTTTTAGTTGATGCTGCTGCTCATTTCTGCAGTAGTCTTCTAAAATGGCTGAGTGATAGCTGGCATATATTCTGCATTTGACTGACCTGACTTCCCTTTCTATTATGTCTTTTTTTCAAGTTTTCAGAGGTCCCTATTGAAAAAAAAAAAAAAAAAAGCCATTACCTGTTCAACACATACAGAAACCCAGCAACTAAAGAAATCTAGCAATAACAAAATGATAATGCCAGGGAACAAAAGGTTACTATTTATGGTGCCTTAAATCTCCAGGGGAAAAGAGTACATGGCGAAGCTGAAAAAAAGCAGGTAGGAGGGAGAGGTGTTCTTTCTGAACAGTTTAAATTATTGCTCCTCACTTTTGTGTTTGCACTTAATTTTGAAGGGTAGTATCCTACTATGTTTATTCTGAGCTCAATTAGAAAAGAGCAAATTCCAGAATGGTATTAGGTTTTATTCAGAAGAATGGCTCAGGTAGTTTAATAAGCACAGGGAAGAGCTGAGACTGTTTGCTGTGCAAAAATAGGTTTTGCCTTCTACTACACCTCTACTGCTCCAAGCAAAAAAAAAACCACCAAACCCCCCAAACTTGCACTTCCTGAGTATCAGTACTTTTACACGTAGCTTGCTCCTAACAACTAAATATCACTGTTTGCACGAGGTGTGAGACTTAAAATCACAGTTTGGGATCTCCGCCAGCAGAATTACTCTTTTGAAATCCAGCAACTTCTGCCAAATCTCATCAGGTAAGGATCTAATCCTGTGTCTTCCCTTGGTCCACAACATGACTTTGCAAGCAATAGTAGTGGGTTGATCTTGGCCAGCTGCTGGACACCCACCCAGCTGCTCTCACATTCCAGCTCCTAAACAGGGTGGAGGAGAAAATATGATGGAAAAGCTCCTGGAGAGAGAGAGATCACTTATCAATTACCATCAGGTAAAAGAGACTCAGGGAAGATTAACTTAATTAATTGCCAACTAAAATAGAGTTGGATGGTGGAAACAAAGACAAAATTAAAACAGCATCTTCCCTTTATTCCCTCTTTTCCCCAGGCAAAATTTATTCATTTATTCATTCCAATACCTCTACCTCTTCCACTTCTCCAAAGAGCACAGGGGGATGGAGGACAAAGTTTGTGGTCAGTCCATAACATCTCCTTTCTGCTGCTCCTTCCTCCTCACACTTTTCCCCTACTCCAGCAGGGGGTCCCTCCCATGTGACACAGTCCTTTAAAAAATGCACAGACATAGTGTGTCTGCATGAGATGCAGTCCCTTCAGGATAAGCCTGCTCCAGTGTGGGCTCTCTGCAGGCTGTGACCAAAAGTGTTTTGAGAAAACTGCCTAAACCAGAGTTTCCATAAGCAGTCCATCATGTCCCCCTTCAATATTATCAAAAAGCATTAATTCAGTTTCTAACTAGAGTGTGCTCTCAGGTCTAGGCAGAAAAGAAGGCAGGAGCTGCACTGAAGGATGAGGTTTTCTCTCAAATCTGTCACCTCTTCTTGCTTTGCATCTTATTTTAGCAATTGTTACACTTGAGTCAGTAGAACATTTTGTTTTCAAAAATGTATTACCAAAAGTATACATATATATAATATATATAGATATTAGTATGCATATATTCTTACTTTTGGATTTATGGAACACTCAGACTGCTCAATGAAAATATAGGAAGAAGGAGACTTTATAAATGCTAGTCACTACACTACTGAAAATAATGAGAAATTAGCTCTGGGTTGCTTCCAATGCCTCAGCCTTTGAATTACACCTAATCCTGCCTCCTCAAATGATTCTGACTATAATCCCATTTTAGTCTGAATAAACATTTAGCCCATGAACTCTACTTTTTATTGCAAAAACTTCACTTTCCTTGTTTCTCTGTCAGGTAGGAGCCTATTTGTTCTCTTCTCTCTTTCCCCATCAAGTATTATCAAAATGTTAATTTTTTTTTTCTTATTGGGGAAAATACTGATATCCTGTAGCAGCTCCTCTTTCACTCTCATTTTGTCTGAATTGCTTTCCTCTCCAAAATGGCCTTATTCTACATCATCTTGTGTCCTAGATTCTATGGGTTGTCGGCTGCTGCCTTCATTGATATCTTTTAATCTTCCTCTGTCACTCACTTAAGCTGCTATTTCAGGCTTATCTCACTCACCTGTCATTCACTTCAATCCCTTGACTTCAATTCACTTCCTTATTTTTTATAGTAAGGGAACTTAGACACCCATGTCAGTTCTCTATTTAACAGAAAATCCAAAAAGAAACAGATACACAAAGGACCAAGCTCTGTTCTGCTGTATCCATATATACTAAATTACTTAAATGGAGAAAAGTTGTTTTTAAATGCGAGAAGAACTGAGATCCCAGTCTCAAATGTGCCTATTGGAGCACTCTGAAAATGCCAAAAGCAGATGAGATCAAAAGGCTGAGTGGAGAAGAATACATAACTGGGTACTTGTACCCTTTCTTTTTTTATTTTATTTTTTTTAGTCTCAAGTGACAGTGATGTCTTGCAATGCGAACACTGAAAGGAAAAAAAAACATTTTTCAGCAATAGTTTTAAAATAGCATGAACGTTCATAATCTTTCCCTACTCTAACACTGGATTTGGAAAAAGACAATTTTTAAATGGATTAATGTAAATATAATATAAAACTGTCTGCAGAAAACTTTTGAAGCTTCCCAAATGTCTTCTCAACACCGTCCTTCTCACAATTTAATGTAGACTAGTACATCATATATCATGGCAAGAGCTGTAAAAGTGTTACTCATCAATGAACTCACAGGCTGTCACATCTAATTCATGAAATCTACTGTGAATTGGTTGAAATGCCGTACTAATAACTATAAGCAAGTTAATAAATGCAATGTCTATATATTGAGCAAGATATGTCAAAAGCAGTAAACATCAATCTAGGTTTTGCAGTACAAAAGCAAGAAATTATTCTTCTGGTAGCCTTATTTTCATTCAGAGAAGTGCTATGCTGTTCTGTGGTTCTTTCTTAAAAAATCATGAGACAGACTTAGCTTAGTGAAAATAAATCATTTTATAAAATACCATTCAATCTTTGCTTGCTTGTCACCTCAAAGCCATAGCACTGATATTTGCAGTAGTTATGATGGCAGTTGAGACACACAGACATTTAACAAATGGCCTTTCTCTACTCTGACAGCAGCTTTTTAAAGAGCTTTGGAGCTCTGCAGAAGTAAAAGTTGCACAGTGACGATTCTGGTTTCCCAGCCTCTCCTGCCTCTGGATCTAATGCAGGAACTACATCCTGCAGAGCAAAAGGAAAACACCACCAATATGTTTATATTAAGAAGTGAAACAAAGCAATAGACAAGCCAAGAGAGCAGGATACTACATTTTTGACACTAGGTTGTTGTCTGGCCGCCTGTGAAGACACTTAATTGCACACTTTCACACCAACCTGCAGACAATGGTTCTGACCCCTGGTCCTCCACATTATTTTGTGTTTCTTCTTGCTGCAGAATGGCCAGTGTCATGAAATACACCTAGAAATTACAGCGCATCCATTACAAGAGTAGTTTAAAACACCCTGTACACAAACTTCAGTAATAGCCATCAGAAAACAAAACCATCCAAGCCATTTACAAAACTAAACTACATGAAACCTAACACCAGCATGAGTATTTTAACATACTGAAATGAAGAGTTTCTTGAATCATTCTCAGGGTTAGGGCAATGAGAGTGAATTTATTATGTTGCATGCACAGCAATCCAATGGAGATGCAGAACACTGAATATGAATTACATTTGTCTTGCAGCTGATACTTAGAAAAAGTGCCAGTCCTAAAATCCACTGTAATAGGAAGTCAGCATATACTCTATAGAATCTTATGCATCAGGATAGCTGTTTTCCATGTTTATGTGCCACCCATTTCCTCCTCATCTGTAGCCAGCAGAAATGAATCCCTCGCAATTACTTGGTACTAATGCTCAGCAGATAGGAATTGCTGCAAGTCCATCTAGGATGGTAGAATCAGTCTAGCTTCATGTAGAAAAATTCAGACTATAGATGGTTGGTTGGTTGTTAGGCTTACAAAAAGCACGGATGTAACATGGGTATTGCAGTAAGCAGTTGTTCAAAACCTTTAGTACACGGATTGTGAAAATATTCCAAAGGAGGGACAGTCATAGTCTAGCCTTAAGCCCACTGCTTTTCTTAGTTTCCTTTTGCAGACCCATTGGAAACCATGCATGGAGGTCCCCTCTCACTCTAACACACTGATTAAATAGCACTATTTTAAATAAAAGGCTTAGGAAAATAAATGCACTGTTACTAAGGCTGGACAAAAAACACACAAACTGATTTAAAATGAGCCTGAAAATGCAGGAAAACAAAAGAGACTCTGCTTTACTGTGAGCCTTCTTAAACACAGCTCTGTAGTGGAAAGAGAGAGATATCCCGTTATTCCCTGTCAGCAGTCAGAAAGCTCGCTCATATACAGCCAGTTACTAAACAAGGAGAAGTCATTAAAAATCAGTTTGTTGAAAAAGAGACACAGGTGGATTATGGAAATTATTTAAAGGAAATTCTTCAACTCAGATTTTCACCCTCAGAATTTAGATTTTGTGAAAACAGAAGTGTATGCTTAGCTTTGCTTTAAGACATTTACAGAAATAAATGGATTTTAAAGAAATAAATATTTAAACAATCATTCCCCAGCACTGTCGGCAGCCTAAGCTTCCTCAGACAGGGCCTGAAAACAAAACTGATGTTAAACAAAAATGCAACTAACAAGAAAGAGATGGGAAATGAGAGACATGAGATTTCCAGAATCTTAGAGCCAAAGCAGCAATTAAAATCTTTGTGTTGAATGCTGCTGATAAGTTCTTCAAAGTAGAAAGTTAAAAGCAGAAACAAGAGCCTCAGCCTACCAGTGTAAGCAGTGTCCTTTGCATGCTCACAAATAGAGCAAATCCATCACTTCTCCTCATCCATTTTCAAGTTTCCTAACACAAAAGCCATAACTTGCAGTGATGTCCCTCACTTGGGTGCTGGGCTTTGCTATGACAGTGATTGCTTGAAGCCTGCACAAAAGGGGACAATGAAACAGCAGCAGAAAATTTGTTTCTTAATTTCTCATCTCCTTCAAACATGTTTTGAGAGAAATCTCTCCAAGAAGGAAAGGCATTTCTCCCATATTCATTGTAAATGTAGTTCGAATAGTTTATGAAAAGAATTACATGTTTTTTTCAGGGGGAACAAGGAGCAGTTGCAGCCTGTCCCTGAGATTCATGAGTAGAACAATATTGAAACTAATAGTCTACTGTCCCATGGAAATGTCTCTTCTCATGGTTCTCTAGGGAATTTCAGCTTTTAACCTAAACTGAGCAACTAAAATGTTCTTACTGTAAATATTGGAAGTAACCTTGACAAGATCCCAAACATCAGTTCTTAGCTTTCTTTCCTGTTTATGAATAAGTTCAGATAAGCCAGTTAAATTGCTGCCCTGTTTTCTTTCTCAGAAAAAAAATCATCTCTTCTTCAATAGCCACCTGTGAGTTAATATGTATAATCATTCAGTATGTCATACATAGTCAGAAACTGGTAAGACATATAATTCTCATTGTAAAGGTAACTTGACAGACTTAAACATTTGGAGTCAATGGATGTGTCCTGGTTTGGGATATTTTTTTAAAACTGATTTATATAGTCAATGTCAGAAAACATCACTGCATTTATTTAGTCTATTTTCATGAGAGATAGAAGAATCTAGAACAGAACAGAATCTAGAAGAACAGCTACTACTCAGCAATTTATACAGAAAAAGCCCTAATATCTGACAAGACCAAAAGATTAGAAGCAAATCTGTAGTCTAAGCCCATTTCTATCTTTGTCTCTCATGGAAGTCTGTATGCGTAGCACTTAAATAACAAATTAGCATTTAGGGATTTTTTAAAACCTGGTTCATTTATATGTTTGAGCTTTTGATATCTACTCTAAACATACATTCATGAAGTGGATAAAACTTTTATTAACCAAACTGAGGAGAAGCAGAGCTCTTTCTCCATGCCCTAAAGTTAAAATTCCATATTAAATACCATTTTAGTATCAGATAGACCATAAAATACGCATGAATTATTTTTACATAGACAATATAAAAAGCACAGATTTCTGCACAGAAAATCTCTATTGAAAACAGAAACAAGCTTGTGTCCAGCAACTGACTTTACACTGCAGGACTGAGCCAACTACTTTTAGTACATCATGGGTGGAAAGTATGAGACCACACTCAGAGATTAAGAGTTGGACACAATGCCTGAGTTCTGCAAAAACACAGGTTGTCCTGATTTAACAGCCAAAGTTGTCAACTCTTAAAATGGTCTAAA
Organism: Margarornis squamiger; assembly: GCA_035222235.1. Classification (NCBI taxonomy): domain Eukaryota; kingdom Metazoa; phylum Chordata; class Aves; order Passeriformes; family Furnariidae; genus Margarornis; species Margarornis squamiger. The sequence goes on along the minus strand of JAWWTY010000001.1, from coordinate 68,382,880 downwards.
AAAATCTTTCCTAGCATAGATAAAATACCATACAGCAGATTTCAGAGAACTGTGTGGCTGGAAGGGAGCAGAGCAGCACTTAACAGGCTAGATTGTCTTGTTAGTGTGCTGTTTGGATACAGCTGTCACCCCTTGCCATTTCCCTTTAGACAGGCAGCAAATTCTGAGATTACAGGACAACCAGAATGTAAAGCACCTGTTGGTCCTGTCATTGTCACTGTGTTGTGTCCCCTCATATCCGCTCATGTTTTGGTGCATATTGCACCGTTTTCTCACCCAGCCCTGAGGACTGGATCCCTCCAGTCTTTTTCCTGCAGAGGGAGTGGTTGCCCCGGGATTAGCCTGTGCTCCCAAGCACCTCTGCCTTTTCTACAGAGGTAGACAGAAGCCTCTCACTAAGCTGCTGAAGAAAATAGTAACACCTTCTTGCCTTTGCATTCCAATCAATCGCATCTGGTCCAATCGGGATGGAAACCCCAGGTTCCTCCCATGTCAGGATCACTGGTCTTCATTCCTACAAGTTATTTCTAGCCATTTTTTCTAAAGGGAAGAGGTCTGCATTTCAAAAGTAACTAGTTTAGCTTACTTTGTCTAGCTTACTTAAAGGGGGTTTCCTCTGAAAGTAATGTATTCCCATCCTTGGATTGTAATGCCTGTTATTTAAGGTGTCTCACCCACTGAGCACCAGAAAGAAAAATAAGGGTATGCAGGCATCCAGACTCTAGTCCTTTTCCAAAAGTCAGTCTGACAATTTTAAGGCTAAAAGGAAAAGGGTGAAAACCCTGAACAAATCAATCCCTACATGTGTCACTTGAATGTCTCGCCTGTTAAACCTTCTGAAGATTGCGCACTGGCATTTGCTAACTGTATTTGGTTCCAGATGCTGGGAGACTCCATGCACTTCGTATATTCCTGTGGGGTTTTTTAATGGTTGTCATTAAAAGCTCATTCTCCTCATTCCCACTCTGACAGTTAGCTGTAGCATAACTTTTAATTTTAGCTGAAATGGCTTAATGCAAGTATGTTACATAGAGCATCTCCAGAATAGCAAGGCAGGAAGAAAATTCTGTAGTTGTCATTAAAGTGAGAGGGAATCCAGTGAGCTAATGCCACAGAAAGGATAGATCCAGCAACAGCAGAGGCAGATGATACAGAGAAAGTGTACTTAATTAGATTTGAATCAACTGAAACCATGAAAATAGTGCTTCAGTGCAAACTAGTTTATGTATAGAATTGATCCATCTAACATCTCTTAATTTTGGCTCCTACCTGCAGAGCCTCTGAGTGCTCACATGGAAAGCTCACTGGCTGCTCAGTGGATCTTCATATTATTTCATTTCTACAAACATCTGAGAGCTACGTAGGTATTCTTTAAACTTTTGGGTTTGCAATATGAAGCTCCAGACAGTTTGAGACCTGCTTATTTGAGAACGTCTTTTGTAGTCATAAAATAGCTAACATGACTATGGAACAACTTCATTAACCCCCGGGTTGGGGTGCTGGGATTTGAGTCTAGGAGTCAACTCCAATTTCAGACATCTCATTGTACATACCTGCAGAAGTGGCTACGATTGGTGTTAGTGGAGATCTAATCAGTATAGTCGAGGGGATCAGAAGAGCAGTTCAGTGAGCAAATGTAGGGATGCAATTCAGTTGTCTTGTCAGTCATCCCACACATCCACAAGGTCTGTGCAGATGCTCAAGATGTCTAGGATTGTTTTGCAATATTAGGTTTGTATGTTTTAAGAACTGAATTGGACCCTATCTCATACAGAATGAAATGCATAACTATCCCTCTTTGTCAATCTCAATGACTGTATTGATTAGCTCTCCTTGGACTGTAGTGGGAGCACAGACACTTAACAGGCAAGTAGGCATGCAGATATATACATCAGTGTGTGAATCTGTAGCTTGGAAGGGTGTTTGAATGTATCAAACATCTGTTTGAAGAAAAGAGGGTCCCAGATTGACTCTTTTCAATCCAAAGCGAAGTAAACCTCTGTGTGTCCAAGATCCTTTCCCAAATATGTTTGCACTGATTATATTTATAACAGTCACCTACTTGTTACCTTAGTGAGGAAGATAAAAAAAGTATTTGCAGGAAGGGCATTAAGCCCCACCCCCTATTTATTTATTTATTTATTTATTTATTTATCCTTCTTTTGGAGTCTGTCGAGTTACAGTAGGTTATGTGTCCACTTTGTTAACACGCATTATATATAGATACAGGTACTTTTAACACAGGTTAACATCACCTCAAAATTTGGAACACTGTCTTGAACACTTATGTAAATAAGTATACACAACCATGATTAAACACTGTTTCTATTCTCTCTACTTGGCAGCAGCTGTTTCATGACGTTAGCCAGCTATAGGCATTGATACTTTCCAGACACACCTTCACTGATTATTTGAAAGGGTTTTAATTTGTTTTTCACATTAACTCATCTGTCTCCAAGATCGTTTACGGTGAAGAATGCGGAAACAAGGCTCCCAGCGTTCAACATGAACTTAGGTGAAAAGCAGGAAAAAGACTGGGAAAAAACCCAAACAAACGGGCAGAAAAGCATAAATAATGTGACAAGATTTTACAATACACTGCAAAGCTACTTCCATATCTGTTCAAAAATTACTATTTCTATGAGCAGCAGAAGGGTTTCATTGCTGACTGCCTATTGTGGCTTCTGTCCCCCAAACCTCTCCATTGCCACACATCCACATGCCCACAAGCCCTGCAGTATCTCCATGAAGAGCCCAGGATGGCTGAGTGCCACTTAGTTTATGTATGTCAGCCCAGCCATGTAGCAGCTGAGCCTGGATCCATCTCTATTTATCAGAAGCTTTCAGTGCAGGCACTGACTTGGGCCTTTTCCATCCACTCAGCATTTTCACAGAACCCCCAGGAATGTAGTTATTTTGAGATTTCCACATCTCTGTCAGATTAAGAGGATGTTAGCCAACAAAAGCCTGACAGACAGAAACAATGCAATCACAGAAGCCTTTTTTTTTTTTTTTTCCCACAGGAAAGCATTAAAAAAACAGGTTTCAAAGTTATTTCCCGAGTCAATGTGCCTATTTCACTTATGCTGGAAGATATGTGAATTGAAAGTAGAACACTTTCCCTGGTGAAACTATTCAGTCTGTACACAATCTGAAGCAAAAATTATCTTTGATGGTGCACTGATGTTACAGAAGAAGAGTAAGAGCCATGTCAAAATAAATGGCCACAACGTAAATGGTGCTTTCTGGGTTTTGTCTGTTAGGCATTGCCCAGAAAAGGTAAATCTTCATAGTTCATCCAGGATTTTCTGGACTTTTCCATGGGAAAAGGCAAGGAACATAGATTTACCATACCCATCTATAGATTCACAAACAAAAAGATAAAACAATCAGAAGGCAAACAGTAAAAACCACAAAGATGGAGAACTAGAGAAAAATAATTCCTTTCCTCTTGAAGGCTGTCAGGTAAAATTTAAAGTGGAGTCAGAGTGGGTTAGGAGAAGTTAGTGTTAACATCCAGTATCACTATACTGCCTTGCTATATATCAGCAGAGAATAGAAAAGGCAGTTTTTCTGGATACAAGGCAAGTCAGACAGTAATAGGCAACAGCCTGGCTCATTGGAAAGCAATTCCCAACTATGGGAAAGTTTGTTTTCTCAGCAGTTGTTCCTTTCTAAAGGAGAACAATGCCACGACCTCTAAAAAAATTGCAGGACCCAGCAATCACCATGAATATTCAGTGGCTCGGTGGTCACAGTGCTTGTGCTGGATAAATAAAATTCAGAGATTGGTAGCACCTTGTGGGTTCCCTCATACCACACGTCTACAAACTTGAGTCTACAAACTTGCCTGAAATTTCATATTTTTAAAAAGGCGGCATTTCTCTATTTACATCTCCAGTCCTCTTTCTTCATCCAGAGGAATTCTCTCTAGGCTTTTCTTGGGACTATGTCCCTAGGCCTGGGTCTGCTTTTAGGCTGTCTCCTGTTTCCATACCCATGCACAACTTTCCTCAATAATGCCTTAAAGGACCTTTGCACGTCACACCTAGACAGAAGAGGTGAGACACTGACCAAATGGGGTGGAAGTGGGGCGAGATGTAGGGTGCAGTAGATGTGAGTTAGAGATCCCTACACAAAAACCATGAGCAGCCCAATTTTTTACATAGGATTGCACATATTTTCAGCACAAGCAGCAATTATGACCCACGTAAAAACTCTTTTGGTTTGCTTTTTCCTTCCCCTTTCTTTTTGCCTGGAAAGGAGGGAAAATTTTCTCACAGTTTTTGAATATCATAAATGAAAGTTTCACCATCTCTTTATCTGCGCTCCTCATATGAACATGTCATGCAGTAATATCCTTGTGTCAGGTTTGAGGTAAAACTAAAAGAAGACTTTTCCAAAACAAAATAAGCAACAAAGAATTTTTGCAATTATCCATACGCTTCCCCTTTTCTTTCCCTCAGACAAATGTTTTTCATTGTGGCTACCCTGTGATGTATTTTCATACCAAAAAAAATTTCTTTCTTTATATAGAGAAGAAAACAGATGAATTATCAAACTCTGGAATCACTCTGCACAACAAACCACAAAACCGTTTCAAGAAAGCGATCAGCAAGATGTGGTGAGTTTTACTTACTAATGAGAAAATGGCTTTATGAGCAGAGAATTTACTTCCAAGAGTAAGGAGTCAACTGTTTGGGAGCATGTCAGTCATAAGAGGATATGTTTCCTTCAAGTTACTGTTGTAACCCACCTTTATATGAAGTGAACCAGGCAGTACCAAGCAGATATGAAATTTAGCTGATATTAGCTGATATTTAGCAGATATTTAGCTGAACTAAATGACTGTGTGTTTGCAGAACTTTTCTTTTTCACACTTCACTGTATTTTTCAAGGGGATGTCAGCAGTGCTGATTGTATGCAGAAATGTCTGGATTTGCACAGCAAAGATACAAGTGGGCCTGCACTGCAGGCAGAATAACACCATGAAAATGCAGTTGTGTTTAGTGGATAGATTAGTGAAGAAAAGACAGACGGCAATGAACAAAATAACAGTGGGTTTTTTCTTCTTTTTTTTTTTTTTTTGGTAATGAAGAAATTATGGGTTTCTTCATTCTGATCCCTCTGAGAAGTTTCCTCCTACACCCATGAAAACACCACGACTCCCATTTTCTAAGCCTCCATTCAGCACAATGCACATGAATCTGTGCACGACAGCTGCAACCCACTGATGTCTTACTGCTGCAGTGTCTTCAGCAACAGACTTTCCAAACAGCTGCCAGATTTCTGCCAGCAGAGAGTCTGACCTGGAGATTCAGGCTAGAGACTCTTTATAGTATACTTTCATTACTCAATAAATATTTCACTGGAGTCAGGCATTTCTCCTCCAGAAAGATTGTCATGTGGGTTTAACCTCTACTACTCCATGGAGAATAGTATCGAGCCATTTAAGCAACAAGTATTTTGGGAAAGGCACTTTAGATAGCTCACAGAATCACAGAACGGGTAAGGCTGGAAAGAACCAGTGAAGGTCCAACCAGTTTAGCACAACTTCCCTGCTAAAGCAGGGTCCCTTAGAGCATGTTACTGAGGACTGTGTCCAGATTGCTTTTGAATATCTCCAGGGAAGGAAACTCCACAACCTCTCTGGGCAGTGTCTTCCATTCCTCAGTCATTCTCAGAGCAAAGGAGTTCTTGACATGGGTGAGCTATTCCCATTAGCAGGAGAAGTCCATACCTAAACATGATTATCTTTTTCTCTGTACAGCTGCAGGATAAAACAAAGCTGGGCAGCAGCTAAGGGCACCAATCCATACATTATCTGCACAGTGGTTACACTTTGTAAAGAAATCAGCTGTTCTTTCCACAGGTGCAACCCCTCTGTGAGACTTGGTGAGAAGCTCTGTGATAAATTTGGGCGGCATGGATGTTTACTTTGCCTGAAAGTCAATCAGCCAAATAAACAAAAGCATCCCACGCCCCAGTAGAGTTGTTTTTACTACAATTGTCAAGATGAAGAGGAAAGAGTGGGTCAACTGCTTCAAAAGAGATGCAAGGGGCCGCAGTGAACATCACATGCATCATTAAATAATAGGGAAGACAAAAAATGAAATGCAGGGTTTCATACATAAAATAACCTTCAGAAGCAGACTAGAATAATTAAAAGAATAATAATAGCATTTCTATATATTCTTAATAAATTAAGTGTCTCTGTCTGTCAAGTCCATTTGCAAAATTGAACAAAAAGCTCATAGATGACTAAATATGCTACTCAGAAGACAGCGTAAAATATAGCAGCATTTACTGCATTAAGACACAGTAAAATACTTAACATACAATTTAGGCCAAATTAAGAGGTATTTTTTGAAGGCAATTTTCCAGAATATGTTGTCATGGCAACTAATAAAAATCACTGTCTATTGTTAAACCTACTACTTATCAACCTACTAAAAATAAAAGGAAGACCTAGTTCAGGTAAGCAACATAACTCTGTGATTAACCTCTAAAAAATTAAAATTCACAGGGAAATTGCTATTTCTTTGTTTCAATTCATAGCTCATTTCACACTTGGAAATAAGTAACAAGAGTAAAAGTTTAAATATATATATATATATGCTCGGTAGAGAGAAATTATTACTTTTTCCAGGCTTTTTTCTACTTTTAAAAGAAATTGACTGATTTGGATTGATTTCCTGTTTAATCTCAACCTGATAAAGAAAAAAACTGCTCTTGGAAAATCATTAAGTGTGGCCTTTCAAAGTCTTGTGTTGAAATTAATGAAAGACCAGATCCTTTCTGACAAATACACACTCAGCAGTTTTTACAGTAGATTCGCTTATTGCATATGAAGAGTATAAAAGTAGGCTCATTTTAAAAATCGTCTGCCACCCTTTATTGTTGGGCAACAGGGAACAGGAAACTTTTCTGGTTTTAAGCCTGAGCTCCCAACTTCTCTTTGTGATGGGCATGAAACAAATTTACAAGTGTGAATTTTTTAGGAAACAGCATTTAAAATGTTTCCATGACATTATACTTGAAGAATGAATCTCACAGACTGATTTTAAAAAGTCTTCGTTATTTTCACTGCCCTATTTGAAAAGCAAATTATAAAATCTAAGAACAAGTATTTTATTTTTAATACATTTTCATTGTCAATTATCTCTAACAGAGCAAATAAATAAATTTGAATTATTGGGTTAATTCCCTAAAGTTGAGAAACAGTCACTGACCTTCACTTTCAAAGATATCAGGAAGCAAGCTGATGATTTGGCCCAGACATTTCACTAATACAGGAAAAAGTCAAAAGAGCATATTTATGCACGTATCCAGAGTTTACTGGCTTATAGCTCAATGTAATTTGCCATCTGAGTACATTTTGTAAAGAAAACATTAAATCTGATGTACAGAGATTGAAGTGGCCATTAGAAAGCAGGTAGAGGGAATATAGGCTTCATAAAACATTATGCTCTAATAAGACTGAATAATCTAAATATTGGCTTTCTGTGCTATGAACTGAAACTGGAAGGACTGTAATAAGAGGTTAATCATGGATGTCACAGAAATAACTTTTCAGACCATTTTGGGGCAAGATATTTAATGACCTGGAAAACAAGATAGATTCAATCTGAGTGCAATCATACATATTTGAGAGGGGTATTCTGGTGGCCTCAAGTGATGAAGGGAAATGATGACTGACTGGTCACAGAAAACCCAATTCAGCATGGGGCACAACTGCATTACAAGGAGGCCAGCAAACTGCTGTAGGGAGGAGGATCTGTGAGAAAACTGAATACAAGTCATAGGTCTCAACTAGAAAGCAAATGTGAAACACAGTAAAAAAGAGCTAATGCGTAAGTATCTAATATCCAGAGTCAGCCAGAAGCTGAAGTTATATAATGTGCCATAGAAATATATCAGAAAAGATCAAGAGCATTGTCGCAGTCCTTAATCCTGCCAGGGACAGGGAATTTGCCTTGTAAAGCTCCCTTTTTCTTCTAGTTCATCCCACACATTCACAAAACCCCAGGCATCCTGCATGGGAAGGGCTCTGTCCCAGTTCCAAGAGTGGCAATCCACTCAATCCTGTGAGTGATCAAAAAAGATAAATGTGGGACCTGTAAAATACACAAATACCATTAGAAGGACCAACACACCCTATTCATGCAAGGAGCTGTAGCCAAACTAACATGCCTCAGAAACCATCAAGAGAGGGAAGAAATTAATTCTGGTCCTACTAAGCAGCTACTCCTCACCTCCTTACCCCTCACAAAAATATCACATTAAGATATGCACAAAGCAGTTTGAATTATCAAAAAAAAATAATGTAGGGTTGGACAGTCTCACGTGGCATCTATGTGTATTATAACAACCACATAAGATCTATAACAACTTGCATTTTGAATTTGACTTAGAAAACTTAGTTTGCTCCTCTTTCTCTTATTAAAATTCTAAGTGAACTCAAAGGAAATACAATTGATGATTACTTGAATTCAATCTAAAAGGAAAACAAAACTCAATCTTAAATTAGACTAGTAGCAAATAAAATAGAAACTGCTATGTTCACCTAATTGAATATTACACTGAACAGTTCATTAACTCCACTAAAGCTTCTCAGCATAAAAAGCCAATTAAGTATATTGTAATTAAAAAAAAAAAAAATCTTTAAGTTCATTCACTAAATATATATAAATGGCATTTATGGAAAAGAACATGAACTTTTATTATTCAATGGTCTTAATGTATTTAACCTGAACAGATGAGATTCATGCTGGGTGACAAGATTTTTGAGGTGAAGAAGAGGTGAAGAAGAGGTGATGCTATGCCAAAAAAGTTATATCAGTTTGTGTTAATGGATGCAGTCTTGTTAAATTATTTTAATATTTAACATTTCCATAAGTAGCCAGTGCACTCTGTGATCCACTTTGGGCTCAGATTTCTTATCCATGACTTCTGAGTTTAGAATCAGTCCAGAGCACACACGGACAAGAGTACTCAAAGTTTGCATACACTTATGCAAGAAAATATCCATGTGCCCTCACAGAATCACAGAATATGCCTGGTTGGAAGGGACCCACAAGGATCATTGAATCCAGCTCCCATCCCTGCACAGGACCATTACCCTGGCCAGTTCTTAATGGAAAAAGAAAGACTGAATCCATTGTAGTTCTCAAACATAACCGCTGAAGCCAATTCAGAGCAGAACAAAGATTTCACCTTTTTAGTACTGTATCTTTCTTTTTTTTTTTCTTCTCCACTTCCTCCCTTTTAATTAATAATTAATTAAAAGGCACTTCTAATTCTTTCATCATTGTATGGGTCTGCAAAGCCTGAGGCATTGCCTCAAATGCTACAAGGGAAGCAAGGTCAAACCTACAAAGAGCCTGGATATGAAACTTCAGAGAAAATTCACCATCTTGGCAATAAAGTGTCAATTACAGATAGTCTAAAGTCAACATTGTTTCATGAAACAGAAAAAATGCTCAGTACTTTTCAGATAAAAATCTCCACAAGTCAGCCCTTTCATTGCTCCAGGGCCAGTGGATCAGCTACTCTTGTCACCAAGTCAGTCCCAACTAAATTCTTCAGAGAAGGGCCTATAGAAATAGTGTCCTTGTTCAAAATACAAAAAAGAGGAGGTTATCAGAGCCTAGAAAAGAAAAAAATCAAATCTATGGTACTTCCTATTGATATAAATAGTATTGCATCCAGTTGTCCACCATGTTGCACAAACCATATCTCCATTAGAAAATGCAAAAAAATTGCTTTGCATTGTGTCATCATCCCTTAAGTTCTATTTATTTTTTTAATGAACAAAGGAACCGCTCAAGGTATGATAAGGGAAATAGTTTTTAATTACTTCAGCCAGTGACGTTGAAAGCTGTCTTTCTTTCTTATGGGCCAGGCCATTCCTGCTGTGATCTGCCCTCGCTCAAATTCCTGCAGTCAGTATATACTATCACACTAACCACAGTCTCACATAAACCAATGCACTCACCACAGTACCCCCTAAAACAGGAAGCAACCCTTCATACAGTTCCCCATATTTCTGCTCTTCTTGGGGATGGGATACAAGGGATGAATAGCTCTCCTGCTAAACAGTTTGTGGTTCATAGAACCATGGAATAGTTTGGGTTGGAAGGGACCTTAAAGATAATCTAGCTACAATTCCCCTGCCATGGGCAGGGATGCCACTGACTGGATCAGGTTGCTCAGGGCCCCATCCAAGCTGGCCTTGAACACTTCCATGGATGGGGGATCCCACAACTTCTCTGGGTAACCTGCTCCGGTGTATCACTGCCCTCACAGTAAAGAATGTAGCTAATTTAAATCTACCCTCTTTCAGTTTAAGCAGTTGTATGTTTGTACTTCCTTAACTCTAAATCACTCTAAATGCTCCCTGAAAGTCTCTGGCAGCAGAAGTGGATTCTGCTGAAAATAAATAACTTCCATTGCATGGTGACAGACAGATATACAGCCAGTGGAAATCAGGAAATTCCAAAAATGCTTTACATTTAAAGCAGGTGATTTATGAAACCTACAGCTTGACTTAATTACAAGGTCAATGGGGAAGAGTTCCCCTCAGCATACTGAATGCAGAAAAGGGACCCAATCCCTATCTAAATCTGTAAAGCGTTGCTGAAGCACGGCTGAAAGAAATAAATAATAACTATCAAGTCACTGGCAGGCTAGCTGCCAAAGAGGCATCACTTCCTCTGCCAGCAACATGACTGTCAGTAGATAATCGCTGAGCCACCCTGACACTGCAGTAGGAAAGTGAGGAGACTGCCATGTTTCACTTTCCAGTGTGGCTGCAAGAAACCCAAGGCTTGCTGCTTGGCAAGTGAAATGCTCAGTTAATTACTGACATTACAGGGAGAAGCTGATAGAGGCTGAGCAACAGTTTTCTTCCGGTTTCAGCTGTCAGGAACACAAAAATATGACTTCAGTTCTGGAACATGACTGTGAAGACAAAACCAGCAGCCGCAATATGGGGTGTGTCCAACCCTCTTGGCCAGAGCCAGCAGTGAAGAAAATGCACAGGAGAGTGCTGTTTTGCTCAAAAAAGTGACTAAGTAAACACAACAAATCCTGCCTAATGCAACCCATAGGGCAAATCCCGGACTAGCAGAAAGCTCACGCTCCAATAGCAGAGGAATGAGGACAGCCAAACTTGCCCAGCAGTTATCTCTACTGGCTGTTATCTCCCAGTCTTGTATTGAAAAGCTGGGAGGTGAAAGCCACTTTCTACCCATTTTGTTTTCTAAGTGTTGAAATTTGCCTCAGAGTTTCGGGGTTTAGCATATGGGCAGAGGAAGGAAACAAACACTATCCCTTCCAATCTGAGACAATGCAGTAGGGAGGGGCTTGTCTGGCAAGAGATCTCACTCCCAAAACCCAGCACCAATGGAGATGATGTATTGCAGGGTACTCTCCCCATCCCCACAGCAAGTGTCCTCTACACAGAGAAACAGAATGCCAAAGATGAAAAGCTTTAGATCTTAAGATCTGGTTCAGCTTAAGATCTAAGACTAAACAGAGGGATTTATTGCCCTTTCAAACATTCTTCTCATGGGTTGGTATATTAACAATGAACCTTACTAACAGCTCATAAGTGCTACAAATACATCTGGAAAATTTAAAACTTCAGTCCTCATGTGGAAAATAATCACTACAGCTACACAGATCCATTTTACAAACATCCAACTAGAAAAATTAGAAAATACTGCTCCACAGACTCCTTTTAAAAGTAGCGTGGGATCATAAACCCATCATTCAAGAGTCCAGGACCAGTTGATTGCCTAAGATTCATTTTATAATTTAAGAAAGAATTCAACCTTGGCCTATCTTTTGGTGAAGCAATCATCTATCAAAGACTCTTCACACTCTATTAGCTGAAGAAATGCCAACAGAAGTTAACTTTTTTTAATTGAACTATCTCTTTTGGTCTCATTTTTTTCTTGTTTTAAGGAGAAGTTATCTAATTATATAAAAGTTACCATTTAATTAGACAGTTTGAAATCAGAGGCTTCAAGAATATCACAGAGGAGATTTGTAGTCCAACAAAATCCAAGAGCAGCCAACATCTTCACAGAATCACAGCACATTGTTTTCATCACTGTTAAATCTCCAGCTTTTCTCTCAAGCTTCTAAAAAAACCCTGGTGACACCTCTACAAGACCTCTTCAGGACCTACACAAAAACTTGGAGATGAGAATTCCAAGGTAGTTGCAATTTCACCTGCACCATGTATACATCCCCAGCTGAAGCAAACCAGTGTAGTTCTGCTCATTATAGAGTTACACTTTCTAATGCTTCCAGAAACATAGCCTTTAGCATATCTAGCTCAGCCAAAGTTATCACTTCTCTGCCTCCCTAAAGGGCCTTGCTGATCTGAGCCATATTCCTGCCCTAAGAGGACAGTAATGAAGTAAATATCCAGCAGTGCAGGCTCCCCTCTCACACAAGTCACCAGAGTTTATTGAAGAGCAGAACATACCCATGGGTTGCATGAGGAGGTCTTTTTCCCATGCTAAAGAACAGCAGTGCTGTTGCAAAGAGCCTGTTCCACCATGGGAGGCAAGAGGTGGGCAGCCAACTGCCAGGCTTGTGTTCATTGAGTGCTCTGCATAAAACCAATCAGGCTCTGTGGGAATCAGAGTTGCAGTTGATCTACATGCATGAGAACAGCATTACAAATGCACCTGTTTTGCTGCCTCAGCATCAGGTCTGATCAGAAGATAAATATATTTGCTGAACAGTATAACCATTGTTGTTATCATGGGAAAAAAAGAAAACAACAAACAATGAAGCAGGACTGATGAGGGAAAAAAAATATAATATTTTGATTATAAAAACTCATGAATGTAAATATCTGCTTCTCGGGGGACTGACCCAGGAGCATTTTTGCCCTTGTCTATTGTGACACCCTAGCCTTAAGAGGAAAGGAGCACTCAAGATTCCCAGGTGCTCGTGGCCAAAAGGAACAACAAAAGTCAGATGGTCTGAGAAAGCTCAGTTTTATTAACAAATTATACACTTGGCATGGAAATTGGTATGTTAGACCCTGATGCACTGTATAAACACATGGCAATGGGTTTTGGGTAGAGGGATAAGATAAGGAAAAGGAGAGCAAAAGGAAAAATCACCAGTCTTGGTTTCAATGTCGCTCCAGCTGATGGGATGTTCAGGGTCCTGAGGCACGCTGTCTGGGCTTGGTGGGGGTACCTTTATACAGACAGGTCTTCCCCACCCTGAAGATAGGTTTCTTGCTCTCTACACAAATTATTTATTACGCATTGCCCATTCTTCTAGACCTTTCCAGAAATGTGTTGGAGGGCTTTGGGAGTCTTTGGTGATCTTGATTCCCTGCTATAGTCCATGCCCACTTCTCAGCTTCATTCCTGTGCTTCCTTTTGTTTATTTCCAAGAACAAGGACATTTGTCCTGGAAAAGTGCTGCCTTATTTCCACATGGCCCACTTCTCCAGCCACATCTTGTTCTTTCTCACCGCATGTTATTACCAAAAGTCCTTGGTTATTACCAACAATCCTTGGTTGGCTCCACAGCCACTCAGCTATTGGTGTTTGAGACTTACACATTCCCCCTTATATTATGGGATTCAACATTTATTGATACTTTTATGGACATATTTCCAAGATCATAGCCTTGAGAAACTAAAGGGAATTCAAACGCTCTCTAGTGCTAGATGAAGGGATAGTTTGGTTTCACAAGATTAATGAAGTCTGCACCTTCAGGTAGCATGATATACACCATCCAGATATATGAATAACTCATGATTTGGCAAGGAAATTAGGATTAAAAGACTATGTAAACAGTCTTTCTGAATAGGCTTTTTTTTGGCTTTGAGTCAAAGATGTTATAGAGAAACAGGATTTAAGAGAATATTCAGTGTACATGCTACCAAGAATGCACTATGTGATAACACTGTCTAGCTTCAAAGTGCTACAGTGAGTAATCAAAGAGGGTGTGAGTGTAATAATGTTATATGGATAGTGTAGCCTGTATATCCCCCCTTGTTTAGCAACTACCCATCTTTCCAGTACCAAACTGGTGTTTATCTGCTCACTTTTTATTTTCCATTTAGCACTACATCACTAGAAGAAGCAGATGAAATGGAAAGACTTAGGTGGTGTAAAACCATGGTGGTTGGTGTAACACAGAAGGTTCCAGACAACCTAAATATCTTTATACGTTGATACGGACAATCTTCAGTTCAGAATTACCTCTCTTTTACTGCTAAGTTGACACAGTATTGAGGGAGAGAGAACACAAAATCCTGTGTTTAGCAGGTGCCAGATATGCCATGAACTATCACAGGAAAAAGAAAATTTCAAAGAGTACCAAGTCCACTAGTGAAAACCCAGAACCATCCAAATATTTTTAATAGCAAAGAAGAAATTTGTCACTTGTAAGCGTTCATATTGCTGATAGAAACACATTTGCAATATAATTTTTGCATAAACATTGTGATTAGCATAAGCCATGACTGCCACTCTGCAGTGTGGTGTGTTAGACAGCTGTGGTTTAGTAACAGACAGTAGCTGTGCCTAGCCGGGGGCTGCGCATTTACCAACAACCTCCATTGCAGCCAATGGGGCTTTTCGTCGACTGTTTTGGGATTCTCCTCTGTTGTATGCAGACATCCAGGAGTACACTGGTACAACACTGGCTTTAATAATCAGCTGCAGCACATATATATCTCACAAATTCAACAGTTACCTCAGTAGGAAAGAATTTTACTTAAAACAAAGTATCGCATGCAAGTAAAACTAATGTTTCTCTGCAGGAGTCTTGTTTACATGGGCATCAAAAGACAGTAGTTGTTATCTTTACAGAGCCCGTTTCATGAAAAGCCACAAGTTGGACCCCTTCTACCAATATCTGTCAAATATAGCAGCAACTAATTGTATTTTTGCAGCTGACGCTTCATGCTGAGCAATAAAAATGGAATGTGATCTTGCACCCTTGCCAACAAACACACATCAGCAATGGAAGCACCTGTAAGAGATTCCCAAAGATAGGAAAATTTGCAGAACCACACAGGAATTCAGGCATGGTCATTCCCTCAAAGGCAATTCAAAGCCTTACAAATTATGCCACAAAATGTATGCAACAATATTCCCTTATAGACATGAGCTCTTATTTGAATCTATGCATTAGACAAATAAATTCTCATGGACCACCAGATTTTTTTAATGCTCTTCATGATTATTTCTCCTAGGAGAGTTTTTACTGCAATTCACTGAGAGAGGGTCTTTCTATCCACAGTATCCACCCCTGGAGGAAATCTTGCATTTTCCGTCTGATGCAAGCAATAAGGCTTTATATGAGAAGAAAAACAAAAAAATCCAAGGTGACTGTATCAAAATCATATTTACAATCTAAGAGATAACAAGAAAAAAGAGTTAATCCAGTTCTAAGAGTCTAAATCAAGTTAAATGAATGAAAATAAAATCATAAGCTGGAAAGCTCATTAAAATAACTAAAAATAAAATTAACATTTTTAAGAGTGCTAATTAGCCACTGGAACAATTTATGTTGACATGTGGTAGATTTTTCCTCATTTGCATACTTCAGATGTACACAGGGCTTCTTTCCAACATAGAACACTGCTGTTCACACAGAAGCTGTGTGTTCAATATGGGAATTATTGGATGAGAGATTCTGATCTTTGCAGGGATGCAGGCAGACCAAATGATTGCAGTAGCCTGATCTGACTCTGAAATCTGTGAATTTCCAGCCCCAGATGGCCACATACAACCAAAGCACCCATAAATGGCACATCTGGTTGACTGCCTGAGGACAACAGAACATTCCCGTTCAAAGAATCAGAAATACTTGCTCTGGAATAGGTACTTGCAAAAGGCCATTTAACCACAAGCCTGCTCTCATGGGGTTATGTTCAAGAACTGTCCATCCAGCAGCCCTAGCTTTCTCTGTTTTCTTCTATTACGAACAATAAAGAGAAACTGTGTGTACACAGGCCCTTGTACATACTTTTGCATTATTATTATTATTATTTTTTGGTTCTTTGTACAATGTTGACTATTAAGGCAAACTCAGAGAAGCCAGTAATTCCCATTGCACCAGTATGCAGGTCTTTGGAGTGCTTGTTGCCTACAGCAGCTACTTAATTGGCAAGTTTGTTTCAAGCAGGTTGAACCAATTAAAAAAATTCTTCAGCTTTAATAAACTGATACCCTACTGCTCACCCTAGAATCTCCCTTTTGAGAGCAAGTGCTTTACAACATCCTCATATGTTGTTTCATGTCAGAGCCCCTAGCTCCCAAGAAGCTAAAATGAAAATGCTGTAGTGCTTCCAGCATGAAGCTGCTCTTTTATGTAATTATGCCTGCTGCTAATAAGCCTTCCATTACAGCCATGGCACAGGTTTTGCTAATCCGTTACAAAGGATTGGTTGGAATTTAAAAACACTGCTGCAAGTGCACCAGTTTTCACATTGCGCTCAAATTGTCAGATTTCAAACACTTTTACCCTCCCTAAGTGACAATGTGGGCCATTTTACAACACCTATTACCTAAGGGAAGTGTTGAACTTTTCACTTGAACACTCTTTGGGATTCACCTGCGAAGTACTTGACTGAAAATAACAGGACTAGCTCTGATCATTTCTGGTATCAGTGTGAGCTGGAAATTCAGACACCAGGCTCTAAAAATGGGCCTCCTGCATTAATCTCACCACTAACCAGCACCACCTGTGGTGCAGCAGCTTCCCTGAACAGGTGAACAGATAGGTAAATCACCTTGAAATTTCTGACAAATCCTCTATTAGAAAAATTCTGGAAGAAATTCTCATCAAAACTAAGACCACAGGCAATACCTCAAATTTTACTTCAAGATGCTTGATTTGTTTGTTCTTATGTATTAGAGAAAACCCACACTAAGTTTACATGGAAAGATACAGAAAGCAATTTTTTTTTGAAGTGTCATTTTACTTAAACATTGCCCTGTGCCAGAGCCATTATCCATAGATCACCCAGTTCCAAAGTCATATTCAAATGTATGTTGCAATCAGTTAGCCTGTGAGCCTAAAGATAGGGGAAATTTAGCTGAATCAAGAATTTCTCAGGTATTTGGGGAAAAATCCAGTCAGAATCAAGACACATAAACACAGGTGTGTAAAAATGCAGGAGTCTACATGTGAGCCATGGTCTGCATGCCCGTTAATGTCAGTGACGCTTAGAGAGCCAAGCACCTCACCTGACAATGAACGCCTACTCACAGGTCCATGGAATCACACCTTTGCACCACTGGCTGTAGGGAGTTGAGGTTCATTCAGTTGTTTGTTCATAAATCTCTGCTGCCCTTTCAGAAGTACTAGAGCATCCCGCAAAACCTGCCCTGGCAGCTGCATGAGTATCTCCCAGACTTGCACCATAACCAGCCCAGCCCCAGGTGGGTGTCCTAAACAACTTGAGAACACCCCAAGCAGCATCAGACACATGAGAATAAAGAACAGAGCACACAGCTCACCTGTAGATACAGGCATTTGAGGGCTGAAACCTTAAACAGCATGTCTGAAGTAGATGAACTGAGGGAAAGCAATTGGTTCTTCTTCACTGAACAGCATCTTAAGAAAGTATCCAACAAAATACAGCAGAAACCTCCACTAGAAATTATGTAGTTCATTTTTCTCCACAGTATATGTTATCTTTACCTCTGTGCCTACTTAGTACTGCTTTAAGCAGCAGCTAATCAATGAAATAGAAAAAAAAAAAAAAAAACAAACAAAAAAAACACAAACAAGCAAACAAAACCCTAAACAAACAAACAAACAAAAAAACAAATCAAAAAACACCCAAAGCAGTAAGTCTGCACAGATTCAATTGCACATCACATCCCCACGATGCCGGCTGGGGAGAAAGGCCCAAGATTAAGAGAAAGTTCTCTCCACAACCCTCCCTACATCACAATTTCAGCATCGTTTAGCAAACGCAACCCCTTTCATACAAGATTATAACCACAGAAAGGGCTTTTTATTGCACGAGCTGCACTTACACACTGCCATCTTGTGTTAATAACCGGTTTTGCTGAACTTGAGAGCCCAACACGTTCCAAAAACTTTAGCGAATATCAAAACAGACAGATAAAACATCCATAAGTGGGTTCCTCTGCCTGTTCCCCTCCAGAACAGGGAAGGAGAGGAGGAGAGAATTTTTGTCACTCACATTTGCCAATGTGAATTAGCAAATGCAGATTTGAAGGAGACTTGTTTAAACCAGGACTTTAACAAGGGTGAGAAACTAGGCTTCAACTCAAGATTTTCAGCTTCAACTCTTTAAGGCCCACTAAATTCCAAATCCCACTCATAGGCAAGATAATGAAATAATCCAACTTTTTGCAGACCTTTCATGGGAAATTGAAATTGGAGCCCGTATGGAAGTACTCGACACCATTTAGGAAAAGCCAGCCTGGATCTGAGTGCACCACTCCAGGCTGCAGGACACCAGTCAGGCCACAGGTTGCTGAGTTTTCTCCTCTCTTTCCATTTTTCACCACGAGGCAATTTCCATGCACAAATAATTCCCAGGCACAGGGCAACATGACTGGGCCCAAGACAGCATGGCCATCCCTGACTTCTTACAGCTTTGCTGCGTAAACAGTGCTGGGAGAGGGAGATCATGGACAGCCTAGGATAGATTCATTGGTGCCTTGTGAGGCTGAGAAACTTTGACTTGTGAGAAAAAAAAAAAAAAGTGTCTCTGAGTGTATTTCAGGGCTGGTGATGGAGACTGTGGGTATCTGGAATTTGGAGGGGGTGGGGGAGCAGTAGTTCATAATCTGATGCTGTCTCCAATAAAAGAAGTCTGAAAACTAGTTTTCAACCACACCATCTCCATGAGGTATGTGCCTTAATGAAGAACCAGATCTGCACAGTACCTAATTTGAGTCTCAGGGAAGCAAGCATTTTCCACAAGCAGCAGAGATGATCTCAGGCTCCCAGTGAGCTGTGTGAGCAGGCAGTGGGACTATCTCTCTACAGTCTGCATTTGAGAAAAAGGGTCTTCATATCCCAGTGTCCTCACCTGTGGTCTACCATGTCATTACTTACCACAACAGTAGAAATCAAATTATATATCTTTACCAGTCCACTTTAACTGAATACCAAAATCCAAGGCCAAGTCACAAAGATAGGCATGGTTGATGAGGCATTTTAGATTTTTATGACATTTTTTTAAGCAAAAATTAAACATAATGTTTGGCACTTTGCAATTCAGAATTTATTAGCTGGGAGTTCCTTGGCATAAGGCAGCATCCATCTGTTCAGAGGAAAGTTCAGTAAACCAAAGGAAAGCAGGAGGCATGCACAGGTACAAGCAGCAGAAGTTACAGGAGACCCACACAAGTGACGTTCTTCCACTACACCAAAACAGCATGATCTTCCTTTGTTGCCCCCATCACAGCCACAGTCTCTCTTCCCAGTGTGCTAGCTCTTCCATCCACCCCCGAGATCCCCTGAGAGGAAGGAGCACACCAAGCTGCTTTGGAAGCCTCAGTGCAGCTCTACATGGTGCCACATACAAGCTTATACTCAGGACCCCTCCTACACCTCCCAGCTGTCCTCTTCCTCAGTTTCATCCACAAAACGCTACCCCAAATTCCTCTGATCCACACCCCATGTTTTCTTCACTGCTTCCAAGAATATGGACACAAAAGGGTACATAACTGGGCATGAAAGGATTTTGGGCAGCCACTGACCAAGGCCATTTCAGAGCCCCCACTGAAAAACACAGTGTTTTCAGGAAGGGCAGAACCTAATCCAAAAATATATTTTTTCTACCCAGAGCAAATAAATTTTGGGGAACAACCACCTCTTGCAATTGTGTTTCAGGCAGGAACATATAGTCTCGCCACTTTTATTAACTGCTTAAGAGAAGGAGCATGAGAAGGTTGATGAGAGAGCTATACAAAGAATTTTACATTGACTACAAAGGAAAAGAGAAAAGCAAGAACTATTGCTCTTGCACATATATAGGTGGACATCTTAAATATTTTCCCCAAGATAAAATTCAAATAATTTTATATTTCAACACATTACCTTTTTTAGCTGAAGAGAAAGGAAAAAAACCCTTCTAATAAATGCAACATCAGAATTTTTATTTACAAATATACTGTAATTCAACAACCATTCTCCACTCAGTTCGTGGAGGAAAAAGTGATAGTTACATTTTCCAAATGGGAAAAGCAAACTCTCCCCCTTAAATGGATTCCACAGAATATTATGCCAACACCACTGAGCAAACAGATTATTCTTTGTATTTAAGTTTCAAAAAAAAGCATATAACTTTATAAACCAGCATATGGAAAGCAAACACACTTGTGTGCATTTAAATGCAGCTTCATATTAACCTAGAGAATTCACTTTCAGTATATGTCAAAAATAAGGACAGCAATTGCAAATATATATTTATATTAGCTATTTCTCTAATGCTCATTTCAAGAGCTTAGAAACAAAATACCCTCTTCATATACCATTGGAAATTCAACTAGTTGATTATAAGCCTCAAAAATATTTTGAAGTTATTACTGAAAATATAGTTATTCTCTCCTGTGCTCTCAGTACTTGAAGCTGAAAATGTGAAAGCATTTTCACCAGATATTTCCTTACTGCAATTACTTTCTTATAAATAAAAATAGTTATATGAAGAATACAACGTATTGCTATGAAGACTAGACAAGCAAGAGTTACTCTTAGAAAAAACACACATACACACAATATATATATTTATAGATCTACATCAGCAGCAATCACCTCTTCTTTTATCTGCAACAGTGGTTTCATGTCTTCATTTGCTTCACATGGAGGTTGGTTGTCCAGCTGTTAGGGAGAGACAGAAGAAATTGTAAGTCAAGTCTAGTTACTGAAGAACCCCTGTGTCAAAAATTAAAATTTCCAAGTTTAAATTAGTCAGAAATTTCCAATACTTATTGAAAATGGCAACACAAACTAAAGTATACAATCTGAATTGAGCAATCAAAATTTAATGAACAATACAAATTTGAGTTTAATCCAATTATAGCACAGCAAGTATTTCAGGCCAAGTAATATTACACAGAACATGCACCTTACCAAGTTTTTAAGAACTATTTTTAGTATAAACACAGAGACAGTGACAATTTTTCTAAATTTACCCTTCAATAATGAAATTAAAATTTGCTAAACACTTGTAACAACATAAAGAAAGAACTTTTTTTATTCTCTCTCTGCATATCTTTGTGGGCATTTGCCAATACACTCATGTTCCACTACAGTGTTCCAAACCACAAAATTAACAGAAAAATGTGCAAAAAATATCACACTACAAAATTGCACAGTGAATATTAATAACCTGTTACAGCTTATCAAACCTTTCAGCCAACATGTTCATGTTCCAAACTAAGGAATAATTAGCCAGGCTGATGTCAAATGACAACTGCAAAAAAAAGGAATCTGCATCACAGACCAGTGCTGTGCTGCCAATATATTTTCACTGCAGTAATTGCATCGCTGGTTTTTGTATTATTCAAATCGCTGATTTCAATTACTTATCACTAATTTAAATACTTAATTCTGTACCTACAAGTTCACACAACTCCTGATTTACTAGTATCTAATAGAGTTATGTTTTGAGGTGCCCACTGGCCCAAGTAGATGCAGTCTGAAGGGAAGGGAATAGAACTATTTCCTCACAGATCAGCTCTGCTTCTGAAAGGCACTGCTGTGACTTTACGGGATGTAATGTTCAAGAGAGACTAAACAGCAACTCATGCATGATAAAATTACTTATCAACTCATCCAGCAATTTTCCCCCCTCAAAAGAAAAGAGATAAAAATAACATGAGCAAGCCCCAGAGTAAATCTCCCACAAATTTGGGTGCTTCAAATAGGAACACAGTCACTTCATTGTAGTCTTGTCATCAACAAGGAGAGATATTCCCCAAACGTTAACTTAGAGATATGACCCAGTGCTCTGGATCATCTCCAGATGGAAGGGGACGATTTTCTTCCTCCTTCCACTGATCACAGTGGCACCCTCACACTTAACATTAGCCTCTGTGAATGTGCTGTTAGCCTCATGAAGTGTGGGGTTTTCTGGTTTT
Source organism: Margarornis squamiger (assembly GCA_035222235.1). Taxonomy (NCBI): domain Eukaryota; kingdom Metazoa; phylum Chordata; class Aves; order Passeriformes; family Furnariidae; genus Margarornis; species Margarornis squamiger. The sequence continues at coordinate 68,360,756 of JAWWTY010000001.1, read as the reverse complement.
AGCTTGGGCACCACACAATCATTTCTGTGACTTCCCTTCCTGGAAGCAAAAAACATCAGATGCAGAGCTTCTCTTTTTCTGGGCTAGGTTTCTCAGCCAGCAGCTGCCCAATTCCTAATGAACTGCTGCAGCATGAGTATCCTGTTCCCTTCACTGCCTTCCAGTCCACTGTGAGAAAAATATGGTGGGCTCATGAAGAAACAAAGACATGTTTCTCAGGAAGTAATTCAGAAATTCTTCCCCTTCCCTGAATTTTATCACCCTAGAGAATTCCATATTTGCTACATAAAAAAGAGCCATATAAAACTCCCAAGACTTGTCAAAATTAGGAGATTGTCTACCATCATCTATGACAGCAGAATAAAAGACCTCAACACCACTATAAAAAGCCTTAATATCATGCTCCAGTAAATAAGAATTCTGCAAACCACAAAAAGGAAAAAAATTATACTGCACCTTTTAATTAAGATCTGTAAGTAAATCAATTCCTCCTGAACTTGTACCTAAATGAATAACCAATTACAGACCTATAATTCCAATAATAATAGCATTGCAAAAAGAAACCAGCATTTGTGCCACCTGCACAGGATAAACTAATAACTTTCCAGGTATGCATTAGGACTGAATTAAATACATTTTTCAGATTACTTTTTTTTTAAAAAATGTAGACACTTTTTCCAAAAGGCTTCTCTGTTAAGAAGACAAGCCTGTTTAGCACCTGACAACTCCCTGACACCACTTTCTCAGATCTATGAAGAAAGGAAGTTGACTATGCCATGTTGTCTGCTTGAAGCTGCATAATAATACAGTGGTAAAATCAGCTACCAGAAAACTACAAGTTATGAATGACTACCCTATAAAAGACAGAAACTGGCAGTCAAACCTTGCTGAACCTATTCACTAATGTACCAGCTTAAAGGTAAACATGAAAGCTATCAAGTGGCTCAGCTGTGCAAACACTTGAGGTTGTAGAGCACAGAGAAGAACTACAGTCATGCACACTGAAGTCACAGTGCCTTACTTTTAAATCTGATATAGCAGTCGTTGCAGAAGAGTTTGTTGTTTCGGATCCGAACTTCAGCTCCAGAGCGGGATCCACCAAGGTCGCATCCACAGGCAACACACTGTATCACAGATGATTAATTAGCAACTTCTTTCAAAATACTAAGAAACAAAAATGCTGTTCAAAAGCAGCTCAGATTAAGCTCAACAAAGCTTGAACCCACAATCAGCTAGAAGCAAATGTGTAACGATTAGTAGATCAAAATGCAACCAACCCTGAGAAAGTATTTAAAGGCGACGACTGGACAATGAGTAGCAGAGATACACCAACTAAGCAGACATAAAGCAGACAGTTTTTAGAGATTAGTTCATTAAATATAATTTGAACTTTGGTTTCTCTGAAAACTAAAACAGGCTTGGCACAAATGTAATTTGTTCTCTAGATGGCAACATTAATTTTGGCACAGAACACCTAGGTGTGCTGCCTGCAGATTTCCATGTGGCACTACATGCTGCTGGTGTCCTCAGTCCTTTGGCACTCAAAGCAGCAAATACTCGGGCACTCCCGATTTCCTGGGTTTGCATCATCGAAACAAATTCTGATATGGAGAGATGGGGCTGATCTAATTTGTTTTGCATAAACACATAAGGGGTTTGACTGCTTTCATGCTAACACTAACCTATTTAGCTATGGTGGCTAAACATGTATTTGCTGTGAATATGAACCACATTTGGAAGGAATGTAACCCAAAACAACACTCCCCTTACCGAATTTACAAAGGACAGATAGTTTCCATGCTTAACTGAGTGATGAATCTTTTGGATGGCAGTCTGTTCAACAGCTCATTAATCTTCAGAAATTCAAAAAACAGAAACTTGGTATTTTTTTATGTAGGTTAGGAGCTACAGGTGGACTCCCTCACACAGAATACATGTCCTGCAGAAAGGGAATGGTGACCAGTCCCCATGGATTAGTCCTGTCTCTCCTGCTCAGGCAGGCAGGACCAGGAAGAGCTTTGAGTCAATCCCTTGCAATACTCCAGGTGATTTACTTGACCTGGGTACAGAAGACAACAGTTCTGAACCAGGCACAGAAGTCTCTTTCTTGAGGTCATGGAAGAAGTAGCGTCCAACAGCACTTCCAAATTGGAGTCTAATTCCTCATCTGGTCCATGGGTAGTGGAACTAGGACTGCTTTGCCATTTTTTGCAGGCAGGCATTTATTCTTTCAGCTCTGCACATGCCCCAAGCTGATGGGAAATTATGTAAGTAGGTGTCAGTGCCGAGCATGACCTAATATACCTAGTTTCTGAGCAGGGTTGAGTAGCACTAAACACAGCTTCTGGTTTGGTTCTTGGTTTTATCCTGTCAGGCTGAACTCTGCCAACATGCCTTTACTTGGAAAACACCACGTGAACGCTGTCTGCTAAGATTAGCTTAGAAAGGATGGGCCATCTTAAATGATTCAATTGTTAGAGGAGCTGCTTTCTCTGGGGAAGTGGTTCAGCATCTTCTGATATTTTGCTGCCTATTTGAAGAAGGAAGAACTTTGATCTCCCAGTCAACGTACCCATCTTATTTATTAAAGTCCTACTTGTCATCTCCAGCATTTAAGACACACTTCTAGATCTGAGTGCTAAATGCCTACAGATAGGACTGCCTCATGGAAATATGCATGCACCACGCTGTCAAGAGTAGAAGACAAAGCAGGTGATTAGTAAGACCCTCTGTGAGCATAACACTGAGTAGCCATGCGTGTTCCTGATTAGTTCCTGTTCCTTCACGGTGTGACTCCCAGCTCTCACCTTAAAGCAATGTAAATGATAACAAAGACCAAGAGACTCAATGATCATGGCTGCTCCTTTGCCCAGAACGTTATTACAGTATGAACAGATTTTCTTCCCACTGACTGACCTAAATATAGAACGAAAAACCTTAAAACCAGCTTGAAAAGGTTTAAAAGACAAAGAAAAGTTATCAAATACTTTTTGAAATTAAAAATAAAAAACACATGGGTAAAAAGTGGACTATTAGGCTGCTTGGGGAAAATAAACTGAAAATTAATATTATTTACAGTAGATCTGAAAGCTAGGGAAAGCTGAAGTGTTATAATTTAGATCAAATTTACACAGGAACAAATTAAGAAATTTTGTCACATTCTTGGTAGATATTTCATTGTATAAAATACCTCCTACTAATAAAAAGTACACTCTAAGTTTGGAAAGTAAGAACACAGGCTTTCTGCTCCTGCCTTCTTATTTGTGGTGAACTGTCCAGAAGGCTAAGTTTTAGCAAGCACCCCTGCCAAGATCCACCATCTGCACCTTGTTAGATGAAAGAAGGCTAGTCCTGGACATAATATGTTAACTCTTTGACCATAAGCCATACAGAGGTCAGTTTCTGTAGATCTACCAAGACATTACCAAATGAAAGTGAGAACAAGGTAAGAAAACATGGTTAAGAAGGTAATTTTCTTACATTATATAGAATGCAAAAGCCTAGCCTTAAAAAGAAAAAAAAACAAAAAAACAAAAACAAAAAAACAAACAAACAACAAAAAACCCCAAATGGTCAATTTATCACTAAGTACCTGAGAGTGTAAAAGCTAGTGGAGTAGTGTTCACTGTTGTTATATATAGCACATGTGATTGTGTGGGGATGATTCTCTGTAGTCTTATTCCAAGGTATTTTTAAAATGTTTCAAGTACAAAAAACAGCAGAGTTATCTACCCTACCACAAATGAATTCCTTTTTTTTTTTTTTCCAAGTATGTTGCAATTCTTGTTTTCTCCTTCTAGATTAAAACCAACATCCTACTCTGTTATTCTCCAGGGTCATGGGTTATGAGCATTCCTGAGTGCTCCTCAAGATGATATTGACCACATACCAAGAAGCGGGGAGGAGAGACAAAGATGAGGATCATAAAGTGTGGGTTTCAGGAATCTTTTGTTACAACAAACCAAGGAAAATAAATGTCAGAAATGCCATCTGGAATGGGCTTTTACTAATCATTTTGGTAACCAACACACAGCTTGGAGACTGCAGATTTATTATTGCAGTTCCTTTGTTTTTTTAACCGATGTCAAGCAGTGAAGACAGAGCTGGGGAATTTTCTGAGTGACTGGAGAAGGGAGGTAATACCAGCCCATATTTCTACTGTCCCCTCCAGCCAGAAAACTCCAGGTACTTGTTAATCAATGTTATGAATAAGAACACTGCTGTAGACCACCATATACACCATGTCCACTCCTTAGTGCTGCCCAGCACTGTCACCTTCCCAGCAGAAGGGCACACGCTCACCTGTTGCGTGTCTGGGACCCTGGCTGGGAAGCAGAGAGAGGAGACTGAGCCCGGGGGGCTGTCTGGGATGTGGATGGGGCTCTCGCAGAGGTGGCCACGGGAGGTGCTTTGCTGGAGGAAGGAGTGCACATGTAGGCTCGGTTTGAAGTGGACACCGGGCGACTAAAATCTTGACTAGAAGATAGAGATGAAGAGGAGGCAGACTGGTTCAGCCATGAGTGGTGCCTCCACGAGCTTGTTCTTGAAGAATCGAGATTGTCCAAAGACTCCCCTCTGTAACAGAGGTACATGCATCTCCAATGTAAATGGCAGTACAGCTGGAGCAAAAGAGCTATATTCTGATTTTTCAAAAGAGAAAAATAATTTTCTAGCATTTTTAAGATTTTCTAGAATGAATAGGTTTGTCTAATCACTCTGAGCATTGTCCTTCACACACTGATTTCAAATGTGTGAGTAGCAAATTATCCTTTGTGTCCAGCCCTAGTTCTCATGGGAAAAAGCAGGCAAGGCAAAAGAGAGGTGGCACTTAACAACTACTTAACAAAAGCAAAACACTATTCACTGCAGCCTTATCAGGGTGAACTGTATCAAAACCCACAGTACAGCAACAGACCTCAGATACCAGGTTTGTTTTTGTTTTCTCCAAGGGATACCAGATCAAAAATAACAATCCACCCAGACTGGATAGCATCACCTAGGTACAAGGTGTTGGCCCAATAGCTAAGTGCTCTCCTGACTGATAACTCGGCTGTTTCCTAAGTGACAAATCCAACATTCATGCAGTAAATAAATAAAATTTTAAAAAAATCCAAATTTCTGACATATTTCTATGTTAAAAAAGGTATACTCCTGAGGTATAATAATTTATTTCCACAATGAGCTGTCATGCTGAAAATCTTAAGCACATCTGTCAATGACAAGGCATGCTATTGATTTCCATTGCTCCTATACCAACCAAATAACAAGCAGCCAAGTTATTCACAAGGCATATCCACATTCCTTACTTGCAAAAAAAAACCATAAACCCGGGTATAATATAATTACTTTCTTCTATCTGTGCTGCTATGCAGTTTACCTTACAGCATTTCACAGTCTCAATTTGTTTCTGTGCTCTGTAATACAAACTGAAGTTCAGAATAACCAAACAAAAATATTTGATGAGAAACAAAGTTAATTTTTAATGTCATTCCTACCTCCTCATGCTATTGCTGTACAGACTAATGGGCTCCTTATGTACACTGGAACTGCGCTGCCTTATCCAGCTGCTGTCCGTGTGCAGAGATGTTTTCTTTCTCATTTCCTGAAGGATTTGCTGTCTCTCCAACTCTGCTGCAGACAAGTTTTGCTCCTTCTGAGACTTCTTCTGTGACTCACCCGTGTTCCAGGACCTCTCTGAATACTTGCTCTGGGTACCTGTATGAACAACACGTGCAAACTTCAGCTAGACACCTTAAGGCACAAAAGCAGTTATCATGCTGTCAAGACTCCAGCTAGAACACCAAAAGCTATAGTTCATCACTACATTCATAACTTTCTCCAGTTCCATTTTACAGCTGGGTAACCTGTATCAAACTTCGCAATACATCATTATTATTATAATTTTTAAATTTGTATTTCCATTTATGTGGCCTTTTACATAATCCTTAACTTACATACAAGTATCTTCCATCACATCCTAAATGTATGTGCATAGACATTTGCATGTACATATGTATACAAACATGCACTTTTAAAAGGGCATGATCTCTTTTAGTGCCATAATTTGGACTCTTCCTCCAATACAAACTGAACCATGTATAAAATATATAGTTGAATAGCAGGATACCTTCCTTTCCTATAAGAGTTCATACTCTTTTCTTCTGTAAGCTGTCCCTGTTTAAAAGAATCTCTTTCCTTACTCAAGGCACTAAACACATTACTATCTTACCTTATAGAGATATATAGGAGAGAAGGAAGTCTTTCAGACAATTTCTCTATTATTTGGTTGTTGTGTTAACCACTCAGTTGAAATCAGATTTATGGTATAGATGGCCTTTGAAAATTTGGAAGGGGAAACAAATAAGCCACCTTTTTCCAACAGGTGTTGACACACCAGAAGGCCGTATTTTTTTATTTCCTAGATCCAGTAACTCTTCTTTACAGGAAGAATAATTAGGAAAATTACTCAGCAATAAGTCATTCAATTGAAATTTAAATTGTTTTAAATACTGCTCTGACTATAGATTTGTTCTTGGATTTATTGTTATATATTATCATATAAAATATTGTGAATGTTTACTTGCTCCTTAGTTTCAATGACCATGCCATAATGTATGAAAGTGACATTATAAATCTGCAATATATCCTCTAATACAATATTTACTTTTCTTTGATTACTTATGAATATTTTTTAACCATGTTTTAGACACAAGAATATCCTGCAGGAATTTTCTATTGTAACAAATTTATAAATCTGGTTTGTTTGTTTGCTTTACCCATATTCCTCTAATATAACTGAAGCCATATAAATAAACTGGAATCCAAGACACAAGCTACTGTGACAGTATTGAGACCTGACTTTTAGCTCTCCTACTCTAACAGAAATTAAGACAAACAGTTATATTAAATACATTAGCATCTTGGTATGTGTAGATCTTTTTTGTTGACAGAATCAACATATCAAACGCACACACATCTTCAATGATATAACCACAAGATTGGTTTAATCTCATATAAATATCAATCATTAACATTTAGGCATCTAAGAGCTGTTTGTAATCAACAGAGCAGTTAATCATATTTGTCTGAGGTGTGTATGTTGACTGTATGAATTACCTCTTGCTCTTGAAACTTCATTAAATTGGGGCATGGTACAAATCTGACTTACAACACAGCTATCAAAAAGCACTCTGACAATAATTTTCTTAGGACAACTATGTGTAATTCATCTTATTTTTTTTTCTTCCTACTCTTCTCCCCTACCCAAAAAATTTTAAAATAATGGATATTAAACAGTACTTACCATTTCTGATTGTGTTGAAGTCATTCAGTTCTGAAGTCGACTTGGACTTATTCCTAAGGATACAGAAAACATTCATTTCCTTATCTTAACTAGGAGACCTCATCACAGACAAAATCTTATCATTGCATACCACAGATCCACAGCCCCTATTTTTTTTACCATCCCTTCCATCAACAACTTATGCTGTACTTAAAATAAGAGAAAAAATACCCCAAAAAAGACCAAGAGGATATTCAGGGGAAAAGAGACGTCAATATTGAGATATCAATAGGTAATCATCAATTCAAATTTTGTACTGAAAATTCCCAGTGCTTCAGGTATAAGTGACTGGTCATTGTACTTGCTTCAACAAAAACATGTAAAAATCTCTGTGAAAGCTTTGTCAAGACTACAGTCAGACAAAGAAGAAAGAACTTTCAAAGCAGATTTATAAATGATTTGGATTCATGAAAAACTTAAATCATACTTCAGCACTGTTACTAGACTGTAAGCAAAGCACCTCCTCAAACACTGCATGCAAATTGTTCTGGGAAAACTTATTGTTCACTGATTATACCCAGCAGCATAATTTTCTAATGAGTTTGAGCCAACAGATGTCATTCAATAAATGTCATATACAGGAATTAAAATGACAAAAAGTTGGTTTTCTGATAGTATGGAGCAGGACCTTTAGCAACACCTCTGTGCTCTGTTATTAGTCGCAAGTAATACAGCCAGGTTTTTTCAGTCTAAAATAACTCACAAGGAACAGAAATCCTTTGCTGGGTCACAACTCACAGCGGCCTCCTTAATATGTTTACACACAATGCATTGACTGCATAGCAGCATTATGAGGGAGTCTGATTCTTTATCTACAGATAAATGACGCATAAACTACATCACATTTCTTGTTCCCCTAAGTTCTCACTGTCCTAGGGCGTGGACCTAATTTTATTCTGTTTGAGAAGATGCAACAACTTTACAGCTGCCTGTAGCTAACAGGAGCTCTAAAAAGCAGGAAAGCCTTGCCGAGGATGATTTTAACACCTGTGTATCCTCCTCACACATATATCCAAGATGTAGCTATTTAGTAAAGGCACCTTCTGAAGTTAGATTTAAATCTTCCATTAGTAACAGATCCATCGAGTTGTACCCTGTAAGTTTTGGGGTTCCTCTTTATATAAAAAAGGTATGCTCACTCCAACTAGAAAAACTGATCAAATACACAGAAGTCATCTTTCAGAACTATTGTTAGATGCGATCTAAAATACCTTTGCAAAGTAAGAGAGTGTAACTTAAAAATAAGTTACACTTGCATGACTTAAAAAGGGGCACATCTACTATCTGCCTGATAAATATGCTGCTGCTGCCTCTCACTTCCCTTCCTGTTTACTCTTTCAAGTTGCACAACCCTGCTTGGGATGACTGCACCTTAGTTTGTATAGCACGTTATGTCACAAGCACAACAGTATCTGAAATTGTTCTCCAGCCAGGTAAGTCTGGTACCACCCACATATTTACTTTCTTACAGTTCTGTTTCTCCCAGTAAAATCCCACTAACTAACTGCTGCTTACAACACAGCATGTCATTTGCCAGAAGTTTGGCTACTGGTTTTTTCAATATGAAAACATGCCATGAAAACTGCAAAACACAGCAGCAACCCAAAGCATACATCTGCCATTAATAAAGCTTATTAGAAGTTTAAAAGCCTTCTGACACAGAAAAGGTGATGTTACAGTCTACACAGATTCAGTATCATACCCACCTGTCAGCAAATGATTGGCCAGGTTGCTCCTCAATGGTTTTAGAAACTTCATAACGCTCATAATGCCTATTGGAAAAAAAAGAAACATTATGTTCAGAAAACGGCACACACAGATCTAAATAGCTCCTACTGAAAATATTCAAAATAGATCCTTAAGGGGGAAAAAACTCTAGAGAAAAATCCTCCAGTTGAAGTCCTAAGAGGGTTCAATTTTATCAGTCAGAAATACAACTACTAAAAAAATTTTAAAAGAGGCAAAAAAAAGAAAGGTTCTCCAAAAAAAGTGCCTGAAATATATTTTTGTGAAGTGACAAAACAGGCATGCCAAAATGGTTATTGCTGAAGATGTTTCAGTCTACATATTGATTCAATTTACTACCTGTCAATGAGAGGATGGCCAGCTCGATCCTCTATTGTTTTAGATACTTCATAGCGTTCATAATGTCTAGAAGCAAAATAAAGATAAATTATGTATTAAACAAAAAAAAAAATTATGTAAATGGAGCGAACAGTAAATATACAGAGAGAAAACTAAGAAAGTTCAAATGTGTTAACTAGAAGCATGAAAATCTATGAGAAAAAGAACCCTGAAGACTTTTAAGATGCTGCAAAAAGTACAAGCCTCAGTATACAACAGTGATTATCTCACTCATTTCAAAGCCAGGGGCCAAGTTTTGTTCAACCACATGAATACTCTAAAAATTACATATGTTCCAGAAAATTGTATAGGTACAGTTTGCAAACTCAGAAAGTTCCACAGACAATATTCTTCAGCTGCCTGTCCCCAGCCTCAGTGCTCTTTGCAGCAAGTATCATGCCTTTGCAGGTGTTTATATAACATTTCAGATTTCAAGAACTATCTTTAGATATCATCTTAAAGCAAATATTTAACACCAGATGTTTTAAAGTCTAGTTTCACTGAACTTGCTCCTTTACTATTAAGCAAAGCCACCCATGTTTAGCAAAACACATCCTTTGGCAGCAGCCTCAGAAGCAATGAAATCCCTGTGGACTAATGCACGTATCAAGGATTTAGATATGCAGATATTACAGCAGATAAATAAGTTACCGCACAAAGTCCTATTATCTTGCAACTGGGGTGAGCTAAAACTGTGGAGATACCTTGGCTCAGCTGCCAAGAAGAACCTGTTCCGACATTGTAACAACTGTGCCTCTGCTTTGCTCAGCAGGCATATCAAGCAGCAGTCATATAGAATAAGATAAAGTAACTCTGGGTCTTACAATCTCCTCTGCAAATACATGCAATTCTTTTAATCATATTATTTTCTCCTAAGACTTAACTTGATACCATGCATTATCTTCAGTCATCTCTTATTACTTATATAAGAACAGGAAGGAAACCTCAAGAGAAACCACAAAGCTAGTCACACACAAGGCAGTAAGCTAAATGCATATGAAATAAGGAAGAGTTACTGATTTAATCTGCTTCAGACAGATCAGATTGACTTCCTGTGATAGTAGTCTGAAAACTTCTGGGCAAGAACACAAACTTGCAAACTAATAGCTTGGGATTTTTTTGTTTGTTTGGGGTTTTTTAAACCAAGCTGTGGAAGAAGGTAGTGAGAGAATAATTATATCCACAGTGGATATTTCTAACAGGCAAGCCAGTATCTGTTCACTCACATACCATGATATCCCTCATTGACAAATTAACCCAGTAGTTAAATTGCAATTAAACTTTATTGTTGCACTGTTGAATTAAAATTAGAGAGAAATCTGGAAAATCTGTCATGTATTTGTTGGAAAAGCGTTAACTTGGTATTTCCTCTGAAAGCCCTGTATGTTGAATCACTGGCTCTCAATTTACAGGCTTGTGCACAGTTCTTACAAAATCTTCACACTAAGTGCTTCATGTCATCTATGATTTGGCTGTAATTACTGTATTTAGACTTCACATCTAAAAAAAAAAAAATAGCTGAAGCGGGTTAATACAGCACTTGATACATGGGGAAAGACTGTTACGCCTGATCCTTCTTGTCTTTAGAAAGACTCTCCTATGGTACCTTGCACTGAGTGACTACAGTACAAATCTTATATGAATATCCCTATACATTCAGGACAGACACACTCAAGTGTTAGAAACACATCTGAATTTGCAGAAAGAAGAGAGGGTAAATCCTATCACAAGAGCACACCTTTGGTACTGAGGCATTTCCATGGGCACCTCCCTCTGCCTTTCAGCCTGCCGCCTCTGCTCCTCCATCTCTGCCTGCCGCCTCTGCTCCTCAGCATATTGCTGCTCCCTCTCTTTACGTTGTCTCTCAAGCTCCAACTCTTGGAGTTCCTTTTCTTGTTCAAAACTCAGGGTTGCTTCTTCCTGGATCCTCTGTTCCTCCTGAAGCCTCCTCCTTTCTTCTTCCTCATTCAGCAAGCTCCCTGCCAGCTCGCGTCTTCCGTCTTGTTCTGGCTCCTCAGAAATATTTGCTTCAGGGCTTGCTCTCCAGCTGGACGCAGATGGAGCCTGAGAAGTGACGGATGTCGTATTTAAGGTTAGAACAGTCTGCTCCTGTAACAAATTAAAAAAACCATGTGTCTAAAGAAGGGAGCCATCTTTAAAATAGGTTGCTCGCTCAGAAAAGTTCATTTATTCTAAAAAAGAAGACTGTGTAAAAAGCATCCCCAACACTTTCAGTGCAAGACTCAGGGCATACTTTGGTTTCATGTTTTGAGTGCCTGCTAACACATTCTCCTAACTCAAGAGCTTCATTCCACAGCCTTACCAAGAGCCACAGGCAGCACAGCCACAACTATGTGAAACATTCTGCTTTCTAAAGTATCACTTACATGTCAAGCCATCCCTTCCCCACTTAAATACCCATGGAAAACAAACCCTTTCGCGATACCCAGCATTTCTCCCTACTGTTTTGACTTAGAAACCCGAGACCTACTTAAGAGTGTATACACAAAGATATACACTGCAAGTGTATATCAGACCAATGAATTTCACATGAATCCTCATGTGGTGGAACCTCCCACTCTCCTCCATTCTCCTACCATTTCAAAGTCAAGCCTCAGACCTAGCACCCTGTGACCCTTCTCTCAAAGACAAGAAAAGGTCTTTTAGTGGTCAAAAGATGCTTTAGTTGCAGAGAACAAATAATGTTTATGGGTCCATCAAAACCTCTAATGATAGAAAAAAGATGAAATGGCTTACATTCTTGTACAACAAAGTAATCTAACAGCTCAAAAAGCTTTCTTATTGAAGTCCTAAGCCTTAAATTATGGTCTACTTATTCATGACTGTATAAACACAACTGATCTAGCTTGAATGCCTGAAGTAGCACTCATATAGCAATAAAGAATAGACATCTCAGACAGTTCCCATACTCAGGAAGAAACTTTTTCATCTTCCCATAAACAACAGCCACAAAAGTCAGGATATACAGAAACTACATTCATTCAATGTTTTAGAACATATGATAGGAAATCAGAAGTTGACTTGATGCATAAATCTATCAGATAGGATGAACTGGCTGTCAATAACAAGCCAGGCACTTACAGACACACTTCATGATAAAGTATATAAGCAGAATTCTAAACAGGAACTAGGTGACCATTTCTGGTCATAATAATTAATACATGCTGCAACTTTTTGCCAACATATTTCTGGTGTTATGACACCCATAGGGAAAAGAGTCAAATTCAGCATACCTCAAAACATCCTGTTTACTCCTTCCATCCCATCTTTGCAACCTCTTTATACCAAGTCATAGACAACAGTTTATTTTCCAAAGAGAGAAGATAAATGACATAGAGAAATGAGTTATTTGCCTGCTTGCATGCATCTCATATAAGGGAAAAAAGCCCTCATGAAACTAGTGAGTGAAGCCTTATTCACAGCCTACCTCATCAAAATACTTGGAGCTCTCTTTTTCTGCTTCTTGCTTAGCTCGTAGCCATTCTTCCCTCAGTTTTTCTTGTTCCCGTTGATACTTCTCCTGTTAGGTTAGATTGAAGTTAAACATGCAAATAAGAAACGTGGTATTTTTTTTGCATTGAAATGTACTACTGTTATTTTATCGGTATTTTTCCAGACCAGTGTGGTACAAACATCCATGAATTCCACTAGAACATTAGGTCTACCACAATGAAATCCTGGCTCAACTACAATTTAAAGGAGTTCTACAATTGATTTTGGAGAATCGAGGCTTATTACATGCTAAGTCTCACAACAACTGACCTCATATCTGTTATATTCCCTGTTCTCCAGCTTAGTTACCATTTGAAAAAAAACAATCAGCTACCTAAGGTATTTCTGGAAAGATGGAGTGATTATATTTAACTTCAAAGTAGGCAAAATATGGTAAGTATAAAGTGATCACTAAGTGAAATATGAGGCAGCAATTTGGTTTGAGCAAGAACTCTGGGTCTTTTGAAATGTTACCTAAATAAAAACCAATTTCTGGGCCTCCAAATTTATCTTAAGACTAGATTTGGTATGAAATCAATATAATGTCTTAAAGCATTACTCAAGGTACACAACAAATATTTTGGTGGTTTTGTCAGTTACCACTTATATCTTGGTAAAAACAAAATATTTAATGATGTCCAAAGTATTCCTTCTAAGATGCTGGAAATAAGCAGAGAAAGACTTTGCGTCCTTTGTCTGTATTTTGGAAATTCATTACTAGGATCATGGGGAAGAGAAAGATTATTATTATTCTGGCCAAATTTATTACTTAAGGACTAAAAAAGGAGAAGCAAAGGAAAGTGATGTCAGACAGGTGAGTTTGTTCTTAAGAAAGGGGAGCCAAGGTTTACATTCTTTAAAGCCATCTCTTCAGACATCAAACCATAACAGAGACCAGAGAGAAGTTTAAGAGGGTGCAGTTGTTGCCTTGCAGAGTTTGTAAGCTAAACAGAACAGCGAAAGCTCAAACATCCAAAAAGCAAGACTTGCCATGCTGTACTTCGACATCACAGTTTTCTGCTGAATGCACCAAACTTATTTAGAGGGCTTGTGAAGAGTAAATGGTGTTCACTGATGTCTATCTTAGCCATCAGACTTCAGCTGACAAACTTTAACTTATTTTGCAGAGATGTGTCTTGCTGAACACGATTGAATGTGCTTATGCTTCATGGAGCTGAGACACATGCTTGGGGTTTTTTTTTGCTATCCTAAGATGACAAACATTGCTCCCTCCCTCTGCAACATTCCACTCCAGCTCTAGCAATTGGTTATCAAGGTGGTTTTGCATTAGCAGGTTCAGCTTTCTGACTCACAGAGGTACTGGGAACCAAGTTGATTCCAAGTGATTAGCTGATTGCTAAATGACAGAATTATAGGAGGCACTTAATCATGGCAATGGCTGCCTTCTCTTCATATAAGAATATAAGGCTGTATCACTAACTGAAGGTAAAACTCATGCTAGAGACAATTTTCTTAAGAGGAAAAAAACCCCCTCATATTCAAAAGTGATGACTACTGCCCATTATGTCTTCACTTATCCTTTAAATTCAGTTGACAGTAAGAAAATACCAGCCTCCTGAAGATTAAGCATTTCTGGTTGTAGTGAATACAACATTCTGGGTTTGATTTTATGAAGCTCACTAATGCATTCTCTTATTTTTTTCTGAATAGCTGCTAGTGTGTGTAACTGTGCAGCCCAGAAAGTGCATCTGAGAGTCCTCAGGCCATAAGTAAGAAGAATAACAGAGGTCACATGTTACTTTTCTTTCCTAACAGTTTCTGCGCACAAGGGATTGACAGCCCATGATTGTGAAGATTAATTATACCTGCAATAAACGATCCTGCTCTTTTTGCCATTTTTCCTGTCGTTTTCGCTCTTCCTCTTGATCCCAAACCCGACGAGTAGGAGCACTAATAGATGGGACTGGAAGCTAATATAGCACAAAAATGAAATAATATTATCCTCTTCCGTGTAATCAACACTCTACATTTTAAAACATATTTTTGAAAGTGAGAAATAAAATCCATTACAAACACTAGAACCTTATAGTGAAAGAGAGAGTAACTTCAAAGAGAGCAACCACTCAATTACACATCAGAAAATCTTAGTACTCTCAGATTTGATCAAAATTTTAAAGAAGCGTAAAAGGCAATAGAAAGCAGTGGGCTTCTTGAAAAGACTCAGATTATACAATTAGTTAGTAGTTCATAAATAGTACTTACATCAGGCATTGCAGGCTCTGGGCCTCCTGTGAGATTTGGAAGGCAAGAAAGAGAAGTCATTAGACCCACACACACTAACTGCAAGACTTGTGTAACTTTGGCAAGTCAGACTTTTAGACTAATTTTTCCTTTCTTAGTAAGACATGCTTGCATTTGCCCTACTGAACTTACCCGAGGGCAAAATTTATTAGGTGCTTTCAACTAATGTGCACAATTGTTTAAAAGCTTTGCATGCTTACAAGTGCCATCAGCAATTGCTTGAATTAGCAGTACATCTCTCACTGTGGCAATACAGAGGCCCTTTACTAAACCTCTCCTATGACTATTGTGAAACCCAACTGTTTAGCATGACCAATACCCAGAACGTTGCACCAAGGCAGAGAAGCTATTCACCTACTGCCCTTGACATCAATTAAGACCAACAGACATCCACTGGCAACTTTTCTACCACAAAACCATATATTTCCCCTTTCCAATTTTCCTTTTTTCCTACTCCCAAAAGCACACAAATTCACTCAACTTGTTACCATTCCCCACAAACCTTATGGTATTTGAGACTATCACACCACCTTAATTTTACCATCTTGTACCAAGATGATGGTTAACGAGAGACATGTATTATGCTAATATATTAAAAGCCAAGTAAATGTGGAGAAGCACAAATTTAAGCAAATCCTTTCTCAAGCAGCATCACTATTTTTGTTTGTTGACAGTGTACTTGTTATCTTGCTCTCTAAATTTAAGTTAAAAAAATGCATAAAAGCAACAAGTTGCAACACTTTTCTGAAGTAGGACCACATGAAGTGGAAAAAGTCAAACTTAGGATACAGAAGACATTTAATGAGGCACAGGCTAGTGTCCATTCTATATATGCACAATTTTGTCTTCATTATCAGATCTCAAAAGCCACAGTAGCAATAGGACAAACAGCTTCATCTATTGCAATTGCACCAGGAGATGCTAAAGGGAGGCATAGACAGCACCTATCTTTGCTCATCTCTTCGCTCCTCTCTCCTCTCACCCCTGTAAGCTTATGTTGAACTGCACAGGTTCACAAAGAGGAATCTTTCATGTAATTGTAAAGCTAAAGTGTCAAAAGTTTAAAATTAACATAACTGTACTGAACATACGCTCTAGAAATACAACCTTGTCCTCCCCCTTAAGCACAAGTGCAATACTTCAAATATTGCTATAGAATTGATTTTTTAAAAAAAATCAGAAACCAAAAAACAAAACCAAATTGCTAGCCAGCCATAAAATAAACACCAAACAAAGAAAAAAGCCGAACACCAACAAAACAACCAGCAACAAAATACCACCATACTGCAGATACCACACAGCAGAGGTATTTAAAAGCAAAGAGAACCACAAAGATATATGTTGTGGCAGTTCACATATCACTTTTGGCAGAGTCATCATCACCAAAGGCAAAATCCTGGCCCCACTCAAATCATTGGCAAAATTGCACTGAACTTCCAGTGGGCCAGAATTTCCCTCTTTCAGGCTACAGCAAAACAGCAAGGCATACATAGCCCAAAGACAACATAAGACATAAAACATTAGTGGAAATATGTGAGCTGTGACATGCAAAACATTGAAAAGCAACCTACAAAACCAAAATTGAGTGCCTCATTTTTTGCCTTTAAAAGCTAGCATATTAAATTAAAATTTTGTCTCTGTCTTCTTGGGATCTTGTGACATCAACACATAGTGGAAAGCCAGTGTAGGCCTTTTTCCACCAATTTATGTGAAAGAACAGAGCTGCAACTCAAGATAAATTCAAATCCAGAGTTACGTATTTTCTCAACAGCTCTGAGATCTTCATTAAACCTCTGCTGGAATATTCACCGCTATTCTTGTTTTGTAGGTAGTAGCAAACCTGAACAGAGAGTGCTATCCTGCTTACTTCTACCCAGTGGAAAAAAAAAAAAGCATGAAGGACATAGAAGAGATTTAAATAGCTATAGATGTAAAAGAACACACAAAGACCCATTACCACAAAGGTAGACCCATGAATTGTAAGAATAACTTGATGACCCTGGGAAAAGAAGGGAAATTAATTATGTTGCTTCATTATAACTGCAACAAACAATGCTGAAGAGGTAGAGCACCCAGCACCAGACTCATTAGGAAGAGCGTGCAGCAGGAACAATTTCATGGAAGTACATGAAATGTTAGCTCTTTGATTTACCTTGTTCAAAAAATTGTGATCGTCTTTTTAAGTTTTTCAAAGAAATAGGTTCAGATGCTATTTGAAAAATACAAAGAACACAAACAAGTCATTGACGTGCCTTTTTTTTTTTTTTTTTTTTACAGATTATAACCACTGGGTAAGAAACTGGCTAGTCCTCCAATCTACAGCAACATCATCACTTCAGAGAAACAAAAAGCCTCTGAAACACTAAGTAAAACCTTAGTTTTAAATACTGATTAGTATTTCACTGTATCACTACAATGCCAAACTATAAAAAACAGTACAAGTATCAAACTTGGACTCAGATTCTCCCTGTCTAATTTAAGCCTCTTTGTCTGGGATGCCACATTGGATGAGGAGCCTAATCACCATTTCAAGATATCAGAAAGGCGTCTCTAGAGGACAAATAGTATCTTGGGGGCATTCTTTTCTAAATTGCTGTGTGCATTCAAGTTAAAATGAAATGCAAAGTCCCTGTTTAAGAATTGTTCGATTAGGAAGTACACATACCTGATTTCTCTCACTGTTGTCAAGTAAGGCTATGTAACTGCTCACAGCATTGTAAGCAATTATTATTCCTACAGGAATCATCAATATCATTCTCCATGAATAAAAGTAAAACAATAATAGTGAAACAACTGTTAAGCTCAAAACCTCACAGCTGAAACGGGGGGAAAGTACCAAAAGCTGAATACTCTACACTCTTCCTAGGCACTGAAATAAATCAATACTAATACTGAGTCAGTCTCTACACAATGCAGTAGCAAATACACTAAATTTTGTGCCTTCTTCTCTTTCACCCCTACCACACAGTAAATTTACAACCAGTAATGAAGAGGTAGGGGGATTTGTCACAGCTTTGTTGTCAGTTCTCAAACTGCCTAGCACATCACGGAAACAAACTACACCCAGTTCAGATGCAACAAGATCTCTGTGGTATCTGTCTAGCTTTCAGTTCATTAAGATCTCACTTCACCCACTGTATAAACCTTGCAATTATTACAGGTTTAGTGTCTGTGCTTGTTGCAAACCACACAATTAGTAGATTAATAGTGATGGTGGTTTACCTCTTTGTTCATTAGAGCCAAGATCTCCTTGCATTCCATTTATCAATTTTGTTTCTGTATCCTGAAAAAAACAAAACAAAACAAAACAAAAAAGCCAGAAAAAATAAAGGTCTTAGGCTCATTAGATCTGTGGGAGTTTATCCAGTTACATATCTTCTCTGACAGGAACTGTATATCATGAAACAGTTGATAACATTTTCCACAGAAAGATACAAAACAATCTAAAACTTCCTGAGTGTATTTTATAATAAAGCAACTGCAGATTTTTGAGGGACTCAATAATCAGCTGTGAATTGCTGCTGAAATAAAAAAACACATTAGTTCGCAAGAAAATGGCAGAAGCCAAGATCTCCCTGTTTCAGCTCCTTGGCAGGCACATTGTTATTTACGACTAATTTGAAAGCACACACACACTTGCTCTTTGGGCTGCAACTTCCATTTATGCTAATAATGCACTTCAAAGTCTTCTCTAAAGAAAAAAACACTCTATATGTTTTAGCTAAAACATAGTCTGCACGTTTTAATATTTATCATTTACCTGTGTCCACTAATGAATAGACAGTAGCAAGTCTTTAGAACATCTTATTTACCTTAATACATACATAGTTACATCTCCGTATTTGTGGTATCTTGTACTTTGACTTGTGTTGCTTAAGGAACATAAGATTTACAAGTTTTTTTCTCCTTCCTCCCAGTCAAGACATTACATTTTTTCTCCCTCCCCCCAAATCCCATAACCCTCAGTAAACATACTCACAGAACTACGAAGGCTGCTGGAGAAATCTCTTTTTGTTGATATGCTGGAAACATTTGAAATGTGTTCTCCAGAAGTTGCATCAATCCATTTATTTTCAGATGTACCTATAATGTTGGTAGCCATACTGGTGAGATTGAGGATTTTATGCCTTACATGTGGCAGGGAAGGCTGGTCTTTGCCCCAATCTTTTTGGTATGTGGAGGATCAAGAAATTAATATAGACAGTAACATCAAGAAACAAAACAAAAGCTAGTGAAAACACATTAAAATAACACAAAAATACACATAACAGAAGAGGGAGACACACAAATCAGGTGGAATTTGTGAAGACAGGAAAAAGGGCATTTATGAGCAGACCGCCTTCCCCAAAAACCTTAATGTTAGTCATAAGCCAGGTAAAAGTTTGCCAGATGATTTGCTAATATGCACTGCAGCAGCTCAACATTAGAGAGCAGTTAGTATTCATATTCATTGGAAACTATTTCATTAGCATTAGTAAGGAATGAGAAAATTCTTCCAACTCTACTCACGCAAGGTACAATGAGACTCACACACTATCCAGGGAAGGGTCATTTTCATGTCCATGCTCATCAGGAAGCACAGAGCGGGGAAGAAAAGGCAGTCTAAACTAACTAGCAAAACTGATGAGGCGAAGACAAAGGATACTTTTCTCTCAGACTCCATCATTTCTCCCCTCTCACTATTGAAAATTTTATTCAATAAGTTCCTTGCCACTAATCTCATTCTACCCCCCACTTGCTGGTAAATTATTCTACCTAGCTTCCCACTAAAAGAATGTTTTGTATTTATACTGTGAAATTTATACTGTGTATTTACACTTGGTCACACTTCCAACTCTGCAAAAATCCTTTGAAAGGGTATCCGGATTAAAACCATGACAAGCCTAGAAATGCTACAAGGCTATCAGCCAGGATGGAAATGCTAGCCAGAACAGGTAGCACCATTTTGGCCAAAAGAAATTACACCATCGCAGTATTTGTGTCAAAGGCCAAAATCATAGCACAGAGGTGCCACCAACAAGCTCATATATCACTCAAAATGCCCCTTAAATAAAGGAACATATGATCCTCCTTCCCTACAGAAAGGGAGCTGGTGATTGAGAGAGAGAGGCTTCAAAAATTATTATGGTCTAGAGACCAGGCTCTCTTCATTCTTGGGGTATGGTAGGAAATAAAATGTTATATTCCCTATCATGGTAGTTGCACACTGTTCTTTACCTGTGCATCCTCTCAGAAACAGGCCAGAGCACAAGAGAGATGTCAGTAGTTCAATGCTTTGCAGATTTGCTTGCCAAGACATTTATAATGCACAAGTAGTTAAAAAAAGCCAAGTTGTGTTAAAATGCAACAAAGACACTGGCAAACTACTTAGCTTAGATACGTATTACTACTGCAAGGGTAATAAGGACTCTCAGCTGTCAGGTACAGCAGAGACAAAGCTTATTTGCCTTACAGAGCATACTGTATCTGCCTGATGAAACAACTCACCATTCTTTCCATATCGTCTGACATCCATGACCAGGTTTCCAGTTTCTAGTCCTCTGCTGATGGCTTCTTCCCACTGACTGTAGTCCATATGTGAAATCTTTGTGCCATTGACAGCAATGATCTCATCATCTACATGGAGTTGACAAAGTGCGGCAGGGCTACCTGCAGAAAACAAAAGAAAAATAAAATTATGTCTCCATTCATAATTATTTTTTATCACAGTTGTGACTGGAGGGGTGCGAGGTGGGGAATCATTCAAAGAAATGCTTAATGATGAATATTCAAAAAGTCTTTGAAAAATCTACTGCATTGTAATATAAAATCAGCAAATTCCCTATCAAAGTAGCTTTTCAATTTAGAACTTATGAAAATCAATCTTTTGATAGCTTATGAGCATCGACCTTTCGGACTTGTAACTCTTCACATTCTGGTTGCCCTTTTAATAAGTAACCTCTGGGTTCATTCTTGCCTTCAATACTCACCATTATAACCTGGGATAGTGAGAGAGGGGCAGCACCCCAGTGTCAGTATCCAACGATTAGCTGAAATCCAGCCAATGTTTGGGTAATCCTCTTATTTGCCAAAAAACCAGCCTGCACTTTGTTAATGCTAGTAGAAGCTGGCTTTCTCATATTCTTATTTACATTTTCTGGGCTCTACTGACAAGACCATTCTGTTTTACTGCTATGCTAAAACAGTTAGTTAGGTCTGAATTGACTAGTAATTGGACTCAAGGTATTGCTGGGTGCTGTCCCACTAGACTTCTTTGGATTATACTTATTTTGTCTATTGAGAGTAAATTTTATGGCAACTTGGACTTTGAATCTACTGATATTTTGCAAGACAGGCTGCACTTTATGCTTTTTTTTTCAGGTACTACACATTGGCAGGCAATATCACTATACTAGGGACAGAGAACAGAGAGGATCAGTTAATAGACTTTTTCTCTATTTAATTCAGAAAATAGATGAGCTGAGAAACTCAGACTCTCCAAGTATGATTTTATGAATTACATATGAATAGTTTTTCCATTAAAAATTATTCCCTTAGCAGATTAGAAAATATAAAAGGCAAGTAAAAATGTAGTTAAGCACTGCACAATAAACCATCATGTTAATAAAATAAATTTGAATTACACAATCGAAGTGTTTTCCAAAGTAAGTAGTGAAATCCACACATCTTATTTAAAATATACCAAGAACAGTGCTCTATTACATTATTAGAAACAAATGTGGACAAATATGACAGAAGAATTTAGACACCATATGTTTCATCCTGACTGTCTTCTGCCTCACTAGTAAAATACTGCTGTAAGTCTGGATCATCCATTAAGGATTCAGATAGCTTTAATATTCCTGGCACACGAGAAAGTTAAGAAGAAATGCTATGCTTCCTAATACTACACCAAACAGTGATTTATCATAGTTCACTAAAAAGCAACACTAGGTACTATACTAGAAGAGCATAGCTCCATATTTTATTTTTCTGCGTTCTTCTTAAAATATGGACTAAAAAGTTCATTTGCAGTTATCAGCAAAATTTTCAAAACCCAGCAATTTCTTTTAAGCAATAATGTAGAATAAAAGGTAGGGTTTTCAACTTGGGGAAGAAAACAAGGGCAATAGTTAAACTGGAAAAAACATGCATCTCCTTAAGAGCCAGGAAGATGTTAATCTATTAATGGAAGGTACTACTAAGAATGCTATTGAAGATACTAACACTGAAGCTACTGTTTTCAACATCATATAACATTTGGAATTATGTCTGATATTTAGTACCATATAGTTTGATCACATCTAGACTAAGCCTTATGCTCATTGTACAGAAAATGCTTCAGGCTAAGGGAGTCATCAGAACCAATAATTTCTCTGTTTTGTGCTGTGACAGAACAAGCCCTAGGAAACAAAAAAGGGCACATTCATTTTACTCAAATAATTTGTCAGGGATAAGACCCAGCTCAGAGGTGTGAACAGTATGCCTCAGCTCAGTTTTATGAAAGGAAGGGAATTAAAGACTGCCTGGTTCTTCCTATACTATTACTACAAAGATGTATCTAGACCATACTCCAACCATACAGATTTGAATATAACTTTGCCAGCTGCTATTCCTCCGCAGTCTGTGAATAAAAAGGCAAACCAGGACACCTATATTGGGCTTCTGCTCTGATTCACCTATAGAGAAGCCTGCAGAGACTAGCTAGAAATTCAGGTGCAAAAATTTGTATGTTTTCTTTCTCTGTCCAGCTTCACCAAAACTATAGGAATTAACAATAATGTCTTTATATTGCTATAAAGAATTTAGTTTCTATGATATAAAACATACACTGCTGTTTCTCATAAGTTTCCCTGAAGATAAAATTTTTCTTTCTTACTAGCCCCCAGTAAAAACAAACTCAACCAAATACTCATTTTCATTTTTCATATGTACCAATAGTGTCCTCTAACCTATCCCCACCTGTCTTTATTACAATAGATAAATACTATCTCAATCATACAAAGAAAATAAAACTTGAAGGAAATAGGTCAAATTTACTTTCTCCTACGTGACTGCAAGTGTTTGATCGCAGACGTGCACTCCTACATCAAGACAATCTCAAGTAATTATTGCGAAGGGAAACTGCAAGGGAAAGGACTGAAACAATAAAGATTATATGGCACTATGGAAGTTGGCAGAACAATGTCTAGAATAATGACTTTAAGGCTGTTTACCTAATTTTCAGTGTAAAGATTGAAAATTGTAAAAATGAGCACTATCTTCTTTTATATGCAGTAAATGGGTCTCACTGAAATATGTGTTAGAAGCTTAACTGTTATTCAGGTTTTTGAGAATACTTATAAGAAGTTAGTTTTGCATACTTTTCTTAACTGGTTGTTTTTTGGGGTTTTTTTAAGGAATAGCATATACAGAACACAGAGTCATTTATAATTCTTGAAAAGATAAATGCAGGCTATCATCTCAAGATAATCATATGGCTAGTTAGGATTACAAAACAATCAGAGGAAGTATTCCTGACGCTCTTTCAGGGATCATGAAAGAGAAAAAGGTGACTAGGAACAGTTGGTTTGGATTTGCCAAGCCTAAATCACACTTGACCAATGTGGTTATTTTTAATTATGAATTGACTAGATCTGTGGGTGAGGGGACAGTGGTAGATACCATCCACCTTGTCTATAATAAGGCTATTGACATAATCTTCCACAGTATCCTGGTATCAAAATTGGGATGATATTGTCTACAGTGGAGAATGACCAGATGGCTGAAAAACTGGCTGGGTTGTCAGGCAGTTGTGGGCAATGGTTAATGGCTCATACTCAGCCTGGAGGCTGGCTACAAGTGGAGCTTGCCAGGGATGTATCCTGGGACCTACCCTCTCCAACCTGTTCAGCAATAATCAGGAAAAGGAGGTGAAACACACCCTCGAACAAGTTTGCAAGCCTTGCCAAAAGGGAGAGGATGACTGATACACTGAAGGGCAGGGCTGTCATTCAGACCAGAAATCCTGACAATCAACAAGGCCAAATGCAGAGTCCTGCTCCTGGGATGAACTAAGCCCAGTGATGGGACAGGGTGGGTGCGGATGGGCTGGAGAGCAAGGCTGGGGGACCCTAGCAGTAGTGAGGTTACATGAATACTAGCATGACCAACAGATCAAGGCAAGTGACTATTCTATTCACTCCACACTTGTTATGCCATGTTGACAATACCATGTCCAGTTTTGGTGTTCCACTGTAAGAGAGACATCAATAAAGTGGGGCAATTTAAATGGTAGGGCACTGGGATGGGCACAGTTGAAGCACTTGACCTGTGAGGAAAGGCTGAAGGGTATGGGCTTGTTCAGTCTGGAAACAAGAGGCTGCAGGGAGACCTAACAGGAGCCTGTCGCAAAACCTACCAAGTCACTGAGTTACTAATAAGGGAAAGCCTGCTCTTTATTTAAATTTATGGCAGAAGAACACAGTACAGTGGTTATAAACTGGGACAAAGATTGGTCTTACTGGATATGTGGGGAAAATATCCAGTAAATATCATAGGATAATTATGCAATGCCCAGGGAGGCCATGCAGTTTTCATCCTTGGAGGGTCTCAAACCCCCATGGGAAAAAGCCCGAGGTAACCTGATCTGAGTTCATCTTGACATGATGCACTGTTTTTGAGCAGTGTTTTGCTCTAGGTGATCTTCCAAGGTTCCTTCCAACCTGAATTATCCTATGACTTACCCTTAAAAATAGGAAACGCAAAACTCCTAAGTGCCTAGCTGAAAGCACATCTTAGTCTTTCAACGGACCATCCACCTCTTTCATCCTTCATTCCTTTAAAGGGAGCTACAGGAATTGAGTTAGGATACAACCTAAGCCAGTTTTTCAAAAAAAGTATGTTGAACACAGGCTGTACCTGCAACACCAAGATAAAGTCCATTCCCATTTGATCTATACTTTGTGCCCTTCCTTACTAGAAGAGTAATAAAGCACAACCAAGGCAACACCCACAAGGCCTTCATCTTTTCCTTGGGGACAGAGCCTATGGGGACCTTTGTGAATGAGCAGCAGGAATACTGACTACCCTTAGATTTCTCCTTTACAGCTAGCAGGGCAAATGGACAGACCTCTGCCTCCAAGGAAGAGAATGAAACCAGAAGCCTAGCAGCAAGGAAAGCAAATGGGAAGTTATTCTTTGCACAAAGTGAATATTAACAGTTGCAGAATCACAGAATGGGTCAGGTTGAAAGTGGGTCATCTGGTCCATTCTCCCTGCTCAAGCAGGGTTATCCTAGAGCACAAATCTAATTCTAAAAAGTACTCAGATATAATGAAGAAAGGCCTCTTCACTTCCTGAATTTGAAATTAAAAAAAATTATCAAGACTGTTTATTAAATGCTGTTAAATTGTATTTCTGACTCTCTGGAAAGCATAATAAAGGGCTAACTAAATTAAAACTTCCCAGTTATTTCTCCTTTCTCAGGATGATCTTGTGTTAAGTGGAAGAAACAGCAGAATTCAATATTCCTCAAGTATTACTGGCAATGGGAAAGACCACTATTCAGAAAACAAGCATTACATGTGGTTTGCTTGGGTTTTTGTTGTGCTTTGCCTTTTTATTTATTTATGAAAATGGAGCTTGTTCTCACAGAAGACTATTAAAGCTTCAAAATAAACTTTATATATTTCATCTCAAGAAAAAATGTTTGTTTTTCCTCAGTATTCAAACAACTGAAAAAAACTGCACTGGAAATCAATTTAGAAGTTGCAACTGCTCAAAAATATTAACTGTCTCCAAAATTCAAAATGGCTAAGAAAGGAAAAATTGAAACAAGAATATTAACTCCTAACTAATTTTCCTCTGCATGTGTTTACAAAACATATGAAGTGAAATCTCTTAAACTTAGCTGAAAGGAACAATCTGGATATTAGAAGCCTGTATGTGCCCCCTACTACTGTTAGTAAGGGGCTTGGTGAACAAATAATCATGTTTTTCAGTGGTTATAGAAATGTCCTTGATTAGGAAAACGCATTTTTGGTATTTCTGAATTCAACCTGTTTCAACAGATGAGAATTCACAGAAATATGTTAGCAACCTAAATACTGATTTTTCAGTTCTACACCTTATTTTTTAAAATATTTGCAGCATTCTTAGCAGCAAATGCCTTAATTTGGAAGCTTTTGCAAACTAAATGTAAGAACAAAAATTTTGCAGTTAATACACATTTACCTTCTTCAACTGTCTGTACAAAGGCTCCTGAAGACCTCCAATTTGTTGTAAACCCAAAGCTGCGACTGTGGCCAGGTCTCTGGTTTATGCTGATTCTCATTTCACTGTACTGTTCCTGAAAAATAAAACATGACACTACAGTATCTGGTATCACAGGAATCTAAATGAGGAAAGGTTATCCTCTAAGTAAGTGAGGCTGCTCACAATGTGCACTTTAATCATCTATTATTAGCAACACAGACAAAGGAAACAGTATTGAAGTCAGTTAACTAACTCATTTGCTTTTTATTCAAACAGGTGTGTTTTCAGTTTACATTTTCTCTATACATATATTCCACGCTGCATTTCTATTATTTTAAATGTTTTGTAACACAATGCTACAAAATTTAAGAACTTGGAGAAAATTAAACCCCTAAATGAGTCTTTGTGGACAGTCTTGTGAATTTGTTGAACATACTGTCTCCTGAGAGAGCATCAGAGATGTGAAAAAACTAGATAGCAGTAATCAATCTGATGTGAAAAAACTAGACAGCAGTAATCAATCTTATTTTTTTTCTTGCATATCCTAGAGTGAACATCATCAGTTTCCTTTAGGGTAAATGCTTCAAGTAGGTTTACTTAAGTGAAAAATCACTCTTTTTATTTTGTGTGAAATACCACCAGCTTGCTATGGATTTTGTAATGGAGACCTTAGATAATAAAACTAATATCAAAATTAGCTAAATTCAGCTCTTCCATTCTGGCAGACTTTCAAGATGCTTTCAAAATCTGAACCAAAACCTAACATTACCACTTTAAACAACAAAATATTTGAATGGGAAAACATTTTGGAACACTTGCTTTCAATCCCATGTATATAATGAGAATGCATTGTATACATGAACATTTTAAAGTGAACTCATTAAAAACAATTAAAATAACCAAATGCATGCTATGCACTTCAGTATCATGAAACTGACATTGTAATAAAAGGAAAAAAATAAAATTTATCTGTCAAACAGTGTTCAAATAGATATATTCCAGCAACGTGTTCATGGAAGAAACCCTGCATGCTTTCATATATGCATTAAATGTACACCTTCATATTAGTTGCCTAGTGAACCAGCCTTCCTGAAGGGAGGGATTCATTTTCCCTACATTAAAATACTTAAAGTCTAGAAATCTATGCCAATTCCCCAAAGCTCCTAAGTTGGTAGGATGCAACAGGCAGCTACGGGGAGCACTGCACCAGCAGATGCAGCCAGCCAGAGTCTCTGAGAGGTGCAGCCAGAGGAGACTTCAGCACTACCTGAGCACTGGATACAGAAGAAAACAACATTGCAAGGCAACATCCTGAGGTAGGGTCTCATGTTACAGGAATGTTCCTGGGAAAACACTCCCCCCTTATAGCCCAGTCTAGAAATTAAGTCTTTGCTTCACAACACAGTTACTAGCTTGCAAATGCTCCCTTACACGGTATATTAAAAGTGAATCTACTAACAGACTAGCACACTGGGCTAGAGAACATTACAAACCTTTGGAATTTGAGTGTGTTTCTGGAAATTATTACTGTTCTTATTTTTTTTTTCCAATCATCCCAACCTGATTCTTCAAACCTATCTCTTGTCAGAGGAGGAATGTGACTTTGTACACTAAACTTCATCATTTGGATAGGTCATCTCTAAAACAGTACTGCGCCGACCTGGTGTTATTGCCCTGATGACTAGTGAACTATATCAATCTCTCATCTCTGGTAATGATTTACAAAGACGTCAAATGGAACTTGCATTCCTTAAGTTATAGCTTGTTAAGTTATAACACAACACAAGCTTTCTTCTTTTATTTTTTTTTTAAATTTTTAAAATACAATCCCCATATTACTCATATGTTGGAAGGACAATTTAATAATCTCATGACTAATGACAGGAAAAAATATATGGTCCTAGTATACGCTATTCTCATTTGACACGCTAAAGAGACTCTAAGAACCCATACCTAATCCATGTTTTCACTGATGAGAACAGAAATTCCTCTGCCTGTTTTTGCTACAAGACAGACAAAAGAAAAAAAAAAAAAAAAAAAAGGAAAAAAAAGGAGACAAAAAGCCCCCAAATATGATGATCTCTTTCCTTATACAGCAACCACAATTTCAAAAATTGAAGATAAATTCATTGCAATGACCAAGGTGTATCAGGAGTATTAAACTGCAATGTGTTCCTTTTCCACAAGCAATTAGGAAAAAGAATGAAGAATGGTTCAAAGCGACTGAATTTCTAAAAATATATGGGAAGTGATTTCATAAATCAAAGCATCAAAGCTCTTATGATCCTCACTCAAGCAACTGGTGCAATTAACTTTTACAGCAGCATCAGGAATGCAAAGAATTAATCTCTAATCTGTCATGGACTATAAACCACATAACCAGATATTACAGAAAGGTATCAAAAATTACTGCTGCTGTTTTTTTTACATGTGAAACATGCAGTCAATTGGAGGAACAGTATTTGAAGATACATATTTCAAAAAGAACACAAAGACTCAGCCCCTGGATAAGCACATACACAAAGAAATGGTGATTTACTTTAAAAATTATGTGAACATTTATTAGATTCAACTAAATAGCTAAAAAAAAAAAAAAGAAATGGAGGGATCAAGCCAGAACAGATGGGAAAAAAAGACAGTATGATACTGATGTTTATGGCTCGCCTTGGAAAAGCTGATCTTTATTTTCCTCCACCAGTTTAAAGTGCAACAGAATGCTAGAGCAGCTCATAGCATTCATCTTACTGACATACCTGATTGTATGTACAATGTGCTAATATGGAGAAGAACAAAAAACTTTGCAAACATCAAAGAATATTTAGAATTAGAATGACAAATAAAATTAAGCACACGACGTATGAAGGGTATGGGAAGAGGCAGCAAAAGAAACAATTTTTTTCCCAAATATTCTCTTTCCTCTGAATTATATCAAAGGAAACATCTCTCTGAATTGTCTTCTTACACTCAGAAAAATATTTGCATTAGAGGAAATTTTATTTATTTTCTCTTTTACTCTGCTGTAGCATGCAGTTACACCAAGTAATCACATTATTTCCACACTTACCATGGATTTTGAATCCTCAGGCTCTGTTGGACTCGCAATTTCTGCAGAAGATGCAAGTGAAAGAGAATCAGGAGGAATGCCATATGTGGGTTTAAGAACACTGCTTCCAGCATCTTGGTCTTGGGATTTTACAGACAATGCCAAGGCAGGAGGAGGTGTTGGCCGAACACCTTCTTTTTCCTCCTTTTCCTCCTCACCTCTGCTTCTGAATACACTAGTGGAGAGAGGATGTGCAGAGTCTGGTTGTGAAAAGGAGACGCTGGTGAACAAAGTTTGAGTTCTTTTAGCTTTTTCTACTTCTCCGTTGTATTTCTGAGTATCATCCATCTAGGACAAAAACAACAGTTTGGTAAATACGTGCTTTAAAAAAAAACACAAACCTTTAAATCTTTCAGTGATCCTAGTATTTAATAAAAACACTTCTCACTTTCAAGCAAATTCCAGTTGTGGTAGCCATTACTAAAGAAGAGAAACATATTTTTCTCTTTAAATCCTTTCAGAATAAACAGGCTAGACTTTCTAAGATAATGTTGTTAAAAGCCATCTGCTTAGTATTATTTACATTTTTACTATTTTTTAAATTGAGACAAGTAAGGATTTAGGAGAAAGCTATGAAAGCCAACATAGTAACATGACAGGGGGGAATCAATTTCATTTTGTCAGTGCTTTACTGAGCAGACAAACTTTAGGCTAGCATAACATTTCAACAACGCCAATAGAGCAGAGGAAACATATCATCTGAAAAATTTGTCTTTAACACTCCAGTATGTTAACTTAGCTCCAGATAATTACTTCCAACAATGGCAGAGGTTTTTTAAGGCACACTAAGGAGACCTACAAGTAATAAAAAGAATATTCTACCAAATACAGTTACTAACTTTAATTCCAGGAGTGTGTTTAAGCACAGAAACATGAGTAAACATTCAAAGCCATGACAGAACTGCTTGCTCTATTAATACAGCCTTTATCACACAGCAGACAATTCTTTAAAAAGCAACAAAGCATTAAAATCCTGCTGTTCCCTCAGCTATTCAAGACCCCACGTTTACAAACTTCAGGAATGAAGGGGAATTTTACCGTGAACGACCGTGGAAGTGATGAGATTCCTCTTGAGTGGACACCAAAGGGTCTTGGTGTAACCACAGATGTTAACCTAGAGGTATCGGTTTTCTGGTAAGTTCTCGGGAGAGAAGCTGAAACCTGAGCTGACCCAGTTTGAGCATTCACCGAGTAGCGAGTAGACAAAAGAGCCGAGCTCTGCTCCTCTGCTAGGCTCTTTGTCAGAGCAGGAGCTTCTCGAGCAGTTGAGCTCTCAGGCAGGTTCTCCTTTGGTGGTTGTGAGGCATATTCGCTTTTGCTGTCCTTAGTGCTGTAGGAAGTATCTTCTTCCGAAAGGTAATCTTTTGCTGCTGACCATGTGGAAGGTGCTTTCTCTTCACTGAACACGTCATCATTCAGTGAATATGTCCAGCTGTGTTCCTGTTTTTGTGGCTCATAGGAGTCTTCATCTCTCTCCTCCCTATGGGGACAGAGCCTGTTACAATACCAAAGTGACCTGACAAACAGGCGGGCACTAAGTCTTTCAAAAGGCAGAGCATAAACTGCAAAATATATCTCCAGTAATTAAAATGAGTGGCATCATTTAAAAATATCGGTATTTTCATATATTTTTAAATCTACTTTCTTCTCCCTCCTCCCCGTTCAACACTCTCATAACACTCAGGCATACTACTGTCACATTTTCAGGCTGCCACCATGACAGAAATATTTTTGCCAAGAAAATTATATAGCCACTCACGTTACATATCCTCAGAAATTCAGATTTAATTTAGGAAAGAATAGAAAGAAGGTAGTTCCATAATGCTGCCTAAACTGTATAAAAATAGTTAAGCTTATTCAAGAATAAAAAAGGCAACTATCCAGTTCAACACTATTACTTTAAGTAATTTCAAGAGAATGCAAATATTTACTTCTCAATACATTTATTTATGGATAGCAGAGCAAAATATCATTTATAGAGCAAAACTCTTTAACATTCTGCACAAACACTGCATTAGTAAATCATATTCAGCCCTCCAATTGCCTAGATTTCTACACTGTATTTTGCAACTAAAATGGTCGAGATCTCTGCAGAATCAATTGCAACTTGCTGGTAAAAGCTGCTCAAGAATTCAAAGGAATAAAAATGCTCAGATTTAAGTTCTTCAATATAGTACTCCCATTAGGACTATTACCTCTCCTTCTGCATTTCTTTCAGTGACTTGGTACTCCTTCTAGACACTTCAGAGGCCCTCCTTTCAATTTCTTCTCTCTCTTCCTTTTTCTTTTGCAATTCTGAAGTGTAGCTCTTTCTGCGATTTTTCCATTTTGCGAGATCCTATTAGAATAAAATGAATGTATGGAATCAGATTTTCTCAAGACCTCACAGACCTACAGAGGCATCCCATCACATGCTACTTATTGCCCTGATTTTATCTGCAAATCCGCACTGCAGCCACATTTTCATGTACTTTTTCCCTAAATGATAAAGGGGTTCTCATATTTCAGTTGGGGTTGCAGGCTCACTGCCTCCTTAAGTTAATAATTTAAATTATTGTAGTATATGTGGAAAAGCGCATAATTTTTCCCTTTTCCCCCAACCCTTAGAATTTTCAATTTCATTCTAGAATACTTCACCCAATGACACATAGTTGAAAACTGATGCAAATGCCATCTGTATTTCTTTGTTGAAGGCTTTGGAGTTTAGTCATAAATTCTAAATTGAAAACGTATTTCTATATTTTCCTCATTTCTGTAAAACCACAACATGAACTGTCAATATAGTCCACGATATTCTGGAGATGAGCTAAGGGAAGTACTGAATACTAAAACCAAGATGGCTGAGATGCATTAAACAAACAATTATGAACTTCTTGTTCAGTGCTTTGTTCTAAATTTCAGTTTCTTAGTGATACTCACTGTCGAGCAGAGACTTTAATAAAATCAAAAGTCTTCAGATATCCTTATGATACTGTGGAAAGTTACCACACAGTTTAAAAGCTGGATTTAAGTCAGAATTATCAGGGGATAGGAGCCTCAAGAATTTGCACAATGAAGTATTATTTCCTCCTTCTTTTCCCAAAGGATCAAATACTAGACATTCCAAACGTTTCATAAAACTAAATTCACAAATTTCAGATAACACATGAAGGTATGCCCCAGCTTTTCTTTATGTCCACAAAAATCAAGCCTGAAGGTTTTATTGTAATACACACTAGTCTTATCCTAAAGCATTAATCAGAAACGTATGGCAACATTTAAATTAATTTCATTTCTGCACTAAACAGACATTCCCAAAACCACTGGTAGTTGGATGAGATGGATCACTTTAGAAGACAGCCCTGTGAGTTGCCGCATACATGCCAAAGGTTGTTTACTAAGGACACTGAAGGCAGTCCTTCAAGAAGGACACACAAGGGAGAGGTGAAAAGGAGTCCTTACTTCTTGCCACTTTAGATCTTGTTCTTGTAACTGTTCTTTTATCTTTTGTAGCTCTTCATAACGGATTTTGCGCAATGACTGCAGCTCCTCTGCACTGACATCATTCAAAGATTTACTCCTAGAAAGAAAAAACAGCATTCAGCTTTTTAACATCGTAGACATCATTTATGCAAGTGAAACCTTCAGAAGGAGAGATTTCTATTAGTAGAACTCATGAGTGTTATTTCAACTAGAGCAGGAAACACACGGGCAGCTGAATGAGCAAAGCTGGGACATGCTCTAGTGCCAGCACTCAAGTCATTAGTTGCATATCTGAGCAAATAAAATCAGGTTAAGGGAATTAGCAGCTCCTGTGGCAGCTCCATGTTTATCATTCACATTGATCTATTTGTACCCAACTGCTACTTCTGTTTAAACTTATTATCCTTATTGATCTTGTTCCTTTCTTTGACACAAAAGGCATCCACCCTTCCTGAGTCCAAATTCCCATCCTTTGACTTCTCTCCTGTAACAACCTATCACCTCCCACTCTTTCCTTCCTTAGGCTAATCATAAAATCAAATCAGTTATTGATGCATATTTCCAAAGGATTAGAGTAATTCACTGCTAAATGCTCGGTTCATGCATCTCACAGGCCCCACTAGTTGATGCTAGTCCTCCCCAAACCTCTCTGATGCTTTCCATCCAAGTCGGGATGGCTAACACAGCCATCTTCTTACTAATTCCTTCAACACAGCTACAAGTTTCCCTCATGAACTCCTACTCACTAGTTCCCTTTAACCTAAATTCCTCAAAGCTTACCCACCTCATGTTGTTTTTCCCTTTATTCTTTCACAATATAGTGATAAACATAACAGGACAATTATTTTGATATAGGACAAGACTCCTGCTCAGATCTGACCACAAGCCTCTGAGACACTAAACCAAATGCAGGTGTTTCATCAAAAGGTTCAATGCTGTAATACAAAATGAAAGCTAGGTTTCTGGGGTTTGAGGTTTGGTTGTTTGTTTTGTTGAAGGGATTTTGTTTGTTTGCTTGCTTTCAAAAATACCTTTGTTTTTATTTATCCAAAGTATGAATGACAGAGGGGTGTAACCAAGTTCTAACAGGCCTTGAAAATATGGCACTTCTCGATATGATGGAAAAAGCAGATTAAAACCAACACTGATTCAATACAGAGCCTTGCTCTAATCTGGTACATTCCAAGAGAGCTCTGAACTAACAAACCAGACTCTCACTTCCTCCCAAGAGGCCCCATTCACTTTCGTTGGTAACATAAGACTTTGGACTTTGGCCTCTAGAAATAAAGTCTAGGATATTAACTCGTTGTATCTACTTGCTTGTCTGTTTTCTGAATGGGAGGAGTGCCAAATTTAGCAAAAATCTCCTGGTCACTATTGCAGAAACTCTTTTCTTGTACAATTCTTTCCCTCATTTTTTATGCTTAAGTTATACCATGTGTAGAAATGGTTTGGGGTAACCAAACTTTACATAAAAGTTTTATCAAATTTGTTCCAGATGAATTCAAGAAAACTTATATAACTACAGTTTCCACTTATTTCTCTTGAGTTACTATATCTGCCTGGAACAAAATAGGAAAACCTAGACCTAAATGCAATGCACCCGAAGTACAGCTATATTCATACCAAGGAACGGGATATTAGTTTTAATTTCACCTAGACTTAAAAATCTAACTAGTGACTTGAGTCTTCTGAGTCTCCCTCCCCTAACATCTGAGACATTTCTTGTTTCTTCTAGAAGTGTTTAGTCATTTACCAGGTTTGCCTCAGGGTAAAAATAGAGAGGTAAACAAATAAATATATTTACATT
The DNA here is from genome assembly GCA_035222235.1 of Margarornis squamiger. Lineage (NCBI taxonomy): Eukaryota > Metazoa > Chordata > Aves > Passeriformes > Furnariidae > Margarornis > Margarornis squamiger. The sequence continues at coordinate 68,325,926 of JAWWTY010000001.1, read as the reverse complement.
CGAAACATAATTAGAACACCATGCAAAATCAAATACTTAACATACCATCACACAGTAAGTGGAAAAATTATTTCTCTTTGACTCGCAGTACATCATATACAACATCTTAGTTCACATGACACTAATGAATACGTTTACCACTGAAGATTCAATAACCTGGAGGATTTAAAATAACCACGGACCATTCACCAATCCCATGATAAATACCATGTTATTAATTATTTTCGGATTCTAGGTGTACTGCTTTCAAAATAAAATATTTACTAATCTTTCTTTACATTTTTGAATGTTTTAAAGCCTAATTTAAACCCAGAACATGAAATACTTCACTTCAGCAGGAATAAAATATTAGAGCTGATTTTCAAAGTGCCTGATGACTATAACTTGGATACACTAGACGTCACGAAGAACTTCTGTCATGCACGTAGCTTTTAGTCTCCTACATTTGTTACATAAATTGCCAAAGCATAGGACAACAAAGCATCATGCACAAGTTGCTTTCAGCATGAGTTTTTAGCTACGGTGCATGCATGAAGATACAAAGAGGTAAAAAAAAAAAAACAAACGATATCATGAACTTTCAAGCTTTTATAAAACTTACCCTTGCTCGTCAGAAAGCTTTTGAAACAGTCTGAGAAATCAGAAACCAAAAAAGAAAACATTCAGTGTCTTGATATTGATAACAACATTCATACCATTAGTACACCAGCACTCTCATTAAGTGAAGGGGAAACTGAAAGCTTGGGAACCAGCCAGCATGGAATAGCACATTGGGAATCGGACACTAGTCAAAAAACACACCAGGACTTGCATGATACGCAAGTTGAGCAGAAATGACAGAACAAGGCTGCCTTCAAGTTTCCAATGCTTCTGATTTAGCAGTATTGCAGAAATAGGGCCTTGTATAAATTCTGCACCACTTATTCCAGTGCTGCTGAACAGCATGATGCCCAAAAGAGACTCATTTCAAGCAATTTAGATTAATGCCAACTTGAGTCCCAACAAGAAGATTGGCTCACAGAGGTTGTCTTCTTGTTACTTCAATCATTTCTGATACTAAATGAAAGTAATACTTGGCATGGACAAGAATAAAAGGCCTTACATAGAAATTTAGCAAATTAAGTTGTGAATGCAATTAATCCAGGGTAATTCCGGAAGATTTTCAGTATTCTTGAATATGAGTATTTTGTAATATAGGTATTTTATTATATTGAATAAATTTTTAAAATGTGTAATATTTTCAAGCACTTTAAAAATATTCCTCAGTGAAGCTTGCACATTGTTACAGTATTAGGCTTAAAAATTAATTGCAGCAACATCAAAGTATCAACTGGAACATGGAAGTGTCTTAGTCACAAAGTAATGATGCATAGCTGGGAGAACTTCAACTTGCAATGCCGTATTTTCAGAGCTAAGGAAACATTTGAAACTCCACTCTCCCCCAGTAAGTAAAATTCAAGGGAGAGCTAGGAAGTAGCTAAGAAATAGCATCCAGTAAGACAAGAGAAATTTTTAGGATACCAGGAAAGAATTAGGGGAAAGTACGAATCAGAACTGTATGAAAGTAGGGGGAAAATACTGGCAGAATAAAATTGTCACAGTCGAATTTAATATTACATAGACACACAACTTGCAGGCACCATGAGTTTGGGCAGGCAAAACTAATTTTTTTTTTTTTTTTTTTTTTCACTTCATCTAATCATCCCAGAACTGTGGCAGGACACTTGACAAGCATTTTCATACTTAGGTGCGAGCAAGAATATCAGAATGCTTATTTCCAGAATTTGTCATTAAAGAATTCACATGTTTCAGAAATGTTTTGACCTATTAACTTTCACAACAAAAGAAAATATTTCTTAGCCTCCATAGTCTTTTGAATAATCACTATTCCTGTTCAACCATGGAAAGAAACTTAAGCAGAACTTTGAGCCTGAAGGAAAGATAACATATTTTCTCTAAAGTGGCAGCCTAAAATTAGAACATATTGTTTTTGTTGGTTTGGTTTGGGTTTTTTGTTTGTTTGTTTTGTGTTGGGGTTTTTGTTTTTGTTTTGTTTTTTTGTTGAAAATATGGTATTGCAGTCACGGGCTTTTGTTCAAAGCAAATAGAAAGCTTGTTCCAGGACGACACGAACAAATAGCAGATTGGCACTCTACAAATGGTTCAGCACAAGACGAGGCTTTTCTGAATGGAAAGGGTTCAACGGCACTCAAGCACAATCTGTGCAGGACACAACCTGACCTCTCCACCATCTGCCGTTTCTTGTGTCTAACTTTGCTGGCCTCCCTGATTGCTTCCCACTTCTTCCAGTCTTCTTCACTGCATGGACCTGGGATAAAATTTACTGGTTGGGCGTTGCTTCCCACCTTCCAGGACTCAATCTTGCGGGTCAGCATATCATCCTTCTTATGGTGGGAAGATGGCGACAGCACTCTGCCATTGCTCTTTCTTTCCTCCAGTGTTGTGTTTTTTTCAAGCAAACACAGAAATTTGGATCGGATCTCTTCTGGAAGACTCCACGGATCAGGAAACAGTGCTGGGTGATACTTGTCAGGAGCGCCTGATAAAGGCACCTCTTTTTTTTGAAAGAGGACTTTACGGAAAATCATGTCATCCTTTTCCAAATCTGGAATCACAGGTTGGCCCTCTCTGGGTTGCAGGATTATCTCACCCTCCAGAGGAGGCTCTTGAGAGAATTTTTTTAAATACTGAGGGTCTTGAAGAACAACTTGATTCACATGGAAAGCCCCCGTTTTCCGAACGAACAAGTCATCATTTTCCAAATCTGGATATGGATACCCATTTTCCTCATCTTCTTGCTTGCATCCTGGTATAAAGGAAACATTCTTTCTACATTTTATGAGCCTAGGGCCAGAAGTGGGATCAATTTTGGTCTCCGTTTCAGAAGACATGTAGTCAGAGTATTTTTGCAGGGCCTGAAGTAACGAAAACTGACTGAAGCATATAAAACAAAAGGAGGGAAGTAAAAATATCATTAACTAGCAAGAGACAAGCAGATCACAATGTATTGCGATATACATTTGGTTTAGACTTGCAGTATCTGAAGCAGTACAACTACACCACTTGGCATTCACCACCATGGACTGCAGCACAGCACACGTCAACCAACGTAAAGGTATCACAGCATACTAACCTGCTCAGAAACATCACGCTTACATGCTCACACAAAAAGCCAGTAGCCCTACGCAGCATGTTATACCCTCACATTTACATGTTTCAGAAGACCAGCAACTTATGGGTACATCAAAAGAAAAAAACCCAACAAAACAACAGCAAAAGAGTAACAACCAAAAAAGCACGACATCATGGGACATGGTTTAATTTCATTTAGCTGTTGCATGTCCAACCATTTCTTTTTGATGCAGCAAGAGAACAGCTCATGCAGCAGTATCAACCTGGGCTGATCAGAAGACTCCAAGATTTTTCCTTCTGCAATCTGTGACAGCGAGCTTCCCACATATTCAGCAGTTGGCTTATAGCTCTGATCCCTTCTGCAACTACTGTTCGAGTCAAAACTTGGTCTTGATTGATTAGCTATAAAGCTTTGTTTGTAAGCAAATTCCTCATCTTCAGAATCTGATTTCTTTCTACTGTACAGCAGTACAAAGAATGAGCAGAGGGAAAGAAAAGAAAAATGATGAAGTGTACTCACTGAGTAAAATTCACAGTGGCAACAGTGAAACAGTATAACAAAAATAGTATTTCAATTATTTTATAAAAAAAAAAAAAAGAAAAAAGAAAAAAGAATAAAACATATCTTGCTGCTACACTGGCAATGAAAATGAAAAATAAAGCCATAGAACCATATTTATAGGCTTTGCACACAGGAGAGAAACAGGCATGCATGAAAACGCACCTGAACCCTTGAATCTCTTTATACCAGGGTTTAAAAGAGGATTTCTTGATTTTTTTCCAAAGCAACTCTTCTTCTGGAGTCCAAAACTTAGGAAGAAATTTGTCAAAAGCAACAACTGTATTTGAGGCTGAAGAACTTAGCTTGCGAAAATAGAAATCATCTTTTTCAATGTTTGGGATGCCTACTTCTTCCTCGTCCTCATCAAAATACCCAGATAATTCTGAAGGATTGTTAACTCTTGGTTTGTTTTCCTCTTTAGTATCCAACTGCCTCCTCTGGTTACTGTTCAAAATATCCAATCAGTTAAGATATTTTAGGAGCAACTTGACATAAAGAAAGCAAAAAGACATGCTTTTTGGCTCAGGAGTTCAGCCTTGTGAATGAAGCATATTAGTTTTCAATTCCATCACTGCAGCACCAGAAATAATAAGATATATTAAATAAAAAATAAAATAAAAAAAAAGTTAAATGGTTATATCAGCATTCTATCTCCTCCGACAAAAATACAAAGTTTGACAGAAAAGACATATCAAATTATCAGCTATGTTAAGATGCCGATTAGAAGACTAACTTTATGGAGTTATTTATGGACTGCGATTTAGGTAACGCAATAGTTACTGGATCTTGGATTAGTATCTCTGACCTCAGTGGTTCAAGCATTGCAGCTAGTGGACCAGCTGGATAACTTTCTTGCGAGCAAGATTTAGGAGAGTCATTGCGCAACACGAAATGATGTCCAGGAGCAGCAGAGCTTACAGGGCTCTTTTTGACTAGAAATCTACGTTTTGCTAAGTCATCCAAAACAATGTCAGGCAGCCTTCTTTCATCTTCTGAATCCGAGCCACTGTCATACTCATAGATCATCTGGAGGGAAGCTGGATTTGTGAGCCCACACTCTGCTCCGCTATTTTGGCAGGAAGCTACCGGATTCGTTTCACGTCCACTGAGGTTGACCAAAACAGGAATAGAACGAAGACAGTGAAGTCATGAAGGTAACTATGAAACTCAAGAAGTGCCCACTAATCTCATCTGTATGCATCAAGAAGCCGGACAACTGAAATTCGTCACCATATTTTGAAAGGCTTTAGTGAGAAACTAAAACTGTAGGTCTATCTCTCGTGAACTCGGATTTAAGATCAATTAAATATCTTCTATGTGGAGTCTGACCAGCTTCAAAGCATTACTCAAACAACAAAATCGAACATAAAAAATCCAAACCCAAAAACCAATCACACAAGTACACGAAAACTTTCCCCTGGTTAAAATATAGAAAATCAAATACTTGACTTTGTATTGCAGCAACAGCATCTGCAAATCATTTACTTTAAAAAATTCTAAATCAAAGCCCACTTTACTAAGACCACACACCAGTACCTTGAAAATGTTCCATCTGACTCAGTGAAGACTGGACTTGCCCAGCTCCTCCTGTTGTCCTCATTCTTCTCTGTCCTCTTCTTCCTTAAAGGTGCTGGCACATATGCTGTCTGCTTGTTTTTGTTGGGTAAGAAGCGATTGAAGTCAGCGGTAGGTTTTGGTTCAATCACAGAAATCCTACGGTAAGACCTGTCATCTTTATGGGAGTCATGCATTTTGAAAGGCAGTTCTGAGTCTGTGTCACTGTCACAACCTTAGAAGGAAGGGGACAAAAGGGAAGGCACAAACATTATTCTATGGACACAAGCTTCTAGCTAGAACTTGGATCAAAATCTTCTAGAATGAATTTAACTCCCTATTTGAGATGTTTTGGCTGTAAATTTGCTAAGCTACTGACAAGACAGTAGGACAGGTATTTTTAGAAGCCTGTGTCAAAGCTGCAATAAGATCCATTAAGCTCAAATTGGTTGGCATGACCCTGCTACATTTGTTCCATTCTTTCATTATCACATTCTTTCATTATCACAGGAAACAAAGTGCTAACCTCCAGACTGAAGACATAAAACAGCACAGAAGTTTTCTAATTAAATAATATTTGCCAGGTAAATCTACTAACAAAAACAAGCAAGTAGTATAGCAACATGCTCATCTCACCAGATTAATGCCCAGTAGAAGACCAGGGTATATCACATATATGTAACATGGCAACACATTTTTTTTCTCAAATCAGAAATGCTCCATGTGGCCTCTGTCCAGTGATCTCCAGTTTCACACGAAACAAAATCCAAGACCTCAAACTTTTTATAACTTTAGTTTAGACTACAAGTTTGTATTGAACTTTAAAGCCAGCAGAGAAACACAGGTTAGAATACAGCTTTAGGGATTCAAAGTCACAGTCAGTCTTCTTGTTACCTTTATTTCCATGATAAACTATCAAAAGTAACAAATACTATTCAGTTTTTAACCTAGGTGGAAAAACCCTATTGAATATTCAATATTCACAAATGAAGTGGAGACATAGAAGTTTGACATAAGCACCCTAGGAATGAGGCAAGAGACTTTGCAACTGGTGAATTTTAGGTCATCCCATCAAGATCTGATTTCTACCAACTTCCCTTACTGAACCCTGCACATACACATACCCAAATGCAGCAGTGAGAGCAAGAGTTCCAGCAACCCTTCCTAGAAAGATTTGTGTGAGCTGTGCTTTGTTTCTACCAACTGTTAAAGACTGATATTTGCCTAAGCAAAATGCAACTACAGCAGTTGACTTTCCAGCCAATTTAAGTACTGAACATCCAAGTATCAGGTCCATACGTTGTCTTCTCCTACACCCTTATGAAACATGTCAACAAAAGATTTTAAAGAGGAAAACCTACCTTCACTGCCACCTTTCAAGGTTATATCTGATGAAAAGCTTGTGGAGGATCTTGAACCAAGAGAGTCCAAGCTATCGAAGGAATTGTCTCTTTTATGGCTAGCTGAAGATGAAAAGGGCTCTCCCCGGTCAACGTACCAAATATCTCCGTATCCACTATCTCTGCCACTTCTGTTCAGGTGGCTGGACTCTTCAAGTGCCTATGAGAGTAAGTTTTGGAAGGTCTTTTACAATAATTTAAGGTGCAAACGCTACTTGTGGCTTTCAACTCAAAAATTTTTAAAATACATTTTGCGTTCACAAACTGCAACAAAGACTACTGCAACCCTCTAAAAACAGCACAGCTTGGATAGAAGATTCAATACAAGGTGTTAAATTTTTCTTATCTCAACCAAAAAGAATCGAGACTGGGCTCTTCACAATCTACCACATCAATCACAGCAGGTGTATTCATATGGGTAGCAGAAGAACCAATGTAAGCTAAAAATCATTCCTTTCACATGGACCTTGATAGTAAGCAAAACAAATAAAATAAATTACTATGTTGTCTAAACTAAGAATAAAATTAAACTCCCAAGAGACTGTTTAGAATTGACGCTGTAATGTTGAACAAACTACAAAATTCAGGGTATTTGTTTAGTGTCCTTTTTTGGATTCCTTACCTTAGTCAATGCTTGCCCTAGTAACTTCTCAAATGCTTTAAGATTGAGGTATGGACCATTATAATGGGGGTTACTTTGAGCTTTTCTCCCAAGCCAGTATAAAGTAATCAAAACCTAAAAACAAACAAACAAAACTAAATATAAACTTACATTCCTCTCATACCATGTACCAGTATAAAAGAATCTCAACATGCTGCTAGAGATGTTTGCACAATGAAATGTAAAATCTTGCTTACAGTGTTAGCTATGAATGCCACCAAAACCAATTAAAGAGTGTTACGATGCATCTCATCTATGTAAAGTAAGCCGATATAAGTGCTGTTTCCAGTTATTATACTGATTTGGGAAAGTAAGACACAGAGATTGCCATAAAATGGCACTAATTTGCATCAGAAAAATGAACAGATGAAGAATAAAGTAAACATGATATTACCATAAACAGAAGTGTTTAAAAATAATTAATCAGCATTAGTGTGACACTGTTTCAGAAAACATGGAAGTAGATGTGTCTTACATTTTTCACTCTTCTGTTGGTTTCCTCTGGTCTGAAGCAGAGCGGGGAGTGAGAAAAAGAAAAGAAAGCAAAATGTTTTAAAATAGGTGACTTAAAATTTAATTATTATTCAAGATTTAAAAAGTTTCAAGACCAATTAGCAGTCAATATAAAATATGCAGCTATAACTGTTCTGAAAGAAATAAAAACCTTTCACTTTGAATACAAAGCCATAACTCTGTACTATTTCAATTGTTACATATAAAGTGGGAAACTAGCTGACCTATTACAGTTTCTGTTTTGAGAGGTACACAGAAAGACTCTAAGCTTTTTTAATTAGCTATAATTTAGTTACCAACAAAATAGAAGTGGAAAACCAGCTGTTGACTTTGGGAAATAAAACCTCTATTAGCCAGGAAGATCATAGAATGGTTTGGGTTGGAAGGGATCTTAAAAATAATCTAGTTTCAACCTCTCTGCCATGGGCAGGGACACCTTCCACCAGACCAGATTGCTCAAAGCCCCATCCAACCCAGCCTTGAACACTTCCAGAGATGGGCCATCCACAACTTCTGTGGACAACTTGTGCCAGTACCTCACTACACTCAAAGTAAGGCACTTCTTCCCAACATCCAATCTAAACCTACCTTTCTTTCAGTTTAGTCATTTACACTTGTCCTGTCACTACATGTCCCTGTAAAATGTCCCTCTCCAGCCAGTTTCTTGTAGGCTCCCTTTAGGTGCTGGAAGGCTGCTACAAGATCTCCCTGAAGCCCTCGCTTCTCCAGACTGAACAGTCTCAGATCTCCAATTCCATATGAAAGAAGATTCAACCGTAACTTTTTCCCTGATTGCATTTTTTCTAAGATATTTGCCTCAAACACAGAGAACACTTTAGCCTAGAGAAAATTTTTCAGACAGAAAAAGAGAAACTGAAAATGGGACATCTGGAGAGAGATGCTGTAGAGCAGGATGGAGGGGTTTGGTTTCTTTTATATAAATACGTGTTTTTTCAAAAAATATTGAAAACATATGCAACCACTAATATTAGTAAACTTATATATATACACCCAGTCTGTAGCACACCTTGAAAGTGCACCAACGCATACTCATAGTAGTTCTGTTGTCCTGCTCATTTTGAGAACAGGAAGAGAAAACTTTTTGAATGGGAGGCTCACAAAGGTGGGGTAACACAGACCTAGTCGTCAGGTGTAAATATTCAGTGCTGAACATATGTGCAGACATATGTTGAACAACACTCCTGTCCACAGTGCCAGCAGTTATGGGAGGACAAATATCTTAAATACTGAGAAACAACTTTTCACCTGCCCCAAATGTTGGTTTGGAGCTGGTTCAGCTGCAAGCTTTACACACAGCACAGTGAAGAGGTTCAAACAAAAAAGCAAAGACTGCACATACAGCAGCAGAAAGACCTATGCAGAGTCCCATAACAGGCTAACAATGCATCAGAGCATCTATCCTGTTTTTGCCTATTTAGGAACAAGCTAGTCAAAGGTTACAGGAAAAAGGTAGAAAAAACCATTGACGACACATAGTTACAAGTTAGTGGAATGACGACACGTCCTGGTTAGTGCAAGTGGCGCTCTTCACGGAAATGTAATCTTCGGTGCGACGTGACAACCGTCAGGGACACAGACTGTCCCTCCTTCTCTTTCTTCCTAGTTTGAGAGCTGTTATTGCCTTGCCCATCCCCACATCATAAAGAAATCAGGCTACCAGGCACACAAAGTCCTGAGATGGATCTCACCTGCACAGTCCTTGCCTGCAGCTTCCTTAATATTACATGCCAGAGATGCTTCTGGATTTATAGTCAGTGACTTCTTTCTCACAGCTAAGGAGGAACCCTTCTCCTTTAATGTGAAATATTTGCACTTTTCCTGTTGTTTTTGTTTTAATCCCTTCCAAAACACATTGCTATTATTTTTTCATTGGAAACTAATTTTGAAGAAAAAAACCCATTTTCCTCTTCTTTTTTTCAATAGGCTGACTTCTTTTCCAGTGTCCATGTTGCAGGACAAACCACGGCTGTGGCCTAAGGTGCTACTAGAGGCAGGTTGATTTCCCAACATTATACTCCCCATACCCAACGAAGAGTATTTTAAAGGTTTACATTCTTTACCTTCAAAGCCTTTCGTTAGCAGAATTTCTGCCTTTGTTGGCAGTTATAAAAGCAGAGGCCATGCATGACCTTGCTAAAGATGCTTTAAAGTTTGCATCAAACTTCAGTAGCCCAGTAAGGACTGAGAAATTCTGCCTTCAGCCAGTTGGAGCCTGTATCGTAAAGGCTGCCAACCTTCCTGTAGGCCAAAGCTAGGTGACTTGACATGATCATGTCCACTTCTGCTTTCCTTGAGTTCTCTGGAATAATTTCAGTCAACCATTTTTGCAACAGAAGCAATATTCAGTTGTCTTTGTATTTCAATATATTTACTGCACTGGAATAACCCTAAATACACTAGGCCTGTGCACTTGAGCTATAAAGAACACAACAATCAGGACATTCAGGTAAACCAGTCAGCACAGCTGAGACCCAAAATGCAGGTAGGGAGATATTTCACACCCTCGAATGACAGACTGTGCTTTGTTCACATGTTCGCTCTGCCAACAAGAGAAGTAAACTGTCAAGTTGTTTACTCTTTGTGCGCGGAATTTCTTCACTTGCATTACTACTCTGCTCCTCTGAACTATGTCTATTGATTTCTCAACCTTTCCAACAACTTGTCATGAGAGATGTAGCCTGAGCAGAAAGAAAACAAAACAAAACAAGAAAAACCCTGCTAATCTAGAACATTGTTCTTCATCTTTATATGCATATCTATTTGATGGTGCTTAACCAAGGAAAGGAACAATGATTTTGGATGATGAATGTACTGTCACAGAATCTGTGCAAAACAAGTGATATAATTTTTTTGTCAAAAGTAAAAAAAACCCCTCCTCATTAAAGAAGCAATGTTGCTACCTTACTGGAAGGCCTTAAAAGTCATTTTTCATCTGCAAGCTTCACAGCTGCATCTCCTCTGAGGCATCCAACTTGCAGAAGATGCAGTCTGGATCCACTTGTTAACATTCTCCGAGTGAAATAAGAGACTTTTACATGTACAACCTGGCCAAGCTCACGATGCACATCTGAGTTTAGTTGCATAAGCCCAGTTCTCTTTCCAGGACACTCTGTTTAAAATATCTGGGCAAATATCCATTGGATAGAAATGTGATACAAACTGCAGATATTTTAAGAGGAACGACTTTTTGCTGAGCATCAAAACAGAAGAAACTAAAGGTTGTTAACTCAATTGTAAATTAAAACACAAAATGGAACAATTCTATTAAACTGAAGTTCTCCTTTGTAAAGTGTTAAAAAATGTAAATACAGTCCAAGCAAAGAATTCAACTGGGGTCTTGTGTGAACAACTACAGTTCATAGGAGGGGACAAGATAGAGGCACCAACCTCAAAACATAGCAAGTTCTTCTTCATAGCTGCTGGGAGAGGAGGCATGGCATCTTCTTTGACAACTTGTTTTACTCAACAGTGAGCTCCTTCTCTTGCCCCCTCTCCCCTTTGCAAGCCTCGCTCTAAACACACGGGGCTGAAACACTCAGTTTCTCATACTGTATTTCAAAAAACCATTTAGAAGATGGAGTACAAGAACTTCAGCCATGTAGCTTCTAAGTTTTTTAAACACTTCTGGACAGTTACAACCTTATTTTGAACCTAAGGCTATAGCATTGAAGTGCACACATACTGCTTGTAGAGATATTAGCCCTACAAAAGCTATTCTAGGAACTGAAGTGGTAGCCCACTTGCTGAAGTATCTTCATCAATGCAAACAAATGCCAATCCTGCATTTGGCTACTGTGAAAAAAGTCTGCTTTTTCATGTTTTCATTCAAAATCATCACAGAGCCCAGTTGGTACAAACCATCTTCTTTATGAAAATATTCTGTATAACACAATTTCTGGTTTGAATGGGTGAACACCATTATGCTGAAAGTTACAAGCAGGCTGCTGCTTTGCTAAGGAGGGCACTGCCGATGCTGCATCTTAAAACTAATCTGCTGAAAGAAATCAGTTCCTCTCCAAATGATGACACTACTTACCTGATCACTTTCTGTGTTTTTAAACATGAACTTCTCTGTCTTTCCAGAGGTTTTCTATGTCTCCTTTCATTAACAATGCAACTTTGCTAAAGCTGCATTTTCTAAGCAAAGAAAGCTGCTAAGCAGAGCAGTGAAAATCTTGCTGGAAGAATTTTATTACAAATACTTCATGTCCTTCTGCCACAGCCTCAGGATTTAAGCATTTATTCTGAAGCTTAAAAGAAAAGGAACACCAATCTTCTGCATTACCTAACCTAACCCTAATACCAAATTCCAGCTAACAGAGGTCTCAAAATTGTAAAAGTAGAACTCTAATTACTCATGAAGTGTGAACCTTAGTTGCTATCAGTGGTTTCAGCAAAAGTTTAAATACAACTTCAAGCTTAGCCATCCTGGAGAAGATCTCCCAAACATCACATGAAAGTCTAAAGGCCATGAGAAAACACATGGGGGATATTGTAATTATAATTGTGAAGCACAACTGCACAAATCCAAGCTGAACACTGATGAAAAAAGATGTGAAATAACCACCTGTGAAGAAATATTACTTTCTGTGTAAATCATATCATCTACATTAATCCTTTAGCAAACAGAAGAGAGACAAATGGGACAGAAATAGCTCTCACTTGTTCCTATGTTATATGATTAGAGACCAAGTACCTCCACTACATTTGAACGCAACACATACTGACAAACATCACTTACTCCCAGCCAGCATGGACTGACAGATGTTTCTCTAACGAAGACCACTGTACAAGAATAAAGCAAAGTTACACAGCAGATCAGCATGCTGAGCCACAGTTCAAGGAATTTATTCTCAGCTCCACTGTTTGCTCAAGGTTAAATAGCAGAATTAGTCACCAAGGCCCTAGCCTGACAATACAAAGACTTTGGCAGCAGGTTGAGTTTAAGGACTTCCTGATCTCCCTTTCCCTTCCAGCCGCTCCTGTTTGCTGCCCCTGTGGTTATGCCAACAAAACTCTGACTCACACTACAGTTCCATGCTGCCGATCAGGACCAGAGGGCTGCACCCATTCCTTTGTTTGAGTTTTTCCTAATATACATTTTCAAACCCCAAATTAACCTCCTGGTCTGTTTTAGAGCATGATTTTACAAGCAAATGCACCTGCTGCTCCAGAGGAGCAGGAAGGGGGCTGGTGGAGGACTGTGCTCGACACACTGGTATCGTAACAGTCCCCATGTGATGATACCCCAGCCAGATGTGCTCTATGCTTCCCATTTCTGAGGAGTGAGAAAATTTTGCTAGTATTTATTTTAATGCACTTTGGGGTATTTAAATTAGTTTTTTTTAAAACTATAGATAATCAAAGACCATACAGGAGCTAGCAGTCCACAGTAATTTAAGAAATCATCGTTACAAAATAGTAGTGCATTTTAAGAAGCTACATTTATTTCTGACTTACTTCAAAACTTCTAAACAATGAACTCAACAATCTGGATTTTATTTTTCTAACACATTATATGGTTTGGTTCCCCCACATCCTAACGTATTAAATTCCAGCCACTAGCAACTCATGATGTCAAATCTACTTTAACACTCCACTTTATTATTTTCCAGAAAGAACATCAATGTGGAGCTCCTAACCAAATTCAAGACACCCAGAAGTCTGTGCAAAATTCTGGAAGATTATTTTACAGCATGCCATTCAGAGAATGTGGCTTTCTAAATGTCTGTTTCTTATATAAGAACACATTTAAATATAGATATCAAACAACAATTTAAAACAAACAAACAAAACAACAAACAAGCAAATTTGAACAGAGTATTCCCCTCCCCTAAAAGAAAGTTAGGTGCCAAGAATACATGTGGTCATGTCCAAAGAGATAAGACAAATCTGAACCCATTTATGGGAAGGACAGATACACTCCCACTGACAGAAAGGAATGTGCCAGTGACAAATGCACCCTGCCCAGTGCCAAACCCGTGGTGACAAATACTTCAGAAACCTCAACAGCTGCCAATCTTTTTTTTTGTCCCTTCCTCTGTACTACAGATCTCAAAAACACAGGATTTGAACATATTTCTGTTTAGAAAGAAGTATTGGTGCTCTCCCTTTGAATTCCCATCCACCAAGGCAGCAGTTACACCTCCAAGATGCCATTTGGAGGACTTGGAAGAGCCATACCCTGGCCTGGAAGCTGGAGCAGATCAGCACATTGAAGACAAGCCCATTCCTGAGCTCCTTGCCAAGCTCCAGGCACTCTAGCTTTACCCCAACCAGCTTCACTTACGACTCTGAGGAAGACGTCGTAGGACTTAAAGGATTTCTCCACCCCCGCCGAGGTATGCTGTGCAGGAGATGGATGCCGCCTGTCCAACCAGCAGCAGGCTTGTGCTAAATTTCAGACTCTTTGGCCACCTACTCAACTGCTATTAATATTGCCACTATCGGATTTCAATGAATTCCCACGTGCTGCTGAGAATAGAAAGGCTCCAGTGGAAGATGTGGTTGCTGCATGGGTACAGAAACATGAGGACATTCCCCCAGCACTTGGATTCTTAGCAAATTGATATTCAACCCGGAGAGGCCCAGCTCACTGCTGAGAACACTGGAAATAAACCAGGGAGGTTATGGCTGCAGAGTTAGAGAATGGCTTTTGGAAATGCACCTTTCTATTTGACTATTAAATGCACATGTATTTTCCATAGCAACAGATCCACTGGACCCAAAGCACTTATAACAGCACAGAGTCAGGTATAAAATGACAGCTGAAAGCGTTTTTCTGTGCCCCCACAAAACCCCTAGCTGACAGCAAGGAGCTCAATAGACCCTAATGATTGAGCAGCTGGTGCCCACCCTGTGCCCTCACCTACTCATGAAAGGGCTGAGGGGTGGAGAAGAGATGCCCAAGAACAGAAAGGCAGAGAGGGAAGAGTCAGCCAACGCCCTCCATGGGAATGCATCACCTCCCATCACTTGAGAGCCTGTCCTCTCACACTGCCCCTTGAGCATGGCTCTTCCTTGCTGATGTCACCCATCATGCTTCCACACCACTCTTAAATCCCTTATCAAAACAAAAGCAGGCATTTCTAGAAAAGTGCATCAACCCCAGCGAGTCACCGGGCGATAACATTATCCATTTCCTCAAGCTCTTTTCCGACCCCTCCCTGGGTGGTCCACCTCTGCCAGCTTCCTCATATCCCAGTCTAATCTAGAGACTCTCCTGGAGAGAAAACTAGTATTCTGCAGGGGGAAAATACATGCCTATCAAAAAATAAAAATAACCACCCCAGAAGAACAAGCCTCTGCAGAGGGTCCTGGATGATACTCTGAGCAGTCCTTGGCTCTCGTCTGAGGGGTGGGCAGAGGAAACGACATGGAGCATTCTCTGCAAGTTGTTGCTGCGTCAAAGAGGAGACTTACAGGATCCTGCATCTTCCTGTCCAAATATTTAGCTATTTTAAAGAAAATTAAAGTTGAATTCAATGATCTTGGAGGCCTTTTCCCACATAAATGATTCTAAAATTTATAATAACTAGTGTAGCATTGTTAACTGGTCCCTTTTTGTGTCTTTTTCTTACTTCATTCCTAAACCTCCCTAAAACTCCGGAGCTTCACTAATTCCAGGCAATTAAACAGTGTATCTCTTGTACTTTTTTGTTTGCTTGGTTTCTCCAGGGCAAAACTAAAATGTTTCACCAGCCTGCACTGGTTACTTTAAATTTCAGATCTGGGCTAGTACCTATGCAAAAATAAATAGCAGGTTTTTTATGTAGTCACATGCCATAACCTTTGGGCAAGAAGCATGAGAACATCCATTGACTTTTATGAGAAGTGATGGACTCTGTACAAAGTATTAGAAGTTGTGCAGTTGACTCCCAGCTTGCATGGAGTGTTACAAGTTCTGAAAGGAAACCAGTGTGTTCATATTCAAGAGGACTTCTTAATTTCAGAAATGAAATTAGTTGCTTCTAAAGAAAAAACTACTTCAATACACACAGTAATTTAGATCAATTGATAGACAGCTATCATATCACTACTTACACATGCTATAGATTTTTATACCTTCCAAAGCTTTGATATTTAAAACTTGGAGCAAATGACTTTGCTAAATCTCTCCATTTATCTCCTTGATGCTTTTTTTCTTTTTTTAGAACCTGTACATAATTCAGTTGACCTTTGCACAAGGATTATATTAAATGTTACCCCACTTCTACCTTTTTTCTTTCTTGAACCTTTCCAAAATGTTGAAAGTTTATACTTCCTCCTCCCAAGAAGCAACATACTTGAGCTCATGCTGTTGATCATCAATCAGGATCACCACTTATATTAATTTCTCTTGCATTTAGTTATGAAGATCCCTCACCTTCATTCTCCCCCTCCCCTACCCCCCGCAAATCTAGACCATGTTGTGTAAATTTTGTAGATTAATTTGAAGAGAAATCAATATGGGGAACACACAATTGTGCAGCAATCTTCCACAATAAACAGTTGGTATATCTGGGGAGTATCAAAATAGGAAATTAAGTGCAATTGTTTAAGCTTTTAGAAATATATGCAAAACCACAAAAATGTGCAGCTGTTAGTTTGCCCAAAAATAGTTCAAGAGCATTATAAAAAAAATTAAAAAAAAACCCAAATCAAACAGCAAACCAAAAAACAAGTATGAAGTCTATTATTTGCTTCAGCTAAGCTGCAGCAACCATGGCAACTCAGTTAGGACCTTTTTTCAAGACAATACCAAAATTTACTTTCTCTACTGCCTGATGCTTCTTTGCCATTATTAAATATTTCCAAAACTGTTATCCCTTTTACTCCCAACTCTCACACCTAACTGGAATATTTCAACATCCCCTCTTCCCACACACAGATGTTAGAGGTAATTTTTTAGAACAGCCCTCAATACTGACCCATTTATTCCCACAAAGCATTGCTCAGCCACCTCTGCACCAACTCCAGGCATGGGTAAACAAGTTATTGCAAGGGAAGTTAAGGTGAAAAATTTTCCATCTACCAGCTACTCCATAGCAACTGCCTGTGTGCACTCTCTTACACTCAACCCCCTGGATTAATACAATTGCTCAATTCGGATAAATTCAGAGGTGGTCCCTTGGGAAGAGCTAGGATTTGGCAGACAACTACGCTTGCTCAGAGAGACAGAGATTTTTATAGCCTCTATATACAGGGATGAGGAAAAAACACTCCAAACACCTCCTTCATTCAATCTCCTCCCGTGGTTAATGCCCAGGGAAAGATCTAGTAAATGTTATTTTTGTGTCAAGCAAACAGGTGGTGATATGGAATTGCCTTGTGTATAAGCAAAACAGTTTACCACAAGTTATAACCCTCAAAAGCAAGGTTTATTGAATTTCTCAGGGTGTGCAAAATAAGATAAAAACCAGAACTTCAGTCTATACTGTATAAATTATACCAGATATTTGGCAATGAACATATCCTCTGATAAAGCAAAAATGTGACTGACAGTAACTTACACTGGTTCATGCCTGCGCTCACAGCCAGTTTCACCAGTCCAAATAGGTACCTGCTCAGTTGCTGTTGTTATAACACATACACATAAAAAAATTCAAAACAGAGGTGACTCAGAGTTAGCAGCACAAGCTACAGATGCCCTATTCAGGGCCCATGAATGGGAAATAATCTGGGATTCAGTCCACTCCAGTCACCATCTCTACAGGAAAGCCAAGACCCATAGATGCTAGGTATATGTATGAGGATAGATATCCTCTGGAGAAGGGGCAGACCCCTGGCATTTTGGGGGTACATGGAATTTGCAGCACCTGGGAGTCACTTCACAGATTTCTGATGGCTCGTTTTTAACTCTAGAGCAATTCCAGTGAAGTGCCATCCAAACTGTTGCAGAGGAGGATATAGAATAGGGGCAGTCTCAATGCCAGCCCCTCTTTTTATTCTCAACTTTTGTCATATTATTAAAGAAAAAATGCTTTTTCAGTTCTGCAGTTTAACATGGGATTATTAAAAGCACAGCTTTTGGGAAGGAGCCATAGAGCAAGGACTTTGGAAGAAATTTAGATTTATTGATAGATGGACAAAGCAAAAATGAAAAAAATGGAGATACAAGGTAAGAGCAGCTTATTCCATGATACAGATTTTGGAAACAAATTTAAGTGATACTAGGATCTTTCCTTAAGTAAATCACTACTGCATGACTGAATCATGTAGTTTAGTGTCTACATTTGGAATAAAAACTTTAAAGAACTACTGGGTTTTCTCAGTAATATTTTGGCAAAATATTTCATGAGCAAGTAAGAAGAATTGAAAAAAATTATAATGCTTCCTTTTTGGAATTTTGCTGTACTTTCTCTCTGTTTCTTTGTGTTACCCTAGCAACACAGAGCACAACATCATCACTCATCACACAGAGCACAGCAGTATGAAATACAGACTGAACCTGACTTCTCTCTATTTAAGTCAGTTTTCTATTAACTTAGGGTGATCAAATATGCCCAAAAGAAGTGAGGCACACAAATACAATTGAACTTTATTATTTTCAATCTTTTATTATCTGTCTTCATTTGTAAAAACATATTTAGAGCCAGGAAAGAGCTCTTCAACTAATGTAAAGTCAAATATTAATCTATGCAAGCTTTGAGAAAAGAATAACGGAAGGAAGACGATGTATTCCCTTGAACCAGCTCTCCCAGAAGACATAGCATGAAGTAGCAAGACAATTTAAAAGAAAAACAAGATATAAAAATCAAGTAAAATTCACAAAGTGTAGCACTCAGCAAAAATGTGCCCTTTTCTTTTAGGAAACACACAAGATCTGAGACAATATTTTCCATATTTGCCATAATTCCCACCTCCCATCCTTAGCTCGTGCAACATCCACAACTAAGGTAGTTCCTTAAAGATGTAACTATTCTGACTCAGGTTCTTTATGGCTTCAGATTTATTTCTATAACATTTGAAATGTCTACATTCAATTTGTTACTATCAACAATACTGGATAAGTTTTAGCATTTTGAATTAGGTTTTTAGGGGGAAAAAGAATCTGTCCACCCCAATAGAAAACAGTGCTTTAAAGCTACTTAGAGCAGCCAAGTCAGAGGGTATTTTTAAACATTTGCTCAAAACATTAAGGTTTTTGGGCCAGGTTTTCTGGCCAAGTTTTTAATGCTGGAAAAATGAATGCCTCTTTACTGTAAAGTGAGAGAATGGGTAAAAGTCCAAATACTTGCTTTGCCAGAATGTTAGAAAGCTTGCGTGGGAGGCAAAAAAGAAGGGGTGAGGGGAGGAGAAAAGTTAAGCTAGTCTGACCATATACTTCTGAAGTTAAAGAATTTACATCCGTTCTGAGCATCCCAACCTACTGAAACCAAATGTGCTATTAGTCACTTAGGAGTTTCTGTTGTAAGGCTAGAGGAGTCTGAGAATAAAAACTTGAAGAAAATTAATGATATGGGAAAACAATCCTAGCCAGGGAACTACAGATGATCTCACACCTCTCTTTCACCAGTACTCATGAAGTATGTAATTTGTATCACAAAACTGATGACTGAGGGAAAAAAAAAGCTTAATACACCAATTAAGACATCACCAAAATACTCCAACAAGCTATTACAACTAAGTCTGGTGGTAGGGAGGGAGTGGAACAAAATGAGTCGATTCTGCTCCAAGTGAGGCCATGGCAATATTCCCAACATCTTTAATGAGTGTATGAGTAAATGCTAAATTAGGAACCTTCCTTCTCATGAGAAAGAAGATACTATATGCACCAACTCCTGGAAATTACAGTTAGCCACCTGCAGAATTTCACCAACCGTCTAGCCAGATGAAGCACTGGAGAAGCAGGCTCCTTAAAACACACATGGTGGTTGTAAGCTATCCTTCCCAGAAGTCAATCAAACTTCAGAGCCAAGATAACATATAAGTAATCCTCAGGCTCTTGAAGAGGTTTTTCTACAAGTTCTTCTTCCAACAATCCTCGTAATTTCTACACAAAGGCCAGGCACTCCTTCTGGCCCAAGTTGGGCTAAAAAACCCTACACTCTCATCTAGGAATCTACAGCTTCTGAAAACTAAGGGTGTCTCAAGACCCCTGTGAATGGCAATCATTATTGCATTTAATCATTGCAAAGATTATCAAACTAATGGTTAAACTGCAAAGTATGTCAATAGCACCAGTTTGCTACAAGTCTCAGCTTCACAATGGACAGTATGCATGCTGCATTAGTGACTGCTAAATCCAGACCTGTTACCTTGGAATTGTTTATGAAAGCAGCCCTTCTGGTCTCAAGTTTTTGGCCCTGCTTGATTAAGAAATCCCAAAAGCAACAGTGTAGTCACTGTATTCATTGTTTTACAATTCAGTGAAAAAACAAGACTTTATCATCCCCCAATAAAGACTGATAATCTAGATAGGATGAAAAATTAAAAGGCAGTTCAATAAAACTAATCAGATGTTTCTCCTCTTGATTATACTTAATTCTACCTGAAACAAATTACAGCTGGGGAAGAAGCGCACAGCAAGTCATCTCAGACATCTCATCACCAACATGTACCTTGCAACAGTGAGACTCAGAATAATTTCCAAGGTCTACCCTCCTTTTCAGCTCCAGGCTAACAGAGCTACAAGAAAAATTAACTCAGTGTGGTGGAGGAATATCCAGCAGCATCTCCAATGAGGAGAGGATACATCAGTCTCTGCCGATGGGTTAGGAATAAGTTGTCAAACTGCAGCAAAAATCAGCAGTTTCTTGACAGGAAGGTAACCACTAAAAAGGACAGGAGAAAAGCATGAGATGAACATACCTTTGACCCACAGGTCGCACACATGGATGATAAGCTTAAGCATTATCATCAAGTTTCATTACCAGATGGCAAACTCTTGACCACATTATCCACACAACACCAAAAGCCTTTCGCAATATACTTTCACTTTCTTGCTGCGTAGTGCTAGACAGGTGGAAGTGGCCCTGAAAAAATAGCTGGAGTGCTCTTAATATATTATCCTCCCTACATTTCAGTGCAGATGCAATTATTGGCCCACTTAGCCTGCTAGGGTATATATTTTTAAAATAAATTTAATAAAAGTCCCCGTCATAGATGTTGGGTTTTTTAGCAAATGAAGATACAAAGACATAAAACAGTCTTCATCATCAAGGAAATACATTTATGGCAGAGTAGTATAGTGTACAAGTTTTCTAAGATACTAAAAAAATAGCTTATACTGCAGTCTAAGTTAGGCAAGTCTCATCTTTACTAACATGGATCAGTACTATCAAAAACAGCTCATGATATAACCAATCAGCCATCTGTTTGACACTAGTTTTTCAAAAGACACTGATTCAGAAACACTCCAATAGTCATATATATTTATTTTTCAAAGGGAAAGAAGATAAATATGAAGTCTTCTGCCACTTTGCATTTAAAACTCTTTGCTTGGAAAACAGCGATTGAATACGTGTAAAAATATGCACACCAAATTTTTTTTCAGGAGGAAAGAATCTGTGGAAGCTTATTCTAGGGAAAGAAATCCAGAAACGTTGCATGAACTCTGGACAGAATGTCAAGTATGCAATTACTTGAAATATTATTAAAAGTAACACAGTTGTTATTATTTAAGGCCCTGAAGGAAAAACCCTGACACAGCACAGGTACACAGGTGAATATTTGAACTTTTTTTGCATAATGAAATTACCAACAAAAATCATGCAATGCTTCAAAAAGGAAACCACCAGGAAAAGAATAATGAATTAAAAGCATAGAAGTATTAGTCTTTGCAAAAGAAAAAATTAACTGTTGTCAAATTCACTCCCAACTTTATTCTCATGTTAAGCAGTGGCATTGAAATTTTAGCATTGATGGATACCGGTGCCATAAAAATCAACAGACTGGATGTGAAGTAAACAGGCGGTTTAAAATACCTAAATGAACATTTAAATTAATGTCTGTGCTGATTTTCAATTTGTGAAATCCTATATGTGCTCATTTTGAGTGTCATACCAATTCCCCTCAAAAATACATTCACTAGCACTCTCATGATTCCAGAGCAACTTACAGAAATAAAAGCTGTTTTGAAATTCTACTTCTTTCACAAAGGCTTTCATTTTTGCTAATTTTGGCTTGCATAGAGGATCCTGTGTTTCACAAGTACAACAAAGCCCTGCCAAAGTGCTTTCACAAGTTGAAGACTGGCCAGGGAGCACCACCAGTGGTAAGAGAGCTTTAGTCAAACCAAAAAGCAATTCTCTATGAAAAGTTAAACATATAATTATCCAATGAACACAATAGCACAGTATTTACTCTCTTAATTATTAATTTTATTGCAGGTACAAAGATTAGAATGGACTGCAACTCGTTTTATTTAATGAGACAACTTGTTTTTCTGCCCCCTCTCTTCTACAAGTATTAAGTTGACCATCTATACTCAGTTTGTCTTATACTCTTCTCTTTGTTCCTGTATCTTGCTGTGTTGACAATCACTTAAAGAGCCACATGGTTTCAAATTCTGGCTATACATTAATGTCTGCTGTAACCTCCAGCACCAAGGGAGGTACAAGGTAATTCTTTCTAATAATTACTCACTAATTATTTTTTTTTTGTATGTAAGGATCAGGGCATTACACACTTTAATAAGCAAATGCATGGAAACCTGTACAACTACCTCTTGTAATACCATCAAAGACTAGCCTTTTATAAACGTCATCTGCCCCCTACTTCAAAGTGTGCACTCTTTGAAGCTGACCCTGTGTTGCTGTTTGTTTTGCAAGTTGCCTGGCAGAGACATCTGAGCAATAGAGAACGAAAACAGCGAGAAAGCATCTTTACCAGGTATCCCAAATTAGCTGAAGAGTTATCAGAAGGCTATTCCAAACAACAGCAGCGGTGGCACACAGACCACCTACAATCAAGGAACTAGAAACTAAGAAGATTGTACCTCCTCTCCATTTACAATAAAAGCAGATTCTAGAATTTTTTAATAGGTAAAACAAAAAGCTCAATGCACTTGTTTCGAAACTGAAGAGAGTCTTCATAATTTAAAATTGCACTAACAAAAAAGTCACATTACCAAGAGCTGAAGTAACCTGAACTAATTAGCTGGAGTACTCTCTCGTGGGCAAAGGTAGGAAAAACCCCATCGTTTAGTAGTTTTCTTCCACTGTTTTCACTGCTTCTTGCTTTAGCTTTTTAAGGAGGACAACCTCTTCTGTGACTGCAGATGCACAAATAATATGAACATGTTTCATTAAATGTTGCATGCCAAAACCTACATGCAATTAAGCCTGACCAAACAGTTTTTAGGAGCTTGAACATATTTGCTTTCTCCACAAAAATTCTGCTAACAAAAGCTCTTTCTGTATGTAATATACATGTGCCTTCAGTACATGTCCATCAAAAGTATTCTTTGCCTGGGAGATAAAAGCAGGGTTCTCTCTCTCTCCCTCCTAACGTGATCAGACAGTAATAGGTTTTAAACTTAAATGACAGAAACCACACAAACACATTCCTGGGCAACAGGTGACAAAGAGAAATTTCCATTGTTCACTGCTTCCCTACCTCTCCTGAACCATAATTAAGATAGAATCATAGAGTCATCTGGGTGAGAAAAGACCTTTAAGATCACTGAATCCAACCATAAATCTAGCACTGCCAAGTCCACCACTAAACCATGTCCTTGACTGCCACATCTACAAGTCTTTTAAACATCTCCCAGGATGGGGACTCCACTACTTCTTTGGTCAGCCTGTTCCAATGCTTCAAAACCTTTCACTGAAGAAATTTTTTCTAATATCCAGTCTAAACCTCCCCAGGCACAACTTGAGGCCACTTCTTCTTGGTTTGTCACTTTGGAGAAGAGATTGACCCTCACCCTGCTACAGCCTCCTTTCAGGTAGTTGTGGAGAGCGACTCAGTCCCTGCTGAGCCTCCTTTTCTCCAGGCTAAACCACCCCCTCTCTCTCAGCCACTCATCACACTTGTGCTCCAGAGACTTTATCAGCTTTGTTGCCCCTCTCTGGACACACTCCAGCACCTCAATGTCCTCCTTGCAGTGAGGGGCCCAAAACTGAACACAGAATTTGAAGTGTGGCCTCACCAGTGCCGAGTACGGGGGGACAATCAATCCCCTGGTCTTGCTGGCCGCAGTATTGCTGATACAGGCCAGGATGCCATTGGCCTTCTTGGCCACCTGGGCACACTGCTGGCTCTTGTGCAGCCAACCATAGACCAGCACCCCCAGCTCCTTTTCTGCTGGGCAACTTTCCAGCCACTCTTCCCCAAGCATTCCATGTTGCGATCCAAGTGCAGGACCTGACACTTCACCTTGTTGAACCTCATCCAACTGGCCTCAGCCCATCAATCCAGCCTGTCCAGATCCATCTGTAGAGCCTTCTTACCCTCCACAGATCAATACTCCTGCCCAGATTGGTGTCATCTGCAAACTGACGGAGGGTGCAACTTGCCTAGCTTCCTCCCTTCTCTGCCCTTTCACTGCAGTGCCCCACTGTCTAAATGCAATTCCTGAGAAAACCAAGAAGCACCAGTCTTTCATTCCAGCTTTTCTCCTGAAAAACCTCATGCTGTCCCATTAAAGGAAGTTTAACAAGCAGCTTTGGCAGACATTTGACACACCATAAGCACAGAGTACCTGCCTTAGTCCCACTGTGCTGGCAGCCTGGTGCACAGCTTGAGAGCAGCGACTATACATCCATCACTCACATGGTGTTCAATCAAGCAAAGCTCAGGCACCCAGACTCATGATGTTTGGTGCCACCACTCCCTGGATTCAGAGATTCAAAATCTTATCCAATTACTAAAATAAAACACTGAACAAAAATAGAAGAAGTAATTTACAAATGTAGTCAACATCATTTTATCATGATCGCCACACTAGACCAACTACATTACCTCAATAACTGGAGATTTCTGTATAGGTTATTTATCAAACTAGCTAGTTGAATATATTCAGAAATTATTCAAACAATATTAGAGAAAACTGAAATTTAAGTAAGGAATTTATTTACAGCTGAGAAAGGAAAATGTTTCAGGAAAGACAAAATGTTGTTTATAAAAAGAAAAGTACCCTTTCACAACAGATTCTTTCCTCTTTAAGGAATGAAAATATCACAATGAAATGGCAAATACTAGTAAATTACCAGTACTAAGTGACTTTTGTATGATTTCTTAACAGCAGCCAACATTCAAAACCAGAGGCGAGCTCAGATTTCAAAGAATAAAATGTTCTGCACAGAGAGAGGGTTTTGCAGGACAAGCATAGCACAGGAGTATCGTTACCAATGCATCTTATTCTGTGCTTATTCAACCCGTGTGGGCGTGCCTTCTACATAACCATCTGATGTGTGATCTTACAGTTATATTTCCAATGCCAAAATCAGTAACAAAAGCCTCTTAAATTAACTTGTCTTTTTAGAGCAAAAGTAGGTTTTAAGTAACATTGCTGAATATAGTATATGCAAATACATGTACCAGGTTATTACAAGAGACTTTCAGCCATTCTTATTCATTATTCTTATGATGCTTTTACTAAAATTTCAAATGGCTTAATGAAAAAACATCAAATGTTAAATTACTAATAATTCATGATAATATTCTTCCCTGGGATTTCACAACCTGGTTACATATAGACATAGTCAGATACTGGTCTAAATTAAGAGACCTACCGTGATTTTATTCATCTTTTCAGATAGCGCTGCATACAATGTTCCACACTTGCTAAAGCTTAACACTGGTAGATTGCTTGATTGATTTATCAAATTAAATTAAGTGCTTCCATACAATTTATGTCTGATTTTTTTTCTCCTTAGTTTTGCTTCTTGGAGAAGTTTATCATAGATCTACAAAGTTAAAAGCAGTTTTCACTGCACGTAACCTTTCCAAAACCACACACAGGAACATCCATATGGGGTCAAATCAAAAAACTCTCTCTATCCCAGTGTCCCAGCCTTCCATGCAATCCTCAGTGGTTGCCTAAGGAAAAGTAAAAATAAAACAGGCAAGATGCTTCTCCCTCATGACTTTGCAAGCTAGATGTGGTTCCCCATTCTAAGTTACTCTTAAAAGATTTCCCTTCTTTGAACTTCTCCAGTACCGCTTGAATGCAAATAAACTTTCATCATCCACAGCATCTCTTGGCAAGGAAGCCTACTGCCTCTTCATTTGTTTAATCAATTATTCACATAACATGGGATGTAATGACTAGTTGAACTACTTGTCCACGACATCTGCTGGGGTTTTCTTGTTTATTTATTTGTTTTAAGCTTGCTACTTTGTCCAGCTCTATCCTTCATCCATCATCTCTCTTTCACGCTCAGGACTCTCAGCATATTTAAATAAACATGCAGCAGAAGCTATTTCTACTTTTGGTCAGAGAAATGCCATGAGGATGAAGATATTCCAGTTCCATAGATCTGAATTTGGGACGGTGAAGTGAGAGAGTGAGAAAAGGAAAACTGATCAAAGTCCAAAGCTTCATACAGTATTACAACACCAGCAAATTCAAGATTAACCACTGCAGCACAGTGATGTGGCACTGTTTTTCCTATTCCTAATACTCGTTTCCAGCTAAGGGTTTTTTTTGGAGGGTGGGGTTTTGGGTTGTTTTGGGGTTCTTTTTATTTTATTTTTTTTTTGAGGGGTTTTGGCCTGTTTGGCTGGTTGTTGTTTTGTTTGTTTGGGTTTTTGACTGGCACTGAACACTGAATAGTGTCAAACAAACTTTAAAAACTCCTGACCTCATTATTTCAGGCCTGAGCAGTATGTTATTCCAGAACGCATCATTTTGTATATGAAATTGGAATTGTTCTGATTTTCCTGTTCTCACTTAAGTAATCCAAGTTTCCTTCTATTTTATACATAAAAAGAATACATTTTCCAAAAAAAAAAAATTAACCTCAAAACAACTACTAAAAGCTGTTTACTACACTAGCCAACACAGGTAAATTTGGACAGATTAGGATTAGTTTGTGGAATTGTATAGTAATTCCCTAGATCTGTGTTGAAAATACATCATGTTTTCAAGTCAAACCACAAATATACTGTGCCTTCTGTTAGCTCAGGCATTTTTAGCTAGTGCTTTACCAAGTACATCCCTCATCCCAGAAAATTATCACAGTTGAGGGCATCTTGCAAACATCAGGTCACAGAGTTAAAAAGAATACATTACTGCATCATAAATCTGACAAGGGTATTTCAGTGGCTATTCACAGGGAACAAGTGTCTGTCTGTAATTTAATAGCCTTTGCAAAAGCAGAAGTATTTTGAACTAAGACTCCCTTTCCCCACCCCAGTTAAATATTTTATCATCTAACGCATTGGAATCTACGTCAGTTGATGCATATCTGTACATACTGGGTTCAAAGGTGTGTACATGTTTACATTTGCAGGACATTTTTTCTAGAAGGTAAAGGAAAGAGGAAATATCATCTGCATTAGTCAACCTTCTCATTCTAGTCCCAGCAATCGGCTGCAGCAGCTTTCAAAATTTTTCTTTCTGAGTCAGTTTCTGATACTGCAGTCCCTCCCCGAGCAGACAGAAACGCAGGGAGGAGACACATATGCCAGCGGGCAGGGCTGTTGGGAGGACTGGCTCTACAGGAACCTCATACGACATTCAACAAGGACAAAGATCAAGTCCTGCTCCTGTGATGGACCTAATTCCTGCAACTGCAGAGTGGGTCAGGGACACAGGTCCGGAGCTCCTGCTGGGCCGAACATCAGCCAGCAGCAAACTCTGGCAACTCTGGCCAACAGCACCCAGGGCTGTATGAAATGGTGCGTGGCCGTACAAAATGGAGTGTGGCCAGAAGGCTGAGAGATTTAATCACTCCCCCTTTCCTTTATCACTTATTATGCCACATCTATAACGCTGCTGTCCCCAGTTTGGCATCCTGTAGTACAGGAAAGACATTGATAAACTGGAGCAAGTTGAGCAGAGATCACCACAATGGTCAGAGCTGGAGATCCTGAGCTTGATTGTCCAGCTTGTTCAGTTTGGAAAACAGTTCTCCAGTTGGATTTTCTTTTGTTGTTGGTAGTTTTTGGGGTTTTTTTCCCTTTTGTTTCTTAAAGACAACAGATCTCTATCATTTAAAGAAACACGAAGAGATCATGCCTTTTGTGTGGTTAAGCTTGGCTGGTATCTAGCACTCTTCCATCCCTCCGCCCCTTCTTATCATCTAACCATGTGGTGAGACACTATTTCATTTAACTGATTTCAGTGACAACACGAAAACAAACCTGCAACCCTCTGGAAACGCACTTTATATTTGAATTTGTTACTGCATTACCAATTGCATTCTGTAGTATTCATAGTAGAAAACCTGTTAAAGCCACTTTTACTATAAGTGCTTCAATTAAGCAATAATAATAATTAGAATTGAAACCCCTGAAAGCTCAGCAATAAAAACGGCCAAAAGTAGGGTTTTGTGTGAAGTAAGATTGAGAAGTGTTAATACACTGTTCAGCTTTACTTTCCCTATTTACAGAGTATGGTTAACTGGCAAACTCCTGTATCCATGGAAAACTTCAAGAACTCAGCTTCCCCCAGTATTTAAATATAGAAGTTCTTCCTGTTGAGCTGTCTGCAGAAAAACAAACTAATCTTCAGCAATTTTGCAGTAAAATACAATTAAAAATAATAAAATAGTGAACTTGAATATGTGTTTCAGTTTAATTGATGTTTACTAACAGATCCTTATTCTTTTTAT
The DNA here is from genome assembly GCA_035222235.1 of Margarornis squamiger. Classification (NCBI taxonomy): domain Eukaryota; kingdom Metazoa; phylum Chordata; class Aves; order Passeriformes; family Furnariidae; genus Margarornis; species Margarornis squamiger. The sequence continues at coordinate 68,297,354 of JAWWTY010000001.1, read as the reverse complement.
ATGTCCTACAACTTCCAACATCAGACACAAGAACTTTTTTGTATGGAAGAAAAAAGAACCACCACCAAAAAATGCAGGTTTTTTCTCTTTACCTTCTTTTGTAACTCACTGCTCCTCATCCAAAACCCTTCCTTCTCTCTTCTGGATTGTTTTATAAGCTGCATTTAATCCTGGGATGTTAGGGAATTAAAATGAATACAGATACCTAAGGTTTAGATGGATTCCCATGGGAATTCTAAAAGGTTAGAGAAATTTCTCTTAACACAAACAAACATTGACAATGTATTGTAAAGGCTTTTAGTAATAATGGTTTTGTACCTCCACCCCCCGAAAAAGTTACCCCAGAAATACTTTCAAAATGTAATAGGATCAAAAATAAGGACTTTGAACAAACCAACACCATTCAGCAGACAGCTACTGTAATCTAATAATAGTATTTGAATTCCAATATAAGGCTATGGATCTATGTTACTAGAGATACTTGAATTGCTTTCAATACAACTAACACACACTAAATGTATTTTTTTTTTTCGAATTTGTTCAGACTCCTCCTGTGTACTTCTAGGTACAGCTACAGAACTCCAGACTTTTTCATTCTTACAGCAGAATTATCTTCACAAAATAGATAAATGGTAAAATCACATACTATCAAAAGTATAATCTTGTAAAGAAAGTATAAACTACTAACTGTTAAATCACTCAACAGCAAAAATGACCAATCTCAAACATTTTTCATAATGGTCAGAAAATTCACAGATAAAGCAGAAAGATTAAATAGCACCACACCCAACACTTTATAGACTTTACACTGAAGAGTTGGAAGTAATTTCTAGCAGGTATAGTCCAAAGTCTGGAACATATTTTATTGCCTACAACAGTTTCACTGGAGTGATTTACATCTTATTCAGGTTAATAACATGAGCACAAATATTTTACACTTAAGCACAACGGTTTCACTAGACTGATAAAATACGCTCTTTTAATGTTCTTTATCTCTGCATGTTGTCCTAAGTATTAATAAAAGTTAAACTTATGAAATGAATGATCTTGAAATTAGTTATATCACAAACAAAATAAATATAGCAATTTCAAGCTTTAGAATATGGCTATGCCCAGGAAGTTAATATATTCCTATGACAATGCCGAGCGCCAAAAGAAAATTTATACACTTACAAAGTTGTAGGAACATTTCTAGAGTCATTTTGAAGTGTGAGTGCTGCACTTTTCCATTTCAAGGGAACTGTCACTAGGAAACTCAGTCTCCACAAAAAAAAGGCCTATTACAACCACATGTGCAAAAAATGTTATTTCCCTGGATGTAAATGGGGGAAAAGTACCATTCACTGTTCTAATTAAGTTTTGGTTAAATGGTTTGCATTTCAGCTTTAAAGACCCACAAAAAGCTGTCTTTTACTCCTTTCATCTCAACTTGAATTCAAACATAGTTTCTAAAATTCCCAAGCCTTTGGGGTGATTGACTCTTCAGTCACCTAGGTATAAGCTGGGGAACTTATGTAGGTACAAGTTTTGGGCTATTACTGTCCTTCTTGCACTGAAGCACTTGGCATTCATCCAGTTCACAACTTTCTATTCTACACAAAATAAAAAGGCAGGAAAGGGTGGTTCCATGTTGTGTGTTTGAATGTTTTCGTTGTTTTGTTTTTTTTTTATTTTGAAGCCAAATTAGAAATAAGTTTTTCAACCCAATAAAATGCATGTTTCTTGGAAAAATCAGCACAGCAAATTTAGGTTCAACTCCATCATGCACTTTTATTACCAACATTAAATTCTTGAGAAAAAAAATACTTCAAGATGATGTAGCAATTCTGCAAATATATTAGACATGGAAGAAGACCTAACTATGAATTCAGTATTATCAACAGCAAACACTAGTTCTGAGCTACCTGTCCACAAACTGACTTGCATTCTCTCTCTGCCTTCATTGTTGAGGTTTTTTTGTGTTGTGGGTTTTTTTTTGTTGTTGTTGGGGTTTTTTTTTTGTTTGTTTGCTTTTCAGTAAACATTTCCAGGGTGTTTGATGTTTTGGGCAATATATGGGAGCTCTTCCTGAAGGACAAACTAGGATACAAGTCCCAAAAGTGTGTGTCATCATCCCACCTGAAGCTTCCAGGTAGGTCACTTGCCAGACAGTTTAAAGTGCTGAGTGATACTGGTATAGCAACCCTAAAAAAAATTCCTCTCCAAAACACAAATTTCTAAGGCTGCTGACAACAGTTCTCCACTCAAAATACCGTACTTCAGGGGCTTCTATCAAAAAAATTGCTTTCTTCAGTGATCTACCTGCCAGCACTAACATTCATCCCATAGGACAGAAATTTCATTTTGCCTTTGTTGACGCTGCAAAAGAAAGGACCCTGAGCAGGAAACACAAGTGGAATCAGGAAACACAGCATATTGCCCAGGACTAGACAGGAAGAACATTCAAGTCACAAGAAACATCAACTTCTATTAAAAAAAATCTTTTCTAATTAAAACCTAATATCTACTATAGAGTGAAATAGTGTTCTTGTGTATTACCAAACACAAGATCAGGAACTTGCTAAGGGACTAAACTTAGCACTCGACTCCTCTCTGATACTGCTTCACTCTTACTTTTAAGAATCCTATTAGACCTGCACATTTAGAGGTTGCACCCAAAAGGACAAGTGAGGCAATTTCATCACTGAAAGGAGGCACTGATGGTATTGTAATTTAAATTATGGGATAAAGAAGATAGGTACTAGAGGATGCTTTGTGTTTAGCTTGAGTCCCTGCTAGAAGGCTTCCTTTCTGACAACTCCCAAAAAGAGAGAGTTGCTTAGTAAGGGACAGGAGCAATGATATGCAAGGTAGTGATTCTGTACATATGTTTATACTTAATGTTGCTATAATAGTTAACTCATATATAATCAGAAGAACACCTGATGAAATGTATCCTGCTCCAAATGAAACAAGAGATGCAGAATATATGCTTAAAGCCACATCATACAGCAACAATTTCATTTTTTCAGGCTTTATTTTGAAAGCATCTATTCTCTGAACAACCTTTTCAGCTGGTATTTTAAAGTCAGAAAGTATTCTCTCTGAACTGAAATAGAGAGCCTGTCTCAAAAAGTCAGCTGATGAACATGACATATAACAGTTGTTACTTCTCTTCAGTTGGCTTTAGTTATATAGAGCTTTATGCTACAGAAAGTACAGCATTCAAATTTTTCCAGGATTGCTTTTTGCTTTAGGAAATCGGGGGGGGGGGGGAGGGGAATTGTGCTAAAGAAATATCAAATGGCTAAGTTAAAAACTACTCCAAATTTTGAAATACCAGGGCCCAAGTCAGAGCTCTGTTATTTCATCTCATGTATGCACTTAGTCACACTTCAGCAATACTTCTCCAACAGGATTTTCTGTTTGCTTTATACAATTTACAAGACTGATAATGAATACATGAAAAAGTACAGAGCAGCGAAAACATGAAGGCCTTATCAAAATACCAAGTTCTGCAAGGTAATGAGATACTTCCAGCTATCTTTGGAATCACAGAATGGTTGTGTTGGAAGGAACCTTAAGGATCAAATACTTCCAACCCCTCTGCCATAGGAAGGGACACCTTCCACCAGACCAGATTGCTCAAAGTCCCATCCAACCTGGTCTCAAACACTTCCAGGGATGGGGCATCCACAGCTTCTCTGAGAAACCTGTTCCAGTATCTCACCACCCTCACAGGAAGAATTTCTTCCCAATATCTCAGTCTAAATCTACCCTCTTTCAGTTCTCGTCCTATCCTACATGCCCTTGTAACAAGCCCCTCTTCATCTTTCTTATAGGCCCCTTTTAGGTACTGGAAAGCTACTGTAAGGTCTCCCCGGAGCCTTCACTTCTCCAGGATGAACCACCCCATCCTCTCAGCCTTTCTTCACAGGACTCACTCCAGCAGGTCTACATCCTTCCTATGCTAGGGGCCTCAGAGCTGGACACAGCGCTCTGGGCGAGGAGAGGGGGGAAGGTGGTGTCTCAGTTTTCAAGTTTAATTCAAGACATACTTTAAATATAACTTTGTAGTTATAGTATTAATAAAAGTCAAGTATTTTAAGTTTCTCTTGTATTGAAGAATGAAATTAGTGTGATAAAACTTCAGTGTCAGAACTCAGGGGCTGTACCTTTTAAAAAAAAGTTTGCTATTTAGGATTTTGCAGTGAATTGTTTCTTTGCGGTGTTGTGTGTTTGTTTTGGTTAGTTTAATATTTTAATCTGTTAACCCAGCATTGTTTGGATTTATTATTAGAATTTAATGAGATTCTTTAACCGGATACCTCATTTTGCAGAATTATAATTTTTTTCAGATAGAAGAATTAATTTGTTTGAAAAAAATGACAAATTTGAGTTTACACTCTGATTGTTCAGGCTGCCTCCTTTAAAACTGATAATTGGAATAACAAACTCCATCAGAACTGAAGTTTGATGTCTGTCTATAAGAACTCTCACTTTTACCTCCATGGTATGATTTTACTAAGAACCCTTCCACAGCTGGGAACAACTGGGTGTGTCACCCCTAAAGAGCTGGGTAAGGAAGTGCTTAACAGTTTTAAATAGTAACCATGCTGACAACTGAGAGTCACTAGGCTCATATTACATTCTTACTTTGACAGAACTAAAAAAGAATCAAATTAAGTATTAAGACAATTTTGCATTAGTGCAATTAAAAAATAAACTCACAAACTGGAGGAGATGCTATTTTACAGCCCAACAATTAGAAATAATAAAATCTTAGGCTAAAAAAAAAAATCAAATATACTGAAAGAATTGAAAAGGGATACACATGCATTTAGGCAAATTCGCCACTGAACAAAATGATGTGCATATGACTACTGGGCATGGTACGTGAGGAGTAAGTCCATCTGGATGATCTTTCATGAAACACATGACATATAGCTGTACTATACCATTGAGCAATAACTTCTGCAGATTTACAGAAAGACAGAACTATAAATCTCAGACATTAATCCCTGCTCCCATTTTCACTGGCAGAAAAGAAACCATCCATGCCAGTATACTTTTTCCACATCACCCAACTACTAATCTTGCTGATCTGGCAAAGCATGAAGTTTGCAAGGCTTGGACAGCAACCACTTACTTTAGTCAGCCCTCTTCACAGAAACTTCTAAACAATAAAATTTTAAGGAGCTTTTTCTTTGCAAAAAGCATAATCACATAATCACTTGGAACTGAAAGTCTGGGTATGTAAGAGGATTTTTGCTTCTCCTGTCCCAGATTACTTCTAGTAATTATAGAGAAGGGTTTTTCATCACGGCTGTGCATCATCTCAGTGGCAATAGAAAACAAAACGCAAGTGAAAGTTGTAGCCTCCTTAACAGATAGAAGGATTATTTTCTTAGAACAGATTGTGTTCATGAGGAACAGCAGGTCTTTACCTCAACTCAGATGTCACAAGAACACTGCATCACATACAAATAAAGAGTTTGGTATCTCTGAATGGCTTTGTGATGTTGTTGATTAGATGGAGTGCTATCAGCAAAGGTAAGAACACTCAGAAATAAAGTACAAGAAGAAAATAACTTTTCCTGCTGGGAAGGGAACATGCCCAGGTGGGACAGGATGGCAGTCCTAGATGCCAACTGCCTGAGGGCAAATGACTTCCCACAAGGCAAAAAGGAGGAGATACCACATTTAACTGCCAGGCAGCAGAGACAGGAGAAGCAGCTGGAACACCTCTTCACAGAGCTCGTCCCCGACAAAGGGCAGGTGTTGCTTCCGAGGACCTTCCCAGCACCAGAGGTGCCAGATAAACTAACCAAGTCTACAGAACGTGAAGTGCACCAGTGACAGAGATGCAACCTCCCAGCCAGTGTGAGAGACTGGTTTTGCTCTGACATAAGATAACAACTCTCATGTCCTCCTTAGAAACAGAAATGGACCAACCCTTTTAATGGCACCTTCCTCTTACCTATTTTTCACATCCAAGGTAAATCAGGCACCTTGTCATCCCTGACAGTACATACATGTATCCTACCAGTGCCCTCTTCTCTGCCATCCCAGCCTGTCAAGCTGACTTTTTATTTAATCTATTTTGGGTAGATAAAAAGCATGTGCTAATGGTGGTGTAACAGCAGAACACAGCAGTCCTGCTGCGGTGTCAAAATACACACTGCTTTAGGCACACATTAATGTTATCCCATACAACATATCGCAGCTGGTTTAAGATGTGGGCAATCAGCCTCAGGTAATGGCAGCAAACTGAATTTGCTTAGGAATGTCAGAAAGCCAAAAGTTAAGTGCAATCTTTTATAAACATAGAGTTTTCTTTCTTTGTGACAAGAAATTATTTACCTCTAATTATGAACCTAGAGTTAACAGAGGATAACACATAAGCAAGACATGAAATAGTTCCCCTTTTCTGAGCCCTGGAATCCTACAAATTTTGAAGACATTTGTAACTCAGATTGAATGTAAGAAATCACTTATTTCTATTAAATAATAAAGAGACACATCAGGTAAAATTCCTGATCAGACAGCATTTCATTCTTGATGCACGTATAACTCTCTCTGAAAAATCCTCCAAAGACTAGCCTGCCCTCTGGGTAACCAAATTATTTTTATAATTAACTTTTCACTGAACAGAGTTATCTCTGTGTAACTTATTTCCTTCATCTCTTGGAATAATACTTCCCTCCTGTCCCTCTTCAACCTCCTAAAAATGTCAAGAAGTGCTAGTATAGTTAGCATACCATTTTACAGCATGCTTAGATACAGAAGTTTCAAATTACTCTGTAAGCATTTTATACACACTGTGGGACTGTCATATGATATATAGTGTGTGGAGAATCAAACATACTGAAACAAATTAAAAGAGCATGGTTATATGGCTGGCAGCTCTTTCGACTAACCCGACCCCCCACATTGCTGTCCGTAAGAAGTACTCAATAGTTAAATCTGCTTTTTTGAAAAACACTGGTTAGACCATTGCTGAATAGATATGATGTAAAATCCCTGTTGCCGCATGACAACTTCAAATTCCAGCCTTACTCTCTGCTCAGAGAGCTGGGAAGGGAACTGGCGGTGCTGAAAGGACCCAAAAAAGCCTCAGTTACAGATACACTGGATGAATTTCATGGCTGACCTCCCTTGGGTGCCGTGGTTTAATGTAGGGACGAGTTGGACAACATACCTTGCACAACAGTTTGCTAACTCGACCTCCCCGAGGTTTCAGTTTGTCGCTGTTGACACTGTTCAGGACCGACTCCTGACCACCTCGAACCATTCTCAGCTATACCCTCCGAGCAAACATCCACCAAAATAACTTTAGCAAGGGCTTTGTGGGTAATTTAAGCATGGCAGAGATTACCAACCCTCTGGCTTTTGGCATGATGTAGGAACAAGCAGGGAGAATACCAACATCCTGGAAAGATGCCAAGTCCCTAAACACCAGATTAGTGAGAAATGACGTTTCGAGTATGAGTCAAAGATTGGAAAATACATTGCCATCTCAAGTATCAGACCTCAAAACAGTATGAATTTTCATTCTGAAACCAAGCAGAGAGCATGTCAACATGCTACAGCCTGACCCACCCACAAGAGATTTCTTTCTAATTAAAGCAGTTACATGTAATTTCACAATATTTTTTTTCATTGTATTTACAGAAGGATTACTGACTGTTCCTCTTTAATAAAACTGGTAATTTAAGACAAGAATCAATACTTAACACTTAACCTGACAGGTTTCCATCTCACTAAACCTTTTTCTTTTTTTTGCTTTGAGACAATAAATTCACCCTTTGTATCAATAAAAACAGTTCATGCTGTAACAAAACAAGATGTCCTGGAATGATTTTGGCCACAACACATTTGTTTTAAAATACAAGTCTATACAGAAAAGTTCCATCTTAATCTCTCAGAAGCTGGTAATAAAATTCTTATTAGGAGACACAGAAGTCCTGAAGCATGAGAATCCACTAAATATATTTCAGAACCAAACCACTGCTATTTCACAGGAAAACTGTTTTCTCCATAAACACGACAGTTATCCTTTGTGCAATTCAGTACTTAGTTTCTACACACACACACACACATATATATCCCCCTTGACACAGGACATGGCATACAGTGACAAACATCCGACTAATCTTTGGAGTGGCAAGACCAGCGATCCTTTAGGAACGCTGTACCTAAGCCCCAAATTCATTCAGATAAGTATCACAAGTACCACCTCAGTCTTTCAGATCTTACACTGGTAATCAGAAAGCATAAAGAGAAGTGATGCTTTCAATATAATTTAACAGTTCATTTTGCTCCATGTCTAAAATAACCTGAACAGTTTCCATCTCATATTAAATGTTGTAAATATTCATTAACAAGTAGTTTGCTTGCAAGGTATTATAATAATACTTCATTTTTTAAATTACAGTTCTGCAAATCTTATCTACTAGTCTCAACAATGCTTAAACCCTCACCACAGTATTCAGAACTGCTCATACCAGATTAAAAGAAGAATTTTCCATAGGCAAACATTAAAAAAAAAAAAAAAAAAAAAAGACGACTGTGAAAAAGCTCAGAGGAAGAAGGGAAAGGAGAAAACAAAACAACAAAACTCACTTGACTGTAACTCGATTGGACAAATCCTGAAGATCTCCTGGGTGAAAAAGCTGAGCTTCTTTCAGTCCAATATTTTCGCACGCTTTCAGAAAAACATTTATATTATCCTGCAAAGAGAAGTGGAAAGCAGTTGCTTAGTTAAAAGCACTAAGCAGGTTTAGCAAGATGATTAGTGCGAGCCTTTAAATGTCAAAGTCCAGCTCACGGAAATAATACTGAGAGAGCAATCTTCTGGATCATAAACGCTGGTCGTTTTCACATGCACACAGGCAGGCTGGGCTGCGATCTCCGGGACTGAGGGGCATGTTAAAGATTACCTGGCATAAGGCAGCGGTGAGCCAGTAGGCAGCAATCTCCACTTTGATGTCAGCTCTGCTCAGCAAACAAACGCCCTCTTCCTAGCTTTGCACGACAAGCCTCACCTCTTGCCTTTAAAAATAACTCCAGCTACTGACATTCATCACCCAGAAACTCTTGGCAGAGGAGGAAGAAGAGGAGGGACACGCCGTTTCTATGCTCACAGACTGATGAGGGAATACTGCACCTGGAGTCTGGGTTTGGTTGCTGAGCAAAGCTCCGGAGAGACAGAAAACCAAACTGTACTCAGGGCTGCTGCTGCCGTTTTGGGGGGGTTTCTCTCCTTACAGTTCCTCCTCTTCCTGCCCTTCCCCCCACCCCCGGCCCCAACCTCACACCAATCTATAATAAAATATAGGTGCAGCACCCACTCGCTGCACCTGCTGCAGGATCAACTGACTCGCAAAGGAAATGTTAAAGGGTAATTATTCCAACGATATAGAGAGAGATTATAGAACTTGTGATCCCTTTCCACTTCATAAACAATAGGCAATAAGAAAGAAATTCCTTCTTGTTAAGGCGGAATGCTATCAACAACAAAAGAATGTGCCCTCTTGCGCACTTGCTCCCTTCAGCTGGAAGCCAAAGGAAAAGGTACACACACAAAGTTACTTAATTCATACGCTACGCGTAGCCCTGTCATTAAGGGTTTGTAAGTCTGGGTAGTGGTATCAGGGTTTCACAGTATGGAAAAACTCCACTTTAACAATTTAACACACTTTAAACTTTTAAACTTCTTTTTTTTTTTTTTGGACGCCATCACTGGATGTAACAATTATTCCTTCATTAAAAATTTATTTTAAAAAATATCCACAAAGAAAACAACAGCTGCTTCTAATAAAGACTTTAGAAAGTAAAACAAACCCAAGAATCCCCACAACCTTCTGTTTTGAAGGTCCCTGGGATTCTAGTATTCCTTATCAGTCTGTAAACATGGCTTCATTTGCGGAAAATATTTGAACAAGGTATTCCCCATGCAGGCTGCAGGCTCAGTATTACCACATCTGAAAGATCCCAAGTATCTCACACCGTGAAGGTTATGCCCCAAAGCCTGATGCACATTGTGCCATTATGGGGCTGCACGGGGATGCAACACTACAACAATGATGTGGTGGCAGAGGAGAGGAGGGGGCTCGTAAGGATGGAGGACAGGCAACCTCACCTCTGCCTGTGTACTAGTCCCTGCAGTGCCCAAGATGCTGCCTGCACCTGTGGCCAAGGGAGAACTTCATGCTGTGAGGTGCAGCCTCAGAAGGGACATTTTCTTTTCCTTTCCATGCAGTGCCCCTTTTTCCCCTTTCATGAAGCATGGGGAAAGCTGGCTAGATGTGTCAGCTTTATTCAATTAAAATTTGAATGTCATACTAGTACCAAAACCCCAAGGACTTAAAAAGGCATCATTTCATCTGCATGGAAGAGGCCACAGCCTAGAGTCTCAGTGCAAGAAGAAGCACTACTTATTAAACAACAACTATCAGGTCAATGTTCTGGGGTCTAGGGAGTCCAAGAAATTGGCAGGTAAGGCACAAGAAAAAAGCAGCAGAGCAGAAGGAATGAATAGCTGCAAGGTAACCAACTGAACTGACACCAACACCAGTGAAGGCAACATGGTCTGATTGGTCTGACCTGTAGCCAAAACTCAGAGCAAACTCCCAGGCTGATGGGTTATGTCAACTGAAGTACGGAACATGAGCACATTGTGCAGGTAAACAAGGAAGAAGAGTCAGATTTAGAGAAATAGATGCTGCCTACACCCTGACAGCAATGAGAACAAGGCAGAGGAATTGCTCATCAGTGGATGCTTGTTGGCGCATGAGAGAATTAATTTTGAAGGTGTCTCAGCAATTAAACCAATCATGCATCAACCTCCTGACAAATAACACTTACAGCCCAAGAACATCATCACTGACAGTAGTCAAGACCTTCAGAAATGGGGTCAGAAGCAGGGGGACATAACATAGGAGGCAGAACACAGCTAGTCACGGGACTCACATGCAGGATAAAACATGGTTCAAAATCTCCCTCCCCCAGCTCTCAAGCCAGAAGTTTGATCATGCCAGTCACCTCACAGGTTACTGCCCCAATACCAACTTTTCTCCAGTCAGGACCTGGAAATGACCCTCGGAGCACCAAGAGATGACACCCAATAGGTTGTTGCTCAGGTTTGGATATTGATGCAAAAAGGTATCATTTCAACATATTAGCACTTCTAAATACTGTCCTTGCCAAGTTATTCTTGGCCATTCCTAATCATTGTAGTAAATCAGCAAAGCCACAGGTCTCAAAATAGCTAGCAGCCATTTTAAACTCTACCAGAATAATGAATGTGAAGATGAATCTTACACAGCACCACAGAAATAAGTAGAAAAAAAAATGACAAGTTACCAACCTTGCAATTAGATTTATCATTAGAAATGTGAACAGGAACATTTTTTGATTATTAATGCACTCAAATATAGAAGCCATTACACAATTCTTTTTACCAGTGTAACTGTACTTTAATAAGATTAATGGTCACTACCACTGCAGCTTCAAAGGGTATACTGCAATCTGAATCTCATCACAGTTCACAAAAATGGTCTTTTTTTTAAACATTCAGAATCAAAACCCTGGAGAAGCACAACACACCAGAGCTATCTCCAGGTGACAAAAGTCATTGAAGTGATGTGCTTGAGGAAAAAATCTTCATACTTGTGTCCGACACTGTCCTCTGCCACAGACGTGTGCCCAATCTCTGTAAACAAGGGCAGGCCATTTTAAATTTAAGAAATATTCAAATTAGCAGAATTGCAGCAAAAAAAGGATTATGATGATGATGAATGACAAGGGACTTAATACAATGTAAACTGAAGAATTTGATTCAATAAAATGGAGCACGAGAGACAATACTGGTGCCACCTATCAGCACGGGAGAGCTACCCAGTCCAAAAGGAAGGATTCATCGTCAAGCAGATCAAGTACATTTTTGCAGAAAGTATGAGGTTCTGACCATTAATAGAGAAAGCTCCTGAACTAAGAGGGATAAAAATCATCTAGTTTATTTTTGTTCATGTTATTAACAGAGCTCAAGCAGTGAATTTCCCTGAGCATCTGAAGTTGGAATTAGCATCATAGAATTACAGGTTTTAAATCACAACAAAAATAAAGCCTGAAGTCTAAACCACAGAATTCAAGTGTAATTCATTTCTGGTATGCTATTACTACTCCTAAGTGTTTTGGTGAGAGGAGGTGGGGAGCTTGGAATGAGACTGTGGGAAGGGCTGTTTTTTTCCCCAAACAGTGTGCATGATGAAACAACAGGGCATTTCAGATGTTCCCTAACATAGCTTGCGTTCCCCACATACTGTACAGATTCATAGTACATGCACAATGTAGAATTCTGACCAGGAAGAGCTATTACCGTTCAGTATCTCCCTTTTGCGTCAAACTTCAAAGTGAACCACACCCAAAAGCTCTGCAAAGTCGTAATGCGGGAGAGACAGAGCTGCCAGTGGGAAGCAGGTCATCCCTGAGCAGGAATTTAAATACTGCTGTTTGGGGAAATGACAAACGATACCGCACACTTGCAGCTATGCGCTTGCCATTCTAATCCCCACGGGGCATCACTAGGCACAAAACCTTGCCTTTGCCTCTTTCTAAAGCATCTCTAACCTGTGCTGAGAAGGAGCCAAGATGTCATGTCAATACTGAAAATGGGACTTTGGTCCATACCCTCCCCTCCAGCATCCTTTCTCACTCCTGCAACCTCATGAACATGAAGACAGAAAAGAGCTGAGTCTTTGCCGTCCTTCCTTGCTGGTCCTCAGTGCTGCTTCTGCTTCTAGGCAAGGTGCTATGGGGCTGCACCAGCACTCTGCATCTTCAGCAGGTGAATGGGATGGGAAGAGCAGGGTCACCACTGCAGGGCTCCTCATTTCTATCACTATCCTCCAGATCGCAAAGAAGAAAGAATCCAGTCACTGTATGGGAAAACACTATAATATGGACACTTTCCTTAAAAAATAACAATTTTTAAGGAGTAAAAATCAAGGCGGGGGCAGTGGTTCTGTGTTGCACCTGTAATCAGCACCTAATGTATGTCACCACAGCAAAAACTTGAAAAGAAAGGTAAACAGAGCACTGGTGAGGTGCTGGTGGTGGGGAAGTACATAGGTTCCTCAACACCCGAGAAAAAAAACAAACAAAAAAACAGAGGAAAAGAACACTTCAAAAAGAGAAAAAAAAGAAATAGCATGAGCAACAGGAAAGTGAGAGAAAAAAGTAAATATGCAAAACAGATGCAAAAAAAGTTGATCTTAAGTAAGAAAAAAAAAAAAAAAAACAAAACCAAAGCCACCAACCTGAGAAGGAAAATATTGTATGTTAAAAAAGAAAAAAAAATTAAAAATCTGTAATGTGAAAGAGCATGAAGTGAAAGGTAATTAAAAGAGGTCTCCACATAAATACCATTTTATTTTGACTATTTAAATGCAGCACAACATCACACTAAATTTGTCTTTTGTATTTGAGCTGCAATTTTGTTAAGAATGAACCCCTTATTATCATGATTATCTGTGTGAGACAGGAATATTAATTTAAACAAGTGTGTAAATACATTTGCTTTCTTTAGGGTGCAGTTATGCTGTGTGGTAAGCCTGTGTTCTCCCTAGTTAACTATCTCTCTGAAACCCTACATATGCACAAAATCACAGCGAGATCTGGTAGGCATACAAGTTATGGCACATCTTTCAAGTAACTTGGCAACTAGGAGAAAAACAATTTAATTAACATGATGTTTTTCTGTTCTTCCTAGCTGCATCGGCCAATAGATGAAGACAGTCCTCCAAGTTGTCTCCTGATGCAAATACCCACGGTTTCAGTCAAAGCCCTTATTCCTACTATACTGCTACTCAAGCTCTAGGTAGGGTGGTGTGTTGTTTTGGTTTGGTGTTTTTATTTTTTGGGGGTTTTTGGTTTGGTGTTTTGTTTTTTGTTTGTTTGGGGTTTTGTTTGTTTGGTTTTTTTGAGGGGAGGGGTGTTGAGGTTTTTGCAGAGGGATTTTAAGGTGGTGGGGGTTTTTTCAGAGTATGAAGGGAATGCCAACCCATGCTTGCAGGACTATGAAGAAAATTTGCATGAAAGTATTACAGCATCACCCAGACCATGACTTGGTGCCAGAAGTTGTTTTCAATTTCCAGACTTCCAAAAAAGAACAGGAGAAAAAAAGAAAAAGAAAAAAAGACACCAAATACCTATAGTGCCTAGCAACAAAAACTTCTGACATTTTAGAAACAGAGACTGAAGCCTTTTTGGCTACAGAATTCTGAAAATATCTGAATAGATCATATTTAACAGACATTTTTCTTAGTATTGCATTTATGAAGACATTTGGAGTAATATTGAAAGCTTACACGGTCTCTTCTTCAGCTCTGCATTCATGACAAACCCACTTTATTGGCATCCTCATTCCCTTAAGTAAGGGCTATTTCTATTTTAAAAAAGAAAATGGTATTTTTTCAAAGTAGATTATGTTTTTCACAGACACAGCATCATATTCACCACTCAGGTTAACTGAAATGAGCTTAATAGACAATTTAGAGCTACATATTGCAGTAGCATCACTGCACAACTACATATTGTTTATATTCAGAGGTGGGGTAAAAGGAAAGAAACCTACAGCAGGAGCTCGTTGAACAAGTTGGGTAACTTGCTCTTCCTTGGAGGTACGTTTCGGTTATTAGCTCTGCCTGCAGTTGCAGGTAGGGGCAGAAGGGGTGAGAGGAGAGGAGAGAACTGAATACTAACCATGTGGTGTGACCACAGGCCTGGGAGCCAGGAACTCCCCATTACCACCTTGGCCTTGCATGTCAGGATGCTTGGTGCCCACCACCCACTCATCCCATCTGTAGATTGTGATCCCAGCTCCTACAGCCCTCTAAAGGCTAGCAGGTTCAACCAACTGAAAGCAAAAGGAGGACTGGATAGAACACCTAAACCCCTTTTTTCCTCCCTTTTTCGGCCCAAAACTAAAAATAGTAATTAAGACAATCATCCTGCAGACATAATTTGACTTTGAGTGACCTCAGGGCTTCTGTTCAGTAAATTATCCCACCTATAACAGAGTGCACAGAGCACTGCGTTGGCCAAAGATCAGAAACTCTGCTAATTGCTTTGCCACTCCCCTCTGCGCACCCTTCACTGTTTTTCCACGCTGGGTAAAATAATAAATTACTGTGATCTTTGACACAGGGATTCCCTGCCCCAG
This sequence comes from Margarornis squamiger, assembly GCA_035222235.1. NCBI lineage: Eukaryota > Metazoa > Chordata > Aves > Passeriformes > Furnariidae > Margarornis > Margarornis squamiger. Next base: position 68,282,149 of record JAWWTY010000001.1, on the reverse strand, counting down.
CTCTATGCATGATTATAGATACTAAATCTTTAGTGATTCACTTGCAGCTTTCCTCTCAAAAAGCAGGTGTTTCTGCTGCAAGAATGCAGGAATGAAACTTTCCCGTTACCTTGGTGCTGTCAGTAACAAAAACTGTAGATCAGCCAGGAAGAGGAACATTCCCTTTCACCATTGCAATTTGAGAACCTCAAGGTTCAATCATTATGGAAACCACATTTTGAAGCAGCCTTAGGTAAAGAATCATTCTGGTTTTGGATAAAAAAGGTCCATCTGTCTCCCAAATCCCAATTCTATCTGCAGTGACTGCAGCTGCATGGAACTCTACAAGACAGAGGTGTGTATTGAAGGATCTTCCCCAAAATTTATTCCTCAGCTCCTGGCACTGTCCACCATCATGTGTAAAGGCCAGCAGAAGACATCTCAGCCCAGCTGACCTCATTGCCTGCAATTACTTACAGCACTGAGCTCCACAGTTTCTTTGCAACAGGAGTAACTGGGTTAAGGAAAACACACAACATAAATTAACATGGGTTGGTTTTGGTTGTTTTTTTTAAAAAAAAAAACCAAGACTTCTGAATTGACAGCTTTTGAGGTGCTTGACACAAGAAAGGGCCAACTGTCCTCAATGACTCAAAATCCCTCCCAGGCTTATATCTCTAACCATGCTACAGCATAACCTTCACTATGACATTAAAGCCATATATTAAGGCAACAACGTGTACCAAATGAGCCCTTCATTGATAAGAGAATGAATACCAGGTTGTAAACCACAGGTGTGTTTCATGGGATGTCACTGCTACCAAATAAGGCCAGTTGGAATGGAAAAGGGCAAAAGTACAGAACACTGGCAGACATGTCTAGTTAACAGAACTTACCCACTCACAGGCATTCTTACTGTGAAGAAAGTATATGTTTGGAAAGCCAATATGGAATAACCATCCTGAGCCACTTCTTTGTTTAGACAAGCCTTAACCTTCCCACCAGTTAGTTGCATTTCAGTCAAAGTCGAGGGGGAAAAAAAACAAAATGGGAGGGGGGGGGGGGCAGGGGGGAGAAAAACATAAAAAAAATTATGTGCCTTACACCCCAAACAGTTTATACAAAACAGAAAACAGACTTTGGAAGTGAAGTGTGTTAAATACTCCAGCGCCCAGTCACCCCACTACACAGAACTGGAATGACAGTAATCCACTTAAAGGTGAAACTCCCCTGAAGCCTAATGAGTAATAAAAGCAAAGACCTCTTGTTCTTGAAACAGAAAGTTTTGGCAGAGCTCGCTTTCTTCCTCCACCTCTTTTTTTTTTCTCATTCTATTTTTTTTATTTGCATACATAAGTTTTTTTGTTTTGCTCAGAATTTTATATAGATGAAATTCAGCCCCTCTATACACAGGGCTTGAAACAGACCCTCAGATTCTCAATTCATGCAGCTCCTGATTACTAGACTATCATTTAGTACTTCACTATTCCTAAGACAGAATTTGAAAGTTTTTTCTAACTTTGCTTCCTTCAAGAGCCAGACATCTTTTGTTTCTCAAAGGGAGTAGCATCTCAGTACTGTATTTAATCCTTGCTGCCCTGCATCAGCTTATCCTATGGGGTGGAGAAGCTTTCCCAGTACCCCAGATCAATGAATGGGTTTGGAGATGACCTGCCTTGCAGCCCACCTGAACTCCCACATCAGTTCCAGGCTTCCTCATATCCCTCTCCATCCTCATGCCCTGCAGAAAACAAGCTTGGTCACCCCAGCTGCAGCAGCACAGCAGACTGTATTTGGCAGCATTTGGTGTTGGCATCGTACTTAATAGTTCTTTTACATACATCACTGGAGGAGGGTGATTCAGCACAGGCACATGGGCACGGAGGTGTTCAGACAGGCGTTAAAAGATGTGGTATGAGGATTTTGTACCAAACAGAAGAGTAAATAGCATAGCTGTACAGCTCCACCACTGATACCACAGAAAAAGTTATCACCGCTGCAATTAACATCTACTTTCTTTGAAAACTGCCACGAATTTTAAGCACTGCATGTTGATAAATATCTGACAAGCCAGAGGGGGGAAAAAAGTACTGTAGTGTCCAACTTATGAAGACCTAACACAAATAAACACTGACTGCCGCAAGAATTCTTAAATCTGCACTTCCGTGGCAAAGGCAGGAGAAATCAGATTATGAATGTCACAAGTATGAGTTAAGGTGTGTACTTTTTCTACGTGGTTGACTTCTTTTTTCCAGTTCGGAAGGAATGTTTCTTTACAAACACAGAAACAGTCATCAGTTACTTAAGAAAATAAAAATAGCATACAAATGACAGAGTATGCTACAGACTGATTGAGTTGATAAATGGAAATTATTTGCAGTTTATTTGGCAACCGTATTTATGTATTTTGTTAAGTGCTGGCAAGCTGAGTCAAAAAGGGTCATACTTTTTCAGAGCTTTGGTTTAGAGCAGGAGGAGGAATGAAAATTTTCCACATTAGAAAGTTCTTGGTGCCAATCATTACTTTACAGTTAATTGACAAGATTTTTTTTAATTATTGATTAATTAGCATTTTGACGTCTCATCACAGTAACACGCTAAAAGCAGCGGTCTGGAAGACTTGACCTCATTTAAAGCATCCCAAAATACTGCTTTCGATTCACGGAGATCAACCAGCAGGCACAGCACCTACTCTTCCCTGACAAGAGGCTGGGGTGAGTAGCTGAACCACCATTTCTTGGTGTCTGCACTCATGCAATTTCTACCTACTCCTGCCTTTTAGATATATTTCACTTCATCGTCACTCATCTAAAACCTGTCAAGTTCAACCCTGAGTCTGGGTTTCAGTCTGCCTAATCAATATCTTGAGCAGCTTCTAAAAATGTCACAAAGAGTTTGCATCAACCTTCTCTTTCTCCACACCCTACATTTCAAAGTGTTTAGGCAGCAACAGAAAACAATTAAAGGAAATTCAGAGCTAAGGCTAAAACGTACCATATGTTTTCAAGCAGAAGGACAAAAAACATCAGTAAACCACTGCCGAGATTACATACTCCCACTATCAGGCATTGAAAGACTACAGAACAATGTCATCTCTAACTATTAATAAACATACTTCCTTTCTAGCACACAACTCTTTTTTCTTGATTGTCTAACAGAGGTATTTCTATAAAAGCCACATTCCTCTTTCCCAGGAGACAGCAGAAAGAGTAGCAGAAGTGATTTACAGTTACACATACATTCCTATAAGATCTTACATTACTTCTGACATTTGCGATTTTTGTTTTGTTGTTTGGGTGTTTTTTTTGTTTTGTTTTTTGTTTACACTGTAAGTTTATGAGAGAACTGGACTGAGAGTCAAAATTTTACTCCTACCCTGCTCTGCCTTACTGATTAACGTCAGGAAAGCCACTAAAACTCCCACTAACCACGCTCAACTATCTTCAGGTATAAAATTGAAACAATGATAAAGAGCTCTTTGTGAAGTACTTGAAGATCTGACACGTTAAAAACTTCTTATATAAGAAGCAAGACTTTTCTTAAATTCTTAAGCAAAACAATCAGGTTTCTAACACGCTTCATACTACAGTTAGTGTGTCCACCATGTTCCAAAACTTGAAGAAACATCTACTTAGGAGTTTGAAGTAATGTAATATTTACAAGTTTCAGTTGCTAATGGAAACACAGATACTAATTTCCAATTGAATTTTTTGTAGCACTGACAAAATCTTACTCAAATTCATTAAGTAAGAAATTTAATACTTTGACGGCTACATTTGAAACACCATGTTTTGTCAATTACCAGGTGAAAAGATATTTTCTCATACTACTATAATAGGATCATAGAATGGTTTGGGTTGGAAGGGACCTTAAAGACAATTGAGTCTAATCTCCCTGCAGTGAACAGGGACATCTTCAAATAGATCAGGTTGCTCAGAGCCCCAGTCAACCTGATCTTGAATGGGAAACCTGTCTCAACACCCTCACAGTAACCTAGAAGTCTTTCTTATACCTGGTCTAAATCTATACTCTTCTTGTTTGAAAACATTACCCCTTGTCCTATCACAACAGACCCTCCTAAAAAGTTTGTCTTTATGTTTCTTATCATCTCTCATTAAATATTGAAACCCAGAGCCTTGTCTTTCCAGGCTGAATAACCCCAGCTCTCTCAGCCCATCTTCACAGGAGGCATGTTCCAACCTCTAATGATTTTTGTGGCCCTCCTGTGGACCTGCTCCAACAAGTCAATGTTCTTACAGTGCTGAGGACCTTAGAGCTGGATGCAGTATTCCAGGTGGGGTGTCACAAGAGCAGAAGAGCAGAATCACCTCCCTTAATCTGCCGGTCAGCCTTCCTCTTATGCAGTCCAGGATACAATTGGCTTTCTGGGCTGGAAGTGCACATTACTGACTCATGTCCAGCCTCTCACCCACTAGCACGTCCAAGTCTTTCTTAGCAGGACTGTTCTCAATCCCTTCATTTCCTATCTTGTATTGATACTGCAATTGCCCCAACCTAGGTGCAACACCTTGCACTTGGTCTTATTAAAACTCCTGAGGTCCACTTCTCAAGCTTGTCCAGGTCCTTCTGGAGGACATCCTGTCTTTCAAGAGTGTCAACCACAACACTCAGCTTGGTGTCATCTGCAAACTTGCCGAGGCTATACTTGACCCCTTTGTCTAAGTTCTTGATGAGGACATTAAACAGCACTGGTTCAAATGAGAACCTCTGAGGGACATCACTTGTCATCAGTCCCCATCAGGACATGAGCTATTGACCACTAACTTCTCTATGCAACTATCCAACCAATTCCTTATCCACCAAATAGTTCACATGTGAACTGCGTCTTTCACCAATTTAGAGAGAAGGGTATTGTGGGGGACCATGTCAAAGATTTTAGAGAAGTCCAGGTAAGTGACATCTGTAGCCCTTCCCTTGTCCACTGATGTAGTAACTCCATCAAAGAAGGCCAATACGTTGGTCAGGCAGGACTGGCCCTTGCTGAAGCTGTGTCAGCAGTCCCAAACCACCTCGCTGTCCTCCACGTGCCTTAGCAGAGCTTCTGTGAGGATCTGTTCCCTGAGTTACCCAGGCAGAGAGGTGACGCTCACAGGTTGATAGTTCACAGGGTCCGCCTTTCTACGCTTTTCAAAAATGGGTACAATGTTTTCTTTTCACCACAAATCTCTTGCTTCCCAAAGAAAAATAACAGTTTTGGGAAGTTTTGTTACCTGTAGCATAATAAAAATATTAAACAAGTAGAACTACTACTATAAAGAGGAACCTGGCCTCATTTCTGCCATCCAAAGCACTCCTGAGCCTGCATTAAATGTATAGACTCTCTTATAAATGAGAGTATGCTTGATGCAGGGCAGGAGTTTGGTCAGACCATATCCACTTTCACTTTCTCCATTTTCCTCTTAGTTATAGGCATATTGAAGTTCAGTCATAAGAAACACCAACTGCTATTGCAAAACAAGAATTTCCACTCATGTAAGTAAGGATTATGCCAAATAAAAAGTCTCTTAAAATACTTGTCTTTCTGAAATCCCCAGCAACTTTCTGAGCATACTCATCCAGAAAATGGGCAATAATGCTTCTGTACTTTTGTTTACACACTGAAATGACCAACTTCTCAGAAAAATACACCTATCATCTTGTGCCTTGCCTTATGAAAAGCAATACCAGACTAATCAGCTTCCAGGTGAAAACGCAGCTTCACTCTTAGCCGTAGTGCTGTATATAGACTCACCCTGCATCTCTAAATGTACAGGTCACTGAGAAATTAAAATCCCATGACCCAGGTCAGCCAAAGGAGAGGGCAGTGGAGGCAGCCCTCAAGGGAGAGCCCACAGCCACTGCATTTAGCTGTTATGCATTCTGTTACTGTTCAAAAAGGTGACTTTCAGAAGAAATAACAATGCTCCACATTACTCAGTAATACTCCCTCATCACTGGAGAAAAAAAAAAAAAAAAAAAAAAGCTGGACAAGCAAACAGCATATTAATTACTTATCAGCTCATCAGTTCCATTTTAACCAAAATTTATGAGCCTATTTCTTAGGAGCATTTTTGGACACTGTTAGTTGCTGCACAACCAGAAGGTTTAAGACTGTATTTTTTGGTGTTTGGTAGTGAAGCAAAGCAAACAACAACTTTTTTGTACCTTAGTCCATGTATTTGTGGTTTTGCCACTCCTCATTTTTCATGAGGAACATAAAGGAGGAGAAGTTCTCTTATAGTAAATTTCTCAGACAAGCTACTATTAATATTACTAAGGTAGCCAATACTAGTCAAATTCAAAGAGCAGGAGTTTAAGATTAAAAAATAATTATCTTAAAAATATATGTATAATGCAAGAAGCAGAAAGCATGGACCAATATAAAGGCTGTACTGAAGACAAAGAGGTGAACAGCAACAGAAAATAGTGAGGAAATTCAGCATGAAGAAATGACCTTTGGAAGTAGGTGTGCTTTGAAAAAAAAGGGAATTCATTTTAAATAATAATAAAGCCTCTCATATATTATCAGTTGTTTTTTTTTTTAAATAAGTGGAAAACACAAACATTTTCATTCTAAGTAATTCAGAGAAGGAACTTTGTATCTAAGTCCTAAATAAAACAAAACTGAAGTAATCTCTACAAGTGTGGATTTTACCAGAAAAATTCTTTTGAAAGTGTCCTATAATAAAGTCAAAATATGATCTGCATGCCATTCCCCTGCAACACAAGGAAAAAAAAAACAAAACAACAAACCCCCCACACACACACAGAGCACCAAAAAAGCCTCACCACCCTGTAAAGAAAATTTTCCCACAGAAAAGAAAAATTTGGCCAGCTCTCCCTGATGACAAGAGATAAGGAAGTACCAGGGTGGTTCCAGGGTTTGCAAAGTGTTAGGCACAAAGGCACAGACTTTTTTTATTTTTTATGTTCTCCACCCCTTTCTTTATCTCCCAGTTCATTTTAGTGTAGCTTTCTTTCATGTTTCTCTCTTCTTACCTTTATTATTCCCTAATTCCCTTGTTTAAAAGGTACATGCCACTGACCTAAGTAACATTGTTGGAGATTGTTGACTTGGTGCAAGTGGTATTAATACCTTCTGATACATTAAATAAGTACATTATAGAATACAGAGATGCTATATTACATTGCATTAAAGAGAAGCCATGATGTTTGAGTACCAGCTGTCAGAAAAATATGTTTCCTGTGGAACCAGGAAAATAAATGTTTGAAAAAACATGCATGGAAAATCATCAAGACGCTCTTCACCCTAAAGGAACCCTAATTCCCCAAATCCCACTCCACAGCATGTCTGATAAACATATTGAAATCTGGGACTGCCTAAAGATGTGAAGTTTTATTCTCTTGTGTGAGAGGGATAAAAAAAAAAAAAAAAAATAGAAAAAAGCCCTCTGCCAAAGCTGAAGAACTTTATGATGACATTTTGTGCTAATATTCATCCAGCCCTCACACTGAGACAGTCTGAGTTAGCAACATCTCGACTTGTTTGAAATCATGGACCAATTTGAAACAAAAGTGCTAATGACATTTCATTTACAATTCTGAAAACCCAACAGCTTTTTATTCTGCCTTGCCCGGTGATCACAGCTCTCACATCTCTGATGTGAGGAAAGGCTTCCCAACCACAGTGCAAAGCATTGCACTTCCACCTTACTCACAGGAACTGCAAGCAAAGATAGATAGATGGTCTTAGAAGAATAAACTGGTATATTGCAAGGTAGCCAGATTTCCACTCACTACCCCTCTCCAAAAGACATAGTGACTCTTTGCTTCACCACCTGGTCTCAGTTGGAAACATACTTTAACTAAAACTTTGCCTTGCTTAAGAGCGTACACTTATTCTGCATGAACAATGAGCAATGTATTATTCTGACAGATATGTTGAGCTTGCATAAACTATACATAACTCATTCATCTTCTCACTGTCTCATGATGTCTTGTGACTTTCATTCTAGTTTACGATTCTCTGTGTTCAGGCAACTGAGTTAGAAACAGGAGGCTTCTGGGGAACAATGGTGCTGCAGCCAGAGTTCACCTCTGAAAATGCTCAGCAGAGCTTTATCGGATATGTTGACACACCACAGAGTCCTTCCCCTCATGTGATTGTATACAAACCATCTCACATGCTGGGATTCAAACTGAAAACTCTATTTTTTGAGAAAACAGTTTTCCTTTGGGTTTGCTTTTATTAAGCATTTATTTTATTTTTATCACTCCTATTCCCTAAGAACTCTAAGCAAAAATGTTTTGAAGGATCTGAACGTAGCAAGATTTATCAATTTGAGTGATTTTCTTTAAACATATCTGTTTCACACATGTGTGGATCAGAAAAAACAGATTTTTAAGTGAGAAAGTGCAGACTGCATTTTCTCTACTGTTCATAATGAAATCTCAGCTTCCACAATCCTCTGACCTTTCTATTACCCTTCCCATATCCCCTAGAAATGCCTGAGGGCTTGCGGAACTGCTACTCTGTACCAGTTTGCTTGTCTCTTTGCTGTACTTGGGAAAATATATGCACCTCTCTTTACACAAATTGTGTATTTTATACAGTTTGAAACATAATTAGAAACTAAATTTTCATTTTCCAGCAACTATTGCAGTGCAAAGGTTTTAAATGCCATTTAAAAAAAATGGCCAAAACTAAAGAAAACAAACCAATAGCAACCTCCCAATTCAATCCCTGCAGGACACCTATGGGAAAATCACTGTCTCCAAAATCTGCCATGTGCTGTTAAAAATCAACATGCTGCAAGTGGCAACTTTCTACAGCTACTGCTGGAGTTAGTTCTTTGCACCCCACAGCTGGCACACCTCCCTGTCCAGGAAACCACCATAAGATCTGCATGGACCTTTCTTCACAGTCACCCACCTTTGACCACCACTTCCCTACAGCCACTCTGGGACGTGCCTCACCCCCAGCAGTTCCATTTTCCAAACTGGAACAAAAATTAATAGGCAAACCCAGCTAAGATGATGGCTAGATCTCACCCAAACCATGGCAGGTACATGCCTCAGAAGGGACTGGAGCAACAAGTTTCTAGACGGATACCAAGTTATGACCAGATTCAGCTCTCCTTCCCAAACAGTTCTTACAAACCATCCCAACACAAGCTACAGCCCAGATTTCCCATGCCATGCCAAACTGGGGAGAAATTTAAACATTTTTTTTAAAACTTTCCTGGTACCAATGAAGCATTTTTTGCTAACTGAATGCCAAGTTTCATTTAAGTATCTAATCATCAAAACATGTGTATTTATTTTTTCATTCCATAATGATTATATCTGAGCCACTGCAATTCACACCTGAAAAATCACTAGGCAGCAGAATAATCAAACTAAAGATGAAAACTAAGACCTACTTTCAGTGGTCTAAAATGTCTCTGGAATTGAGGCAATCCTGCTAATATAAAGCCCCTATAGGATTTTATTATAAGTAAAGTGTCATAAAAGTAAATATGATGTAACAAATCAATAATGCATTTACTTCATTAAAAGAAGCACCCTAACTCAATGCAAAAAAAATAAGCAACCTCACCCTAACTCAATACAAAAAAAAAAATATGGCACACAATATTCCACAAAACCCAGATGTTTCATTATTCTTATAGGCTTTCACTCACTATTTAACTCAAACAATTTGTTTTTGAAAAAAAACATGAAATCAAAGAAAAAATATAATTAAATCCTTCTGGAGATTCAACCAAAAACATCTATTCAACCCTGCATTTCTGTATTGCTGAAAAAAACCTGTCAAGTAGTTGTTGATGTGAACACAATGCCTAAATGACATACTTATATGGAAGTAAAATATATTAACTCCCTAGGGAACAAAACCAAAAATGAAGAAATTCCTGGAGGGAAAGAAAAACAACAGAGGGGGAAGGGGAAAGAGAAACAAGATGTCTTTCAAAGCATTTGTTTCCTTCTGATAATCGGACTGCCACAAAACTGTCAAGTACACAGGGGGTTTGTTTTCTTTTAATCAGAAAAGTCAGGAGAGAAACGGATGGTAACTACCTGGTGATGAATGCATTAAATACTTTGGAAATGGACTTCAGGACATGAGTCTAAAGGACCATGAAGAAGCTGAAGAAAGAACATGATCAGAGGATATTCAAATTACAGTATCTGCAGGATCCAAATAAAAAGTTGCAGCATCCCTTTATGCATTACCAAAAAAATCCCTGCTGTCTCTTGATGTTAAAATTTCCATCTGGATTTAAAAAAAAAAAAAAAAAATAGAGAGAAAAGGAGAAAAATAAAGAAGTCCACCTTCCAAGTGCGATTTTTAAGTCTCATTAAGGCTTGCTAGGGGGCAATTAGCACAAAACAAAGACACTGAAAACAGAAGTGAGAGCCACAGAAGTATATATAATACATATGAAGCCACAGAAAACACTAGAAGTAAACTTGTGGGAGTAGGAACCTATAAGCACTGAAAATATTTCCAGAATATGGCAAGAAAGCCTACCAGCTAATTACCCAGCAAGCTCTTTCCATCTCGGAATCCTACAATTCGTTAACCACAGTGTCCTGAGCCTGTCAGTTATCAGTGTCTGCTTTTTTATAAATGCAAACTCCCATAATTTTTAGCTTGAGTTTTACATGCCAGGATGAAAGGTGGACTCTTCAAAGCTGGTTTAACTGAGTAGGTTCCTCAAGTCTGGGAAAACCAGACACCCACTATTGTCACCATAAGCATCATCTTCTGAAACCACCCCAATAATCATCCTTATAATCACCACCTTCTGAAACTGAAATATTTATGTAAAACCTTTTTCACAGGTCAACACGAAACATCAGCTCTCTCAATTACTAGCTTTAAGTCATATTTTAACAACAATAACACTGAGTGATCTTGATTTACAAGAATCATTCACCTTTCCTCCCTTTTCCTTTATTTTTGAAGACTTGTAGTGTATTATTGTTTCTAATTGCTACAAGTAGGATATAAACTACACACCGAATGAATACTCCATATTTTTGCATCTGAAACAAAAAATTGCACATAAGAATGAGTTCTTACAGTTAGGATTCATAACAACACTCAAATCACCACAAAAATGAAATCTAGCCTATGTTTTTGTGGTTTGAATCTAATGGCTATTTTAGAGGCCGTTTAGGCAATCAAACTGCTGATCAAATAACTGTACTGTCCACCCAAGAACTATTTTGGTTTCATTTGAATTCTTCTCTGTATGCCTCACAAGAAAAGAATGTGCAGCTATCTTATTTGCAAGCCTAATACCTGAGTTTTTTCTGGGACAAAGGCAACTAATACTTTTTATATTCATTTGATGTGGAAATGCACATACTCAGCTTGTGCAATAACATATGGCAATTTAACCCAATCTTATGGCCTCCAGCCAAGTTAACTACACATTCTCCAATGAGCTACATGGTTGACCAGCAAAAAGCCAATGTTTTGTTGGCTCATCCCATTAAAACATATAAATAAAAGTAGCTAGAGAAGTTTTGCATTCTACTTCTACTAAGAAATCAGGTAACATTGAGATTGCATGTTTATCATAAGGTGGGATCATCCATTTGTTTCAGGAATCATGCATATATCCCTGTTCACATCAGATCTTTTAATATGAGACCAGTAGTTCTATTGACAGGAGTGAATAGCCTAGACACCCTAGTGACATGAATAGCCAATAAGGTTTTTGTAGTGAAAAGAATGACAAAGAAAGAATTTGTCTACCCAGAAAAGGGTTTCTGATGTTAAATGGCTACAAAACTTATCCTACAGTCTCTGGGCAGCAAATTTTCAAAACAGCATACAGAAAATCTTTTAAATTTCCTGTGAAAATGACTACATACATCTCCCCCTTCCCTCCCCAAAAAAATGTGATTTCCAGCCAAAACATTGGCAAATACCTCAACTGAAGCCTGAAGAGATCTTTGCATCAGAGTTTTTTTAATGCAACTGAAGCTTTACTGTGGGTGGAGTGAAACAGGTTCTAAAAAAATTTTAACTACACATAACATTTACCACTTTGCCCATTCCCTAAGAAGGGGACATCTGAAGCGGCTTGTGAATATAAGATAGGATGGTAGCCTTTAAATAGAGACAAGTAATGCTACAGAGGTCTGTGCACAAGCCCAGTGCTTGATACATCTGGGGATGATGAAGCTTCACACAGTGACAGGATGATTGGAGTTACATATCTGAATCACAGATTAGGTAACCTTTGTGGTCTAAGACAATGTATAAATGGCACAATTTTAAACCAAAAAATTAATATGGAGCTAAAAGTTTTAGAACTTCATAGTTTTTTGTCTCAAGACCATGTAAGAACAGTAGGCAATCGAGTGCTCCTTAAAAACAAAGAGCACTTGGTGTCATACCCCAGATATTGGATTTGATGTCATTACTTACCAAGCCAGCAATTGGAGTTGACAGACGATTTATCTTCTTAATGATGCCAGGTTTGATCTTGTTAATCAAACTAAAAAAAAAAAAAAGTCATATGATTTTCTATTACATAATCAACTGTACTTGGTGATGCATGAGCATCGACACTTACTAAGAAATATTTTGCATATGGTCCTAACATAACATGATTTGAATGAATTAGATCTGAACCTATTAACACACTCCCAAGAAATGACAACCAACAGCAGACTGCAGAAGCAAAAATGAGACAAGTCCTGCACACACACAAAGCGATTTCTGAGAATGGCAAACTGAGAAAGAAGAAGGTGCCTGGGTAGGCGTGGGCAGAAATGGATCTATGTTTCTGCTACATGGGTGGTGATGATAATCAGACTCAAATTTCCTATTTAAAGATTTTCTTCACATAAAATTTCTGACGTAGATGTCAAAAATGTATCAGAAGACTGATTTTCAGAGTTTGGTGTGAAAGCACTAATATTCCTGTGAGGGTGAGAAATAAACTCAGTTTTCATAATGTTACCAAGTTCAATACGCTGTGTGCAACAATCATTTTTCGCACATAGATTTTACATGCACAAGTCAGTCATTTCACTCTCAGTCAGAAATCAGCTGATATCACTCTTTATATAAAATTCATAATTAAACTGAGAAGATAAGACAGATTAACACATCACTGTTGGATACACAAGTCCAAATGCATACCTTGTCCTGCAGTGAGGATGAAGCACAGGATTCCTTGCACCTTTGTACCCAGGTTTTCAGTCACAGAGATAGGGAAGTATTGTGGCTCACCAAATTAGAGAACACAGGGTCAACAGAGAATGGGAACCTCAGGACACCTTGCAGACCTCATTTGCCTATGTATCTTTGATGATTTTTGACTTGATCCCTCGTGTCACTGCATGTCTGGCCAGACCCTTTACCCCACACAAAGCATCAGCAAGGTTTCGTGATCTACCCACACCAATGCAGAGACAAGACCTGGAGTTTAAAACTCTGTGTGGAAAAAGTATTTTTTATCTCAAGCAGCAAATGTAATTGGAAAATAAACACAAAGAACAGTTTACCCCTACACACTGGAATGGAGGATACATTTCTAAGTGCCTGCAGAAATAAAAATAAGGGCTGCAGGTCCTGAGACTTTTCAATTGAACTAAGTTATTTAGTAAACAAAACACACTGGATGACTTCCACAAAAAACAAAAAAAAAAAAAAAGAAAAAAGTGATCTTTTGGGACAGAATTGAAAATAAAAAAAAATGAGTCCCTCCCCTTTTTTATTTAATTTTCCAAATACATAATTGTCATTTGCTTTATTTTACTGAAGAACATGAAGCAGTATGTGATCAGAAAAACTTTAGTGAATTTCTTCTTCTAATGTATGCACATGAGATTTGGCAAAATGTAAAAGGCTTTATTTTGTCAACTACTGATCAGTCAGTCAACATGCACACTTGGTCATTGAGTAGGACAAACAAACCAGCTGGACTGCTACAGGAGTATGTCGTGCAAGTATGGGTCTTACCTGCTGTGGTTTAAGTCAAATATACAATCTCCAGAGATAATATATCCCTGGACACTAAATTAGCCATGCCACAGGTGAACCAAGGAAAAGGGCAATGTAATTCCTAGTTTGTCTCCGTTATTTAAGATCTTGCACTACATTGTCTTGGGAGAAAATTGGACACGTGAAAGCTTTTGTCATCTGCTCTTTTCTGTTTCCACAGAATTTCTGTGAAAATCACTCCTTTTTGTACTTCAAGTATGTCACATTTAAAATTATCAGGAGAATTTAACAGAATAGCTATATGATTTAGTACAACATAATGAGGCATCTTTTGCTTTAGACAAAAGTTGCATGCCTCCTAAGGCAAGCTGCTCAGCTGAAGAAATTACAGGACATTTTTCTTGCTTTACTATTAATTACAGATAAATTTAACTGATTTGCATTTAGCAGATGGAGGCTCATATTCTTTTGCCAAATAAGCGCCAACATTAAGATATCAGAGGATTAGAATGTATCAGTTAACTGCCAATTCTTAAATACACTATTTAAAAGTTACATCTGAATATAACATACAAATCCCACTAAACACATACCTGATGAAATAATTTCTTATTAAAAGTATAAGCTATTTTTATTACCACATTCACACAAAATAATATTTAATCACATAAGTAGTGAAGATATAGCATCCACCTCCACAAGATTATTGATAATTAATTAATCCCTCATATCACAAAGTTAACTTCAGAAGTAACTAGCAAGATAAGACTGGATGGGTAAAGGGCCCAAAGAAAAATAAAAGCAAGGACAGAAAACACAAAAGGAAATATTCACAGAAGGAAAAAATTATATACAGGAAAAAAAGTTCAGAGAACTGTAAGTAATTTCTGAAAGTTAGCTTGGCTGAACTGATTTTAGAGTGGCTCCAAGATTTGTGGTATTTTTTTTCTAGCATCCCAGGTAGTTCTCTAATGAGATTTCTCTTTCACTGGTGTTCTAATGACATTTACACCTGCTGTTTCTTAAAATACTAAGGGATTAGCACCACTTCCAGCCCTGGAAACCTATTCCAGTAAGTACAAAAGCAATTACTGATATGTGGATGAGACCTGTCGAGTGGACATTTTACACCTCTGACTCAGTCTAACAACGAAACCAGACAAGTCCCATTATTGCAAAGCTTACAATATATAAGCACAAGGACGCTTCTTGCAGAAAGTGCTTCAAAACAAGCTAAGGTCAGATATTGCTGTTGAAAATAGTAAGTAGGCCAGTCCAGAAAGTACTGAGATCTGGACTGCATGTGCACATATATGACAACATATTTCTACATTATGCTGTGACCCAGTCTGTTTATTTTTATAACCCTATAGACTTGCTGGGATTTTTTTAAAGTATGTTTTTATAAAGGAGGCCAAATGACATTCAACAGATTCAATATTATTGAGATAGTTGGATGCAACATGAAAGCAATAAGTAATAGACATACAAAATTAAATGCCTGTTTAATTTACAATTTTGCAAAGTTCATAAATGAAATGTAGTACATTTAAACAGAAAAATTCTGAGTGTAAAGTTCTCTGGTAGGCACAAAGAGCTTTCAGGATTTACAGAACCAAACTCAGGAGCTGAGGAAGGAGGACAAAAAACAAACCTAAAAACCAGTGGGTACACAGGTAACCAAGTGCTTTGATCCCAGCTGTGGCCACACCACTTTGCACAAGTCAAAGAGAAGGCACAGTGGTATCATGGACATTATACCAAATAAAATCAATCAATTGGCCAGAGGATCAGCATGATCCTCTTGGTATCACACAAAGAAGCGTGTGGGACAACACATGTAGATCTAGAAAGGGAATGTCCAAAAGCTGTTTTTACTTCCCATGACAAACAACAGACAAGACAAACAAAAACCAGAAATTCCTACAAAAAAATTTTGGTACTTCAAAAAAAAATTTCAGAAGCCAGGAAGGAAAGTGGTCAGCTGATGTTAACCTGAAGGATTTTTACACAGGTAAGTCCATACTCACTCGCACAACAGGACTCCATTTTCTAGAGCTGCTCGAAAGTCCTTGGTTCCAAAGCTTTTCCCAGTAACTGCCTATAAGAGTAACAATTGAGAGTTAATTGGACATGCACACAAAATCAGGACTAGCAAGACTACTATCTAAGTAGTACTAAAAAACACCAAAAAACCCAAACCAAACAAAAAACCTAAACAAAACAATAAACCAACAAACACTGATTCAACACTTAGTTCATACTATTATTTTCTTATATTAATTTCAAAAGAAATAAGTATTTAAAAGCCAGTTTTTTATGCCTCAAGAGAAGTCAGATCCAACATCTTAGTTTCCTCTAGTGTAGATCAATCTTCAGCTATATTCTGTGGGAACATTTACTATTTTCTAAAGCAATACCAGTTACACTGAAAAGCATAAAATAGATTTCAAGCAGAAGTGCAAAAGAGAGAGAAGGTCTTTTATCTTCTACTTCATGTTACAGCGTGTATACTCATGATATCTGGCACAAAGTATTTTAATAGGAGTTGGTTTTTTTCATGCCCCTTTTACCTAAGGCAGTGTGACTAAAGAACCACTCCGTCAAGTCTGCACTACCATGTGCACATCAATTCCCATTACTTGGCAAGTGGCAGGCCTACCTTAATGGGACCACTTTTCATATCGGAGTGAAAAAGTGGTGAGCAAGAACAGTATCTTATGAAAGACTTGAGATACCCAATGCTAAAAACATCGCCTACATGTTTGCAGCAATGTTTTTTTGGTTTTTTTTTAAATAAAATAATCCTGACATTAACTCTCTTCTCAAAGATCATCAACATAGCACTTGCTCAAGTCTATATTCACTTGAAGTCACTACTAGATCCTCCCTCTGCCCATTGCCCATATTCCTTGAAGAGACCAAATTTGGCAGATTTTTTCTAAACACTTGGATTAATAACCCACATGCAAGTCAGAAAAAGAGACAATATTCTGCAAACAGTCCAAAAGAGAGGTTTTACCCCAGTTGAGTAAAGAAATCAAACACCAGGAAGTGTATTTATTTGAGCTTAGAGGTCACCAGGTTCAGTCACCAGCTGATTATGAACCTCCCTTTAGGGATCCTCACTGCCCTCAATACTGTGCAGGACTTCAGGCACACAATTAAACCTGCTGTGGAATCTGTGTGCATCCAGAGCAAAGCTACTGGTTACCACAGTAATTAAGGAAATTAGTAGTGAAACAAATGAGCAGTGCTTGGTAAAAAGAGCAAAGGAGATATAGCTCTTTTTTGATCTGTTACATTGTCACCCTATTATTCTTTTCTAGATTGCAAAAGGAATGTTTACTAACACCAAAAGTCCTACAGTTCAAGTAATTAGTTGTAACATAGAGGGGGGTTTTCATTCAAATGCTGCAAGTTTAATCTCCCCACTGAGGACAAAATTAGATGTTAAAAACCCCTCAACTCCAAAAGATTTTTGTTTTAAGATTTAACAAATAATGGCAGAGGATGAATGATGGCATGCCAACCCAAGGTAAGAAAAAATTCAAAATTAAGGGAAAGAAAAAAACCACACACACCAGCTTTCAACAACAAAGGATGACAGTGATTCCCCTCAGAGAACTACATTTTATACAATATTCCTGTAACAACAGTCTATTCTTACAGAAAAGTAGAGGTTGTATCTTAGCAATGTCATTTTCAATAATTACTTCAAAACACAGAATATGAAAATTACCCTTATCTCAAATATAATATGGTATTTTGCTTCCAAATATTTTTAAGGAAACTAGCCAATGTAACATAACAGCACCGAAAGTTTAAATATAAATATTTATGTTTCCTAGGTAATAGGGAATACAGGTTATAAATTACACACCTCATTCTGCAACTTATAAATTCTACATTTGCATGTCATACAGCAGTATATAAGTACTGTATAGAAGGGCTGTAGGACTGGAGTCTAGCTTTATGGTTATGTTTCAAACTCCAATCAATTCTTAGAGTCCAAAAGTTATTCTCCATTTGGAGTTGTTGCTGACATCTACAGGACTACGCAGTCCAGATGTTTGGGTTTATAGGGAGTTTACTGGTAAGTCATTCATGCAACAGATGACAAGGTGTTTCCTTCAACTAGAGTTCGGCTCATCCCAAACCAGCAATGTCTTCTATATGCACAAACAACCTTCAAGCTGAAATTCCTTTCTTTTTAAAAAAATTTAAAAAAAAAAAAAAGAAAAAAAAAGTCCTGGAACTGCACCCTGGCCTACACTCCTCAAAAGTTATTCCTGAGAAATCAAGGAACATGTGCCACTGAAGACAAGTTAAACTTCATCATAGGCCCCTCAGAAGAACAAAAAAGTGCTATGCTGTAGTACATAATCATGTTTTCATGGATCATCTTGTGGCCTTTTCCACAGGAAAAACCCAATACCTCAGTCTCCAAAGTGGTGCATGGAACATTTTTGACTACCGCAAAGTCTTCAGGCACATGACCTCAGGTAACTAGAAGTCATCCTTTAACAACAAGGGAGTTCAAGTTGAGTAAAAGGTTATAAATGCCTCTATTAGACTTGCAGACCTCTTTAAACTACATTAGAAGATGTTACACTGGAAGCATTTTGACTAAGCTATTTGTGCAGCCACTGCAGCAATCAACACTGATTTGATATACAGGATGGAGCTGTCAGACCAATCTTGTGACCCCCAGATTTTGACAACTACACGCTTTGTTGATATTAAAATAAAAGTGTCAGTGCTACCAAGTTAGGTTTCATTAATATTGACTTTCAAAGGATAACTAATAATTAAGTAATTAAAAGATATTCTCAAACACCAATTTAACACTGGTGCTTGAAACCAAAACATTTTCCAAGTTGCACAACATGTTAAATTTGTTGATGTCACAAAAATAAGTACTCCATTTTAAAACTTGCTTTTGTACAGAGGCTGAGAACCTTTCTCAGCTTGGACTTTCCCCTGGCTCATACTCAGGGCAGGGCATCAAGCTCAGCTGTAACCATTATAGCAGCCTACAGGGGAAATAGGTATCATTAAAAAAATTGGAAATACAAGGAGTAGCTTAGAGTTTCCTGACTTTTAAAGACCTGAGTAAGACCAAGTCAATCCCACCCTAAGATATTACATCTTCAAACTATGTCTACGATTTCTGAGTCACTGTTTATTCACTAAAACTGGTTATACTGGGTGTGGTACTCTTATGTAACAGGCATAATTGATTTTGGACAATTTTTCAACTACTTAGGCCATATGAGCCACCAAATAATAGAGAAAATACCTTGCAAAAGTGATTTTTATTCATATTTGAACAACACCTCTTTCCAAATTATGTCTCTTCTCTCCTTCATTTAGCTGAATGTATTATTCTCCTTTGGGTTTTTTTTTATATAAAGAGAGCAATGACATAATTAAAGGCTGTATCATAAAATCACATTTAATTGCTGCTAAAAAACAGTTTGATTTTGTTTTTGAAGGACAGCGTCCCCTAATATTTTTGTAACTCGCAATTGCCAGGTCCAACCAATTTACTTCAAACAGTATGCAAATCACATCTTAAATTTAGACATTTAAAAAATGCTTACATATACAGAGGGCTAGTTTATTTTCATGTTTGCTGTGATTCCTGTAGGAGGAGACAATTCAAGAAGAAATAATCAAAGATCAACCATTTTGAGGATAGCATGATATCAAAATCATCATGGACTGAACAAAGAGCACATAGCACAGAAGAATATATATGATTATATTACTCAAAATTAACATTAGATAAATTTGTCATACTAGAGGCCAAATATAGGTGATCATAAAACAGACCTTATTTGACTTAAAAACTATCCAAAGTTGAAAGAATTTTCAGTCTTAATAAAAAATTACTAAGGGAGTTCATGTCAAATTGCTCCATGGTTTACACTGCTTTAAATGGCTTTAGCAAAAAGGCAGTCCTACCACAGGCCAGTAGATGTTTACCATCATATGAAACTCACAGTGCAAGGGACTGGCAGGTTTCTCAATTTAACACTGCAGTGATGGAAACACCAAAACTAGTCTAAGCTAGACTCTCCCCATCCAATGCAAGAATCATGCCAGATACACAGATATGCTGGCTGACCAGTTCCCCATCACAAAAAGAAACAAGGAGGCAGCACTGTATCATGCTCAGGCTGTAATCTGAACGATGCCTTGGTACAGCTACGCACCCTCCAGCCTGCTCTCTCAACCTCATTCAGAGCACCCCTCCCCTGGCTCCGTGTAGACTATACCATCTCAAACCATGCAAGGGCCTTGCACATCAGTTTGGGAGAAATGCTACCTGCATCAGCATGAAGCACACCACTCCCTGATACAGGGTCATAGGTTAGGGATGGAAGATCCAAGAAAGATACTGAACCACACATGGCAGTGACTGCCTGAAGACAGGCTTATGGCAGGATCTCACAGGGCAAGCAATTAATCCGATAACAACCTCAAGGATAGAACACTGATTTATCAACTTCAGGTCCCCAGCACAGCCTGCAGCAAGAAAAGTCAAGTTTATCATGCTGCAGCAAGGACTGCCTGTGTTCTCTAGGGAACTGGGACAACGATACAAATGTGATGTAATGGTGCCATCCCCCAGTACAGAATTTTGTCTATGCTTGCCAGTTTCTGTCACAGCGCCTGCCTCAGCTGATCACCTCACACACACATTCCTGTCCGAGTTACTACCTTTCCAATGGCCTTTCCTCCCCATACCCAATAACACAAATCTGGATCAGACTACATGGCAAATGGCTCCATCCTTGCATAATCCCAGCATTATATATGTCCATTTACAGTACTGGTTTGGTCTAACCACCCTCATTCAATGTATCACTCCAGAATAGCACAGCTACCGTAAGATGCACAAGGAGATATATAGGCTACACCCCAGCAAACAAGCAAGCATGCAGGCAACTCCCAACCTGCTGGCATCTGTACAGTTTGGCCAGGCTTGGAAGTAGATTCACAACATGTCTTCTTATGGTATTTTAAGTCCACTGCATTTTATATACCTCAGCTTGACAGATTTTATCTTTTGTGTCTATCACAAAAGAAGAGCAACATCAAAAAAATAAATGAACAAGGCAGTAAGGATGTTTCCCTGTCGTGCACTCAGATGTACTGCCCAAGGTCCTGCCTCTCCCTTGCATGGCTATTTGTGGTCCCATTTAAATGCCATGCAGAATATCAGCTTGTCTTTGAAAGGCATATGCAGTAGCTGCCAGAAAACACTGCCATTATGCTTTGAAGTAAATAGCTAGTGCTGCCTGGCATTTGCAGACTTCCCATTCAGTTTTCTGTTTCCAACTGGATCTTCCTCCTTTTTAGAAATGCAAACCAAAAATCACATTAATATTGCCACATTTTTCTCCTTTAGCAATTTGCTTTATCCAAATATCTCCCAAAGAACAGGTGGTAGGAGCCATATATAGAGGGTTGCTGCACACAATCTTAAACACAAGCGGCAAAATCAGCCATTTGGGTAGAAAACCTTTGACACTATAGCAAACAGCCCAACCACAGTGATGAATAGATTGCTCAAGGTCAAGCAGTACAAAAGAGCAGCTCATCTTTGAGCCAAGGAGGAGCTGTCTCCCTGAATTTTGAGCCCCGGGAAGATGTACAGAAAGAACAGGCATTCATATCTTCCATCCATGGGAAAATACTGTTGGCATTTCCCTTCTGGTAGCAGCAGAGATGACAGGTCCAAAGCAGCTAAGGTCATTTGTGGAAACCATACTGCTATCTTCCCTTCCAGTCAACAATTTAATTCACAGTCCAACAAACTCCTGAGAGGTCAGTCAATAAGTGCTTAAGAAGCTGGTGCCCAGAGAGGCTTTCCCAGTCAGCTCTCCAGCAGTGAAATGATGACATTGCCCAACCTAACCGCTGCGCAAGAGTCAAGAGCAAAGCCTGGATTTCTGCAAAAGAAAGCTCCTAATTTCAAATCCTCACACCTCATTGCTAAAATCAATGACAGGCATGTCACTGAGGAAAAGAACTGGGGTGGCTGGAAATAAGAAGAAAAGTATCTAGGAATAAATCTGTCACATAATTTAATGGCACAGCAAAAATGAGAAGGCTGAAGAAGGTGAATATTTTGCCGTTGATCACTGATGCTGGACCATGTGAATATTTCCCTTTATATGCACAACACTAATGTTTTTCAGTTGGAGTAATTCCCTCTCTATTGCTCAATGAAAAGCTGTACTACCCTGTTTAGCTCCTTCCCCCAAATCCCCAGGTATCCTTACATTTCAAAGAATGTGGAAATTTTTCAGTCTTCAGCCCAAAATGCCTGTGATAACAAAGCAGAACAGATATTTATAAAAGGAAATGGTTGATTATTAAAAAAGTCAACTTATTTTCTATCATCAACATAATGATGGGATCTTATTGTGGTATGCCTTCTGGACAAACATGCCAAGACTCCTGAAATAACATACAACTACATTTTTTACAAAAGATGAAGAAAAACAATGAATAAGGGGCAAGCAAGAAGGGACATGACTACTGGTGTAGTAGGTGTAAGGAGCATAGATCTCTGCTCATCAGCTGCATATACTCTCTTCTTTTCAGCTTTTCTCTCAAATCATGTGTAGAAACACAACCTGAAGAATGAAAGAGAAGTTTTTCTTCCAACAGTTTAGGGAATCCCTGACTTAGGGGAACAATGCTGCAGAAAGAGCAAGGATAAACATGTGGGATCAATTAAATCAGTCGAGCTTCCCCCCCTTCCCCACAAACAAGATCATCCCACAAAGAAAAACATGAAGAATAAGCCTACTCTTGTTTATCCTGATGACTGTACTGACAAGTGCCGAACTAGGAAAACCAACATACGTTACTTTGTGAGATAAGAAAAGTGTCACAGTATGTGCAGATATGGGCAGCATAAAGTAAATGGAGGCAGTTGTACCAGTAAGACACAAAATTTGCAAATGCAAAGTGAAATTTGAATGACTGGGCATCTCTGAAAAAAAGAAATCATTGACATTTTATTGAAATTCTATAGGTACATCTGATTTACTGGGAAACTATTTATTCCATAAACAGTTTAAATGTGCACAAACTCTAAAGCCATCACCTTCAGTGATGCATGCCTATTTCAACTTTAACAATTTACTTTCTCATATGTATTTAAAACTAACTTTAGGTAAATAAAACTGAATATTTATGCATTTTCCCAAGAACAGAAGACTAACATTATTTTAAAATTTGCCAGTTGAGCTCCATGCTATTTCTGTGGGTTGTGGTAAAAGAATGGTGGCATTTGGCTCCTTAGCCATGAATGTTCCTTGTTAAACAAAGAAAAGGATAAAGTTATGAAAAAACATTCAAACATTCTGTTCACCCCTGAAACAAGCAGAAAGCAGCCACTAATTCCAAAGTATGAAAAAAAAATAAATTGCTGAAAGTTGTCTTTTTCAAGTAATTCACAGTAAAATGGTGGTATACTATCCTTTGATGTTTCTTCCTGCCATAGAAAATAGTTAAACATACCCAAGGAACAAGAATTATGAAGGAATGGTTTCTAGAAAAGTCATCAACTGAGATAAGAGAAGAAATGATAAGCAGAGATTCCAGTTTCACTGCTTAGATATCTTTGAATGACCATGTTCATAATATATGCATTCTTATGCTAGCCAAATTTTGAACTGGCCCATTCTGAAAGTCAGCCACTCTGTACACCATTTCTTATTCTTTTTTTCTGAAATCCTGACATCTTCAGCACTGCACTGGTTATTACCTGACCTCAAGTTGCTAACACCTTTCCAAGCTGAGGAATAAGTACTCAAGAGATAAATGAATTCATGCATAGCTGTCACAGCTGGACTTGTACGAAGTGTCCATCTGGGGGTTACCAAAACCTTGCCCTGGAATATCAGTATGTTCTCAATATCTCCCTCAAGATGCTGAAATAAAAAGACTAGAAAAATATCAGCAACAATCCAGCTTAGAAAAGAGGACTTGGGAGAAGACTTAAGACACAGAAGGCTTCATAAGGCTGGCTGAGCAGTCCAGGAGAAAACCATGGTGTTCCTGCTGTCCATTTCTGAAATGGCACCAGAACCTTCTTTCCCTCTCTCTTCCTCATGCCCATGTAAAGAGTCTGCGTTTATAAAGTGTCCTGCAATCACCCAGACTATTTGTGCTTTAATATAGTACTAAATACATATACATACATATTAAAAAAAATAAAAAAAAACAAATCCCAAACCAACCCCATCTCTATATAACTCCCTCACACATCCTACTACCTCTCCTCTGAACCAAAATTACCACGTCGACAGGGGTTCCAAGCATTGGAGAAGGGCAAAGGGCTGAAGCCACAGCATGCTGGAGATAAAAAAAGGGTAATGTGGACTTCTGTGCAGATTCTTGAGAGGCTTAACATATCCAGAGATCCAGTGATGCAGCACCCTGGCATCCAGGCAGTATGTGACCAATGGGATGGATGGCCACATGCCCTCAGAAAGAACTTCAAGTTCAGACAGCGACAATAAAAAAGCTCCATCCCAAAAACCTCTATACAAAATTTGTCTGTATCATTTCCTTTGCTAAAGGAGGAAAACAAAATCTATGACAACTGCAGCACTTTGGTTTCAAGTGAACAAGAAAAAAAAAAATCTTTTTTTCCAAGCTTCAATTCAAATAGAGGCATTACTTTCAATACTAACAGATAAAACATTAGTGATAATAAAAAAATCACATTTGTCTAGAGAAAATAAAAAAAGGGATTAAAGCAAATACAAGCTTAGACTTTTTGCTGTAGATGTATTAAAATCACACTTGACTAATATTTATTCTATTACTTTTTATTCAGTATTTTAAATGTTTCCATTTCACTGTACTTGAATTTCTAAATATTTTGATTTTGTCCATTTAGAACAAAAGATAAATGCAAACTATGAAAAGTCTTTGGGTGTTTGTATTTCCTAAGTTCAGTTTTACTACTATTATCATTCCTGGTCAGAGTATATGCTGCAAGTTTCAATACAGGCTGTCAATTCACTAGCACCTATTTTTACAGGAAGGACCTTAAAAAAAACAATATATTTGCTTATGCTGATTACAAAAACACTGCAAGCAGGTCCATGTTGGTTTTATTTATGTAAGTGGCAGAGCGATACAGAGATACCAGATGAAATGGCCAAGAGCAGAGCATGCTTCTACCCTAGGTTACAATTCTCTTACAAATGCACTGCCTTGATCCTGAATGCATTTAATACTTTGTTTTTCCATATATTTTAAATACAAGTGCTTCTCCAGAAGGCAGTGCCAGTGCCATGAGCAAACCAGGTTGCTAACCACAAGGTCTTGAAATGACATCCAGCAAGAGGAGAAAAAAGGCATCAGATGAAAGAAAGTGCACACAAACGGGAAATGCTTTAGATACAATTGCTTTTGCATGTTTAGCAAGGTTATTCATGCATGGAAGTAATTTCTTGTTATTACTGGAGATTTGTCAATCTTTTCAAATTTTTCAGCCTTTACTGGAAACAGTACTTGGAGCAACATACATACTGAGATGTGGATTGAGTCTGCTTCTGCCAAAAGTATTGACCAACATCCCCCCTTTCTCTCTCACCCATACACCCCTTTGTGTGCCCATGGGGTTTGAGGAACCAACAGCCTTGTCATCACATCTTCCCTCCTGTCCCTGCATCTCCTGACTTTTACATATCTCTCTCTCCTACACCCGCTGGTTTTCAAGCCATTTCAGCAGGTTTTCTTAGCTCATTAACAAGTCAACAGACGGACAGTGAGGAAAGAAATTGTGTGGAAACGAACATTTAACGAGGTCAAAGGACACCGTAAAGGCAATTAGTGTCATGACAGAGACTGGAAAAAACAGTCACAATCTCACTTCCCAGTAAACTATGGCACTTGGCATTAATTGCAGTGCTTAAACAATGCAATTAGAAATTTCAATATTATCTAGCAACAGTTAAGTAGAAGTAAACCATCAGGTGGAATTCAGTGAAATTAATACTGAACTTAACCTGGAGAAGTATTATGCTCTTCTCTGGAGTATGAATAATTCAGGAGGAAGGATTAGCTTAAAAGAACTCTGCAGATCTGACCTGTTTATATAAAAAGAAAAGTGAGATTGTAAAGCTCTTGTTTAGTAGTTGGGGACTTTCTAAACTCTGTTTACATTTCAAGATATGAGAGCAGGTAAGCAGCAAAAGAAGCTACATAAAACAGTAACACCAAGAAAAATTGTATTTTGGTTTTTTTCTGGGTGTTCATTAGGAATTTTTAAAATACAAAGTTGAAAGATATTATAAACACATACAAAATTATATTGGGGTATCTGAAAAACACTGTGCGTGGACCAAGTTACTACACTGGGAGCAAGAGTTTCAAAGGCTCCCTTTCCCCAGGCTTGCAGCAATACAGAGCATTACAGCTCCTGTATCACAGCGCTGGATGGCAGAGGCCATTGCCACTGCTTCGCAGCACCATCTAATGAGAGACATCAGGTATAACATATGACCAGAGGCTCACTGCTTATATGTAGTCCCTCTCCTTGGCAGGAGATGAAAGAAATTGCCTCTGGCAAAGAAATTAAATAATTGCAGTCAGAGGAGGAAGGATGGCTGTGGAGGAAATTGAAGTCCAAGGGAGCCACAAAAGGATTGGCGTGCATTTGAAAAGATGAGAGGAGAACAACTAGAGGAGGCAGAATATCAATGTGGGCAAAGGAATAAAGAAGTTTAGGCTCAGTAAATTTTGCTGACCAACATTTGCCACTGATCAGGTGTTTGAACAGTTCTAAAATAAGAATGGTGCATTTTTAGAGTATTTAAATATAAAGGAATACTTCAAGCTTATGCAGCAAGTTCATCAAGTGTCTTTATGCTTTGAGAACTCTGAAATTAATATGCTCTTGTGCTTGGCCACACAGCTTTCAGCTTTTCAGGGGATCCTATTCTAGGTACACCTTCTTCAAGACACTTTTATAATCCCACAGCAAACACAGTGCCACCTGAATAGTACTCACCCATTATTTCTAACTATATATGTATTTCTCTGCAAGATCTAACTCCTTGACTGTTTGAGATATATTTGCCTTTACAAAAATGAAACGTCATTGTTAGCAGAAATCAGAGATCAGGTTACCATCAACCTCAAAATCAGGACTTCACCCTACTTAACAATTTAACATGTCTTGAAAAGTTCCCTCTTTATGCACCACACTGCCCTGTCATGTCATTTTCTATAGGAACATTTCGGTCTAGTCATTTGAGTATTTATTAAGCCAAATACATTTACTAGCCAGCTCTTATCCTCCAAGGCAATCTTCTGCTTGGCTTGCAAAACAACAGACAGAAGAAGCTGCCAAAGTCATAGGCAGCCCCACGCAGGGATAACTACTGCACGGCAAATAAAGAATTAAGGTGAAGGGCAAGCAGGTCCAGAAGGGAACCCATGAGTGACAATTGCTGCTCTTCCAAACTCGTAACACTTCCTCCTTCCTATCTTTTCTCTTCAGCGTCATCACTCATCATTTCTGATCCAGGCCAAGCATTGCATATGACCCAAGTGTTACTCAACCACCTCCAGCATAGCACTTCCTCCTGCCATTTTATTGCTCCTCTCCAAATGCAGCTGTATTTATTTAATTATTTAAGGAGCCAAACTGGTTTGACAGAGTGCTTGCCTTCTTTCCTGGGTGTGTTTAGAGGAACCCAAGATAAGATTGACGGTCTGTCATAGCAGCTACACAGAGTTGCTACGTACACTGCCCAGAGGTAGGATTTAATTACTAGTCAAAAGCAGCCTATCTCCACGTTATTACAGAAGACAATTATAATTTGCTTATATTTGTTATGATATCCTTGCAGAAATGTTCATGACTGTTTGTAAACAATTCAATACTCTGCAAAAGAGAGGCAAAAATTTGTATCAGTTTCCATATTCAACCCATTATTTAAGCATTTAAAACACGAA
Source organism: Margarornis squamiger (assembly GCA_035222235.1). Lineage (NCBI taxonomy): Eukaryota > Metazoa > Chordata > Aves > Passeriformes > Furnariidae > Margarornis > Margarornis squamiger. Next base: position 68,254,233 of record JAWWTY010000001.1, on the reverse strand, counting down.
CCCTCAAAATCCAATTTTTTATATCATTAGAAAACTCCATGTTGCTGACAAAAAAATTGTTTTCATCTAAACAAAAAAAAAGTCAGCAGTGTATTAAAGAATTTATCTGCATATGGCTGATACATTCTTTCTCAGAGAGATACACGGATTGCAAGTCCTGTGTAGAAAAAACAGATTTTCCAATCTGTAGTGGGCTCATTCACATATATTCACATAATTGCCCCTAAAGATATGGCTATATTAATTAAAATAGTTCCAGAAAATACACATAAGGCAACTTATACTAGAATATCTATCCAGAGCTATAGAAAGTCTTGAAAGGCTCTCTTCTATTCATTTAGCAGGATTATGCTTGTACCTCATAACCACAGAAAATATGCACTTTTTTGATTATAAACAGATGCATTTTTTGTCTCTACCTTAACTTTATTTTGTCTTCAAAAATAACAGTGCATGAAAAGGAGAAATACTATCAGTAATCCCCACAGTTTTTCATAGAGAGAGAATATCTATGCACTGGAAGGCTGAGATTTTCTTCTACCATAGGCAAGATGCCTCAAGCATTTCAGGTTTGAGCTACAATGGTTTCTCTGACCAGCTGTCTTCTAGGGTATGCACATTTCAAGAATGTCTGAAGTTTTGCCTAGCAACAGACAAAGCACAGACTGCCCCCAATTTAAACATTTTCCTCCATACATTTTGCATTAAGTTATGCCAATTTCTGCTGCTTGATCTAAGTGATTCCGATTTCTACATTAAATTTTTTACCATTTTATTTACAGCTCAGTAGAGCAGTTGAAGACACTTATCCTACCATAACAAAATCAAAACTGAGGAGTGCTTTTAACATTAGGTAACTATCTGCTTTATCAAAGCAGAAAGATGTCTTTGGGGTTTTTCTAATTCAAAATTCCAGAGAGAAAAGAATGGTACTTCGTACTATCAATGGTATTTCCAATGCAAGATTTAATTTTGTTTGGGGGCATAACAAAATTATGTGCTTTACTGTGCACATCCTCTTAAATATTTGCTGTCAAGAAATTGGATGTAACTTCAGCTTGAAACATTCAAACTTGCATACCATTTACAGACTAACAAAGGAATTATCCCATTTAGTTAAACTAGTTGTCCATCTCACCCAACATCCTCGGTCTGATGGTGACTTGTAGCAGGTATGTCAGCACGTTTGCAGGGTGGGGAGGGAGGTTACCAGTACTTTCATATTTAGAGCAGAGGCATTCTAGCCTTCTCTATAATTAAATGGTAAAAAACACAGATAGGGAGAGCAACACTTCTTTTCATAAACAGTTCTCTTGCATCAGAAATCATTACAGAAAGGAGAATTATCACCCACCACTTCCTCCTGTCCCCATATACCAAGATTTTTTAAATACTTGCTTGCTTAAAGATTTGTTTGTGCTATACAACATATGCACACACGTACCCAGAAGAACCTGAACACAAGTCCAACTTGTGATAAATCCAAAGTGTTAAATCTATGCAGTGCCTTTTTACCTAAGAAATACAGCCATGAATATGCTACTAAAAACTCACCTATCTTATGCTGGCCAGTACCTGCCAATCCTGGTGCCTCAGTTTGAGAGCCTGCATTGCCAGAAAGTGTGAATTCATACAGAATCTAGGTGTCACTGCAAAACTGATCTCCTATCTCTTGACATATTCTGACCTCTGCTGTTATAAAATGGAATTTATTTTGACAATTTTTTTTCTTTAAAACATTGCCCTCAGCTGAATAAGAATTTTCAATATCTGAAATTATCTGGGCAAAGAAATTATAGGAAAATCACTTATTTTACACCATGAAACACAAAAATAAACTGCCCAAGCTTCCCACCCCCCCCCACCCTGCCAATGTTCCTACCATCCTGACATTTATTATAAGCTTCATCATTTGACTATTACATAAATACACATCCTTTGTTCTTTTGGCATCTAGACACTATATGCTACCAAACTGTCCCAACATCACCTTTCTCTGAGAATGCTTTGTTTTAGACTTTTATGACATATACCAACAAACCCACTCAGTACATACCAATATACAGACTAACACTAATATTAAATTATTCATACAACTAGCTTTAGGCATCACTTTTTTCTGTTTAAGTTGCATTTTCACTACAAAAATATTCTATGGTAGACTAGCAAGCTCTGAATTATATACAAGTCTAGGACTTCATACTGAATTTTGATAGTAGTGGTTAGGAGAGAAATCATATTCTAAATATACTGTACATTATCGTGAGTCAGAGTGTAAATCTGAATGAATAGTGGCTGTAATAGTTTGTGAAATTTTGAAGACAGAAAAACACTGCACTTTTTAAGTGATAGGTACACTCTGAAGGGAAAAGAAACAGAACGTGACTCCATCATGATTCTCTGCTTCCAAACTTCCCTTTCCCTTCTGAACAAGAAGTCTCCTCTTTGACTCTGATCTTCAAGATTATGGTATGAACCTGTGCTGTATTTACCACAAATGCTAAAAAAAAACATTTGCTCTTCCTTTCCCATCGTAACGCCTGTCACATTTCAAAATAAAACTGCACGTACAGCTTGTATTATTTCTATCAGCCTTGCTGATTTCCCATGGCTTGGGAGATAATAAAGTAGTTGATCAAATATTTATAAGCAGTATGAATTTAAGATTATCTCCCAGTCAGAAAACACTTTTGGTTAAGGAATAGAAAGACAGTAGCACAGTGCACAATGAGTGTTTCAGCACCAAATGCTATTTTTATCCTCATATTTAACTAGGAAAGAGACCCTAATTTAAAATCAGTTAGTTCACCCTTATGCCAAGAACCTACCTCTTTTAAAGCTACGGGTAGGAAATAGTCTTAGCTCTTTTCAGTCTGTTTTCACCATCAACTGTGTCCTTCCTGAGCAATATTAAAATTAATGGAGATTTTATTCTTCTGCATGCAACTACTTTATTTTCACCTTCGTGCATGTAGTTAAATGTGGGGGGTTTTAAATCATTAAAGATTTTGCTTCTGTTGAGACAAACATATGAAAATTTGCCTTAACACCTTTATTGGAGTAAAAGCAGGAAATGCAACAGCATAATATAGATAAACCACTGAATCTTAAAGGATTCTCAACTATAACTACAAAACAGCCAACAAAGCTCAGCCAGGCACCCTACTCCATTGCACAGATGTCCCAAAGACAGTCTGTTAGTTTACACCCCCAACACCCTTCTGCCCTTGTTTTAATAACCATCCTCACACATCTTCCTTTGACTTCAGCTGCAATCATCATCTGCTGGAAACCAAACCAGTATGGACCCGCTCAAAATGTTACTGCACCTCCAGTAACAAATACCTAGACTGCCAGTAAGGATGCCAAACAATGAGTTATAGAGATTACCACAAGTGTCCTGTAGTTTCTAGCATTACAATTGCTTTTTTAAAAATATGGAACTACTTCAAATAAAACATGTTAAGACAGGTCAGTTTCCCACTCAAAAGTTTTTATTAATAAAGACAACAGTTTTGAACAATATAAGGAAGAGGCCTCAGTTGTGCTCTCTTTGTACAGGGACCACCAGCAGTATCCTGCAAGCGGTCTCAAAACTTTATTTATTGTTTTCAAGGGTATCATAGAATCTGGCAGGTGTTCAATTAAACCAATAAAGTACTACGGTTAGTTTACTTTTGTATTCTATCAAAAAATGTGATGAGAAACTTAATAGCCTAAACCAAAGGCTTGATTAAACAGGAAGTTTAAGAAACCAATTCACAAAAGTAGAAGCAAACAAAATTCACACAACTAACATAAAAAAAAAAAGAGACAAGTTTAGGTAAACAAAGTAACTAAAGACAAAATATGTAAGAAATTCTATGGCCATCTTAGAAGAAACAGAAAGGACAAACCAGGCATGAAGAAGGTGAATAAATAGATAATGAAAATATGGTTATGATGTTCAGTTAAAGAGCAGACAGATGTTTCAGAGAACCATGGGACTGGGAAAACAATCACTGAGAGTTTAAGAGTTGAAGATGGCAAAGCCTGGAAGAATTTGCTTAATTAAAGTTCTTGTCTGTTCTAGAGCACGCTCTAAGCCACCAGCAATTATCTCCAACTCACAGGGCTGGAAAGGTTTCATCAACTGATGGGAAAAAATAAAAAATAAAAATAAAAGATTCCTTTTTGAGTGTGATGACATGAGAAAGATACAGAATTATAAGGGTTAGAAAAATATTTCTGCTATTCTCCTCAACTTTAGTTTCTAGAAGGGCATTATATATTGCTGATTGCCCACCACCACCAAACCACAGCTTTTTGGGAGGAAGTAACACTTTGGCTTGAAAAGTTGCTTTCTTCTTTCCTGCCTTGGCAAATTAACTGGTCTGACACACAAGAAAAGCAGTAAGTGGGCTATAGATGGACTTAAGTTATGCAGCTGTAAAAAAGCCTTGCTATTTTATTTAAAGACAGACTATGTAAATGCAATGTAGGTAAGGAAATTAAAAGGTCATTAGGTGAAAGCAGGAAGACCACACATGTACAGAGCAGTGCTTTTTTTATTTTTTTTTTAATTACAGGCTTGATGTAAGTTTGTAGTCAGTCCCCCCCACACCCTTTTATGCAATGCAACTGCCTTAAGTGGTTACTTACCAGTTTGTATTGGTGCAGTAGTTGTCCTACTCTTAGTTTGGTATGTTATTTCATGTACTGCACTTCAAGAAAAGAGGTTTAAGAGGATGAGGACTAGTTAATAAAAAGAAGAAACGAGATAAGAAGGTACACTTCCAAATATATCAAAGCAAGAGTTGTACTAAATGGTCTACTTTGCAACAAAGAAAATTGTTGCATATTTGGGAAGAAAAATTAACCAGAAAAGTTAAGTACCAGTTTTTAAGAGGTTAAAATATATAGAGATAGATACATAGATAGACAGACAGACAGATATGCCAGGAATGGTCTAGGCAAAAGAATATCTAGTTTTACAAGAGAGTAGCGATGAACTACGTGACCTGTAAGCTCCTTCAAGCCATATATGCAATTTTCACATAAAAGGGCTTATTACTCACTCAGTCTCATCATCTAAATAACCAAATCCAGTGAAAATTCTTAGTTAAGCATATATGTATCTTCAGGATTTAAGGGACAAGACAGAACAAAGTGAGTTTAGGGGGAGTTCTGGTATTTTGGAAATTAGGTACTTTACAGCAACTGCTCAAAACACAAAATAACTGAGATGTAAAAAATGTGTACAAATAAATAAATTTATTTTAGGACACATACTCTAAGAGTCAAGCTAGAAATTCAAACCTGTAATGCATACTATGACATGACATTGTTAAAGCAACAAAAAAGAAAAACTGTATAACCATGATGGGGGGTACAGACAAAAATACTACCCCCACTACCACAAAAATACTACCCATAATTACTCAGATCAAGATAATTGCTAACTCTGAAGACACACAGTTTAGGTGGCACTTACAGTATCATACATAACCCAAACACCAGGCTCTGTAACTCTAATGTTGTGGTAAAAGTTGCATAGAAAGCTATGTTTTATTAGAATATAAAGACTACAGTACTGGTCACGTCCAATTTATGCTCTCTAATGAATTCCCTAATCAATTCCTGTGTATGGCCTGTTAATTCTCATCACAGGGGATGGGGAGGAAGGAACTGATTAGTCTTTATGTGCAAAGTTATTAGTCTTACACTGCTCAGAGAAGCTCTTAGTCATCCAGCTGTGCTTCTCTAGTGACCTACTCCCCTGGAGCCACTGGAGATGCCTACAGAGCTGGCAAGGTGCAGGGTGGTGGTGCTGAGGATGCCTATGCACCACTGGTACTTTCTACATTTCCACAGAGATTATGTGATAATGTTAGACAACAAAAAAAATAAAATCTAGTTTCCCTTTCCTTGACGGAAGACTGTCTTGAGCTAGTAAAAATGACTGACCTAGAAGTTCTGAAGAACAAAGGGCTCCTCCTGGGCACCTCCAATGACAGAGTTATGTGGGAATGAGGCAGGTACCAGAGGAGGAAATAGCTGCAACTACTGTAGGGTTTTCTTTGAAGAACCTCCAAAAACCACATAAGAAAAATAACATTTTTTTTTGACAGGAATATTCAAAGTAAAAGCAGGTCTGGACTTCATTACATAGCTTTTGGTCACAGGTGCTACATGAATCCACCTGCTCAAGGCATCATTTTAGACATGTGTATTTAAAAAAAAAAAAAAAAATTGGAAAAAAAAAATCAAGTTTTTGTCACCTTATGAAAGAACATGCAAAACTCAACGCAGCCTTACTGCCAGAGGTGAGAACAGAAATAAAAAAGGAGCAAAAAGTAGAGAGCCCTGGAAGATGTGCTATTTGTGTTTGAATTTGAGAAACAGAGGGGTGGAAAGATGAGAAGACACTTTTGTTATCTGCCCCCTCCCCTTCAGCACACACTGAAAGAGCATCCAGCACAGCCCTCACGTAACCCTGCCTCAGGTCTGCAACAGGGACATGACACTTGGTACGTCTTGGTCCACTGCCTTTGCCTACACCCAGTGCTGGGGAAGGGGAGAGGCTGGATCATTCTAGTTCCACTGCTGCTTCCAGCAGTCCTGTGCGACGTTACTGCTGGATTCAGGGAGGTTACATAGAAACTTGGCAAGCTGAAACAACCCCAAGGCCTGATGACTAAATATTTCATGGTAATGGCAGCTGGCACTAGAATCTCAAAAAAAATCCAAACAATTAAAAAAAAAAAAAATCACCAAAATTAAGAGCTTGTAGATAAATCAGAGGCAGCCCTTCAAGGTTTTGTTTGGACAAAGATTTGTAGTAGTCAAAGCCACATACACTTTAAAATGTACAAAATTCATACTGAAATGTGTCTCTATTAAAAGATATATCTATGAAAAGTGACTGTTAGTCTCTGTATTAGATTTATCAATAGAAGTCAAAGGACAGATTTGGGGCCAATAAAGTAAATGGCCTATCTTTCATTTAATGACTTAGAAAAGCAAATTAAAATTAAATCATGTTCACAAAACAACAAAAAAGCTTGTTAATACTCTTGCCTATATGCAGGGATAACACTACAACATAACTACCCAAAACTCATCTTACCAAAACAAAAAAATGGGTACAATAAGACAGTTCTGAAAAATATATTCAATATTATTTGAAACCAATTTATGCTGTTTGAACATGAAAGAATGTAATAAGATTTGAGAATGAAATATTTCCTTTATAGCACTCTACTGGTAAGTCCAGAATCCCTGCAAAGTTATCTTCTGAATCCTTGAAAAGTCACAATACACTGCAATGGAAGACATTGTTACTTTAACAAATCTGAAAAACTTGGCACAAAGTGAAACTGGATTAAGAAGCAAAGATTTTCGTGGCTAGTGAAATTTTTTTAAAATAAATTTGTGATACCAACACCTCTGCTAAAAAATACTAGAAAAAAAAGCTACATGGGAAAAATACTGTGGCAGAAAATTCTTTGTAGCTCTTTATAGTAAAGTAATTTCACAAACATTGTAAAGACTTTTGTGCTACTCAAAAATGAACAGCCTTGTTCAGAATAAATGAAAATAACTGACAAAATACCAACTGAACTTCTGTCTTGATTTTACTTTTTTCACATAAATGAAACATTTGTGAAATCATAGCATTTGAAGACCAAATACACATTTTTTCAGTATGACATAGCCAGGGATATTTTAAGACACTGGAATGTCATTAATTCGTGCCCCTTAGCTCAGCAATTTGTAAATGATTAGCTCTAGAGCACCAAAACAAAGTAAAGCCTGTCTAAGCCCATTTCATCCAACTGTTAGCATTTAATTTAAACATGATTTCAAGGTCTAATGCCAAAACCCACCATATGCTATTTATCATAAAACTGAGAAGGAAGTCTGATGTCTTCCTGTAGGTATATGTTATACAACATTTTTTCTTTTTTTTTTCTTGTTTAAGCCTAAAGCTTGGCCTTTTCAGTTTCCCATGATTTCCCAAAAGAACCTACATTTCTGCTGGGAACGAATCCCTGAGGAGCAAATTTAGCTTGAGATGTCCCTGTCAAACCTTTTCCTACAGTGTCAACAGGAGGGGAGGAAAAGAAGAATATAATTGAGCATAATGCTATTTAACTCTTTTTCTGGTTACAAGATAAATGGGAGCCTCACACCTTAAAAATGAAACAGCCTTGTACTATCAGATTCCTGTTCCTGTTGAGTTTTACAGGAAATAGCAAGTCCTTGGCTGTTCTGCTGTCACAGGTGGCTGTACAGAGTCACAGGACCATGGCAGCTCTGGAGCTCTGGTTTCTAGAAAACCCTCGAACTCTGAAGAGGTTGTAAGTACCCCCAAAACAGGGCTAAAAATGAAATTACAGAGAGGAAAGTGAAGAGCTTCAGAACAGTTCATGAAAGTTTGGCTCCAGGAAAGAAGCTCTGCCGACAGCAGACACTACTTTGTGTTTGTTTGTTTTTTAAATCCAAGAAACAGAACACACCTACCACTTATCTTTTCATCCAGAGCAATTCATTCGAAGTCAAAGCTTTGGTCTGAAGCTTAAGGTCTTTTATTTTATTTAGTTCTGGGCTAGCCTTAAAGGAGCAGTGAGAGAGGTTTAAAACTGGCAACACCATTCACCAGAAATACGAGTTATTTGCTCTTAGGCACCTATGAAGTTCATTTGTTTCAAGTTCTTCAAGTTAGAGAAAAAAAAATCTGGACTTCAAAAATTTCTTACTTTAATTAATAACTTGCTCTAACTTGACTTTTAATTAATTTAATCACTATGAAGAAATAGTGGGGGGAGGGGGGAGAGCTCAGCATCACCTGATATTTTAAAGCAACATTTTTAAACTGGTACTTTACTGTTTAATCAACCCCCACTTTGGTCCACATGACCTTCATATTAGGCTTCAGGAAGAAGAGAAAATAGAAGCACTGTCCATATTGACAGGACTCTGGGACTTGAGTAACAGCAGAGGCCCAAGATTCCCAAGTGGTGGTGGAGGGTCCTGCTGTGCTGTCCCACCCCCAGCCTGCTCTCTCTGCAGAGGTCTCTGCCCCCACAGCAGGAGAGGACAGAGCGCTCCTGTGGCTCCCTCCTCCCCCAACCCAAACGTTTTGATCAGATAATTTTACTTCACACGTATACAAGAATTAGGGGTTTTTTAGAAACACTAAATGTCCTCCTTATCCAGAAGGATGCAGAAGCCAAACAGGCTTCCCTACCGAGGAAGAGAAATTCTGAGAAAGGATGATCCAAAAATCTCCCACAACTGGATAAAGAGACGTAGAATTTAAGCATCCAATTTCCAACCTAAAAAACAAAACTATATCTAAGAGAGCTCATTTTCCTTTTGAAAAGTTATCTGGAAGGGGGTTTTTAAGTCATTATTTACTAAAAAAAAAAAAAAAAGGTTTAATGAGGAAAGGTCACACAGAAGCATTGAAACATATGGTAAATAATATCTGTAACCTCAGAAAAGATACTTAATTTATTTTCCCTGGCAGCTGTTTTTATTCGCAGTTGGAAATACTTTCTCTTTATTTTGTGTTTAAAGGAAAAAAAAAGTTGAAATTCACAGGCAGGCTGATGTAGCAGCTCTGAGTTGAGATGTTCCTGCTCAACTCAGCTGGGCAATTTCCTAACTCTGATGGTTGCCACTAAAGCAATCAGATTGTTTAACATCCTATGCAAATAACTGGAGATGAATGTTCAAATCCACCAGCACACAGACAAACAGAAATCAGCAAAATCAGCAATATGGTAATTCAGCATGATGCTGAACTTATTGCAAACATTTCTGAAGGAAATCAACAGGAGATAGGAAGCAAGACAAATGTGGGTACTGTAGCACGAATTACAAGAGAAGGGCCACACAATGATATTCAAAACAGAAAATTCCACTCCACAGACAGTTTACAACCTGGAACAAAGAATGCCTGTTCCTAAAACCAAAACAAAACACTCACACAAAATCTCCTCCAGCCATAAGTACATCTTAAAGGTGTTGTGGCAGACATTGAGTACTAACCACCTTGAACCTTCTCCCCCACAAACTTAATCTCTGCTGAGTTAAACAAATATTAATAATTGAAAAGTACACAAAGTAATTTTACTAAGGGGGTAATTAACAACTACATTTCAGTTTAGCAGCTGATTTTTAGCTGGCATTAAACCAACAGGAGCTTAAAAGAACCTATTACACATGGGTAAGTTTTTGAATAACCTTGTGAGTTACTAGCTGCAGTTTGATGTGGCCCTCACACTTCAAAGGCTCCTTTCATAACAAAACAGGACAAAGGCAGGGAGGTCTTTATCATCATTTATGTTAAATAACAGACAAATCCACTACACACTAGAAAGCTGATGTAAGGAAAAGATTGAACTTTGCATGAGTTTCATCAACATTTTAGGAGCTCTACATTATCCAGTAGTTTTTTGATTAGAAGATGCCAGTAGTTTGGAAAGACAACAGCAAATAGTCCAGTAGGATAGAAGGACACAGATAAAAAGCTTCTGCTACTTTGCTGCCAGCAGATGCTCATGAGGACCCATCACTGGACTGTGGTGGAGCATGAGCCCAAACATTTCCTGACACCTTCAGGAAACAAGTCAGAGCCTTCCATCCTGGGCACAGACAGCTCAGACTCTTAGTTTTTGACTGCTCAGCTTTAATGACTCCTGTTACCCTAGTCATGAACATTCAGGCAGGCAGGCAAAACTGACAATCCCTGGCATCAGTGTTAGAAGAATTGCACATTAGGGTCTAATCACAAAATACATGCACTGCTAATAATTGTGCCATGTAGAACATAAGGATCACCCCCTTACCAGAATTCACTGATGAAAAAACAGCAAGGACATACAGCTTAAAATTAACATAGTGTGAAATGAAAACTACAAACCCTTAAGTGGAAAACTGCCAAATGCAATTTTCACAATTACCATTTAATTTAAGAAGCAGATCAAAAGAAGCACATCATTTACATTTTCAAACATTAAGTTTTAAAGATCAAAGACTTCTAGTATTTCCAGACTGCATATATGTGAGTAACTTGGTTCGAGTAATGAATCTATGCAGAGAGAGAACATGAGCTGCTCATTTGCTCCATGCAGCAGTTTCCCCATCGTCTGAGACAGCAGCACGTGGTATCTGCAAAAAGCATCATCTGGAAGCACCCACTGACACTACATATGAATAAAAGCAAGGGGCTTCAAGGTCTAAAAGAGCATCAGAACAATTTTCTGATGGCTGAAGAACTCTCTCCCTGAAACTAGCCACTGCTTCAGAGTTTTTATCACAGCTCCAGCTTGACACCTATGACCTAACAGTACTTACACAATGGTCATCAAAGACTCCATGTCATTACCAAAACTGCATTTTTATGCTAAAAAGTTAAATAGAGAGAAGTGTCCTATGTAAACATTCCAAAACATGTCAGTTTGCTTCCATGTCGAAATGAAATGATGACAGCAGAGGTGACGTTTTAGTGACCACGGGGAGCTACTGCAAAAGATCCTGGTCAAAGTCAGTGTAAAGTAGAAAGTGTCCTGGCAATTATATCCAGGAAACAATCAAATTTTAATGCATACTGAAAACTCATGCTTACTTCTGAGCACGTCACAAAAAACCACAGCTCAGAATTCAAGATTAAAACCAGATTTTTCTCAGCAGAAAACCAGAGAGCATCACAGCCATAAAGCCTGCACTCAAAAAAAGAGACAAATATTTAAACTGACGCAGTAAACAGGAGCTGCGCATGGAAGTTGAGAAAATGACCAAAACTTCTCTTACTAAGCTGAGGAAATGACAACATGAGGAATATGTGCAACTGTATTCAGTACTTGATTGCTGGTGTTACAATAAGACCCAATTCTCAAAGTCTTCCTTATTGCATGTGAAGATCCTCAACATGCCATATTGTCTGTCAGACTGGTCCCAAGCACAGGATGCAACTCCCTTATGTAACCTATTTCCCTTTCAAATCACAGGATTACAACTATTTTAAAAGTAGATAGGAGGGGATATATGATGCTAACATTTACACACGGAGTTTAATTCTTGTATCATGGTATTACACATCTAATACCGGAAAGAAAAGGTCAAAGGAAACCCACATACCCACCTCTAAACATGAGAGGGTTTAAAGCAGCTTTCTCAAGAATAGTTTTTCCAAAAGTCACCTCTCATGGAAAGGATGTTGCATTGTATAACTAAGGCTATAAAACTCTTGAAAAGCCAAACAGCCATTATATTTTTACAATAGTTGTGGCACATATGCATTATTAGTACTCTGGTCTTCCTGACAGATAAAAGAAGTTACACAGGAGCAAGTTTCATACTTAAAATCTTGCCTCACAAAACATAAAAATAAGCAAGCAATATTCAGGCTCTTTAGATGAAGAAAACGATGAGTTGTGTCTGGCTGCAATTAACACGTAGCAACCTAATCTCAAAGGATATTTATATTGCATAATGTGGTGGGTATTCCTGCCAGACCTACACAGGCTCACATGGATTTTTGTGTAACAACAGCCACACTGCTTTCAATTCCCAGCCTAAATCAGGTAGGCAGACACAGTCAAAGCACTTAGAGGTCTTAATCTGCATCTCTGTGAAAATTTCAAACCAGTATGTGCAACCTAAGCAAGATTCTATGCACTGATGGATTAAAAAAATGCTGAAATTGGTACCATCACATCTATCCCTGCTAGCAATCTGCAGAAGAGTGCCCCTGTCCAAACGGGAACAGATATTCCCTATCACCCCAAGGGAGGCATGGTGGGGTGGGGGGAGACATATGTTTCTTGAGTGGAGAAACATGTGCTGTTGTTGAGATGAGAAGGATGTGGACAACCAGATTTCACCTCCATATCCTCCCCCCAGGAGCAATGTCTGTTCAACTAAGCATGCATAAGGTTCACCCATTCTCACACTGTGCAACAGTGCAAAAATAAAGGTAAGATGTGGCTGAGCTACAGCCACAGTACAGCTGGGTTACAGATAACACTCTAAGGAAATAAAAAAAAATAAATAACAAGGGAGGTGAGGAAGGCTGGCATACCTTTATAAACAGCTGAGACACACCAATATTCTTTCCACATTTCACTCCCCCATATCGGAAAGGCAGAATGACATTAGAGATGTCTTCTACTGCCAGAAAGACATCCTCCTCTCTCCTGCCTCCTCGGCTGATCACAGAGGAAAGAGAAAATCATCAGATGAGTCACAACTGGAAATCTGCACGGCTGGATTGCATCTAACCCATCAATGCACCAGACACAGGAAACCAAATTACTGCCAGCCTCCCAAGCATCTGGTGAAATGCTGGAAACCACTGCTCCAACCTTACACTTTATTACCGTGACCAGTTGATACGGTTCGTTCAAGAAACTTGCTTGCATACAAAGACCAAATCTTGTTGCTGAAATGTGCATTTTAAGTATTCTGTGTTCTGACAAAATTAACCATCATATTGACAACCAGACACGATTTAACAGCATTATCCTTCTTAACTATGGTGTATCCAAATACGTTTAGGAAAAAAAACATTTACCTTTTTATTATAATTTTCAAGGGGAGACAGTTTTCACAAAGAAAGATCAAAGACTGCACTGGAAAATGGAATTATACAAGATTTTAGTTGCCAGAGTAAAAAAAAGTAATAACTTTAGAAATTCTTAGCTGGGGAAGTAAGAAAGAGAAGAAAACAAAAAAGGAACCATAAGCACACACATACAAGCATTTTTCAGTCAGATCTAACAATAGGCTTCTATGTCCCATGGAAGGTAAAGCAGATGAGATACTGATTTTACAAATATGTAAGTGAAAAAAATAAAATAAGTGTAATAACACATTCAGAAATTTAGTACAGTCTGCAACAGTATTCCCCCAATCTTTTAAATAACTAAATGCAAAACAAATGAAAAAAAATCCCCCCCGGATTTAAAAAGCCAGTGCATTTTACTAAATTTCACAATTTAAATACTTACAGGGTAGGAAATTCACTTGAGTAAGAAGGAAAAAGTAGTTATTTACAAATAACCTTAGGTGCGCACTTGTCTTCGTCCCTTTCCAAGCTTCTCTTCTCTGTCATTTCTCCATAGTGCACAGCTCCCAGCCCTATCCACTGACACCTGACATGCAGACCTCCTGGAGTCTGAGATTACTTTGCAAGACCTAGCCCAACGTCACAGAGGACTTTTGGATTTTATCAGACACATGAAAGCTGGGTCATTAGTGAGCAACCCAGTCTGTGCATTTTAATGGGTATTTGTCTTTGAAAAAATTCATCCACACATAAGACTTGTAGCTGTGAAGCAATACCCTCCTGAATAATCACCAAGTTGATGTTTATTATATCAGGGATGTTTTTTTCCCTCCACAGCATCAGGCAAATGTCTGTGAAAGATATCCATCTGTACCTAGAGCTTATGCCTTCATTCTCACTTCATTTCCACTCAGTCAAAAAAAAACCAACTGCAAGCAACCTTATGCCTTCATCCTCACTTCATTTCCACTCAGTCCAAATAAAACCAACTCCAAGCAACCTTTTTATTGAATGCTGTGAACTCACAATGAGAATGCCTACCTGCCATTAAAAAAAAAAAAAAAAAATTAAAAAAGTATATACACAAAGGTAAAACACTTGTAATTAGTTAAGATAGTCAGTGTCACTTTGTTACAACCTCTTGTATTTGCAAAAGAACATGCAACCAAACATCTGGTCCATTTTCAGCTAAGATTACATTTTCAGGTGCATCACAAAAAGGAGCATTTTGTCAGTGGCATTCTTTAGGCAAACAGAGTATGGTGACACAAGGAAGAAAAGAGATTTTCCCTAGAGCAAAAATGTAGTAATGTCTTTGTCCTCTGCTTTACCTAATCTTAAATAGTTTCCAAAGAAGCATTTCAAGGCAGTGCAACAGGTGTTGCAACAAAATTCCTCCAACCCTGCAGTGTCAAACTTGGATCTTCATTTTTTTTCCTCTTCTCCACAGCCACTTCAGCATCTGGCTTCACAGAATCACAGAATTATTAAGGTTGGAAAAGACACTTAAGATGAACTCTAAGACCTGCTTCCTTCAATATCAAACAGCTAATAACTAACAGGAAGAGGGCACTTCTGTCATATATTTGGAGACATCAGCAACTGACACAGTACTATCATGAGTGACCCAGGCAGGCAGTTACCACTGGCAAAAATTGACACTATACACCCATCTGCCACTTCCAGCACCCCAAAATTCTGACATAGCTAAACAAAAGGCATTTTGGAGCACTATGGTGTCCTGGTTGTTTTTCAATCAATCTACTTAATGTAAATAGAAAACATCCCACACTTGCTTCTGTTCTTCATCACATCTTGATTTATTAGCTGACGTGGTCAAGTTAACATGTGGAAAATCTCAGATTAAACTCCACAAGTCAGATTTTTTTAATTCCTTCCTGAAGGAAAAAATAAATAAACAAATAGAAGGGTCAACAAAGTAATTCCAGGAAAGAATTTACAAATAACACTGGAGATTAGATCTGGGATTCGACTGCCCCTGTGAAGGACAGGTGATGACAACTGCAGAACTGCTGGGCCAAGTGTCCCAATATCCCCAAAGGACCATCTCTCAACCAACACAGCTCCAGTGAGACAGGACTGCTTCTGCCATAGCAGTACGCAGTGCGTAAGCATATCAAATACTTTCAAATGCTTTGGCTCAGAAGCTCCTGGCAAAGTCTCTATTTTGAACGGCTCCAACGGTATTTATAAGCCTCATGAAATTCATCCTGAAGAAGTTATTTATGGCTAGAAACCAGCCTCTCTAGTTCAGGTGTCTAGCTTGTACCTCAACCCTGGGCACCTAGCAAACAGATCCAGAGTCATGTAAGGAAGAGAGCCAGGCAACGAGCAGAAGCAGGTGACTTGAGAAGCCTTCAGGGAAAGGGATAGCTTGTCTAAGTTCAGGTGTCTGAACTTGTAGGTTCTTATAGGTCTCTTTATTTCACTAGTCAGCTGCAACCCAACAGTGAGCTGCCACCAAAGGCTGTCTCCACCAACACCACCTCTTCCCTGGCATGACTACTGATACCCATCTTACCTCTGAGGGGACAAGCAAGTACCAAATACCATGTAACAGGTTGATTTTCCATGATCAGATGAACCCCCGGAGCCAAATCACCAGTGGGTCAGACACACCACTGCCACCACAAAAGGAGGCAGAAGGCGGCCAAGCACAGGAGTTACAACGACACCTTCCTGGGATAATATCTTAGCACTAACACAAAACCACATTGTTGTGGGATCTACTGTAGGAGGACAGCTTGGCCCAAACAACAGATTTCACTGTCTGTGCTAGCTGAACTGATCCCAACACAGCTAACTCCTTTAAAGCTGTGTTACATTACAATGATTTTGACTTTTTTGGCCAATGCAGTGATAACTATTTCCCAAAGTCAGTATATTGTGTTTCTTTTCTAATAGCAATGACTGAAAGCTGAATCACATCCAGAAACAAAACTCAGAACTTTCACATGAGCTGGTACCAAAAAAATGTGCCAACATTTGCACAACACGTGCCAACACTGGCAAAAAATATAAAGCAAGTCTTATAATCTTCATGCCCTTCTAAGATAATCCCAGATGTTTTGTACCATGAATGGAAAACACTGTTGAAATTAGATTTCTCTATTCAATATGACACAAATGAAAGCTTTACAGCTAAGCATCCAGTTGGAACCTAGCATGATGTGAGTCAGATCCATACATCTTTCTTTTCATTGGAAAAATAAAAATTTAGCACTATTCATAAAAGTTAAATATACAACTTCATGCAGCAGCTCACAACATGAACCACAAAACCTAGTAGCTTATTCACTACATTCCTTTAGATTGTCACTTGGATTGACAGTACTCAGATATGTGAAAAACAGCAAAACCCAAAACACTCCCTCTAAAGAAATTTGGATAATATGTGAGGTGTGTCAAGCACACCTTAGACCAGCAGAGGCATTTCTAGTACACTCGGTCTGAGAGCACATGCTGGTTTTCATTAAACTGCTGTAGCTGGAAAGACCATTTCAAAAATGATAGTTAAGTTATATTAGACTTGTTAAGCAAAAAAGGTTGGGGTTTGTTTTCCTTTAAAAAAATGTCCTGCAGGAGTGGATAAAGGAACTTTAAAGTGGAGGAGTGGTAGGTACAAGAAACAGCTGGAATGTATCTGGTTCTTACAACACAATAAAATCCAAGTGTTTTCCAAGGCTCAGCAAGGTCACCGTCTAATGTACTATACACAAGTGCTCATTAAAACCTTAAAAAT
>JAWWTY010000001.1:68180484-68236812 GCA_035222235.1 Margarornis squamiger | reverse complement strand
AAAAGTGCCTGACAAAGAAAAGGTGCTAACGGTGAGCCCATAGTAAAGGGGGGGGGGTGGGGGGGGGGGGCGGGAAGGAGGGCAGAGCAAAATATGCTAAATGTGGAAACAGTATCTTCTCACCTTCTCCCTAAATTATAGGCAGAAAAAAAATGCACAACCTCACAAAACTGCAGAAAGGATGAAGACACAGTTAAAAAAACCCCCAAAAAAACCCAAAAAGACAGGATAAAAAGAACAAAAGTAAACACCAGAACTAACTGTAGTTGGTAACCACAAAATTCAGAACAGCAGAACACAAATGTTCAGTCAGAATTGTCTGTAGATCCCCTTCAGCTGCAATGCATTTCCCCAATATAGAAAACATACCCATTTCTATAGTCAACAAGTTAATTCTTTCTCTTAAAATGTCTGCAGATGCTGCTTTCATGGAAAATTTTAAAACAACACTCAAAACTACAAAGAGATACTGTCCATAAAGGAAACTACGCTGTGAACTCAGCTCAAAGCTATGCATGCCCATCGCACACTGTGTGAAGAGACTGTGTGAAGACAGACTTTTGATTCACCCTAAGAATTTCCAAATATAGACTTGAAAATATATAAACCTAATTTGTAGACACCAAAAAATAGATTTTACTCAAGAAAAATTAGTCCCCTTTTTCTTTCAAACACATTACAGATACCTTTCCTGATGCCTGGAAGCAAGGGGACAATAAATTAAGAGAGACAATAACATTCAGCCTGATCAAACAGTATTACTGTCACCCTCTCCCTCTAAAACATTGTTGTTAGCTCTATTATATGACAGTTTACCACAGCACTTTCATAGTCTGCAGGCAGTGAAGACATTATTTCTAGGATTTAAATTCACACTCTATTTACTTAGCAGCACATACGTTTATGTATCAATTCGTATCTATATACTAATTGGATACACTTAGATGTATTCCATGTAATACCCATTGCAAGAATCTACACATAATAATGAAATATCGATGCATCCACCTAAAGGAGGATTAAATACACCCCTTATGTAGATGTGAGCCAGGACTTTGGCAGCTGTACTGTTAGAAGTTCTCCAGAAACCAGCCCACCCAGGTTTTATGACTTGACAGAATTACCCAGTATTAAACATGGTTTAGGCAACAAAATATATAGATTTTCCCTTCTCATTGACACATCTTTCATTCTGACACTGTTCAGGACATTCACGGGCTCTCTGCACACTATCCAAGAATACATTACCCAGAACAGAGAAAAACATTTTCATAATTATTAGTTCAACTTAAATAAAGGTATCTACAATGAGAGGATTTGAACAGTAAGACTAGTCTTATATCTCTACAGTTATTCCTCCCATCTGCCATACCAGACTGTATGCATTAGATTCATGCTTGGGGGAAGAAAAAAAACAAAACAAAATAATCACTGAGGTAAGATCTCCATGCAAATACAGGGGAAACATCACTGCTAGACCTCTTGCTGCATTTGCAGAAGCCATAAAAATATACAGTAGAAATGCAGACTTCAAACAGCTTCAACAAATAGAAACATTTGGTGACCACATGTCAGACCATTCACTGGATTTGATTGCCGTACTGTTGCTCCAAACCAAAAGATTTCAGTAAGTTGTCCTGGCTTCAAGTTTTATCCTCAAACAGACTCTTTCTACCAAGTTACTCTGCAAATCTGCTTTTTCAATCTTCTGAGCAGGTGTGTGTGTCAGAGTGTGGAGGAGCGCACATATGTACACAAATTAGTTTTTTCCTGGAAGAAGAAAAAAACAAAAGTCCACAAATAATCTTCCAACATTCAAAATGTAACAGATACTTTTAAATCACAAGGAAGATAGCTTTGGACTCAGAAAAGCACACTGTAATGCAATAATGCACGCAGCTGTCAGCACACACAACGTCATTCAGAAAAAATAGGCTTTTTCAGTACCTACTTAATGGTTGTGACAGATAGGAACAGCAGAGATATCTTTGGTTGTCACCCAGACAAGGTGTGCTTTCTTCCTCTAATGCTGCCTATCAAATCTGACAAAAACCTTATCTTGCTACAGAAATCCTAATGGTGAAACCTCTCTCCATCAATGCTGGGTAGTGTAAGCACCAGGAAGGACTTCTGTTCTGCTGCAGTCTGTCTGTGTGAGGAACAATCCTCATTCTGACTCTGAGACTGACACTCTTAACAACAGTATCTGATGAAATTAGTAGCTCTCAGAGCACCTGACTTTAACAACTCTATATGAGTTATTAGGGAAATAAATTCAGCTCACAAGGAGAGCTGAAATAGCATGCAAGAGCTACTTGGCCCAACACCTATTTTTCACTTTAGTGGATTTCTCAAGGTTGCTTCACATGCTTTCCTACGGCTCTGCTGCTTCACTCCAACAATTCATTCAGGCACACGCTCACTGGCCACCCTCCCACAGACTAGGTCTGTACATTTGACTACTTCGGGGAGGGGGAGGAGGGCGGGGGGGGAAAATGCAAGCGTTATTTGCCTCAGGGCACTCAAACTAAAGATTTACAGACTTTGTGGGTCAGGTTTCAAGTTGCTTTAGCAAACAATTTCAAACCATAGACATTTACCTGAAGATGAGGGTTCATTTGCGACACAGAACAGGAATGAAATGTTCAGATTTTTACAAGAAAACAGCCCACACTTCTTTCCTCTAGGACTCTTTGAGAGGCATCACTTCCAAAATGAAGAAGCATGTTTTGGAGGAGAGGAACTACAGCTCCCCTTCATTCACAAGGGGGAACTTCGTGGTGGACTACAGAGAGGCAGAGGCAGACTGCCCTCCCACATCTTGAGGCAGGAAAACAGTCGGCAGTCTGGGATATTTAATAGCTGGGAGAAGAATGCTTTGGTTTGGAGGAACAGCTTTTGGCTTGCTTAAGTTATAATATGGAACAGAACACAGTAAAACAATTTTAACCCAGCTATTTCTAGCTTTGGCAAACACAGCTCTACCTTTCATAGAATCATAGAAAACTCTGAGCTGGAAGGGACTCACAAGGATCAAGTCCAACTCCTGGCCCTGTACAGGACCATTCCCAAGAGTCACACCACGTGCCTGAGAGTATCATCCAAATGCTTCTTGAACTCTGTCAGGCTTGGTGCTGTGACCACTTCCCTGGAGAGCCTGTTCCAGTGCCCAACCAACCTCTGGGTGAAGAACTTTTTTCTAATATCAAACCTAAATCTCCCCTGACACAACTTCAGGCCATTCCCTTGGGTCCTGTCACTGGTCACCACAGTGCCTGCCCCTCCTCTTCCCCTCATGAGAAAGTTGTAACTGCAATGTGGTCTCTCATCTTTCTTCTTCTTTGAGAAACTACTTCTAAGTTGTGGTGTTCCAGTCTTTTACTCTGGTCTCAGCATGCACCATCTGCCCAGCTGAGGTGTCAAGTGAAAGCTGGACTGCATGTGGGTTTGACCAGCACTAGCTGCTTCAGGCAGAGCTCAGAAGTCTCCAAAAGTCTCAGATGCAAGAAGTCAACATCACTGACCAGTGCTGGCTTCTGGATAAAGGACACCTGAGAAGAGCTTGAGTTTTTCACAGAAAATGACTATTCTTTCCCCAAAAGAAGTAGATGACCTCAACTCTCAGGCCTCCCAAAATGACTCCAGGTAGTGTAACTGAGACAAACATCATCATCTCCCCTCCCAATTCACAAAACACAAGAGGCTGGGAACTACGCTTGAAGAGGTCTTTGCACTGTGAAGACTACAGGCCTGCCTTGTCTGCATTATCATAAGCTATGCCCCAACATGAATCTGAATTAAGGAATGAAGTCTTTCATTAACTAACAACAGGTACCAGATGTAATTTTTTGTTTTTACTAATCTTAATCAAGCTGTTGGGCTTTTTGATTCTGGATTGTTGTGTGGGGGTTTTTCGGGGGGGGGGAGATTTTTGATTGTTTGGGTTTTGTGTTTTTTGTTTTTTGTTTTTTGTTTTTTTCTACTTTTGGTTGGTTGGTTTGGGGTTTTGGGAGTGGTTTTTTGGGTTTTGTAGCATAAGACTAGCATTAGAACTAGGAACAAATTTTTGAGTTTCCATCAGCTAGTGGCTGCCCTACAACATGGAGAAATCACCTGAGAACAGGAAGAAGAGGGACCTGACCAGGACACAATTTTCCCTCACAAAAAGCTTCAAGAACATATGGGGTGAATTTTTTCTATGTTTTGGGGTGTTTTTTTACTATCCCTGAGATCTGACAAATACAGCTGTTCACTCCCATTACAAAAAGCCCTCAGCTTCAAGGTTTGAGCTCAAGTCTTCTGTGGTTTTTTTAAGACTCAGAGTCCAAAAAGTTCTGTGTTGAAATACAGAAAGATGTTAAGACAGACTTCATTAGGAAAGGGAAAGAGTAACAGTTTACAGAGAGATTTTGACTTGTTCTTTTAAATACATAGTAGCTAGTGTCTGCATGCTTTCATCTTCCTCTAATGTTAGGGAGAAGCCAGCACACAAAACTTTACCAAAACATCAGAACTTCAAGTTGATAAATATTTGGAAATCTACCTCATCTTCAAAACTAATTGTTTAATCATTAGGGCTCCCCAAGTTTCACTCTCTGTCATGTATACACCATTTCGTTTCACCAAGACTCACAAAACCTTGGGACACGTCTCATTAACTTAAAAATATCATTACTCTTCTCATACAACAACGGAAATGGTTAGTCTTGGCTTTTTAATCCATCTGGATGTAGAGAGTGGAGAAACACAACTGTCCTTCTGAAATGCAAACCTCATTTCACAGGGAAATAAATATTTACATTTTCCTTTAACATTATAGAATTCCTAACATCCTGTTTATCAATATTTTCAGGTTTTCAAGTTACTCTCTTTCTAATAAAATGTTTTTCCAAGGGCCAAGTTTAAAAGTTACTTGAAAATGAGAACAGCTTTCACATAACAAAGGACAGCCACACAAATTAGACGGGGAAAGTGGGAAGCTGAGCATTTGTTGTTTTCTACATGAAGAGTGCACACTTCACACTCACATTGCTTTGCTAGTGCTCCCACGTGCTACTGGCAGGCTAAGAGGGAACCTTTTGTAGGAATGGTACAACCAGCCAGTTATCCTATGAAATTTAGGAATAATTAAAACAAGTCCCCAAACCCTTAAAATAGGATTTCCGAAGACATTACACCACCTTAATGAAACTATTTAAAGCTTTGCCAATTTACAAAAAGCAATGCAAGAAAGGTATACGTGACAAAGGAATGCTTTAATTACCTAAACTCACAGCTAGCTCTTACAAAATTGACACATGGGGAAGCCAGGAGTGCTTTAATTACATACATTCGCAACTCACACTTACAAAAGTGACACTTGTGGAGGTCATTTGTGATACCCTTGCCTCTGGTGCTCTCAGATCAAATATCTCAATAGATTTTAAGCACTAGATGTCATTGTTTTACAGAGGAAACAAGCCTGGGCTCAGGTCTTGACAAACTTATAAAGATGAGGAGTAAAAAGTAACAAACATTCTTTTTTTAATGTTGACTGCTTCGAAAGTTATTGGGATAGCACTTCTGACAAGCCAAGTTTCACCCCAAGTGAACAGGCACACAGAAATAAGCTTAATACGCTAAAATACATATAGCCCAGCACTCCAAAGCTCCTGTTTAAAAGCACACCAGGGCTCTGGGTTACTCCGTTCGGTGTTCCCCACAGTTCCCAGAGCCGCACACAGTGCCTGCGGATTCCAGGCAGGCACACCTGGGAGCAGCTCTGTCCCCAGCGGTGCGGCACGGCTGGGCTCGGGGCAGCGGCACACACACACACACACACACAGGTGTATCTGCACCCACCGCTGCGCCCAGCCACACGGTCCTGTTTGAAAACAGGGCAGAAGAAAACCAGCGCTAATTCCAGGTCGCTCTCTGTCCCCAACTCTTTCGTGACAGGAAGGAGTGCCTGTAATTCAGACTGTCCCGGAGCAAGCGCTGCAGAAGCAATTTAGGAGACGGCAAGAAATTATAAGCCTTAATGACAGGAGGGCAGCCGAGCCAGCCTTTAATTTGGGTTGCGAGGAGGGGGCGGCGGGGATGCTGCACGGACAGCCCTCTGCGAGCTGCCACGACCCCTTCCTAGCACAGCGACCCGCCGCTGCTGGCAAGGAGGGAAAGTTTGGGGCCGCGTCCCGGCGGCGGGACCCTGCCCGGGAGGGAGGGAGGGGGCTGGCAGCACCGGGGGACGCCTCACCTCTACCCATCGCTGGGCTTCGGCGAAGGCCGCCTGGCAGTCGCTCTCGGCGTCCTCTCTGCCCTCCATGTCCGGCGCCGAGCGGTGAGCGGTGAGGTGGGAGCGGGGAGCGGGTCCGGCCGGTGCTCTCGGGGCGGGGGCGCGGGCAGGGGCAGCGCCCGCTGTCAGTCACCGCCTCCCTTTAACGCCGCCCGCGCCGCCCCTCCCGCGGCACCGCCTCCCGCGGCACTGCCCCTGCCGGCGGCTCCGCTCGGCTCGGCTCGGCTCGGCTCGGCTCGCCCGGCCCGCGGGCGGCAGCGCACCGGCGGGACCCCGGCCCGCAGCGGGGCAGGGAGGCAGGGAGGGCAGGGCCGCACCGCACCGCACCGCACCGCACCGCACCGCACCCCCGCGGCTCCCCCGCTCCCTCCCGGCGGGACGTGGCGCCCCTCGCCCTCCCGGCCGGAGGGGCCGCCCCCGGCGCTCCCGCCCCGCCGCATACCAGGAATAGCTGGGCACAATCGCACCTTTCAGGGCCGGCCACCGCCGCCACCCCCGGCCCGGCCACCTGCCCGCCCTGCGCCGCCACCGCGGCCCGCCGCACCGCGCTCCACGGCAGCGATGTCCCGCCCCGGGACCGAGCTTCCACCGCTGTGGCACCGCTGTGGCACACACCAGAGAGCCACGCTCGGCTCGGCTCGGCTCCGAGCGCTCCTGCGGCCGAAGCGGAGCTGAGCCGCGCACAGCTCGGCCCCGGCTCTGGCCGTGGCCGTGGCCGAGCCCGCACCACCCGCACCGGTGCCCGCTGCTCCGTGCCATCCCTGCCCCTGCCCCGGGACCTCGCCCCCGCCGTGCCACCGCAGGCTCGGCCCTAAAGCCCGGGTAGCCTCAGCACGGCTCGGCCCTGAGCCCGGGCGGGCGCCGTGCCCAGCCCTGTCCCCGCCGTAACCACAGACGAGGCGCAGGCTGGGGTGATGCTGCGCGGTACCAAGGGCTCACCCACCCTGACCCAACCACTGCGCTCAGGAGAGATGCTGTGCTGAGTGAACACGGCAAAACCCTTTTTTCCAATACAGGAGTGGATACATGCTAAACAGAAAAGGTAAAGGAAGATGAAGAGCTATTTTCTGAAATGCTCATTTATAGCATTAGGGTTTTTTTGTTTGGTTTTATTTGAGGTTTTTTTAAGTACTTGATTTCATTGTAACATTTGAAGTTCTCTATAACTACCTGAAAGGGGGCTATCAGGTGGAGCTGTCTCTTCTCCCAGGTAACAAGCAACAGAACAAGAGGAAATGGCCACAAGTTGCAGCAGGGGAGGTTTAGATTGAGTATTAGGACACATTTCTTCAATGCAGGGGTGGACAAGCACCGGCACAGGCTGCCCAGGAATGTGGGGGAGTCACCATCCCTGGAAGTGTTCAAAAATTGCGTGGATGTGGCACTCGTGGTGAATGTGGCAACGTGAGTTTAACACTCGCGCTTGATGGTCTTAAGAGATTTTTTCCCACCTATGATCTTTTCCTAATTGAACCTTTCGTAACATTTTTTCTTTCCATGTCTTCTCTGTAAGTAAAATTGAATTGCTGCATGCATGTTTTGCTTTTATAGGCCACAGCAAAACATATATAATTTTTAAAGTACTACTGAGAAAACTTAAAATTTGTACTACACAAGAATTCTTCTTGTGCTTCTCCTGAGATGTTTACTTGGGAACACATCTTATTTCTGCTCTACAAAAAACCACCTTAGAATGGGAAAGAGAATTTTTAGGAGATCAACACAGCAAGAAGCTATTAGCCATCAGTTTCTGCAGTATGTGGAAATCAATGTTGCTAATGTTACACACAGGAAGAAAAATGCAGTGACTGTGGCTGAAAGAAGTTCCACGGGAGATGTTTGACATTTATTAAAGTTACAAATGCATAGAAATTATATATTTAGCTCCTCCCATGGCATGATTTAAGACATCTATGCTTTAGAGCCAGCAATGAATGAAACAATAGTCAAGGCTGTAATTTTGAAGTTTTTTTCTACTCCTTTTTCCTGCTCCAAGCCAGATCAGCCACAAGACCAAATACAAATGAAGAATCTGCATTTTTCTCCAGTGGGAAGCCTGAACATCAGAAAACAACCCTCTCATTTCACTATTTAACATCCATGACTACAAAGGCTAAAAAATGTCTAAATAAAGCACGTATGAGCTACTGCTACTGCCAGCTGACATCAGTGAGCATTAGCTAAGGTCACCAAACATTTTCCTAGAGAACAACAGCAAACTTTCTCCAGTGTTTAAGGTCTTTTCAATTCATCTAAAAATACAATGCATGTCCCCAAGTAGGAGGAAGTAACTAAGAATTCTATAAAGTTTGAGCATAAAATTCTATGAAGCAGGTTTCAAAAGAGGTCATATTTAAAAAATAGATTTCCAAATGTTCACATTTCTGGTTGCTTTATTTCGCTTCATGGCAAATCAAATCACTTTTCTTACAAATTAAGGTTTTAACGTTTTAGATCAAATAATTTGGGTAATTTGATTAATCAAGTAACTTAAGTCAGTGTTTGAGTAAGCTGCACGGATTACAGCAGCTTTTAAGTCGAAGTTATTCACAAAGCAAAAAAAAGTTCCAACATGCAAATTTCATCCTTAAAGTGAATTTTAAGTCAATTGTCACAGATTTTATGTCTCTAAGCCTGAGCAACCAAAACAGCTTATTATTCTTTTGCACTAACAAGGTTAGTCCTAGATCAGAAAAAGATTACACATACCAGATATGACTGCTAATTGTTGCTGTCAAAAGTAGCAAACATAATATTGTTCTATTTGGCAAAAATAAACCCTTTCAGTATTTGTGTGCTCCTAGGGATAAGTCAAGCAACAGTTCACATCATATTCTTTTCAAGGAGAGTTCTAGAAATATTTGACACAATGTATTTTCTACCAAGGCAGGCTTCCTTTAAGGAAAGACAGCGTTATTTCTAAATGTCAGCTGTTAAGTGTGTTTGTTTTCCAAAACTTACATTTCAACGTCAGAAAACATTCTTCTTCTTCCTTAACTCAATCATGCAGCCATGATTGAAAGGAAAGGGCATTGTACTGGTTATTAAATTCTTACAGTTTCTTAACAAAATGTCTGTAATAACATGGGAAAACTTGCACCAATATACTTAAAAGGGCTTGAACAATCCTCAGTGCTTAATAACTCACCAGCTCCACTCAGCTAAAATTAATATAAGCGCAGCACACACATCATCTCTTCACTCCTACATGCACCATTTCCATACGATGATGTATATGGCTGGCCTAGACTGCAGGAGGTGAAGAGGGATTTCCTGGCAGTCACTAGCACTGCATGCCTGTGGCCAAGCCATGCTCCTCCACACAAAGGTGGCAAGGCTCTGGCAGGGCTGCACAAGTTAAAAAATACAGTGTTATTTTCCCACGGAGCTTGAACTAATAAGCAGAGATTGTACAGCTAAGGCAATGGTGCAGACACTGAGGCATTGCAGAGCCAAAGCACTGTGTGGTCTGCATGGCTAATCAGCCCCTGATCACGACCTTGCCGGACTTTTTAAGTCAGCCAAGTTCGTACCTCACTCCTTGTATCCAAGTTATACAGGTTCTGTCAATGAAAAGGATATTCCAGCAGCTTGTGGATCCCTTTACTTCCTATGCTCCTCAAGATGGTCACCAGTGCTTGTGCCAAAGCAAGGTTTTACAAGCTCTGGAAGGCTGTTAACACTGTACATGTTAGGTGAGATGGTATTTCTGCAGTGCAGTCTATCAAAATTTCAGTGTAGCAAGGGACCATGCAGTAAGCAGATAGTCTGGCATGAAAATTGGTGCATTGCTCTTCTTTTGTCATCTCAAAGCGGTGTTCACTGAAATGTACAATCTTACATATTACTAAACCAGAAACTAACACTGAAAATAAAACAAAATAGAAGGAAACCTTACCCTTCAGGATGACTGATTTGAAGACTATGTAGAAGATGCTGGAGCAAAACTACCATATTGCCAAAATAGTAGGAGTTCTTAAGATTTTACGTAACATTCAAGATGTACTTTTCCAGTGTGCCCATGAAAAATTCCACCCCAAATTTACTATTCTAACCTTGTTATCCTATGTCATGCATTTGTCTAATGAGTTCTCATATTCAGTGAAGACCCCCTGTTCTGAAGGGATTTTGCAATAAACAATTGCACATAAACAGAGCCCCTCCATTTATCACTTTAAAGCTTCTGAACATTGAAGAGCATATAAGGTGTGACCATTTTCTTAACATAGACAATTGATGTAGCTAGTGTAACAGCTTTGAACTGCTTTCCTTTCTTTCCTCACCCTCCCTCCCTACCCTAAAAGGGCCTTATCTATATTAACTATGACTTACTTGAAATTTAATCCTCCAAGTCACCTTCAGCATAAAATATGCAATACCCCAACTCAATTGTGAAAACTTTTTTTGATTTTTCTGATATTAACAAGAAGACAATGCAGCTGGTTTGGTTACTAAAGCCTTGGATTTTTATTTAAAAGCAAGTTTCAGGGCTTTGCTAATGAGCATGTGAACATACAGCAAGTCTTAACGATACTGCATTTTATTGCGGTGAAAAAGTGTTCAAAAATAGACGCTCATTAGTGTTGTTTTTCTCTCTTGCTTTTCCAACCAGCTCACTTATAAAAAACAGACTGTTGTTGTTAGTGGACTCTCCAGGTGACATGCTTAAGACAGACACTCCAACTTTTTATTTAGCGTGCAAGAGATGTTCTTAAGTGATAAGACAGACTGCCAGGCCTCTTTCTTTTCTATAAAGAAGAAAACTCTGCCAGACTGCTTCTGGCCTACCCCATTCGTTTTTCCTGCAATGACAATTGATAGAGAATGAAAGCACCCTCTGGGACACGGAGGGTTCAGTTTCCTTTGGCAGTGGATTTGATTGGAAGCAAACCTAAATTATTCCACTTCAAAGGAATGAATAAGGAATATTTTTCTGGAATGTAAAACACAAGCACATTAACCAAAACCAACCTTCACAAGAATCCTAAAGCATAATATTGCTTAACCAAAAAAAACCACCCCAAAACACAACCAACAAAACAGACCCAAAACAACCACAATGCTACTAATTCAGATATAGAAATTGGTCAACAGTACCTTAAGATCTTAAGTAATATATTAACCTTAAGTAAGGTGGAATGGGAGGGATGGCATAGGGGAAAGGTATTATGGTATCACATAGCATTCAGTAATGCCACATGAGAAACTTACAACAAGTATTCCTAAAGAGGAGGAACATATATGACCCTCACGGCTACCTTAACATCTATAGTCTGTTCCTCTTCTCGTTAAACAAAAATTCACTACAACAATTATTACTTTTCTATCATTTATTTCAGTTAGGCAAGATACTTCACATTGCTGTATTCACCTGTGTGTGCCCTTTGCAGTCCTATCATTTTATCTACCTAGTGTGCCTTTTCTGGGGCAAAAATCCATATTGTTTTTCCACATATACAAATAGCAAACACTGGTTAAACTAAAGCTTTTTGACAATTTATTAACATTATTAGGCTTGAGAAACAAAGTGAATTTTTATTCAAAATGTAAACATTAAGATAATTTTAAAATGTTAGTGCTCACCAATAGGAAGAACAGTCCTTTTTCTGCCTTTTTATTTCCATGTATTTATTGATAAATAATGCACTGCAAAAAGTCTTCATCATTTGAGTCACCTGAAGAAGTTCTTATAATATTCTTGCACCATTATAAATAAAAGATGGAGATAGCCTCATATTCCAAGTTTTCACCCATTAACATACTATATACTTCACTCAGAATGTTATCTGTGAATGATACAAACAATAATCTTGTTCTGAACTGGCTCACATTATTATGACGAAATATCACAAACAGTAATTTCTGAAACTTTTAAAGGGGGTGGAAGGGAAAAAACCCACCACATAGAAATCTTGCACAAAATGCATGCCTGTATATAAATACCCAAAGTTACTGTAGGAACAAGCAGCAAAATAGAGCAAGGACAAATGCAAAGTTTATTCCACATATACTACAATTAATCAACATGTTAGGGAAGTATCAAAATTTGTACTATTAACATATGGCAACAGTTTATTGATACAATACATTGCAATAGAGTAGTCTCACTAGAAAAGGCTTTTAAGCTGCAGACAGTGCAATTGCATTAAATCTTAATTCTTCTGGGTCACGTTCCATGAATTTCTTGCAAACTTCTATTGCATCCTAGGGAAATAAGTGCGAACAAACAAACAAACAAACCAAAATGAAAAACAAAATAAATCATATTTATTTAAAAAATCCCCCCCAACTGAAACATGAGGATATGCTTCATAAGAACTATGCTCAAAACGGAATTTTCCATAAAGGTTTACCAAATAGTATAACAAATCTGAATAAACTGTATTTCTGAGGTGAGTTACTACTATTCAAGATTATTTACAGTGCTCATATGGGCAGCCTAAAAGAGCAAAAGTTTTATGCAGAACCTAAGCAATGATGATTTTTGTGACTGAGTATTACTTTGTGCAACAGACGTGTTGCTTTTCTGACTTTTTATATACATCTTTGAAGTTCGTCTTTACTAGTACTGCTGCATTAAGAAATTTCTCCTTTGTTTCAAGATGAATCTAAGCTGTGTGGGGTAATTGAAAGATTTTAAGTAATTCCTTCATCTAGCTCTAGGGTGCAATCTGCAGAACACATGTTATCAGTAAAACAGAAATTAGCCACATATGAATTAAGGAAAGCTTTATCCAACCTCTTCCCCTGTCCAAACAAATGCAATACAGACATTAGTCTATGCTACTAAACCATAAAATAGTTTGGGTTTTTGTTTGTTTTTAGCCTTTCTGGCTTTTTTTGTAATGCTAATCTAGTCTAGATACCATGAAAGTCAGATCTATGCATTGCCTACTCTCAACTTCAACCTCACATCATTCTGTGGGGATGACAGTTTATCCTCCCAAGTAAGCATATCCCTTGCCAATTAGTTTCTCACCTAAACAGCTCCTGACACCCAAAAGAGGCTGGGAAGCTGGAGAAGAATGATTATTAGGAAGACTCAGAAAGGAAATCAACTTCTGTCTAGCATGACACCTATCAAATTATAACTAAACTGAAGGAAAGAGAATGAAAAGTTTTAAGTTTTCAATCAGGTAACTTCACCTCGTGTACAACTTGAAAGGAGCAGGGGTATGTATGAAAATCTCAGCACAGAAGACAAGTAAGTCTGATCTTTTACAGTCAACCTTTCTGACATTTCTCTTACGATACTCTGTCATCCAGAGTTACGTGTTTCAAAATACCTGTTTCTAGAACTGAGTAAAACTAATTTTGTCTCACTATCCCACTCACTCTATTCGTCATCCAAGCATAAATATAGCAAGAATTGTATGAGTACTTTCATACATGTATTTTATAGATTTAGAGGAAATACAGCAAGAATTTTATATAGCCCCATGTAAGAAGGTTCTCTATTCCTACCTCTAAAAAAGAATCATCACTAGTTTCCCCGTGGTTTATTGGAAAAGGCTTGCGCCCATCTGTTGAAAGACAAAGCAGGATTGAACAACACATTTATAAAACTATAAAAGCTTAATTTTTCCCGTTAAAACTGTTTGAACAGATTTTTTTAGTACTTCATGTTCAAAAATGCTATTTCATTTTTCATACAGGAATCACACATGCAGCAAGCTTTTCCCTGGTCTCTCCTCCACTTCTGACTGCTTCAACCAGTATCACTATGTACAGGCTGTTACATTAAAAAAAAATCCAATCAAAACTATGAAATATGTTATTTGAAAGCTTCAAGGCTGTAAGTTGCTATTTTACCGCTGGCGTAGTACTTAAGTTTTTCCAGTAGAGTAGAAAAATTTCAACTATGCTTGATGGATTTACCCACACAGGCAGCTGTACATCTGTGTCTTTGACAGCTGTGATCAGGGACTCCACAAGAGAACAGAATAACAAACCCACCAGTTTGAAGAGTATGGCATAACTGGAATGTTTCTCTCATTTAAAATAAATTTCATTTTAAAAAAAACCCTAGTAGCTCTAAGTATTATGTACTTTCATAGCACTTAAAAAGGGTTGCTATAGTCATTTTTTCCTCCCTTTTGCAATATAATAATGATATCATTATCAGAATTTTAAAAAGAATTTCATTCATAAAAATATGTTTTAGGTTATTTTCAAAGAGTTAACAGTATGAAAACATTTGTCAGGGTATCCTAAGTATTTGCTAGACCAAAATCCCTTTTGGCTCTTTTCTCCCTGTAAAAGACCCTTCCCTCTCCAAAGATGCCACCAAAGTTGACAATACTTCCAACCTACATTTTTTGTAAGTAAAAATAGATTCTATGTTGAAAAACTTTTGGATTTGCATGAGCAAGATTGTTCACAATTCTAACAACGATGACTGAAGAAACAACAATGCAAAACCCTCAGAAAATGCCAGGGAAACAGAACTGCTGCAAGCTAAGTTTGATTAGATTTTTGTGGTTTTTACATATATCTTGGCAGAAAAACATTTTAATTTCAGTGCCTATAAATAACATGTTTTCTATGGCAAAAACATTGTAAGCATTTAGCATCCATGTGTTTCCTTTGTATTTTCTGCCTGCCAAAGCCCACGCGCTGCCAATAGTGACTGAAGCCAGTGAATCAATTGAAAAACCTTCTCCCATTATCCTACTTTTTAAGTTTTTCTTTTTTTTTTTTTTGCTTCCTTCCGCTGGTACAGAGAAAAGTTATTTTAAGAACAAAAAAAATAGTAATACTGGCATTCCACTGTACAGCAGAGCTAAATGCCTCTTCTTTTTCTAATTTTTTTTTTAAGAAAAAATTCAAATGGTTTTTATCTTGCATCATACCTACAGAAAATAGCTAAACATGGTCATCATACTCTGTAGTATGCATTTTAAGCAGCGTAAATTAACGGACAATGAAAACGTGTCATGAAAACAGTAGCACACTGTTAAAGAAGAGCAAGCCATCCATAATGCCTTGAAATTTGGAGTCATAAAACATTTATATTGCATCCTACAGCACTTACCTTTTTGATCTAGTTCACTGACACACATACAGCATCATAAAATACAGAGATGTGTGCCTATTGTTCATGACTTATCCCTGATGGCACCCCTTAGATCAATTTAATATTAATATAAGCACTTCTTATATACCGCTTATGACCCAGGTTGTGATTAGTTATCACCTGTTAAGGGCACTGCTTAATTACATGTTGGTTTTCAAAAGATGAAAATATTATCATCATAAAATACTGCAAAAATTACGTTAGGAAAGACCAGCGACTTGCAGTTTTTAAATGCTGATCTACTTGCTGGTTTCTGAAGAGTCTGCAGCAAAATGTAGTTGCCCAGCAACATATTTAAGATTGGAGTCATTAGAGAATATCTAAGCAGAACTAAAGTGCTACACAATCTGAAGAGGGAGAAAATAGCTACAATTCAGAAAACAAAGACTACTGTTGTACAGTAACTGTCTAATAACCACAAAAGAGTAGAGGAAAAAATGACCAACTTATGAGTTGCAGAATATTACTGTCTGTTAGTACCCTGACTACATACTTTCAGTTTAAACTGTATCACAGTACTAACACTGCTAAAGCAGCATACAGTTAACTTAATAAAAGCAATGCATGGACATAAAGATAACTAGTTTCCTCTGAAACTTTGAGTGTTCATCAATTCTTTCTTGCTTCTTGTTCTTATAAATGATAACAGAAGTTTTGAGGCAGTCTAGAATTCTGTACCATTTTATCTTAATAGGAGGGAGTTGAGGGAGAAGAACAAAAAAAAAAATAGTGGGAAGAAGGCTGTAACTGTTTGACAGAAACTCACAGACCCTAAAATGCAGCTGAAAATAACCTAAGCCCTACATAACATCAAGAAATCTCTCTGAAACTCTGACAGTTAACAGCATCACTACTTGCATTTATTTCAAACAAATGGAGAGAGCAGATAAAAAGTTGTTCTTACCCAATTCATAGAGATGACCACCTACATTAACTAATGCAATAAAGTGAAGGTCTACTTTTTCATCTATACTTGGCGCCTGCAAGACAAAACAAGACAAAAAGAAATTGTGTTCACTAAAACTTCTATCACGATATGATAAGTGAGCATGTATCATTATAATAGGCAAAACACTTGGGCAAGAGAAATCACAAGTGAGAAGCACATTCTGGATCTATACAGAATGGCAGAAGTCACAGTGCAGATCATTCTGGAATATGAAGAAGTTGTCTGCAATGCATAGATCAAGAAGAATACATACAGTAAATTATCTTGAAGTATTTCCAATTATAGCTTTATATAATATCTTTATTTTTCTTTATTGAATTAAAAGGAGAATCAGCTCAAATACATTAACATCAAAAATAGATATTCATATAAATAGCAACACCTTCACTAACCCATCACCCATAAAAAAGTGATGCAGGGCTCAACTCTGAACCTGTAATAATTTAGAACTAAAAACATTCATTTGGTAAAAATATTTTTTTCTTCATAAGCCAAACACAGTTGAATTAACCTGTTCTCTCTCCACCAACAATCAAAAGAAACAGCTTACACATCTGAGGTGGGGAGGAAAGAAAATAATCAGACTTGTCTAGACTGAATTTTCAAAATGGCATCATAGTAATCATACCCAGAAAGGACTGAAGTGCAGTGAGAGCATGAAGCGACATCAGATAAAAAATTGGTTATTGTTGGTAAAGATCTATCTAACCCAGTACTGCATTGCCAACTACAGCAAGCAAAAGTTTTTTCAGAAGAACATAATGCAGCATAATGCTGCAGCAACCCACATTCCCAGTGTCCACTAAGCAACAGATTTTGAACTTCTGAGCCAAAAGGAGCATCATCACTGTTGTGTTCAATAGCAATTGATGGTGTTAATTCCTTCTCAGTCCATCCAGTCTGCATCTGAACTTCAATTCACAATTTAAGATGATACTGTTTTGAGCTAATGGGAAAAAGCAACTCAGTTTTTCTTCATTATCAAGAATATGACTTGTGTGAAAATGTATTTCATGCCCTCTTCTTTCATCTTGTAATTACTGCTAGCCTTAAAAGACCCCAAAAGTGCAAAAGTTTGCCAGAAACAGATTAGGGTGTAAAATGCGTTGTAGAATCTTACACTTGCATCATCTTTTCAAGACTGGGTTAAAGGTTCCTTTTTCTTGAGTTCAAGAGAACACAGCATTAAGGAGGAACCACCATCAGTTTACAGAAATTCTATATAGCAAGCTCAAAAATCAGAGGAAAATAAAAATAAAACAAAACCCCACACAACCTTCCCTCACTCATTTGAGATTTATCTCCATGGCCAGTTAAAGTGTGAAAGGCCCAAATAACATGTTTCATCACTGCTTCAGACAGCCTAGAATGGAGAAAGAACATTCCAGCCACTGAAGATGAGGCAGCTATCAGAGGGACATGAGGACCTTTCCACCAGAACTCCAAGCAGTCTAAGTGCAATGGCCTTTGATAATTTTGTTTTACAGAAGGCCAAACAGAGCCAGGGCTTAGAGAAAACAAGCAGCCTCAAGAATTCGGCTACCCCAGTTGTAAACTTCAAAGGACCACAGGTTTCCTAACTTCCTTAAAACCACACAAGACAGTAGCTAACAACCATTGGCACCTCGTTGCTATTCCCACGGATCAACCAACTTTTTACAGACATCTAGACTGTGGTGCTGCAAAAATGTGCAAGCAGGCAAGGCTGAGCATCCTTGTAAAATCCCCCATTGCTACTTAATTCCCTTCATAGACATATGAATTCAGAGATGTTCACTTATCAATTAAACCTACCAACTGATAAATCTGGGCTTAAGGAATTTCAGGGTTAGGGGAATGACCATGCCAGTGGGAAGGAAACAACTTTGCATTTAAAAGCTTGCATCTGAATATACTCCACCTGGGCTCAAGGTGACATGAAGCAGAAGAGCACAAAGTATCACTATTTCAGAGGACTTTGAGACGTTCAAGATTTGATTTTTATCACATATAGGACAAGATACAGTTGCCCTTTTGAGGGTTAGGTTGTCTGTCAAATTCTAATAAACACCCTTTCTATAGAGAGACGCAACTGGCATGCTTGGAATGCTGAGCTTATACACAGAAAGAAGATGGATAGGGAAGACATCAAAAAAAGCATGATTAACTTTTCATAAGAGTTTAGAGACAGACTCTAATAGAGACCTGCTGAGTTTTTGTACATGACTAATCTAAATAACATGCTTGCATTGTGCTATTGCCACAACCCGTGAGAAACGTGTTTTTAAATTTTTAATCCCCCAACCTCAAGAGACGGAATGAAAGTACCATGCCATTATTGAAGTTTCTACCACATGTTCTAATGTAGGCAGTATCCTTCCCTGTGATTTCCTTTCATCTAATCTAGATAGTAGTAAAGTTGATCTGTACCATTTCTTGAAAAATTAGGCTTTCAATAGTTTTTGACAGAAAACTAATTGCATAATCATAAGAACAGAGGGTCTGAAGAATCATGATGACTTACAACTTTATATTATAAAAATCTGTTGCTTATAACTTAGGCAAACAAGTAGCTGGATTCAACTTTCCTAATGAGATTAACCTGATTCAAAATCCCCCCACCCCTCTGCTCCTTAGGGAAAAAAACCAACACATTCATATGTGTGCACACGCACATACACACACACCTCCCCTCTCCACATATGAGAAGAAGCCTAGACAGGCCAATTTTTACTTCACTGGGAAGATCTGGAAATTCTAACACTTGAACCAGAAGATTTTAAATTTCAAAGGAATGGAAAAAAGAGGGAATGTCAGCTTCAGGGATATTTCTTTTGTGGTCTCCCTGAAAAGCTAGACCTTTGGCTAAGTTTTCAACTTTCTAATAAAGCGTCTGTGTGAATGCTTAAAAGAACAAGAGAACATAGCTTTAAGAAGTCTGCCTGCATGTTACTAGGTAGTATTTTTTAGAACAGTTACAGAGGATTTTCTCTTGATTACTCTTTGTGTCAAAGACCACAGTAACACAAACAGTCAAGTGTTGCAATGACCTGTTTCTCTACATTTTTTCACTTAAAAGGCCACTCTGCACAAAAGGAGACAGCAGATTTGAAGGATCGCATGTATGAACCACAAGGAAAGAGAAAGACACAGGAGTCTAAATAAGATGATTGTCTAATTAGGATTTGGAACTAACCTATGGGATTCAAGACTCATTTTTTCAAGTCTTCTGAAGAGCCAGGGTGCACAATGAAGGAAATTTATTTTTTTTTTTTTTATCCCATCCAGAAAAGACAGAAAGAGGACAAATACCAGCATTTGGATAGCTTACAGAAACTTATGTTATGGTTGCAACCTTGGTATAAGAAATAAGTTTTGGTAGTATGGTTAGTAGATATCACTTTTTCAATGTATCTCTCCTAAAGAAAAACCACCCGTAAAAATAAAGACCAGAAGATTTGAAAATGATTTAAAGAGGAAAAATACAGAAAGTTTAGTGCACAAAGTGATGGTTCTGAGAACATCACCTCAAGTGTCGTTTTTACTCAAGTAACTGAGGTAATGCTCAGTGATAATAACATAGGATATCTTAATGAAAACTCACTCTCACATACAAAAGTGACAGCCAAGGCTGTCACGCCCCCTAATTTTGGATACTACATTAAAAGCACTTAGATGACAAAGTCCCAGTTTTTCAGAGCATTTGACTATGTTCTCTGGTAACCTAGACATTCAAATTGAACAATAAACAATTGCTGACTGCTGTGAGAAGTCAATTTTAATCGACTTCTCTCAGGTCAGTACCTGTTAGCTCATGCTATTCAAACAGACCATTTACATTTCTTCTATTCTTCACCAGCAGATTTCAAATCCGTAATTAAAATGGCACTTCCCAAGGTTTTTATGATAAAAACAATAACCCTTCCTACTCCTTGTACTGAGAAATTCCTTTACCTTTCACTACTGCATATTGCCCTCTCCTCATGAACTAAAACAGTCTTCTTTCTAGTTATTGCACCAAACTTCAGAAACTCAATGGTACACTCCATATCACTGTTTGTTCAAACATATCAACCTGTCCAATCAAGCATATTTCTTTACCTATGCAGTTTATTTTTCTAATGCACTTAGACCACTATCCCATTCTAAAGGACAATATTCAATTTTCATGCATTTGAAATTCTTTGATCTTCAAATGTTGCAAAGTTAAAACAAAACTGTTCATCAAATTTTATGTGCAACTGGTTTCTCTTCCCCCAGGCTGCATTTCTGGGACAAAGTCACAACTGGAAAAAAAAAAAAAAATTGTCTTCCTTTCAGGAATCTACTGAACAAGCCTCACCACATCCTGCTTAAAATTTATTTGTGAAAGACCACATTGTAAAAGCAGATTCAATGTTACATGACAGACTTCAGACAACTTCTTCTAACTAAATCTTCTATTTTTACTATTTCCTTACACTTGCATTGGAAAGAAAGGTGCAAAGCAAAAAGCCTCAGAAACCAGTTTAGCAGAATGCTTTACAAGTGTGCAATATAAGTGTGCAACAGAATGCAATACAAGTAGTAACTGGAAAAGGAAAAAAAATGCCACTTGTGTTAAGTCAAGAAACTGGCATCTGGAGTCTGTCAGGTTCTGGAAAAAGAGCACTGAAGACTTATAAGGAAAAGACAATTTTGCAGAACCTTGAGGAATAAAAAACCTCAGGAGTTTAACTATACAAATGAGTTACAAGAAGCCAAAGAAAAACATATCCAAAAATGAAGTTTACATGACGTATGGTTTAGATTCAATAAATTCTGAAGGGGAAAAAGTGATGCAATTGCTACTGGGTAGATTAGGCTTCTGTAATTTCCATTTTGCAGCATGGAACGTGCTTGGGCAAATATACTGTATAGGGCTGTGAAAGGCATTTGAGCCTCGGTCGAAGTACTGCAATTAAAACAAAGACCACTGGAATGATGATTCCAAGTTTTAGGAAGATGATTTCTGGCTCATTTTCACAACACAGTGACATCTCTATTCATGCTCAATATACTGCAGTGAGTTTATGGTACTTGAAATGCTCTGGAGTTTCACAGTCCAACATGCACAGCTTAATTTAGCTCAAAGCATCCCTTGCCCAGAATAATGAAAAAGAATTTCTACGAGAAAGGTGCTGAGGGACTGTCGTGAGTGCTGGCACAAAAATGGAGAAGTTTCTTTGCCAAGCATTTCCTTGTGTATGTTTCTGGTCTCCTGCCATGGTAGACAAGCTGTCTTGAGCTTATTATTTCCATGTTCCCAACCATAGATAGAATACATAAATGTCAGGTGAGGTACAACTCCAAGCTGCTGGACAGTAGCATCTGATTTTGAATGGGAGGATGTCAAGCAAGAAGATGAAATTCAGAGATAGTTTCTACCAAGGATCAGAGTACCTGGATGCAGAATGCTTATACAAACACATCTTAGATCCATAAGCAAGAAGAATTATACAGGAGTATGCTACTCTAAATAGTTTTTTTCTGTTTTTTTTCTTCAAAGAACAGGAATTTCAGACTGATCTAGAAAGTAAACTGGAGGAAACAAAGAGCATGTTTTCAAATTTGAAAAGTGTATGAAAGATTCACAGAATTAGGAAATTAGCTTGACATATAAAAGGCAGCAAAATGTAAGACAATCAGAGACACTGAAAGAACAGATGAGGCAAAAGAATAAGAGAATATTACAAGGATTGAGAAAGTCAACATTACTAATGAAGCAAGTTGTTATGTTAGCTTAAAAATTTTCCACATCTACTGTGATTTATCATTTGTATAGAACATTTTAGGACAGTATTTTCGATTTTTCTTCCCTTACTTTTTGTATGTTTTTAAGTATTCTGGAGACCTACTCTAAAAAAGGTGTACTGGGTCTGGCTGAGTTTATTTTCCCCACAGCAGCCCTCATAGTGCTGTGCTTTGCATTGGTTGCTGGAAAGGTGTTGGTAACACACCAGTGCTTTGGCTACTGCTGAGCAGTGCTTAGCACAGCACCAGCACTCTCTTCAACCCCACCATCAGTAGTCTGGAGATGGGCAAGATCTTGGGAGGGTATCATAGTCAGTACAACAACTTGAGTTGGCCAGAGGGATATCCTGTACCATCTGACATCTCCTCAGCGATAAAAGCTAACAGAAAGAAGGAGGAAAAAGGGGCAGGCATTTGTTTCTATGATATCTGTCTTCCTGACCAACCATTATGCATACTGAAGCCCTGCTTCCAAGGAGTTGGCTGGACATGGTGTGCTGATGGGAAGTAGAGAATAGATCTTTTGTTTTCCTTTGCTTTCATGTGAAGCTTTTGTTTTATTAAACTGCTTTTATCTTGACATGAATCTTTTCCCATCTTAATTTTTCCCCACTCTGGCCTGCTGAGGAAGGGAGTGATAGAGCAGCTTGATGGGCACTTGTGTCCAAGGCCAACCACCACTGAAGTCAATGAAAATTTTCAAGTAGGGAAAGTGTGTTTATTTAAGGAGCATAAATAAAGTCTCCCAGCATCAAGACTTTTGCTCTAATTTTTGAAACTATCTACTGCCTGTCTGCCAGTGTTTTAGTAGTAGAAATGTACTTAGAACTAGAAGAAAGTTCAGCTCTATTTTAAACAGAATATACAGGATGTTTTCCCCTCTCCACCTTTAAGAGCATAGATTTCTTAATAAAAGCAATACCGGAATGCTCGTGTATTTCTTACACACTGGTCTCATACAATGCTGAGACCAATTCAGCCTCTTTGTACATCTAGCAGAATGACAAGAGCTGTACTAATAATACTTGTTGACAGGACAATAAATTCTACCTTGTCATTCAAATTTCATCAAGCCACCTGAGGCAGTTTTATTGAAAAAAATGCTATCTGGTTTTTTGCATATTGAACTATTTTACATATAGGTTGTGTGTTCTTAAATTTTATTGGAATGGCATGTTACACAAAAGTCTAAATATGAGAATGACATTTTAGTTACCAATAGATATCAGACTATTTGGTATGCAGTGATAAATCTTTGCATATAGGACTTAAAATTTTAATCTGTCAGATGAAGAGAGGATCTCAGGAAGTTACGGTGTAATATTTTAAAACTTTTTACTCGCAACCTTCTGTTTTGCCAAATACAAATTTATTAAAGGCCATTTAAAAGCACATGCTTACTGCTAATGGATGAGGAGTTGATTTAGATATTTTCTGAAGTAAGTAAAAACTCTCAACTTGGTTTTCTGCTATAATCGTAACAGGTTATGCTGTAATGTCCATCCTTAGGTAAGTAATAATTTAATTATTGTTGAAGCAAATGGTCAATTAATGCTTTTGTTCTAGGCAGGCACACCCAAGCTCAAGTCCTTCTTAATATGTCTTTTGTTAACAACAAGCATATAGAAGTCAAATTCATACAAGAACCCAGTTTCAAATCACAGAAATATGTCATAGAATTTTCCTAGTTCTACTAAACAGTAAAATCCCCAGCTAAAATGTCAGATGTTTGTCAATGTTAATGACATAAATATTAAATGAAGAAGAAGAAGAAGCGTGAGCTGGGGAGAACTTAACCCTGTGCTTAACTCCACGCCTCCTCAAATCCCAAGGTATTTTTTTAACTAGCTCCAAAGGATAACATCAAGAATGTTCCATACTTCTGAATTTTACAAGAGAGCTTGATACTTAATAATAGTAATTATTATTCACATGAAGAGAAAGTAATCTGGAAAAAAGTCTCATCTTAACATATTTATCAAAGTCTATATAAAGACATGGAAGCATTTGACACTAATTTTTAATAGCAGTAAAACCTTAAGGATTTCCACATGTGGAAAGACAGATCTGAATGAAAAAAAATTATTTGGACCACTGTCAGAATAGTTATTTTGCCTCAGTTAAAGATCCAAATACCTCAGGGAAGAACTTCTAGTAACACAGGTGAAATGTGGTCATCAAAGAATGATAAAATCACTGTCCCAATTTTGCATTTAAGACCATTCACTTCATATATCAAGA
Source organism: Margarornis squamiger (assembly GCA_035222235.1). Lineage (NCBI taxonomy): Eukaryota > Metazoa > Chordata > Aves > Passeriformes > Furnariidae > Margarornis > Margarornis squamiger. The sequence goes on along the minus strand of JAWWTY010000001.1, from coordinate 68,212,521 downwards.
TGATTTTTTTATTCATGTGTGCACTAAAAGTACAATCACTCTTTTAAAGCAGGATGAAATACCACTAAATGACTATCATTTCAGTGTTTCTGTTGGTGGTCATAGGACAGTTTAGAAATACTGGCTATTCTGTGCATGCAATTTCTTTTCAGATTTTCAAGACAAATTTGTGCTCTGTGAGTGAAGAAGGAAAAAAGTATAAGTATTTGATGACAAGCTTTTCTTATTAGAATGTCTTCATCTTAAACAAGAATGCCTACAAACTGGATAAAGAAACAGATGTCAAGTGAGAAAGTAAACAGCCCCTTGGGATTACAGTAAACATTTTATCTTTACTGAAATACCCAGGGACCATTAAGCAAGACTTAATGAGAGAAAAGGAGACTAGATTTAGGATAAGAGAACTTAAACCAAGTCTCCAATGCAGAAGAAATAATATCATGTGACAAAGAATTAGAAGCCCCTTGGTTCAGCACATCCAAATGAAAGACCATGAAGATGAGGTGAAAAGAAGAGGCTGGATGTGGAGCCTATGGCAAAAAAAAAAAGTCACTTCATGAAAGGCAAAATTTCCTCTATGCTTTGAGAATGACTTGGCATGTGTATTGAATCAAAAATACTTGGACAGCAAAGCATGGAATGATGTACTTTTCCTGTCCGACATGTGGGAAAGGAGAAAAAAAAAAGCCCAGGAAGAAAGAAATCCTAAGAATGGTTGAGAAAAGACCCCAACAAAAAATGATGCCTTGAAGACTGAAGTTACATGGCAGAAGGCCAGCCGTGTCAGAGTAAGAAAAGACTGAAGATGGACTACACTTACAACAGAATGAAGCCCAACAGATGGAAGGCGTATCAAGGGCCGCCAACGACGAAGACGGATTGACGGACTGGTAGCCTTGGCAGGACCTACATGATTACGTTTGGCCCAGGAGAGGGATGCAGAGTGACACAATGGTGAAGCCTTCGTTCTGCTGTGGCTAACCTGAGGCTGCGATGAGGATGGTGGTGAAGACAGCGAGGACGATGACGACTACATAAACATTAAAAAAGAACATACTTAGCCCACTTAAACTTGAAGCAACATCCCTAAAAACGCAACTGGAAAAATGTTCACTATTTAGTCATACTGTCTTTTAACTGCTCAAATCACACAGATAATAATCAAGAGTGTGTTGAATTTGAATGACAACACAAAGGAACACTGAGAATAAGCGAAGACAATTCTGAAGTTTGTAATCAGATAAGCTAGAGGTTATTCACACCCAGGGAACTTCGTAATATGAACACAAGTTAACTGACTCATTCAAGAGACAGACTGTTGGATAAGTGAGGAGGGAAGGGATTTAAGTATCTTCTCGTGGAAGGAATAGGTGAAAACAGAGAATGAATCAATTTTATCTACAGCTACAAAAGCTGTGAGCAACAGTTCTTTGGTAATTTGGGAAAGCTAGGTTGTGCTACTCCGGGATTTAAAATGAATCAAGTAACTACTGTAACAGAGCCCAGAGTTTATTTACTGTTCCATGTCTAACACAAAAGGAAAGCAAAGGAAAAGGGAAGCTTACCGTGGTGAGGTATGCAACTTCCTAAGTTTTTCACCTATTCTTCTAAAATAGCAGGCCAGTGGCAGTACTGCCATTAACACTCAGGATCCCTTTAGTATCCGTGGAAGCAGTAGGACTATGTTAAACCATTCAAATTGTTACTATTAGAAGAAAGACCACAGAAGTATTAAAAATGACTCTCAGCTCCAACTGACAAAATTATAGTAAATATATTAAGACCAGAAAGGACCATTGTGATGATTTAGTTTCGATCTTCTGTCCCACACAGGCCACAGGACCAAACAAGATCAAGTTTTGTTTGAATCAAACATACTCACAAAACAAAAAACAAACATTCAAGCTTAACAATTTTGTTACTACTGAAAAAAATCAGAATAAAAAATTCTATCAATCTTACCTATAGATATAGAGACAGTAACATATTCATACAGTTTACTAAATACCTTCGTGCTAAATGCAAAGGGAAACTTTCTGCTTAATGATCACATGAACATGAAACAATGGATTACATTAGTTCATCTGGCCACGATGTCAAACCAGGAGCTCATCTTCAGCATATCATCATCCACTATTACTCTCCCCTCATAGAACATATAAAAATGCAAAATGTCATCTTCAGCCTTTTAGAGAACCCTCACCTTCTGTCAAGAAATAACATTTCTCTTTTGTGATAATTACACAGCTTTTATTTGGAATCAGAAGAATACTCCTTTGAAGCTAATCTAAAGGGCAATCCAGACTGTCCTGTGTTGATGTCTTGTGCTTTATTATCTCTTGATCTTTCTACACTGCCTGTAGGTTTTTGTGTGCATTTTAATCATAGAATCATAAGATGGTTTGGGGTGGAGGGGACTTTAAAGATCATCATCTAGTTCCAACTCCCCTGCCTTTGGAAGGGGACACCTTTCACTAGACCAGGCTGCTCAGAGCCCCGTCCAGCCTGGCCTTGAACACTTCTAGGGATGAGCCATCCACAACTTCTCTGGGCAACCTTTTCCAGTGCCTCATCACCCTCACAGTAAAGAATTTCTTCCTAATATCTAATCTAAACCTACTCTCTTTCAGCCTCTTGTCCTGCCACTACATCCCTTTTAAATAGTTACTCTCCAGCTTTCTTGCAGGCTCCCTTCAGGTACTTGGAAGGCTGCAATTAGGTCACTCTGTTATTGTCTTTCACATCACTAACAGATGTTTTTAAACAGTACAGATCTTAGAACCAATCCCTAGAGACCCACTAGCAAACATACTCATCAGTGATAACCGACTTATGTGCACTGAGAGCTGCCAGCTGCTTGCAAGTCCATTAGTTATACAGGCAGAACAGAAACTGCAGTTCCTTAAGGTATGGCCCAAATTAGGCATTCAAGGGAATGACTCTAGTAGGGGCTGTGAAAACCCAGCATTAGATAGCTTCTCTGAAAAAAAAAAATCACTCATTAATCAATGCGTAAGTGCCAGTTAAAACTATTTACTTTCTTTGTATTAATTATTATTTTTGAAGCAACTAATCTTAGTTTTTTTGGGGGGTTTGTTTGTTTGTTTTTTTCTTTTTTTCTGTCAAGAGTGGGACAATGGATTGGTTCTTTCTGCTCCCCTATCACTGACCTTAAAGAATGAAGACAGGGCTAGGAATTCTTCACGAAGAGCAAGCATCAAGTAAAGTAGAAACGGTAGAGCTCAAAGATAAACATGGAGTGTTACCAAGTCTCATAACCTGTGCAGAGAACAGTTTTCCACAGGTTTGTCATTCTGATCCACCCCTACCTCTCAGCAGCTCCTCATAAAAGAGAACAAAACCAGAAAACCTTCAGTACAAAAATGCAACTCCATGAATCAAGAGGAATTTAGCAATGACAATAGTTTTATACTTCTACAAGAGAAGCTTACAAGAGTTTAATGGCTATTACAATTTAGCTCTACTACTGATTTTTTTCCATATTCTTCACTTGAAGAACTGATCTAAAATGAGACATTTTACACTTAGACAACATATCGGATGGATTTAAAACATTTTTTTCTCAGCTTGCCTAAGGAAATTCAAAATGATGACTGATAAAACAGTGCTTTTAGAAGTCCCCACAGCCCACAGACCTCCCCGTGGAGGAAGGAACATGTAAGATTAGAACCTGCTGTGTGGCAGAAATTTAAGACTTTTGCTGACTAGACAGTTCGTGATAAAAGGCAAGAGACACTACAGCCTGTTTTACAATTTTGTAAGCTGCTGCCATCAGAACAGATAAGATTGTTATCTTCCAAGAATGTACAATATAGTACCTGTTTACTGAGAAAGAGTTGAAAATAATGAAACCAAAAAACTTTCTAACAGTATGAATTTACCCTGGCTTTGATGCATTCCATTGACTGGATGCTGTTAAACTGTAAATTTTTCTCTGGAAAAAATCCTGTCTTTTAGCACTCCTGTGTAATTACTGTGAAACCATTTATAAGACTTCGAAGAATATGAAATTTAAGATTTATTTAACAGTACACAGATGACCAGAATACTGCAAGATTTTTTTACAAAGCCTTTTTTTACTTTTGTTACTATTTTTACCACAATTCTACACTTCTACCATTCTTATTGATGGCACTTATTTGTTTTCCTGCCAATATTGCTAAAACAATGCAATTTTAAAATGCCCCCTGCCAGAACTTAACAAGATCAGAAAAGACTTTAGGTTTTCAAAACTGAATTTATAACATAGAATGAAGTTTAGGGCAATTAATATTTTAATATTTCTAGTCAGTATTTGTCCTAATTTTAAATTCCATTCATTGAATCTTTTTGTCCTTTACTTCCTGTACTAGTGAGTCCCCTAGTGAGATCAACTAATAGAAACTTCCTTTCCATTTAAAATATACTTTCACATTTCTGGGAGTGAAATTTTCAGAAATGGTATATAGGAATTCTGGAAAAGCAAAGTTAATACTGGATTATGGCTAACTAACAAGGCTGCAATTGCCAGCAATTTCTATGCATTGCTTAGCTATGTGAACAGAAGTTGTTTTCAACTGAATATTAAAAAAAAATTAAATTCAAATTATATGTCAATATTACTATGAAATTAATGTTAAATACACATATACAAATAAAGGATACAGTCACACATTTCACATTTAGTTTAAAATATGAAAGACAAATCATAACTTGAGACACTCTATTCAAACAAGACTTATTAACCGCAGAAACTGCAGAGAAGAGAGCATCAGTCTAACTTCACAAGATGAAAAGGTCACAGGAGGATATTCCTGTGCTGAAAATTATAACAGGTTAAATATCTGAAGTGGTAAAACAAAAGCCCTGAAACAGAATTGAATGTTATTTATTGCCATAGAAACCAATAAGCACATTAAGTTTATTGTTTGTAATGCAAAAAATACATTATAAAAAAGTTAAAAGCTTCATGGAGTAGGTCTAAAAAAATGTTCACGCAATTACCATCTGCCCCAATCCAAAACTCATTCCTATATATAGCCAGTTATTAAAACCTAGAGTGACTTAAATCTAAATATAAAAGGAATCACATATAAAGTTTGTCAGGCACCAAGAGCTGCGCTTTTGCACGCACCTGAAAGTACAGACGTTTCATAGTGCCAAGAAGCTCATGACTTAGCTCATGCTGAAACCTGTCAGGTTTTAGAAACAGGGGTCTGATTGCTCATCTTGCTTGGGGAACTCAGTTCAGCAAAGTATCTCAGTCCATGTCCAATGCACTAAAGACCTGACAGGACAAAGCAGCATCTGGTATTGCATGACCATTTCTTTCTGAGAAGAAATATACATTACTGATTAACTTGATAGTGGCTACAAAAATTAATCTATCTGGAAGCTCAAGTTCAGGGGAAAGTTCAAGCCCATGCCACCTTCCTCTTAGGAAGTTTCCCTGCCTATCAGCTGACAAACTATGCTGGGACTGGGGCTTTCTTCTTTCCTCAGTTTTGAAGTTGCATCACTGCGTAGAAAGAAATGCCAGTTGCTCTGGGACAGAGATTAAATTAGCTTTAACTGCATACCAACACCCCTGGAAACTCGGAAAAGAGAAGGAGATACAATACTTTCAGTCTTACTTATTGTTTCATAGGCACAACCTTGGGATCAGAGGCACTGACACATGTTCTGCATCTGCTCAGTTGCGTTATTCCATAAGAGAGCAGTAACTCCTCCCAACAAACTGTTATACAGTTCCCATACCCTAAACCCCGGAGCAGAGATGGGCAAAGATTGAAGTGGCAATAAAAAGTGCAACTTTTCCAGCCAAATTTGCAATATAAGGGTTATTACAGCTTTAAGATTATAGTCAGAGAAGGTGTACTTAATATGTATCATTTTTCCCCACCACCTTTTGAAGGTTTTTTTGTTTTGCTTAATTAATTGCTCATTATTGAATGAAATGCAATGTTCTAAAAGGTCTATATTACTATTCAAACTAAGTGTTTTTCTTCCTTAGAAATAATTATCCTTAGTGAGGTTTTTTATAGACAAATCAAATCTATGTATCACAGCCTGAAAAAAATCCTCTTCCTCCTCTTCCTTCTCAAGTGCTTTAAATCTTTTAACAGCATTTCAAGCCTGTTTTGGTGGTTGTGGTGAAATCTTGAGAGACATTAAGTTCCTTCAAGGTTTTATAAGACGATAAGCAGCCAGACAGAGGAGTCTGACAAAGGAAGAATTCCACAGAGGCAGAAGATGCTTCATGAGCTCATCTCCAACAATACACCACAAAATTTGCATGAACTAGAGGCATTATGAGTATTTCAACTGCAAGAAAAACCTTGTTCCTAACTAGAACTTCCTTACATGCAACAGAAGTCTCTATAACATGCAAATTCTTGGGAAATTAAGGTTCATCATCTCCAGTACTCACAGACCTACTTGTGTCAACACTACAATTATCAACATCAGTACGTATTTAAGCTGAGACTACAGTTTTCAAACCAAACTGGGCTACATGTGTTAGGTGATCAGCGCCTGCACCAGTAAGTATAATTAGCCGTTCTACAGCTGGTAAAAATAAAATATTTACAGTATACTTCATGTCAGTTTAATCCATATTAAGAATGGACAATATCCCAAGAGTATTAGTTTGCTAGACATACGGGTAAAGACAAGAAAAATGGTGAGATCAGAGCACCCCAAAAAAATATTTTCAAAATTAGTGATAATTTATCTCTCTCTAAAGACCTAAATTTAAGTTCTATGGCCTCTGTTAGGAAAAAGTCAAGCTAGATTATCACAATGGTGACTTCTGTGATCAGAAATTACTGGTAACACAAAAAAATGAAAATTTCAAGTTAGGAAGCTCTGCAAAAGCTACATTAACTAGATTTTTTTTAAAATAGTTTTTCCCTCACAAGACTTTTTGCCTTAAATAAATTGAACATTGTTGCACACCAAATACTACGTTTTTAGTGCTTCCTTGAGCAAAGTTAGGTGATGCAACATTAATTCTCTGAGTAGCTTTAGCCATACTGGTAAAATGTTTCAAGTCTTAAGAATTGTAAATTCTTGTAATTTCCATCCCCCAAATTAGTGGCTGGATAAATCAAAAAAACAGAGAGCCAAACCAGTTTCTCTTTTAACTGAGGGAAAGAGGCTGAGTGTGAACTTGACCATCACCTGTCACACACTGCTATACCGTCCTGCTTACTGTCTCTTACACAGATAGTGCAAAAACAGGACAGGAAGTATTATGGATTGGAGAGATGCAAAAAAGCTCCCAAACAAACAAAGCTAAACTTATGGCAATTGATTGGTAGAGATGTTGGATGCAAAACTGTAGAAACATTTAGTTACTTTCACTTATTTTTTTCTTAAAAACTTGTTATGTAAATTCATGGGTTGCTTTATGGGTGCGAATATCCTCTATAGTTAGGTTTCACCCTAGAAATCAGAATTCCTTCATACAGATGTAACAATTAAGCATAAGATCCAGAATAACAATTCAGAGCAATACTGTACTAATACCTTATTAGTTATTTGCTCAGTATAGAAATCAAGAGTAATGCATGTCTCAAAAACTGACATGTTAGATAACATGGCAATGCAATGAGTTACAGACTAACCAAGTACAATTTCCAAAACACTTCACATGATTCTAGTAAGCACATTTTTACACTTCTACTGTGTAGACTGTAAAAGAGAAAATGCAATAGCTAACATTTTTAGGCAACTTCACTACCTTTACAAGAAAGATTACATGCTTGTTCTGTAATGTTAAGCTAAACAAAAATCATCTAAGAAACAGTTATATAATTGATTCTATATTCTCCCAAGATGCAAATGTTTCTTTTGAACACTATGGATTACTCAAAAGAAACATTGAGGAGTATGTGTGATTTAAGAAAAAAATCCCACCACATATGCTCTTGGCAGGAGCAAAAGGGAAGCTCTTTATGTTTCTTCTCTAACAATAAATTTTAATGCCCCAGGGAACCAGAGATCTTTGAAAGTTCAAGTTTTATAGCAGTTGGGAACAGAGTGCATTGACTCTACTTAGTTCCTGCCAATGTTAACGACTGTTACTGTGATCAAAGTCTAACTTAGTGCATTCCAAGCAAGATTATAGTTCTCAAGGCACACTGAACAAGTTTACAGACTACAGTTTGCAGTTATGTTTTGAGTTAAGGAAGAAATCAAGCCATGGTAGCATTTTTAGTGGCTGCCAACTTCAACTCATGTTAAAAATATTCCTGATCATACTTGTGAACAAAAAGTACATCTAAGTAAACACACTGATGTGTGCAAGTATTTCAGTTTTTTTGTGAACATCTGAGACTTCTTATTTGTGACTTCTGACTCTCTGTCAAAACCAGTTTTGATTTTCAAAGGCTGATTTTTTTTTTTCTACCATCAATATTTTTGATAGAGGTCTAATGAGGTGTGAGAATGTTGTTTCCATTTGAAGTAGCAGCTCAGATTCAGGATCTCATTCCATCCAATTCTGAACTTCATTTAGCTCAACATATAGTTCTAGGAGCCAAAGCTGTCAGTTGGTAAATAAATGTACAAAATGTACTAAAATAACCAAAACAAAACACCAAAACAGAACTAACGGCAGTATTTTCTGTGCCCCCCCCCCTTAATAGCTGATGTATTTTATACTACAGTTCTGTTTTCTTCTCTCTTCTATAACAACTAATAACTGAAACACTCTAGGTTAAATTTCACTTAGTTGGACATTGCCAACAGCCTCTGAGGAAGAGGAGAGAAAATACACAAGTGTCAGTGCTCCTAATTTTCTCCTAAAAATTTAGGCCATGGACAAAATCAAAAGCTTTTATTACTGTCCAACCAATATCCAACATAGGTATTTTAAGTGGCCATGTCACTCGTGTTTATTTGTTTGACTGAAACATTATTTTGAGCCATGCTGTAACAACACTTAAACAAGTAAACTTCCCAAAGACCACATTTTGCTAAACAATAAAGCATAAATCTTGCTAAAACTCCTCTGTCCAAAAAAACTTTAACCTCAAATAGAAAAGTGGTTCCATATGCTGCAAGTACCCCGACGTAGTAAAAAGTTCACTCCTTCATTTGAACTCTACAATAAAAAGTGACATGGAAAACCATTTGTCAGCAGTTGGTGATACCTTGATGTTGCACAAACACCCTGCAAGTTACTTAAGACCACAACTATTTGAGTATTTGCTGCCCACAGAAGCAAAAGCTGATGTAAGTCTAGTCTTAAAATTTTCTCCTCTCTTCCAAGGAGCGTGCCTTTAACATCTCTGTGCCAGCATTAGCTCCAACAAGGCTAAAAGATGAACTCCTTCAGGAAGGTGTTCGGGAAGCTCATGGAAGACAGAAGATACTGTAGGTAATCTGACAATCCACAACGATTTCAACAGTCACACATACACACAGATAGCTAAAACTTCAGATACTATTACCAAAATAGCACTTAAACAAGAGTTAAACATGTCAAACCATTTAGAAATGTAGAAATTGAATACAAATTATTCTCCAGACCTAATTCCTTGACTAAAGGCTAATTTATCTTTTAAAAAGAACTGCATGTGGCATAGCTTGTCATTTTCCTTACTGTAGGATTAAGCTGTAATAAAGCACAGTTGCAAAAGTAGTGGATATAGATTCCAGTAAAAAGACAGCAAAACAAAAATATCTTCCACTCACATTATTATATCACATATTAAAAAGGTCATTTATTTCAGGAATCAGTACAGATAATATTTTCTACCTGGAGTAACTTCCCTCAACCATATCAACTTCCCTCACTGCATATCATTTACCTGAGCTAAACAATTTCTACTGGTTAATTTCTGTAACAAGTGTGCCTTTGCATTTTTCTCCTTTCCTTTGCTCTCAAGAAACTATACTGTAACTTTATATTATTATTGCAAACGAGTAGGTATGATACAAAATAAGTTTCTTCCCCAACTCCAAATTCAAAAGGGCCATTTGTTCTGCAAAAGACTTTAGATTTGGACGTTTCTCTCAAGTAATAACGTTTTCCCATTTTCAAAGAAATTTCCTGTCATATTTTCTGATCTGTTATGTTAAAATAGTTACTATTTTGTTTTGAAAGAAAGGAACTTGAGATAATAATAATAATCAAAAAAAGGTTAGATATGAACCTACCCCGATCACTTCTATAGATTGCTACTTTTCCTCCCTCAGATATTGCCATATTAGATGGCAATTAGATGTTGATTACATGGCTAATTACATGTTGATTACATGGATAATGCAGATCCACAAACTGTATGGCATTTTAATATTTTTTGAAGGGTTGTGGTTTTTTGGAGGGGTGTGTGTAGTTTTGTTTTTTCCTAACAGGGTATCAGAAGTGTTAAGATGTGTGGTATTACAGGGTTTCAGCAGCTCATGAACTGCTGAAGGAGGCATAGGAAGAGCAAGAAGGAAAAAAAAAAGCAAAACAAACAAAGGGGAAAACTCACATTGCTCAGAATGAAGCAATAATGTAAGGATTAGCTTAAAAAAAATGTGTGCAGATCTTCAAAGAAACAGGTTCTATTTTCCACATCTTCAAACGTCCTAGATATTATAAACAAAAGTGTATGCTCGGCAGACGACTCATGGAAGAATAAGGAGGATTTTGAGTAGCTGGCACCTGCTCTAGTATCAGCAATACCTGCCTTTCACAAGCTATCACAGAGAGAAGAGAGAGCTGGATCTATGAAGTGTTAAGGTGGAGACCTAGGTCCTTTTTTCTTATCCAGCTTTGGATATGAAATACCTTTCACTTGAGAAAGTGTAGGCTTCAGTAGCATAAAGTTAAACAGAATTACTGTTACGGGAGTCTTACATTAATTGCCCTCATTATGGTACTTGAACGCACGACCAGAATCAAGCCATTCTTGAAGCCAACATGACACTTCTGTGGAACCATTCCCAGATCTTACTGCTTGCTACCAAAGTAATTTTAAACAGACCTCCGTTTTTTACACGTAGAAGTACCCATAAGACTGCTTCACCTATTTATTTGATCTACTGGAATAAAGTGAGACATGGAGCCACAGAACGTTGGTCCAAAACCTGGCCTGAAGGGTAAGTCCAAATTTACAATCCTTTTAATTTGCAAACTTGAAAAAATTAGCAAAATGAAAACTGCTTAACAGTTCTTAAAGTTTAATCTCCTTGAAAGATCAAAAAAAAAATCTTTATTTTTAAGAAAATATTTAAGTAGTTTAATAAAAATTCAGTAAACTTCATTAAAAAACTAACAGAATTTATTACAAAAAACCTCCCCAGAGTACTCAGTTGCAATTCAGTCTGTAGATGGCCTGTAAATGTTTTAAGCACAACACTGAAAGTTAGACCAAATGGATAGAAACAGAGGTTTTTGGTTTTTTTTTAAACTAGACAAATCAGCTTCGATCCATTTGCTTAGGAATTCATCTTAATGCTTCATCCAAATAGATCAAACAGTAATGATACATCCCAGAAGCAAACTGATCATCACAACTTTTCCCTTCCAGAAATTACCAACAGGAATCCAGAAGCCGACTAAGACTGAAGTTATGCAAGTAATATCTCGCCAAATGTTTTTGTTTTCACCACCCCACTCCCCCCCAACAGAACTCTTCTTCAAAACATATGGAATTTAGGGAAAAAAGAATCTGATCACAGATTATCCTAGAACAGAAACAAATCCTAACCACAAGATGATAGAATACAGAGACACTAGAAAGATAGCATTGCTTTATTCTATTCTATTTTTTATTTCTAGCTAGACTTGCTTTATTTTGAGGTTTGAAACACTCACATACATGAAACAGAAACAAAAGCATAAAATCCACTAGCATATTGTAAAAACTAAGTAGGCACTAAGATTATAAAAAAAGCCTCAAGTATCTGAGAACCCAGTAAGAAACAGCCAACCAAACAGTATTATCAGAAGAGAACCTGTCTGTAGTCTGTGCTATTTTTAAACTTTCAAAAATTTTACTTTTATCTCAATGGTGTGATGGTGCATTTTGCATGGTGGAAGGAAACAGAATCTTGACAGCAGTTACAAAGCTTCCTAAGCAATCAGCAAAATTGACTGCCATACATCCCACTTTTGGAAGTTATTCTGTCCAATACAGTTAAGGCTCAGGAAAACTTTCAGAAGAATTTGAGTGGACAGTAGAATGCAATACCAATCTAAAGGACAGAACCCTAATGGGAACTACCCATTCAATACTTGTGTTTAGACATGATTGCTAAGAAAATCTTATAAATTTTTATTATGAAAAAATCTCTTCATCTTTCCAGACAATTATTAATCTTTTGTATTGTGGCTATCTTGATCAGGAAACAAATTTATTAGTGGAAGTTCAAGAAGTTAACTGTCCCTTACTAGGAGATTCCATCATCACTTAAGATGCTTCCTGAATCTTCACAAAGGCTCTCAGAACACTGTACCCTTGCACTTTCTTTCCCAAACATTCCATAATATCTGTGAGAAGAATGCAGACAGACCATTCCCTGGATGAATGTCACAGTACATAAAAATAATGAAAGAAATTTCTCTTTCACAAGGATCTTAGGAAAAGATTCTGTTTTCATCAACTTGTTGGAATAATCTCTCTTACTGAGCTTGCAAAGAATACCTAGAAAAGACTCAACTGTAAAAAAAAACAGACCAGATTTGAGTATCTCACTCTTAGAAAAAGAAGAGAAATATAAATTTGTTCTGATGCTTCTTCTTGAAATATTGAACCTTGATTAATTTAGAGAAAGAGATAAGAGAGAGTAGTGTATTTTTTAAAATAAATTACGACAAAGGAAGTTGAGATTCTTTAACAAAAATAGTTAAAACAATTCTCTTAATTTTAATTCTGTACAGGATAAGGGAGAGCAGAAAGGACTGCTTTGCTTTCTCCTGCATAGAAGACAGTGCACAAGAGAAAGAAAACCTCACCTACTGTACTTCAAAAAGAGAGAATGGATGAGTCACTGGAGTCACAACCCAACATAGAAGAGTTTCTCTTTTTATCAAAGCAGTGCTAGCAATACTCTATTTTTATTTTTTTTTTTTGTAGAACAGATACTGAAATCTGAACAGGAAAGATAGAAAACAGATGGTTATAACTGAAGAAGAAAAATCTTGAATGTTCAATTTTAAGGGGTTTTTTGCCAGCTTTTAGGTTACTTTCCATATCACACAATCTATTGGCACATAAATGCCTATAAATATATATTAGTGAGAATTTGTCTGAATTTGTATTGCATACAAACAGCATATAAACAATCACAAACCAAGTATTGTACTATTTCTTTTCCTGAAGTAAAACTTCTTGGACTCTCATAAAATGTTTGTTCCACTTGTATGATTTACTACGGATTTTACATTCTTACCTACAAATCCGCAACATCAAAACATCGACCTTCATTAAAAATACTATTACTGTCTGTTTTACTCTGAAATGAAGCTTGAAAAGATCTTCCATGTTATGTAAAGCCTAAAGAACCCAATGCAAACAACCAACAAAACCCCAAAATAAACAAATAAACCCCCCAAGCTTCAAGTTTGATTTTCTCCCCAACAATGCCATTTTACTTTGTGACCTGATTTTGGACCCATAACACAAGGTTGCAGACAAAGCAATAACCTCAATTTCACCGTAAATCTTTACTATATGATTGTTCTCATGTTAACTATATAAAACTCAGAGTAGTTATTAAAAAAGGCTTTTTGAAAAAATGAATACCTCAGTCTGACCTTCATGGGCACTGGATTCATGAGTGACACGAATAGCCTAAAATTAAAACATATTTCAATCAGACTTTAAATGAGAGACTTTCAGTGTTTTAAGATCCACTTATGCTCTTCATATTATCAAATGCCACAGATTTAACTATTTTTGTTCAGTGCTGGAAATAAATAAATAATAAACAAATAAACTCCACATCCAGGAATCTTGGAAGGCCAATATTTCAGTTTCATTTACACTCAATTCAGATCAAATATCTGACAGATTGTAACGGTGCTTTTACACAAAGAAAACACTACAAACAAGTCTTTTTGTTGTCTATCACTTCTTGAGCAGACAAAAGAATTTAGACAGAAGGTCTGATCAGATATTTTGTGTCCAACATTTCTGTAGAAAATCTCATCAAACCTCTGCTGTTTCTGTTTGTTACTACTTCCTTCAGTCACATGTTAACATTTTCCTGACAGCTTCACAATAAGCTTAAATTGAACTCAGGTTTAGAAATCATCAAGGATTTAATTTTTAAAAAGGATCATCATTAGTGTCAGGAGCAACCACACTGTTCTCCTTCTACCACTGGCCAGATGTTTCTGTCACATCCTTTCAAACAGCACTAATGATGTGGCTAACCATTTTACCAGCTAGCTCATTTCATTGTATGGAGTGGTGGAGGAAGGAGATCATATTTCAGCCAAATCAGCCCTTTTGTGTGCCTCAACTGGTAAAGCCATGACTAGAGGGCACAAACTGAAAGAGGAAGCAAAAGGACCATCTTTTCAGCAATAGCACCAGATCATCTTAAGTTGACCATTAAACTGCATCCTGAACCCACAAAAAAGATTATGCACATTTCCTATGCATTTCCAAGTAACTTTAAACTAAGCCAGTGAATTAATATGGATGAAGAACACTGACAAAATCCATTCTGCTGACCGAGCTGTGGGCAGGCAGGAATACTCTAAAATACCACAGCAGAGTTTTCTTTGTAGCAACTGTCTGATCACAAGCTCATTGTAAAACCAAATTGTATAGGTGCTTTACTGAGTCAAGTCCTGTGGACAGTACCTGCTCATGCAAGTAATTCTTATACCATTTTAAATAAAACTAAAAACAAATACTAACTTCGTAAGTTTCTAGATATTTGGCCCTCTCTTCAGGAGTCATAGATAATGAATCTTCTAGGAACTTCTTCAGTGAAGAATTAGTTTCTTTAAAAAAAATTTAAAAATACATAGTTAGTGTCATGTTTTGATTCCACCTTCATTCAAAGCTTACAGAATCCAACAAAAGATTTGAAGATAGAATTATACTGTATCTTTAAGAAGGCTGACTGCAAGAGGAACTGTTACCTGCTGCAGTTTGCAATGTTTTAAGTGCTTTACTTTATGAATTAGTTAAAATGCTGTTTTTATTATTAGAGATAGAAATGCACTTTGAATAGAGTTCATCCCTTATGAATGGTTAGATTCAGAGAAAACAGTACAAAATGTATCCTTCCCTCCATGGCTTCCCTCAGTTAAGAAAAAAAGGGAAAAGCCAACATAAAACCCAACCAAAAAAACATACCAAAGTTCATTTTATCTCTGTTGTTTGCAATAGCATGAATTAGCCCAATTGTTCCACAAGCATTGTTAATGGTCTGCTTCATGAAATACA
This sequence comes from Margarornis squamiger, assembly GCA_035222235.1. Lineage (NCBI taxonomy): Eukaryota > Metazoa > Chordata > Aves > Passeriformes > Furnariidae > Margarornis > Margarornis squamiger. The sequence continues at coordinate 68,197,117 of JAWWTY010000001.1, read as the reverse complement.
CTGATGATTTGACGTCTTGCCCCTTAGCTTTTATTCTCTCCTCTTCTTCTGTTCTGAAGGTTTCATACTAGAAAGAAAGTTAAAGACATTTCACAAATAGTACAAATAGCTACATTATTCAAGCAAAAAAAATTTCTAAAAAGCAACAGCTAACTAATATTGTAATTTGAAATATTTAATGCATGTGGTCCAACAAGTACTTGTAAACTTACTCAACTGAACCGCTCTATATTGTTTCTTAAACCAATGCCTTGACAGTAGCCAAAAAACCGTCACACTTGAAACATCATTCTGAAATATGTGTTATCTAACATAACTTCAAAAATATTTAAAATATTTCCTTGATCTCAGCACCTGTCATCATCTCTCTTCAACAAAAGGCTTTTTAAGGACACAGGTCTCAAAGTGCTATCAAGAAAATCATAATAATTCAGGTGATTAATCATCATGAAGCATTCTTAAAAGTTCCATTGTTACATTTAGTTTTTCCCAGGAATATAAAATAAGATTTATATAGGCCCTTCAAAAGCCATATTCATTAAGTAAATGTAGTAAAAAAAAAAAGTGACTAAACAATCTAAAGTACTTGTTTTATAAAGATCATAATTATACTGCCCAACAGTGTTGTTTTTGTGTTTTGTTGGGGTTTTTTTGTTGGCTGTGGTTTGTTAGTTCTTTTGGGGAAGAGTTGGGAGGTTTTTTTTGGTTGGATTTATTTTGTTTGGTTTTTTGGTTTATTTTTGTTTGTTTGGTTGGTTTTTTTAATTTCAAACAGAAAAAGAAAAAAGAAATCCTCACATGTTCCAGACAATGCTTCCTTCTTTGCCTCTTTTACTAAGTACTTTTGCAGGCAAAAAAATACTGAAGTAAATGGGCTTTTTATACAAGTAAGACGAAAGTAAAGTATGAATGCAGAATATTATCAAGGAACTCTCTCTGAAAACTCATAAGAAATTTCCCTCAGACTCTACGTACTGTCAGTGACAAACAAATCCAAGAAAGTTCTCCAGCATCTTATTCCATGCTTACAGCTTGACTGAATGTTCTGAATAGTCTAAGTAATAGCAAGACCATTACAAAGCATTTTAATTTAGCACCACTTATCTACAATTAACAAAAAGTACGCTTAATTGAGATAAAAATTTCATAACGCTTAATCGGACAAAAAATTCAGAAGAAGGTAAACAATATTCATAAACCATTCATTCCCTGCCCATCAAAATAAACTCCATGGCAAAAAATTAATATATAAACACTGAGAATACCAAAAATACAGTTTTGAGCAAGGGGTAGACCAGACCACCTCCTAACTTGAGCTACCCCATCATTTGTATACATTAGACCATGTCCAAAATGGCCAACACTCACAGTATTCACTTTTTCTACAATGCACAACGCAGACTAAGAAAGCCATTGACCTTTAAACTGGACAACAACCCTAAAATTATCTGTATGCTAACAAAAGCATCTTGCCTTAAAAGCAAGTTTGAGAAAATTGATATATAGCCAACATGAAACAATGGAACTTCAGACTGAAGAACAGACATGTTAGGGAAGTGTTTACAAAGGCAGCAAAATTAATTAAGAGGCACACTTTCATAAATGTAGACAAAGCCAAGAAACATAAATAAATCATAAATTTAAATAAAAACATAATATTACAGGCTATTTTCAAAGGGAGGCTCTGAGGAGCAGAAAACTACTCCAGAAATACAAAATAATGCTCAAGGGTCTTGTGGAGTTCACACTGAACAACAAAAGCCTCAGAATACTGGAATTTCACATGAAAGATTCAGCCTTCCCACACTCAGGCTAAACAGTTGATAGAAACACTCGCGTCTCCTATCTTTTAGAAGGATTAACATGCTGAATATTTGGCTGGTGGTCAAATCTGATTGACCAATGCAGCAGAGCATATGTTTTTTTCTCTGATTTTTTTTGCCATATGCTTCTTCAGGATGAAATTGGATACATCTCCCAAACAAGAGGAAGGTTGTTCTTTCCCACTGGATGATGATCCCATAATATGGTCCAAAAAAAGGTTTGCATAAGCAGGGAGGCAAAACAAAAGTGACAGTCATGGAAAGAGCTCAGACCTGTAGCTCAAGCAGCCAGACACAAACTACAGCACCCAGAAAACAATGCCTCAAAGGTGACAGAAAGGACATTTCCTGAAGACAGGTGCATTAAGAGCTTTTGCAAGTTCAAAACTACCAAGGTGGCTGAAATAAAGCTTGAAAAGCATAACTGTTTTGGAGACACTTGGAATGCAGAGGTTTACAGGACCTAATGTGTAAGAAGACTGACCTGACCTGTCACTCTTCTCTCTATTTAAACACATTTTGTTGTAAAGTTTAACTTTCATAGCTAAGTGATTTGTCCTTATAAACCACCTGTTCTTTTCAAAAGACATATTAAAAGAATGAAGTTTGAGCAGATTCACTTCAAACTTTCAGGCTGATCTTACCACAATCACATAAGACTTTTATACATAAAAGATCAATATAAATAACACTATGTAAAAGCATATGATGACACAAAATAAGCAGACTTGAATGTTTAACCAAATCAAGTGTTTCAAAGTATAATACAGAGCAAGAAGGGGTGGAAATTCTCTTTCATCTTAGAAATGCAACCCACCTTTCCAAAAAGCAAAAGCCATATTAATACTGCTGACTGAACTGAAGGTGGATTGAAGTTTGGTCAGTGCAACAGGATGAAAACTCAAAAAGGAGTTGCATTTGATAGTCTTCCACTCTACCTCTCATTTTACTTGTGCTAGGTTTCTGCTAAAAATAGGAATTGAGCCATTTCACAGTGCATTTGAAAAAAAAAAAAAGGCTTAGATTGTCTGCAATAGAAAAATGTGAGGTATATTTGTCTGTGCTTGTACATTAGCTTTTCCCATCAAATTTGAAAAATCAGCAATATATATGCAAGGTTATCAAAAGAAGGTCCTGTTGCATTATTTTTAATTAAGAAGGCTCTTGAATGAGACTTCAGTCTCGTCTTGATTCTATTATGGCACCAAAGTACAAGACTCAAACTGTTGATTCCCATTTCATTTACAACACAAGCAATTTAACTGATTATTAAATAAACATTTACCTTTTCTGTTATTGGAAAGAGAAGTAGGACTGCGCATACAGGTCTTGGCACCATGCTAAGCAGTTCTGGTTCCATACCATAAACATCTACAAATTGCCAGTCAGGATGTATACCCAACTGTTTGAGGAACTGGAAAAGAAAAAAAATAGCATAATATTGAATGAATACATTCATATACCTATCTATTCAGAAGCATTACAGAGTATTTACAATATGAAATAGATATCGGGTTACTATGTCACCTAGAAACTACAATCTAAGAAATGATGACTTCTAGTAAACAATGAGAGTGATGACAAGAAATGGTCAGCAGTACAGCACTGCTTTGTCTGACAAGCAGTGATCTCAACACGCAATAGCCTAACAACTTTATTGTAGAACTATAAAACACAAATAAAATACTAAGGAGAGACCCAAAACAGGCGAAGAAGTTACCACTCTGTATCAAGAGGGTTTCATTCAGGCCCGGGGAAAAAAAAAAAAGACTGAAATATTCTTCTAAAAATGATTCAGTAGATATTAAAAACTGTGCAGCACAAGCCCCTGTGTAAGAGCCTGACAGCTGGGTAACAGGCGAGCAACAGATGTCAGGATGGGAAGAATCCTTAAAACAAATATATGGAGCTAATTTTTAATATGGATACAAGCAAAGAAAAAGATGGACTTCAGTCAATGACAGCCAGGTACGTAGTCTTTGGCAACTGTGTTCTGAATGGGTAAAAAGAAGGCAACACTGTATTTAGCAACATCAGGGAGAAGAAATTTTGTAGGAATAAAATCAAGTTGTTAGGAACCAGGTAAAGTTCTTTAGAGGGACAAAAATCCGTATTACATGTCACACAGGAAGGTCAGAAAAAGAAATACCAAAAGCAACAGCTTCAATTTTGGTAAGTTACACTAATAGCTACATTAAGCTTTTTTTTTTTTTTTCCCCCTCTCTCAGTCATTTTCTGGCTCTTTCCTAAGGCAGACAAAGATTTTGGTACAAAAAGGAGTCAGTTGGGCACCAGAAGGTGAAGCACCCCCTTGCCCACTGACAAAATCATTCCTCTTTTAGGACAGCAGGCAGCTCTGTATGCTTTTTAGACAATGTCACTTATGGGGAGAGACCTCTGCTGCTTTGTGTTCCAATTATTCAGTGACTACCCAAGCATTTTTATTCTACTGGAAGAAACACGGTACTTCAAGAGCTCACTCACTTTAAGCTGCTTACCTTCTCTTAACTTCCTGATACTATGTACTCAAGATAACCTAAAATAGCAGCTTTCTCTAGATCTGCACAAGAGAGTATCAGATTTTCTTTCTCAGACACTGCTTATCACACTGCTGACTATTCTTAATTTATAGGTCTTCAAGCATTTACCTTAGAAAAGAAAAAAAAAAAAACTTGGCTGTAATTACAGAACTCTTACAGGAGCTCAGGAAGAACAACAGCAACACAAAACTCCCACACATCTGTATATAGCATTAACTGTTTCAGAACTTTATTTTCACCGATTGTTGTCATAGTTTTGGTTGTCTTTTTTCTCATTGTTTAAAAATACCTTCCTGAAAAACATTTCCTGGTTTTTCACTGGTTTGGCTAACCATTATCAAAAAGCCACTTTTGAAATGACTTTACACACACCCCTTATCTGCATTTCCTATGAATTTCTCTTTTCCCAAAGTATTCCAGGAGGCCCTTCTTCCTCACCTGATTATTACTGTTTTGAACTAGCTAAGAGAGAGTGCAGAGAAGACAGAGACAGAATCATCTCAGCAGAGCACAGTAAAAAAATGAGAAACAGACAGGCTGAAACATAGATAAATTTGAACTTGATAAGGAAGACATTTAAATATAAATTTCAAAAATAACAAACATGATAAAACACTAGCACAGACTGCCCAGGAAGCTGTGGAGTCTCCATCTTCTGTGAAATTCAGAACTTGATAAGTTGCTGAGAATCTGCTTTGAACAGAGCACGGCTGGTCTGCAGAACTCAAAAGGTCCCTTCCAGTCTACCTCATTCTGTTCTAAATGACAACAAACTGTAAATCTTTATGTCTAAATGTTGGTTAATAGCAAAAACAGTACAATAAGAACATTTAAGTACGCTACCTATGCAGCATGTGGTATAATTTATACTGTATTCATTGCTGGTACCACTACTTTAACCTACTAAATGTTAAGCACTGAAAGCAGCACGGAGCAGTTACCTTTAATACATTATTCTGTTCTGAGGTACACCAGATACCTTTTAAGTTAATGAAATTTATTCAATTAAAAAAAAAAAGGGAAAAAAAAAGCATCTGTGCTTATTTATCTATTTTTAAAGAACCTCAAAAGTAGAATGGAAACCCAGTGGACAAAGGCAACTCAGGTGATTGACTTCAGCAGTTAACAATACTATTTCTGCCAACAAAATTACAGAGACAGCTGGAGATTTGATCAGTGGGTTTGAGGGAGTTGTGGAAAAGGTACATGGGGTAAGGAAACGTAAGGGTGTAATTTATTTTAACAGGAAACTTCTGAAGTAGTAAATCCACAACTTAAATATTGTCTAAAGCAGCAAAACCTGAAACAAAATAGGACTCCGAAATTAAAGTGCAATTAAATTTAGACAACATCTGCAAATACTTTAAGAAAGTCACATTCTAAATACTAAGGCATTACACTGAAGACTCTGAGTTTTCCACATTTTACTGAGGTGTTTGTATACAACTTGGAACAATGAAAACTTGAAATTGGCAAAATGCACAAACATTTCCAGATACTCAGATGCAAAAGTCAAAGAGTTTCTATGGGAAGAACCAACTGTTGCAATCTTCTTCTGAACACAAATGCAAACCCAGACACCAACAAAGTCTACATTTAATGTACTTCTGCTCAGTGGATTAAAGCATCCCTGTATCACAACAAAACTACAATTAAGAATTTGTTATGCAAAACCAAATTTTGAGTTTTGGCTTTAGGAAATTGGAAGGACTACATCTAAATAAACCAATTAGACAATATTTTCCAACTTTTTCATTAAAGCATAAGAATTTTTGGCACTCTGTTGAATTGAAGCTAATCTTTTTCCCTAAAAGGTAGTAAGACACTGAGTAAAATATAACTAATGGAATTATCATCAAGAAAAACAAAATTATTCACCCTTTAAAGTATTCCATTCTTATTAAATAATCTATATTAAAAATATAAATGCACAATATTTTGCTTTCAATTATTTATACATCATTCCTAGAGGCATATAACAAAGCCAAGTCTGTTTCAGAAGTGAAATTCCTTTCTAAAAATAAGGGAACCACCCAAACAATATCTTATTCTTAGGGCATTATAAGGATATATTTCTTCATTCTTTTATCATGACATTTATGGAATTAAAATGAAGGACTCATTTTTCAATAAATCTTAGAGAAGGTGTCACAGCAGTCATATGCAGCAGCTGTAGAAACTTTAGTTCTGTATATAGCAGGTCAAAAGGCATACCAGGAGCAAAGAGATGGCTGGAACTTACATGAGGTGAATTATTCTTCTTTACCACCTACTCCTCACTTAGGATGGCCACAATATGATCTTGCTCAAACAAGAGACGCTCCACTATAATAGACTTCCTTGGGAAATTCAAGATCTATTACAAATTCTTTAATATCCTCAAGCTCTCTATTTCAGGACCTCATAATGAAGTTCAAAGAACACAACCCATTTATCATCGTCACAAATTTGTTTTTCAACATTTGCAATAAAGGAGGAAGAACACTTTCAACATCAACAAAAATGTGAGAAAACGTGAACCCACAGAATTCTTATAATTTCAATTGTGTTTCTTTCTTTAGGGTGTCGAAAAGAGCAGCAGAGCCTTATAGTCAGTGTTCCTGTTCTTCACAATGAGAGATATATATTTTTAATATATCCATAGAGCAGTTTCGAAACTTAATACACAGTGTGGCCAGGCACTGTCATATATATTGACCCAGGGCATCCCAGAGGCAGCAATGCAAAGCACACACAAAACTGGACTAACCAGCTGACCCAGGCTTCCTTTGAAACTGTCCCAGTGAGCAAGAGCTTTAGAATGCTTCCAAAAGAGTCCTGAGATGCAGCTACTGAGCCACTGGTTCAAAGCAGGATACCGTATTGTACTGTGAAAAACACTTAAGAGACCTGTTTTCATGATCTAAAAAAGTTATTCATAACAGGGATGAATTGGATCAAGCCACTCTTCTAAATGAGCTGTTATAAGTATTTCTTTTCTACAGTTTTACTATAACAACAACTGGATTCTACTGATTCTGCTGGTCCTTTAAGAAAGAAAAATGTGGGAGCAGGGAACAGCATTTTCAGTGCAACATGATAATGTATGGCATAAACCACTGTCGCTTGTTTTCCACTCTGTAGAATACCATTCTGTCTTTAAGACAGTGTTTCCTTGTTACAAGAACTCAGAAACTGAGCAATAAAGAGCATAAGAAAAGGCCAGAAGTGGCAAGTACAAATACAGAAATTAAATATATGGGGTTTTTAGCTTTCAATTACTGAAGAACGTACAAAGATACATCTAAGTCAATCTTCCAACTATTCATATAAATAATACTCTAAAACTCAAAACAAGTTACAATTTTCTCTTTGCAACATACCTACCTATTTAAACTCAGCAAGAGGGCTACATAGCTGGAGACATTTTAAACTAAAAGAAGCTATTTATGAAGTGGTCTCACAGTGGATATCTACAATCCCTTCATATTTGTCCATATTCTTTGCTATGCTGTGCCACAGCCCCAACACTCCCCCTTTGCTGTCTCTGCAGAAGGCTTTCTGAGGTGTTGTCTTTACAGAAAGACACACACACAGTCCTGGTTTTCCACTTTCTGAGGTTACACCCACAACAACAGGCTGTTTTCCAAGCATGCACACTATCTCCACTGTTTTCACTCTGCTTACCACTGAAGACTTAAACTCCACTCCCTCGCCTGAAAAAAAAAGTAAGTTTAGCCAAGCATTTTCAGAAGGACATCTGTGTTTCTTCACATTCAACATCCTTTCACTCCAACACAGTAGTTCACCTATGAGTACTACTTCCCAACACACTTCAGGAATCGTGCACACTGCCTTTTCAATTACTTTGATCAGCACAGCTTTTCTTTGGGAATGCTTGTGGGAGAGTGTTTCAGAGTTCAGAAATGGAAAGACCTTTTAGGAAGAGTAAAGTCTGTTTCTGAGATACTTAATTAATCTCTGTATTTGCTTAACACCCTGAAGATATGTGTTCCATAAATGGGAGATGCTGCTGCATCCAGTTTCTGCCATTTGTTCTGTTTTGTAATCTTTATTGCCCTGTAACTTTAAAGTCACACCTGTCAAGGGTGCTTATGGGTTAAAATAAATCTCTTTATGTAGCTGACTCTCAATACTTTAATGGCTTAAAAAACCCCAAATAAATGACAAAAAAACAACCAACCCAAAAAAATAGGATCAAAGGCCTGAAAATTATGCTGGAAGGTAACTAAGAACCAGGAAATTCTTGCCCCAGGAGGCATGAGAAACTCAAGCCACAGCCAGCTCTCAGTAGTTTCTTTGAGCTACCTGAAGCCAGTGCTTGGGCACTAATCAGATGCAGTCAATCACTCTACCTTTACCTGGATATAATGAAGGCAGAAGCCGGAATGGCACCTTATCCAGGAAGTAAGGATATTTTTTAAAATGTGTGAGATGAAGAATAGGAAGAGCATGAAAAAAAGCGTGAGATCAAGAAATATATCCACCAATACTACTTTTTTGTTTATCTACACTTGCGAGGCAATCAACTGTGGGTTGCAAGCCAGACTGAAGCAACATCATGATGAAGAACAATCAACTTGTGTTCTGATCTTTTCACTCCAAAAATTTTGGGGGTTTTTTTTGGGGTGGTAGAAGAAATTGAGAACAAGATACACAGCCAAGCATCATGTGGTAAACAGCAGGCAGATAAACATGATTTTCTTGCCTTCTCTCTCCCATTAGTGGGGAAAGACTCGTAAGAGATTCAGGAAGAAAGGCACCACTGGTCACGGCAGGCCCCCCAGCTGGAGGTCAAAGAGAAGAAACCATTCCCTGTCATCACTGTACACAAAGTGGAGCTTTGTAAATGCTGAATCATCAACTCGTTCTGTATCAGAGGTGGACAACAATTCATTCTGTCAGACTGTAGAAGTGAAGTAGAAAAAAAACAAGTACTGTGACAATTACCACTGTATGGTACATTTAACTACTGACTCGACTCATTATAATTACCACTGTGTGGTACATTTAACTGGGGTACATTCTTTCTTAAAAACCATCACTACAGATACATGGCTGTGGTATTCCAAGACAGTCATTGCCACTGGAAATCTTAAAAGTAAGAAAGAATATTCCTGTTTATCCTCACAAGCCAGTTTCTGAAGCTTTAAATGATTTTAACACATAGGCAAAAGAGAAGCTCTATATACACTAAGGATTTAGACTTGCATTATAATATAAACACCTTCAGATACAGCAAAACTTCTGAGATATTTTTGAAAGATTTCACATACCCTATAACTGAGAAATACCAGCTCTTCTCCATTATTGCCTGAATTTCTACCACAAAGACTGAAATCCTCAAATTTACAACTTATATTTCATAACTGGGGAATACATAGTATAGTAAGAACATACTAAAAGCAACTGAACCTGCCTTTAGTACATTTCTTTTCTAGTCAATATTAAAAAAGAGAATAAAATGATTGATACAATAATCAAAACAGCTTAAGCATTTGTTGAATTGTAATGAGAGTTCTAACTACAATCCAATCCTTAAGAAGCCATGCATTTTACATGACATTGGAATTCTTTTTTGTTTTAAGAGTTCACTACCACACCTAGCATGTATTAAACTACTACCAGACACAAATATTGCAGTTTGTAGAGGCACACCACTAGGGTTTTTTTTAAACCTGAAGTCTTCTGGAATATTTTACAGAGCACAGTACAAAGTGCTGCAAAAAATGCCTGTCCTTGCAGACATCCCTTAACAAGGTTTTCTAAAAGTGGGTTTGCAACTTCATTTGAATCTCAAATTACTATTATTGTTGGTCTAAACATAAGCAGGATATGAATAACTTGTGACTAACAGCCCTGTTGCTACACAGTTCACCACTGTACTGATGAGATTAAAAGAACAACTACTAATAAGGCAAGGTGCATTCATAGTCAATGCTCACCCTTATTTTTTTTTTCTTTAAATATACACCTGTCAGTCTAGATAATAACAAACCCTGCTCTGTTAAGACTAACTCAGAAAGTCTAACTGGTCTCAACTTGCCTTTTCTACACAGAAGTATTAACAAGAAATTACTCGTGGAGCACAAATTCCTATAATCCATAATCATCCACAACAAAGAGATATTATCCATCACCAATGCAAAGCCACTGGGCAAGAGAGATGAATTTTGAAAACACTTAGAATTGTTCATTTAACATTCTTCTGGAATTTTCTCCTTATAACATAATCACGTAGTGATATATTTCAGATTAAACAAAAGTCATCAGTTTTTCCTCCTCAATTTCTACTTTACAGCTGACAACTTAATTTGCACTATAATAAGCTCATTTCAATATCTGGAAAGTCAGAAAAAGTTAGAGAATTTGAAATTCTACTAGTCATTTATTCACACTTACGTTGTCCCAAACTGGAATTTAGTCTACAAATTTCAAAATTAAAAAAAACCAACCAAACAAAAAAACCCACACCAAAACACACAACAAGAAAAACAAGAAACATGAGGAAATCAAAGCACGTGTTCAAGAAGGGCTCACAGGAAAGGCTGTCAATTTTAACTCAGGAGACTAGAATTACAAACTTCTCCAACTGCTCCACAGCAGCAATACTGTATGAATTGTAAAATTATTTGTACTATTAAACTATGAAGTAAAAAACGACCCAGCATCAAAAAAACCTTTCCTCTCCTGCACATACAGTTTGTACATTATAGCAACCACAAGAAAAAAAAACAAACAAGACATTCTTCACACACCAACATTCCTAGTCTTTCAAAATATTTAAACAATATAGTTTTATGAATGTAATTTTACTGTTGTAAGGTTCAGAGCTTTTGGCTTAAAGACCATCTTTATCAACAGGCCTGCTGAAATCAACATCTGACCTCTAGTCCTGGTTAAAGATGCTCAAAGTTATCACTGAGAACACGATGCAGGGTTGGAGCATGTGTGATTTCCTACCAGTCAGAGCTTATTTTGTGCAAGCATCGTTATGTGGTCTAGAAAAAGCTTCCTCTCTCTAGTGTGGCTTCTACCACGCTAACAAAACCAGCAACAAATCAGGCAAATATAGCCATGCATAAGCAGCAAAGTGCAAATATGATAAAATGACATTATTTGCTATGGTCAGCCAAAAAAGAATGAGACTACGACACAGTGATGCAAGCAGGTCCATACATGTGCGCAAACCCATCACGTACATGCCCACAACTGCCACACGTTATATATAAATATATAATAGTTTTAATCCTTAACTAATGAATTAAAACCCACCTTAAAACACATCAGAGACTTAATTACATTAATAGCTAGGCCATAACTACTTTCTTTTTACTGGTGTCCTGTTTTTGTGTATTTTTTTCTTTCAGACAGCATCTTTACGTGAGAGGTTCCAGTGCGGTCCAGCATGAGCAGACTGAGCGCGGACACATAAGGGAGGAAGGGGGCACTCTCCCTGGAGAAGCAGGAGCCTCTAATACATGAAAACGAGAGGAGACGGGCCCAAAGCTGCAGAGAGACTAAAGGTTACCTCAAACAAACGGTGCTTACCTGGTTCGTGACCTGAAAAGCAAGCAGAAGACAGAAGCGAGTTAAGACTCCAGTCGGATGCCCGGGCTAAGACCTCCCCATCCCCTGCCGGCCGAGCGGCGATGCCGAGCGCGGCGCGGCCCCGAGCCCGCTGCCCCCCCCACAGACAGACAGACAGACAGACAGACAGCCAGCCAGCCATGCGCCCGGCTGCCGAGCGGCGCCCTGCCGGGCCCCCGGCGGCAGTCCCAGCGCCGGTGCCGGGCACTCACGTCGGGGTTGGCCTCCAGGGGCAGCCAGCGGTGGGGCTCCATGGCGGCGGCGGGGCTGGGCCGGGCCGAGCGCAGCGCGGCTCTGACAGCGCCTCCCGCCGCCGCGCCGCAGCCTGCCCCGGGCCGCGCCACCGCGCCGCGCCGCGCAGGGGAGCGCAGGGGAGCGCAGGGAGCGCCGCCCGCCGCGACACCACCCCGGGCCGCGCCCCCCGCACCGCCGGCACAGGCGGCCCTCCCGGCCGTCACCCCGGCCGCCCCCGCAGCGCTCCGGCCGGCCATGCCCGGCGCATCGCCCGCCCCGCACCGGCTCGGCTCCCCCGGCAATGGATTCTCCCAGCGGGGCAAGGGGTGGCGCCTCGCCCGGCGCGGCCTGCGGGGCCGGGGGCGCTCCCGGTGCGCCTGGAGCCCATCCCGGCAGCATCCAGGCGTGGGGCGGGGAGCAGCGGCCCCCGGAACAGCCGCCAGCAGCTGAGCTGGACTGGCCGATCACCGGCGACGAGACACGGGCAGTGCTCAGGGAAACACACCCGTGAGGAACGGGGCAGGACACGGGGCAAGGTGGGACAAAGGGAATGGGAGGGAGCGGCAGTGGCAGTGAGCTACACCGAGCTACCGCTGCAGCACAGAATGTTCAGTTGGAAGGGACCCGCAGGGATCATGGGCTCCAACCCTGGCCCTGCACAGGACACCCCAGGAGTTACACCGTGTGCCAGACAGCATTGTCTGCTGTGACCACCGCCCTGGGGAGCCTGTCCCAGTGCCCAGACACCCTCTGGGGGAAGAACCTCTTTCTACATCTCCCCTCCTTCTATCCTGACACAACTTCAGGCCATTCCCTCCGGTCCGGTCATTGGTTGCCAGACAAAAGAGATCAGTGCCTGCCCCTCCTCTTCCCCTCTCCTGAGAAGACTTCAGTGCGTGTAGCCGCAAGGACCCGGGCAGTGAGCACATGAGCTGCTGAAAATGATTGTTAAGATGTGTTAAACCTGATTAAAAATGCCATTTCTCTTCTAAAACTGCAAATCCCCTCATACTTCCCATCTTGGGACCATAAACTTGGGATTTCTTGGCCTTTTGGCCAAGATGAAGCACAGTGTAATATATACATGACATATACAGTGTAATGACATATATGTACATGTACCAGATTTAGTGTTACACCTTCTTTCAAGTTAATTCAGAAAGGCTAAAAATGAAGGAACCCATTCTTGATTCCCATTGTGGGAGAGGCTGCACCTCAAGTACTCAGTCCAGTTCTGGGCCCTTCAGTTTAGGAAGGATGTTGAAGTGTTGGAGCAGGTCCAGAGAAGGGCAGTGAAGCTCGTGAAGGGTCTGGAGTGCATGTCCTATGAGGACTGGCTGAGAGAGCTGGGGTTGTTTAGCCTGGAGGAGGACCTTACTGCTTTCTACAACTGCCTGAAAGGACGACATAGCAAGGTGGTGGTCAACTTCTTCTCCCAGAAAAATAGCAAGAGGACAAAAGGACATAGTCTTAAGCTGTGCCAGGGGAGGTTGAGGTTGGACATTAGGAGGAGTTTCTTCACAGGTGAAATTAGACATTGGAATGAGCTGCCCAGTGAGGTGGTGGTGGAGTCACCATCCCTGGAGGTGCTTAAGGTACTTAGTTGACATGGTGGTGGTCAGTCATAGATTGGACTTGATCATCTCAGAGGTCTGATCCTGTGATTTCTTGGCCCCAGCCCTCCTTGACTGCTGCTGCCCACCACTCTCTACAGCCTGCAGCTGAACTGTGCTGGTCCCTTGCACCACTTGCACAGGGTCTTGCGCTTCCAGAGGTAGACATTCAGACAAGGCTTTCGTAGAAGTCTGTGAGCTGGGCCTCCTGGGCTGCCCGGCCTCTGAGCACAAAGACCTGAGCCAGTAGGAAGCAGGTGCTTGAGGATGCATTTACATCTGGGGTGCAGGAAAACCAGGAACTGTGCCAGCTCACAGGCTAGTCAGAATGCTGTAAGAGAAGAAAGGAGTGCAGCATGAGGAGCAGATTGTGTCTCTAGGTGCTGTGGTACCCGGGAGTATCCAAGTGCCAGGAGGCCAGAAGGTCAGGGTGTTGGGGACACTGCACAGCTGAGGGCCCAGGCACTGGAGGAATTCAGTTCGCAGGTATGCTTTCTCCTGTCTGCCTAAAGAGCTTTCTGAAGAACTTGGTATAGTTCTTTAGAGAGTTTTTGTGCAAAATACACCCTCTTCTGTAAATGTTAAGTTCACTAATCAAAGAAATTACCTAATGATATTTTTATTTTATTTTGCCCCCTGTAATCACTTAGCAGGACTATGGTGATGCTACGTGCCTATGCTTGAAGCTTCTGCTTTGGCCTATCAACAATACTGTAGCATGTCTCTATTCAGTCTAATTGTAGCTCATGACATTTGTCTTCTAGTTTCCATACTGAGTATCTCCTCATATGAAGTTCTCAGTCCTTCTCTAGCTAATAGATGGGCCTGTACTGTTCAGATCACCATCATAGCCTGCATTTCTGCCACGAAAAACTTCATAGAACACACTTCTAAAAGGCAGAATTTTGTAAGGATACACTGTTTAACTTGGTGGATGGGAAGATAAGGTGAAATCACTCCATATTTTGCCACCTTCTGTTCCAAATTCAAAGAATTAAAAGCATCTTTACATGTTGACAAAAATAACCCCAAAATAACTTCAAATTTCATCAAATGATTTCGCAATTACCAAACCACCAAGACATTAAATGCTGCATCCATCTCTACATCTTGGAGAAGGAAAGAAAGAAAAGTACCATAACAAATATTAGTCATAGTGCTAAAGGCACTACTGAGAGACTTAATGAAATTGTAATATAAAATAATATGTGAAGTTCTCTAAATAACAAAGTATGTAATAGAGTTACGTAATATAAGAACAAAGAGATCGTTAAGTCCTTGGTATCAGAGATAGATCTTGGTGCATACACTGCCAGTATTTTGACAACCATGAGGTCATAAAATGACACATTACTCAAAATCATTTGCACACTTAATTAGATACTTTAGAAGGGAGAGGCCAAAATCAGACAGGCCATAAATGTATAAAGCTCATAAACACATATTATGTTCCATAATGCCCTTTTCCTGAAATATATTCTAGATCCTTTCACTAATATTCATTGAAAATATGTAATTTTAAACTAGTCAGCACTACTGTGTATCATGTTTTACTACACTGTCACAGTCTCAGATCAGATCTACTGAGATTTTAATGTTACTTTATATATAAAGTTAAAAGTATAAGTAAAACTGATTACTAGAGAAGTGTAAAAATATTTTTTAAAACTGAAACTGGTGAAGGATCAGTGTTGCCTTAGTACTCCAGCCGCAGACCAAACAATTCAGTTAAGATCAGTATGAAACACTTATTGACTATGGTTCTAGCTGTAGTTTTACAAAAGGTGTCTATTTCCCCATGAAGCTGAAGACACAGTTTACCTACACAAGTCACCCACAAACCTTTGCACAGTTTATGTGCAGGTGTAGGGGCTGATTCCCCAATCCACCCATACAAAGCATGGTCATTCTGTACCAAGTTCAGTACACCTAAGTGCTGCCTGCGCACGGAACAGGGCATCGCCTCTCCTACAAAGACAGGCTGACAAAGCTGGGGCTGTTCAGCCTGGAGAAGAGAAGGTTGTGTGGAGACCTCATAGCAACCTTAGAATATCTGAAGGGGACCTACAGGGAAGGCAGAGAAGGACTCTTCTGCAGGAACTGTAGCGACAGGACAAGGACTAATGGGTGAAAGAGGTTTAGAGTAGGTATTAGGAAAGAATTCTTTACCGTGAGGGCGGTGAGACACTGGAACAGGCTGCACAGAGAGGCTGTGGATGTCCTATCCCTGGCAGTGTTTAAGGCTAGGTTGGACAGGGCTTTGAGTAACCTGGGCTAGTGAAAGGTGTGAGAGGGTAGTTGGGACTGGATCATCTTTAAGGTCCTTCCAACCACGAGCATTTTGTGATTCGGTGATTCGAGTACCTGAGCCTGTACCAACGAGCACCAAGGCGGCCCTGCCAATCGCCGAACTCAGCCAACAGCTCGTTGCACCGCCCAGGCTTGCCCGGGGCCGGCCCTCCCGGGCCTCTCCCGGCCCTCTCCCGGGCCTCTCCCGGCCCTTCCCCGGCCCTTCCCCGGCCTCTCCCGGCCCTTCCCCGGCCGGCCCTCCCCGGCCCCGCCCCCGCGCGCGCAGCCAATGGGCATGGCGCCACTGGCCCGGCCTCGCGCTGGCGGCGCAAAGAGCCAATCAGCGCGGCGAACGCGGCGTGGCGGAAGCCGCGCCTGGGCGCGCGCGCGGGCGGTGTCATGGCCGCCGGGGCGCTCGCGAGGGCACTGGGCGCGCTGGGTGAGGGCGGCGGCACCCGGAGTGGGGGCTGAGGGGACTGGGGTGGGGCTGAGGGAAAAGGGAGGGCTGAAGGGCCTGGCGGGCGGGGGGGCCCGGGGGCGGGGG
>JAWWTY010000001.1:68081031-68179816 GCA_035222235.1 Margarornis squamiger | reverse complement strand
CGGAGGGATGGGGGACTGAGGGGATAGGGGCTGAGGGGAGGGTGGGCCGGGGGAAAAGGGGCCGGCTGGAAGAGGGGCTGAGGGGTGAACGGAGCTGAAGGGATGGGGGCTAGGGGGGGGGTGGACGGAGGGGGAGGAGGTAGGCTTAGCGGAGGGATGGGTTTTTTGGTAAATTTAGGTTCAAATTAATTAAATTCAATGCGGGTAATTGCATGCACGATGGCTTAGGGATTTTTCAGAGAAAGATTAGATTTATTACCGTAACCCGTTAAGTATTTGCTTCTGATCACTGCTGCTTGTGTTTTTCAGATGCTGGTGGTGCAGCAGATAAGATTAATTTAATACCTCAAGATCTTTTTGCAGAGCTGGTAAGTAGGGTGATAAATGGCATGTAGAAGGGCTTCTGGTATTTTGATCTTGGGAAGCCTTTTTGCTTATGCTCTCCTGGTTTCCGTCTGTTGCAAAGGGAATCCTATGTATGTGGTAGCTTGACTTACATGACTCGTGAAGTGGACCAGTCCTGCCAAGAGCAATGTGATTGCATGAAATTTATGTTTTTATTACTGAAGATCTTTATGAATCTATTTTTGCCTGTTCATCTAAGTGATATATTAAGGTAGCTTGTCTAAAAAACATTTGGCTTGTTTACTGTAGTGTACACTTGAACAGGACAACCGTTCAATTAATGTGAAAATGGTGTACTAAGTAGGAATAGCCAGTGAGGTAGAAATTAAAATTCTTGATTGAGTTTATCTTCTCAGATTTGATGCAATTTCAAAATCAGTCACTTCAATTACTTTATTCTTCACTCTGCAGTTTTTATTCTTCACTCTTTAAAAAAGCATCCTCCTGTTCATTTCTGTACTAACCAGTTTTGTTTTTTGTTTTGTAGTCTCCCAAGTATTCAAAGTAGCTTTGTCTTGTGTATTAAATTATGCATTAAGAATGTCTTCAAACATATTTTCTTCACAGTGTGAACAAATAATTCAACAACTGAACCATAAGATCCCAGGTGTAAATACAGCTGAATTGTGCCAGGTAAGTTGGGATACTAGCACTTGTAAGTATAAAGCTAAGGATAGAATCCCCAAGTCAGTGTAGGGATTTTTTTGTGTGTGTGTGTGTGTGTATAAAAAGAGGCTTTTATAAATTAAAATAAATTAATATAAAATAAATATAATTTATTATTTGTAATTGTTTGAACATTCTGTTTCTAGAGAATGCAAACATCAGGGATTGAGGTGAACATTGGTGACCTGGCAAAAATAGCTAACATTCTGTCATTTCTATTTAGGTAAGCACAAAATAATTTACTTTTCACCATGTCTTTTCCCCTCACCCCAACTTAATAGTAGTATTAAAAAGTTACATCAAATATGGGTATAAAATCAATGGATTTGGGAAAAGGGCAAAAGTTTGTAGGTCTCAGTACAGAAAAAAGAATTTCTGGGCTTAGATCGTGTCCTTAAAATCATGTAGTTACTTAATACATAGTATCACTTTTTGTAATAAAAAAACAAAGAGAGGAAATTGTTCCAGGATCCTGTCTGCAAGTTTTAGAACTAGTGGCAAAATAGAGGAAGTTAAGCTCACTTTTAAAGCTAAGTCAGCTGGGCCTTTGCTTGGGAGAAGTGTGTTTTTAAAGCTCCTTGTTTCTTGGAGATTAGAAACCAGCATTTGTACCTGTTTGAAGGACACAGAGCTTATAATGTTGCACTCTCCTGTGAGAAGAGTTTTTAGGGAGTATTTTCAGTTGTTTTGCTCTAAGTTTTTCTACTTTCAGAAAGATAAAATTTTCAAGGTCTTGTTCTTTTAATATCTAGTATCAAAACATTTTATGTAACATTAATACAACTGAAGCAAATAATACCAGTAGAAATTTAAAATACTATTTCTCTATCTATAAAATACAAGGCCTTAAATTATATTAGACTGTGCTACCGGGAGGATTAACTCACCTTGTCTTGTATTAATGTTTCTTCTAAGAGGAGTGGACCTGCATTAACAAACATAGACAAGGATTTTTTCTTTTTTACCTCTTTCTCTGGAGGAAATCAAGTGGCAACTTTCTTTTAGACCTGCTGCCTTTTCAGTTGAGGGTTTATGGCATCATTTGGCTCCTGTTATTACCAATTATACTGTGAAGTCCTTACTTGCCTTTTGGTGATACTTAAATTACATCTCCTGAATGTTTAATTAAATTGCCTTGTTTCTAAAGTAATAATACTGTTTAAGTGCTCTATGCACACATCTCTCACTGAATTATGCCTTCTTTCTATTGCTACAGCACTTGGAGGCTGTGATTATTTTTGTTTTAATGTTGGATGTTGTGCAAGCCCAGCAAAGCTGGGTCTTTGTGTGTACTATGACATATTAAAGTCGTGTTGTTTTTTGCACATGGATACAAAAGGTTAGTACCATTCTGAAAAAAAATAACCCCAGACTGCCGAAGTATCTTAAAGGCAGAAATAAAAAAAGTGCTATTTGGGGTGAAGTGAGAAATTTCATTAAATTTGTGGGGAATGAAATTGATGCAGTGTTCTCTGGGTATACCTATAGCACAGCAGCCAGAAACAATCTCTCTACAGAAGAACTCGTCACCACCTTGGGCAGTGCAGTCAGCACGCTGCCAAAACATGCGCTTCAAGTTATTCGTCATGTATGGAACGAGCAGGGCAAATCCATTGCTGTGTCAGAAGATGCAAGAAATGTGGCCACTGTGGGGCAGGTAACTAAATGACTAAGTGCAGTTGAACTAACTGTGAACATTTCAGAACTGTCAATGTCATCTTGTGTATGTTGTGTTGTCAGGCATGCAGTGGTATCTTGACCGCTGAAAGCTTTCCTACCTGCACGTGTATGTACATATTGCCAAATATCTATCCAGATAAAGCAGCATATACAATATAGATTGTCTACATGCAGAACAGTTTTCTAATATTGTTTGGATAATAACGTCGCATTTCATACCTTTTTAAAAATTAGTGCTTTGTTAGTATTAGGGAAGGTGAGTGGCAGTCAGTGTGGCAGACAATTGTATTGGCTGTTTATGTAAATCTGTGTTAAATGTAATCTAAATTTTTCCTTAAAGTTGGTAACACCAGCAGGTGATTGTTTTTCTCTGTCTTCCTTAAGTTTAGACATTGTTTTTAAAGATAATGTCTGTTAATTTCCAGCATACTTTTTTTTGCTTGAAAAAATAGCAGGGTGTTTGCATTTTAAGATTTATTTTTTTTCTAACAACAGTTTAAAAGCCTTTAGAATGAGGAAAAAAAGAAAATCTTTGCCTGAGGTTTGATAGTAAGCTTGCAAAGGCTATCTTCACTTGCAACTTACCTGTCTGAAATGTGTTTATTATGTACTTTGACTTACCTAAAATACAGTTATAAGATGCCATAATTTTTCTTTGGTTGAGACTTAGAAACTTTGTTTCTGATTTAGAAACTTCTAAAAGAAAAGAAAGCATGACAAAAGCATTCATGTATACAAGTTGGGTGAATGCTGTGGTTTTAAGCTCCTCTTACTAGAATTTTAAGTGTACTTGACAATTGACTGTACTTGAATAAGGAAAACAGATTAACTGAAATAAGTGATTAACTGCTTACTTTTTCACCATTAAAAGGAAGGGCAGATGGTTTTGTATTCACTGTAATATCTGAATGTGTATGTTTGCTTTCCATTTGGATAAGAGCTCTAGACATCCTGTATTGTCTGTGAAACATCCCTCCAACTGAATAGCAATGGTAGGGTCGATCTCTTCCTTTGACACTGTTTCCAGTAATTTTCGTTTTTGCAGTTTGTAGATATGAAATGGAAACTGGGAGTTGCGATGAGCTCTGACACCTGCAGGTCTCTGAAGTACCCGTATGTTACAGTGACGCTAACCATGGCAGACCCTTCAGGACAAATAACAGACAAGTCTTTTGAAATGACAATTCCACAGTTCAAGGTCTGTAGAGAGTGTTACTTGACTCAGTCTTCTAAAAACAACAATGAAGTTTTGTGAAGCAGCAACTGTATACCTTGATCCATACATTTGTGTTGCTTGTTTACTAATAGTCATGAAAAGGTGAAGCATTAAATAACTGTTTAAAACACAGAAGCTAAATACTTACTCACAGTACATAGTTCTGTATCGCTTATCCAAAAATGTTAATTTAGCAGCAATTAATGTGTTCTCTTACAAATAAACAAGACACAAAATTTTTCAGATTGTGTCAGCTATCATTCTGCCTTATTAAAAATTGATAGAATATTCTTAATATATGGAACTGTTTTCCAGCCTCAAAATCTAAAACTTGGCTTAAGCCTAACATTGCTAATGATCAGGAATGGAGATCAGACTGCTTTGTCATCACTGACTCTTAATTACTATGCCTTAATCTATGAATTTATTTTAATTTTGCATAAATGTGGCACTTGTGTTGTCATTCCTGTTTAAAGGGACAATACATCACCTAGAATATCATATAAGTTTAAAATAAAGAGATCCTTGGAGTTGGCTTGGCAGAAATTTGATAAGGATATTTGGAATCCTTTGGTGTTATGAAATGTATTCATTCTGGCTGAAGCCTATTTTCTAATTTTCTGTTCAGCTGCTATAGGAAGTGAATGCTACATTTGAGAAGTCTGGATTAATTCAGCTGGGAGTAGAAACATTAGTGTGAGAAGGGGATTTTTAATTTTATTTTTTCATGATATGAGAGCTACTTTGTATTTTTCTTTCACGGTACCTCTTTGTATTAATAGGTAAGCCCATGAAAGTAAGGTATCACCTTTGTAGAGTTAATAGTTAATGTGCCCAAATGCCAATCAATCCACAAAAAAGGAAAGCAGAAACTTTCAGTTCAAGTTGCACATTTGAACTGGAGGAAAAGGGGAATGTGAGAAATATGGATAGTGGTTTTGTCCAACAGGCTAGTTTGAACTCCATTTGAAGCTCTTCAAGGAACTAAAATTTATCCTAATTTTTGCTTTTTAGAACTTCTTCAGACAGTTCAAGGAAATGGCATCTGTTCTTGAAACAGTTTGAAGAGAACTTTTACTTACAGTGATATTTTGGACAAAGTTGGATCAACAAAACTTTCTGTTCTGCACAGGGAATAAAGTGCCATTGTTCAGCAAGGTATGTATCCTTGTCTTTTGGATGGGAATTGTTCAGCATCATCTTTGCATTGCTGTGAAGATTTCTTCGTTTTTGATTACTCGAAGCCAACTCTGCAGTGTTTGTGAAAACAAGTTCAGTTTTGTTTATCCTGGTAGAGAAAAGTTCAGGATGTGTATGGAGAAGCATCCTTGTAGACTTTCTAATACCCATAGTAAGAAACTACACACTGAACTCTGTAGTACAGAAAGACACCTGAAAACATTGACTTGGAAGATATGGAGAGAAGTGTAAATCTCATGTTAACGCTTTTGTGTGTAAAATTGGGATGCACTTGGACTCAACAATGATATTACATATAAAGAGAATATGAAGTAATGTGTAACAAGCATACAGTTGTTTTTTTAGAATAGCATCGTCAAGTAGTTAGCTGCAGGTGTTTGCAAACCTGGTTTCCACTCTTTTAATAACTGGAGAATGAACTTGCCCTAACAGCTTGTTTATTTCAAATACTTATTTCTCACCACCTAGGCTTCTAAAAACTGAGTTAATGTGTTAAGTTTTTCCAGAGATCCAAGATTTATTCTCTGAATTGAAGCCTAGAGGCTAATTTTACATAAAGGTAGAAAGGCAAATTCAATTAAAAAAAAATTTTAATATACTTTTGCTTTTTCATTTCATCCAATATTAATCTGTGGCATTCTGCTTGATGTTTTGATTCTGCTTTCTAATTAAATTAGAATACTGATGCACTTGCCTCACTCCAAGCTCTGAACTAGAAAAGTCAAGAGGAAACCTGAAAATTCAGGTGTGCATGTTAGCCAAGCACATCAGGGAAAGGACCACACGACAGCATCCTTGAGTGATTTCAGGCCCCCTTAGAAGTGAGAACATAACAACTTTCTAACTCAGTTTTTTTTCCATTAACTTTTTAAAAAGCTGGATGAAAAGTTGTTTATACTGGTTATGCTTGCCTCTTTGTGCTATAAACTGCAGCACATTGTGGGTGCTGCATGCAGCAATCCTTTCAGGAAAGAAAGGATTTTCACCCCCACTATTTGGGTATTATGCATGGTGCATAAAAACAGTATTTGGAGTTGCTTAGAAGCCCAAATAAGTAGAACAGTGTTGGCTTTAACAAAAGTTTTCAGCTGGCCATTGATCTGGATCATGCTGCTTGAAGTCTGAAGTTTTTGTTTTGTGGCTGGGGAGAGCACATTGGTCTTCTTTGGGACCCTCTGAATAGAATGTCACAAAATGATCTTGGGAACGAGTTTTCCATTTGCCTCTTCCCTTGTCTGTCTGCAAGGGCTCAGGGCTGAACATAGTGCAAATAAATCCTCTCTGTATATGAAAAGTGATGTGAGCAGCTGATTTTTTGTTGTTGGGGTTTTTTTTTAATTTGAAAAAGCTGGAGTGTAAGGCTGCTATAGCAAAGCTGGAGCCTTACAAATACTTCCCATCTGTTCTAATGCACATAAATTCTTCAGATAGCTGGAAATACTTGTGCCTTCATTGGAACTGGATGGAAAAGCAGATTTAATTAATCGTGTCTTAACAATTCAATAGATGCTGGAAGGTAAAGAGGAAACTTCCAGTTACCATTTTTGCTTGGTCCATCAGGAAGAGGAGAAAGTTGTCAGCCTTTGTAAAGTGTAACTTAGGTTTTGTCAAGTCAGATACTCTATTAATATTGATGAATTTTTTTTCAAATATCCCCAAATTCCAACATGTTGTAATTCTGTCTGGAAAATGCTTGGACATGTGTGCTACACCAATTTACTGTCTTGAGAATTTTCAGAGGAGTTAAAATTTAAAGTTGGCTATGTACTCAAACGTTTGAGATATGTCCTGATCACTATCAGTGGGAACTCCTATAATGAGTAATGGAAGAATTAAGTACTTTATTAAAAGAAACAAAGCTAAAACTCTATCAGTTTGCAGGGTAGCAATACTAACACGTTCAAACAAGCTGTTGAACTGTTTGTCTGTATGCGCAAAACCCAGGTCTTTTAAAAGAGAATCAGGATTCCTTGTGTGTTCCTAATTCTAATTGTTAATACAAAATTGTATAACATGAATATTTTTGTAAGTCCACAAACAGTCATTAAACATGTAGCTAACAAAGATAAAGATGGTCTGTATTTTGTTTTAAGCCTACTGCATGGAAGTCTGTCTTCTAAATACTGTAGTGAGTAAAGTGCAGGACCAGACTGACTAATTTTTTTTCCTTTTTAAATCACGATGGAGTTCAGACATATGCAGTCTTTCTCTGTGATGGGGTACCAAGGAGCTGATGGGTAACTGCAGGATGCAAGGACTATTTGTATCAATTACTTAGAGCTAGACAAAATGTTGTATTGAATCAGGAGAAGACAGAGGACGTACAAGATTAATAAAATTTTGAAGGAGGTTGCATTTAAATGAATTTCTTAACTGTAGTAGACAAGTAAACATTTTTTTCAACATTTGCCTAGAACAGAGCAAGAGGAAGGGAGAGGAGTGGGGTCTTGCACAGTCAACAAACCAGGGAAGGGAATAATGAAGGAATGTCCTACCAATGACTGTTGCCTTCATCACATGACTTTTTGGTTTTGCATTCATTTCAAACACACCATCCACTTGCAGAAAGGTATTCTGTAGAATGCTCCACAGAAAGAGTGCACAAATGGCTGTAGTGTATCTGTCCACTAGTGTTATACATATTTAGCTTCTGCACACTTTGGCCTAGTCATTATCGAAGTAAAATTGTACTGCCTTTCTTTAACCACATTATAAAAGCTATGTAACCTTCTTGTTCACTGTGAGCCCTCCAGCTTTGATTTTTTATGTTCCCCTTTTCAAACCTTTGCACTCTATTTGAACGCCTGAAGATACATTACCTTGTACCAATTAAAAACAAAGGTAGAGAGATGGTCAGCTGGGGGAGGAGTGTTTCTTTTTCTTCCTTGCCCTGTTCCTTGTCATATTTCAATGTTTGATTACCCTGCTAACTATAGGTGTAATGAGAAGGTAACTTCCACTCCTTTGCCAGGGTGCATGCCAGGGTGGTTCTGGTTAGCCCTTGCAGAGACTCAAGTAATACACAAAAGTACCTCAGTCAATTGATCTATCTGCAGCAAAAGAATGCCCCATCTCTGAAGAACCTCTGCAATGGGGATAGAGGGCGACCACTTAAAATTGAGCAGCCTCTATCCTGTCCAGAATTCCATGCTTGGTCATGGTAGGGCTCATGTGCCAGATAGATTTTTAGGACAGTTATGTGCCTGTTGGTGGGGCTGCTAGCTTGCTGGGCATTCACTTCATTAGGAAGCTGGATTTGTGCAGGTGAATACCTGACCTCAGTGCCTTGACCTGAACTTGCATGGTAGGCTGTTAACAGTGCTCCCTTTCTAAGGCTCAGCCAGTTTGTAAGTGGATTTGCTTGTCACTGAAAAATTTTGGCCAAATACTTCCTTTACTTTTGCTTTTACTGTACAGCACTGTCCATACCTATTTATCTAGGTCTACTCTTGGTTCTTCAGTGCAAGAGGTGTGGTTTAATCCCAGCTCAAGCACCACACAGCTATTTACTCACTCCTCTCCTGCGGGATAGGGGAGAGAGAATCAGAAGAGTAAAAGTGAGAAGACTCATGGATTGAGATAAAGACGGCTCAACAGGTAAAGCAAAAGCTTCACACACAAGCAAAGCCAAACAAGGAATTCATTCACCACTTCCCATGGGCAGGCATGTGTTCAGCTGTCTCCAGAAAAGCCAGGCTCCCATCCTGTGTAATGGCTACTTGAGAAGACAAACATCATCACTCCAAATGTCCTCCCCTTCCTCCTTCTTCCCCCCCAACTTTGTATGCTGAGCACGGTGTCATAGTCTGGGATATCTCTCGGGTCAGTTGGGGTCGGCTGACCTGGCTCTGTCCCCTCCCAATTTCTCATGCACCCCTAGCCCCCTTGCTGGTGGGATGGGGTTCAGAAGCAGAAAAGGCCTTGGCTCTGTGTAATCACTGCTCAGCAACAACAAAAACATCTCTAATATCAACACTCTCCAGCACAAATCCAAAACAGCTCCATACTAGGTCCTGTAAACAAAATTAATTCTACCCCAAGCAAAACCAGCACATGAGGAAGCATGCAAGTTGGAAGGATGATGCTCAGTACCGCTCATGCCTTTGAAAGACTTCCTGATTCTTGCTTCCAAGGATTTTCTGAGGAAAGGTGGAGAAATGACCTGCCATTTGAACTAAGTTCCTGGGTTATCTCTGTTAATTATGTATGACTTTGTGTCATTGAGACAGCAAGGAAACTGAGATTCCTGATTGTCTCCATGAAGGCTAATTTTAGTGGTTCTGCGTTTCCTCTTCCCTATGCTTCATATACCTCCCATGGCTAATTATGGTCTAGTTGCCCTAATGTGAGAACCATTTCTGTTTGATATGTGTAAGTGCCATGGTTTCCAAATACTCTTGTCAGTGTTTCCATTACAAATATTGTTATGTTTATATAAATTGGAAGTTTCAATGTCAGTTTTGTACTTCACATACTGAGCTTTGGAACAGTAAGGAAAAATTATTATTTCATACAATAAATCTCTGTTCAAGGTGCTATTTTCCAGGGATCATAGCATTGGTCACCAGGTGGCAGTGCTACATACAGTTGCTACGCAGCAAGCCTTTGAGAGCTTGTCTGGCAATTGTGATAAGGGACTGGCTTTCTCCCATGTTGCTTGGATCTGGAGCTGTACACGTTCATGTCACTGTAACTTCCATTCTACTTCTTACATTGTATGGAAACACTCTTAACCTCTGTTGTAATTATTAAAAAGATGAACATAAAGATTTCCAGTGACATAAACAACATTCAGCATTTTCATGATAGAATACATACCACTGTATATTTGCAACAGCTTAAAATAGTAGCTTAATTATACTAATGTTTCTGTATTGTGGCTTGTTCTTTTCATAGTATCATGTTCCATTTGGGGCCTATTTTTATTTTACTTTTTCCCTGTTTGTACATCTCTCAGAGATTTTTCTAGATCTGTATCTTCTTCAAAGAATAAGCATTTGCATTTCTCTACCCAAGTTTTTCATGCACTTTGACCCCTCTAAAATCCTTCTTCCCTATTTTGTTATGCAGCCTAGTTACCAGTGTATTTATGCTACATTTAGGAATACTTGTGGCCCAGGGTGCTTAATTCCCCTGTGAATTACCTCTAAATCTGAAAAATCATGTTCTTGGTACTACTGAAGCTGCAAAGAATTTTTCTGTTCCTATGAATGTCATCACTGCTGTATCTTTGGCAGTTTACAGGTGTTTGTTAAAAAAATATTCATCTGAGAGCTTGGCCAAATTAAAGCAAGACAAGCTTCCTTACCAGGCATGCTTCTGAAGGGGATATTGCAACCACGCACGAAGCTTGAGAATGGTGCTAAGGTTTAGATTTAAAATAAATAGAGAAATGTAAGGACATGTCTCACGTGAATCACCAGGATGCTGTACAATGCTGTTTCTCGTGGTTAGGAATGTGGGAAGATGAGAGATGCTCTGCAGGCAACAGAATCAAGACAACATATGTTGACTTACCTAGGAGAGAGTCAAGGGCAATGAGAAAGAGGATTAAGGGATTCCCATCTGTTCTTTTGTTTTTGGCAGCTAGATTGGCACCATTCTTGGTATTGTGTTGGGCCTACAAGTGCCTGTTGTTAATGGTAAGTTGTACCTTCTCTTACTAGGCATACAGTACCAAGTTGTGAAGTTGTAATAATATTTTAATAGTGATACACTGTTGAAATCTTAATGGTCTTTGCATTTTCCTCTTGAACAGACATAATTTGTGCCCTTTGAAGTACTTGTCTTCAAAAGCATCTTGTCTGTGTTATTTCTGCACTCTACTACAGATTTGCTAACCTTTGGTGTTAGCCTGTGGTTCATCCTTTGTAATAATATATTTGTAGAATAATATGTTCCTTTTAGATGTTCCTTTTAGCTTTGGCAATGACAAGAAATTCTGTCTTCGTTTCCATTGCTGGAGAGTTGAAGGGGACCAGGATCCCTTCCAAATCATAAAATTAGGTAGCTATAGAAGGCGCTGTAAGGGACAGAAGTACACTCCAGCACCTGCAGTACTTACTCTGTTCTTCCTCATTTTTTTCTCTTACTCGTATGTTGCTGCAGTGGTTGGGGAATGGTAGGGGAGCAAATAGTTCCTTTATATAAAAGCAGAAATAATTGGGAATAGGGAAGTTCTTATTGCAGAAGTCGCTCTATCTCCTGCAGTAACTAGCTTTGCAACTGATCTGAGCTGCTAACAGCCATGAAACTATTAGCTCAACAACAGGGATTTTAGTAAGATGATCTGATACACTTTTCTTTTTTGGGGGGGTGGAGGGCTATACATATATATATTTTTTTAAAAAAGTAACAAAGAAACCCCAACAAATTTCAAATGTTCCCACCTGGAAAGATGCTATCTATGATCACACATATGCACACAGGACTTGACATTAAAATTTAGTTTTAAACAAAACGCATTGTAGTTCTTCACTGGATTCAAAGTCTGCTGTGCCGGAATGTGTCATGGGATGACTGTTACATGAAAAAATGACCAAAACAAGAATCCTTGCAGAGTCAAAATTCTCTTCTTTGAAGAGAACTATAGTATTTCAATGCATTGTCTCTCTTAATAGGTGCTACATTAAATTGAATAACAATACACTGAACAGAGACATAAAATGTGGCAGATTGCCTTAAGTTTTAGAGCTGTTTATGAAAATCTGCCCAGGGATTATTCTCTTATGATCTTTGCTCATTCCAGTTCCCTTAAATCTGTTTTGGAGTGGGTCTTATTGGCAGAACAAATTCTAATCTGTCATTACCATCAAAAAAGATTAGTGCCATTTGAGAAGAAAAAAAACAAAACCAAGCCACCCACCCCCTGCAAGATTATTTTTTCATCCTTTTTATTCTGTACAAATTGCAGTGAGTCTTCTGCTATTGACATGTCTCTACAAGACCAATATGTTTTACTCAAACCATTGGCACTGCATTTTAGACTATTGTAATCTCTATGCATTCTGCAAAATATGTAAGTTTCATCATTTCTAGTGAGATTTTTTATGTACTTAAAAGAGGAGACACCAGACTTTCTCTAGTAGCTGAAGTTTCAAACCTTGGTAATATGTCCAGTCTACTGAACTTACTTGCTAAGAGTTCAATTGTGTTTTGAAAGTTATTTCATTACAGTCTTCAAATAAGATGGGGTAATTTAAATTAATTAAATGTTTTTTTTAAAGTAAAAATGCCTGTATCTTGGATCTTAGAAAAAGGTGATCTGAAAGTAAAATAAAATTTGACTAGTTAAAAATACTGGAAATATGGAAATGGACCTTGAATTCCCAGACAGTTTAGTGAGATCATTCTTAGAAAAGCAATAGAATGAGAAGCAATTCCAACTACATGGCATATTACTGAAATAATAGTCCAAGGTGATTGAAGTTATGCATAAATATGGAATTGTAAAGTCAAGCCTACAGCTCCTCTAATAACTTAATATTTTTTCTGCAATTGAAATTGTGGCTAGAAAGCTTAAGGGGATGGATAATTACTAGCAATTAACAGTCTAATCATGTGAGGTCTCTGTGCTGCTTAAGAAATTGCTGAGAGCTGTGGTTGCTTACCATTTTGGAGGTCTAAATCCTTTAACACTGAGTATGAACTGAAAATCCATATATTATCTATGAAATGGCTGCTCTGGTGCCATATGCAGAAACAGCCTACATTATCAAGGTATTGTCTTAATGAACAAAACATGTTTCCTCTAAAAAAGAGAAAGAAAATACACATCCATTTTTTTTTGAAAAATAATCCTTACATGTAGTAGTCCGTTGACAAGCATAATCAAATCAAAATGTTCAGAGGCATTTACTTAGATTTAGTTAACTGTATCTGTATTTGGTCACTTCAACAATATATCTTAATTTAAGAGATTTTGCATCTGATGTCTATTCAACAAGAAATAATGGCAGGTTGTCAACAAGTCAAAAAAGTCTGATTGGGTATGTGGCTGGTTTTCTTTGACCCACCTGAGCACATGCACCTGAGCATACTTGCAGCACATGCTATATAGCAATTATTACCCATAGTACTTTATGTACTTCAGATCTTCCAGCACAGTGTTCCCTTTGAATTTTACAATTTGTTTCAAGCAGCTTGGCCAATGATAATAATAATAGTTAAAAAAAAGAAGTTTTAAAAAATTACGGCCTCTCACCAGAGACTTTGTCGTGTCTCTGGCATGGGTGCCACATTTACACTTCTTTCCATTTGGGATGACCTGGAGAGAAACTGCTCTTTCATTATGAACAGAGATGTACAAAGAATGTGCAAAGAATTAGAGAAAGATGCTCTTGTTACCATTATAATTTTAAACACTAGAAATCACATCAGAGGCACGTCAGAGGTCACGGGCACAGGAATACTGTGCTCAATATGAGAGAAACGAGGAATTTTTAACTTAAAGGTGAATGAAATCTTACAACTGAAATGAGAAAAGAGGACCAACTTCAAGAAGAAAAGTTATGTAACAAAAGGACTTTCTAATGAAACACTATTAATGAGATGGGGGATAAAAAGTGTAAGGCAGATTAAAGGATAAATGAGTAAATGGATAAAGTTAATGGACAGCTAAAAGAATCAATTCAGAGAGACATAAAAAGCTGAAGGGAGAACAAAGCATGAAAACTTTGGATTAACATCTAAGAATTTGATTTTGAAGGTAGTTAAAATATTAGTGGTAGAATTTATATAGATTAATTTCATTTTATAAGGGATTTGTATAAAGAATGCAGTAATAAAACCAAATTAGGTCAAAATAATCAGATCTCATACCATACTAAGCAAATCACCCAGCTGGAGGAGAAACCAAAGAGCTTTACTTAACAGGCACAGTGTTGACAATTGAAGAATTTCACATTTTAGAATTTCAGTTCTACCTGATAATTTGTAAAAATTAAAGTCCATCCTTAACAGCTGAAAACACAGCTCTGTAGCATCTTCAAGGCTTCTTTATCCACTTGAATGATGCAAGAACATCAATGGATCTGTGATTGCTTAAAAGAATTTCAGGCTCTTTTTGCTATTTTTTATTGTAATCACATGACTGTGTTCAAGTTTCCTGATTATTATTTATTATTTGTATTGCCATAGCACCTAAAAGCCTAGGTGGCTGGCTGCAAACTGGTTTTTGTAGGTCACATGCAAACATAAAACAAAAGGGATCTAATAGTGTGATAGATGGTGTTGGTAAGCAGCTGCAGCTGTTCAGTATGTTACAGCCTCTCCCTTGGGCTGCTTCACTGGAGCCATTTAATGATGATCCCATCTAAAACCATTTCAAAAGAACGTATGAGGGGGTTTTGTTATTGCTGTAGTTCAAGCCCAGTGTTTAGTTTGCTTCCCTGGTAGGTTAAATTGGTCTTTGCGCTCAAGTGACTGAATTTCAGCTTCACGCTCTAGATGAATTGTCTAATCAAGCGTCCTTAAAAAAGGCGAGTAGCCTTGCTGCCCTCTTCACCCCTGAGCAGTCATTCCCGCTTCTTTTGTGCCAACAGCGGTATCTCTACGAGTGCTGTCACTGGAATTAGAGGAGGCTCACAGAACTGAACTGGCAGAAAAGGAGCAGCTCACTGCAGCATTAATCCAGTGCCAGCACAGCTGCTAGAAGCCAAATGGGTCTTTCTCCCAGGTACGCCGTTAATAGGATCCTGGTCGCTCCCAAATTGTCAACCCGCAATGGTGGAGCACAAAATCTCAAGTACCATTCACAGCCAAAGGGTTAATGCTAACTGTGCAGTGAGGGACAAGAAATTTTTTATGTTTGTGATCAAAAAAATTTGGCTATCGTTCTTCTAATTACTCTGGTTGTAAAATCTACTGTACAACAACACAGTTCAGATGTTAAAGTATTTGAAAATAGCTTAGAAAGGGAATGCCAGTCAGGCTTTAACTTGTACTACTGCAGCACGTATTAAAGCTGGTGTTCAGCCTACATAAGACTTCTTGCATTAGATCTCTTGTTCCAAGGGACATTGCAGGATGCCCCCTAAGGCCTGCAGGATGCCATGAGAGAAGATGTATTTGAGGTCTTACCAAACCAGAATGTTAAAACTGAAAATTACAACTGATAAACCAAAATACATGAACTAAATGGTTAAACCGGGGAAATAAGAAGAGCAAAATAGCTTGCTCAGGAAGTGAGCAAAGTGGTTTGTACTACTATGAAAATAACGCTAATGCGACAGTTTTTGTGTCAGTTCAGACTGCTATGGGCTGTGACCTGAGTGCTACAAGACCCTTCTCTGCCCTAAAAATTATGCAGTCTCAAATTACAGAGAGCAGCTCTTCAGCTCCAGATCCAGATTTTTTCTTTCTAGGCAGAGTTAAAGCAGTGGCCGCAATAATGTTTTACTGCGAGTCATCGCCGCTGCTGTTACAGATGTAAACAAGGAGACAGTCACTACAACAGGCAATTACCAAAAGGATACGGATGCTGTATGACTAGCAAAGCTTTGTCCAACTACTTTCGCAGGTAGACTAGTTACTAACATCTACAGTAGGTGGCGGATTTGTCATTGGCAAGGGATGTTATCGCGATAGCGATGGCCAACATCTCCCCCCCCCCCGCCCCCCGATTAAAAACTCAGGAAAAACAAGCCTAGGGGGAAAAAGAACTGAGATCCGCGTTGGCTGCCGAAGCAGCGGCTCGGCAGGGAGAGGCCGGTGTGGCACGGCCGCGGCGAGGCCGGTGCTCCCGGCGCGGGGCAGCAGCCGCAGGGCGGCCCGGCCGGGGGACCTTCTCCCCCGCCACCCCCGGGGTCAAAGCCGACTGGGACAGCACTCCTCGGCCGCTCCCGCACACAGGGAGAGGGGCGGCCCCGGCGGCCTCCCCACCTCCTCGGCTCCGCCGCTTGGCGACCTTCCTCCCCTTGCGGACCTCCTCCTCCCCGGCCCTTCCTCCTCCCCCGGCGCGGCCGCCGCACTGCGAGCCGCGGGCACCGCGCACCGCAGCGCCGGCTGCGTCCGATCGCCGCGCTCAGCCGCCCCTCCGCCCTCGCCGGGGCGCGGACGGGGAGGACGAGGAGGAGGAGGAGGGCACCCCGGCCGTCCTTCGCGCCCCGCGGGCAGGCGGGCACACAGGCAGGCAGGCGGGCGGGCACACAGACAGGCACACGGGCGGGCGTGCCCGGCGGGATGCGCGCGTAGCGCCGGCCCCGGCCGAGCGCAGGCCCCGCCGCTGCACCTGGCGCCGGGGACGCGGCGGCGGAGCGCGGGCACCGCCATGGAGAAGCGAGGGGAGGGCGAGCCGCTCTCCCACCCGCTGGAGCCCGATCCCGATCCCGAGCCGCAGCCGGCGCCGCCGGGGGAGAAGCGCTTCAGGCTGTGGTACGTGGGCTCGTCGTGCCTGGACAGGCGGACCACGCTGCCCATGCTGCCCTGGCTGGTGGCCGAGATCCGCCGCCGCGGGCAGCGGCAGGAGCCCGGCGGCGCCCCGGGCAGCGCGGTGCCGGCCCGGGAGGTGCTGCTGCTGCTGGGCTCGCCCACGCTGCGCTGCGTGCCCGCCGGCCCCGCCAGCCCCGCCGGCCCCGGCCGGCCCGCCAGCCCCGCGCCCGCCGTCTTCATCTTCGAGCACAAGGCGCAGCACATCGCCCGCTTCATCCACAACAGCCACGACCTCACCTACTTCGCCTACCTGATCAAGGCGCAGCCCGACAACCCCGACTCCCCCATGGCCTGCCACGTCTTCCGGGCCACCGACCCCAACCAGGCGAGTGGCGGCGGCCGCGGGGGAAGGGAGCGCTGCCCGGGATGCCCTGTCCGGGCGGGACCCCGGGCGGGGCGCGGCGGGAGCGGGGCGGCCCGCACACACACACACACACACACACACCCACCCACACACACACACACCCGGCTGTGGGAGCCCCGCTCCGCCAGGGCTCTCGGGCTGCGCGGACAGGGCCGGGCAGGGCCGGGCAGGGCGCGGGGTGCCCGCACACCGAGCATCCCGCCGGGACAGCGGCCCGCTCCCCTCGCACCCTTCCCCTCTCCTCCGTCCCCCCTCGCACCTCAGTGTCAATAGCGCGATTTGTGTCACACCGCCCCTGCCGTGGTGTGAGCGTGGGACAGGGGCTGAGTAGCGGGGCAGGCGGTGCCCCGCAGAGCCCGGTGCGCTCCCGGGTCACTCCCGAGACACCGGGCTGTGCTCGGGCACACCGGAGTGCTGCAGACAGCGCGGGGCTCGGGTGGGGACGGGGGTGATAAGGTGCCAGCTGGAAAGAAATGCCGAACAAGTAAGACTCTATTTTCCTGACGACCTGACAGGCACTGGGTCGCACTCAAATGCGCAGCAGACTTCTTTCTCCTCTCTGTTTGGGCTATGTAAACGATGGCGCTTTGACAAGCAGCTTGGATAATCGATTCAGTAAAATGACAGCAAGAAAAAGGACTTTTGCTAACAGTCCTTTGGTTGGGTAAATTAGGACACCTCAGTTTTCACAAATTGGTGGAAAAACACGTGCAATTAGAAATGCTGGGTTTTAGTGAAACCACTTAGCTGACTTAGCTGAGCAGTTGCTTGGATTTCTTTTGTTTGTTTGTTTTTTAAGTGAAGAGGGCAGGAAGTATAAAGAAAACTATGGAAAAGTTCTTGGTACATTTTTATTTGAGCCAACATACTGCCAGAAGTTATAACGTGGGGGGGTTTAGGTTGCATGCATAGCTGTGGCTTAAGCCACCATCCATGACAGCACAGTCGGTGTCCCAAGAGGAGGTAACTACACTCAAATTGCTGGCAGCTGCTGTGGCTGTAGTGCTCTGCCAGCAGAGAGCACGCAAAAAGAGCGTGAAACGAAGGGGATCGTAGCTGGTGAGGGAGGAGCCAAAATGCCGTTTTAGGAATCTGACCATATGGACTGAGATTCCTGCTTATGGCAGAAGGTGCTGAATCGAATTTATTTTTGGGGTAGGTCTGCACTGGTACCATGAGTTTGTAAAAAAATCACATACTTCATGTCATGGATACATAGTACTCTAGTGAACATGCAAAATAGTACATATGTTTACATTTGGAAGGCTGTTTCTGACTAAAGCTTTTATCCATATGTCTTTCCGTCTTTATGGGGGAAAATGTCCTTACGTGCACGGAGTTAAATCAAACTGATTCTGTGTCATTTGTTTCAAACTGATCCTGTAGGTAAACTCTTCCTTCTGAAAGAAGTCACTAGTGTGAACAAGTTTCCCCTTCTATCTTGTTCTGACAGTATAGTTCTAGTTTTACCTGTCAAGATTTTTTAACCTTGTTATCGTTAATAGAGAATGTGTCTCTCATGTAAATGTTACTCAGGACATGATTTTGAACTACAGAGAGGATAGTAAGTGCACAGCCAGTGATGTGATTCACAAGTGTCTTGATTAAGAGGCAAGGTTCTTCAAGGTATCAAAAGGAAAATAATTTTTTTCCCCTCTGGAGTTTTGCTGAGGCTTGGTTGGCTAAGCCTGTTGAGGTCTCTAGGTGTTGATCTGTGCTTAAGCTTAGTCCTGAGTGGATGAAGTCAGGCTGCAGGTTGCTAGCTCCAAAAATCTTTTGAAGCTCTTAATTGTTTCTTACAAAATTGACAACTGCGCTTGCATGTTTTCAGGATCTTTATGTGCTTCTCTTTCATAGGGGTTATATGAGCCCTGTGTTGTGTACTAGCTTAGAAAGTATTTTTCACAGCTGTTATTTTAAGACGACCTCATTTTCCATCTTAGGCCGTAGAGACTTTCAGCCAATGTAAGTTGGCATTGCTGCTGAGAGAAGTGATCCTGTCGTCTTGAAGCCTCAACCCCTTGTTCCCTCCTCCTGGCTTTGTCCTCATGGCAGCAGCACAACTGTTTGTACAGCCGCACAGCAAACAGGATAAGAGAATTGACTGGTGTTAAACTTGCTTTTCCCCCACTTTTTCTGGCTTATTTCCAAACTGTTTTTCTCATTTGCTTTACTATGAAGCTCTAATACCATTTATGTCAAGACAGGTGGGTTGGAGGCACAAGTTATCAATGAATAGCCAAGAAGGGGGAGGGTCAGATAGCCTTTCCAGAAGTGCTAGAGAAGTTCATTTCCAGAGAAGTTCTGGATGCTCCATCACTGGGATTGCTCAAGGCCTTGTTAGATGGGGCCGTGAGCAACCTGGTCTAGTGGAAGGTGTCCCTGCCTGTGGCAGGGGGGATGGTTTTTAAGGTTCCTTGCAAGCCAAATCATTCTGTGATTCTGTGAAGTTATACTGACTTTATATTAGCCAGAGATGACTCCAAACCCATGGTATTATCCATTTTGGTAGTATTAAGTTTAGCAGCATGCTAAGTCACTCTGGAATGAGGGAAGAGTGCAGAAGATGTTAAGTGGTCTATGAGTTAGACGAGTGCTAACCACAATTTTTAATGGTGGATGTATATTGTGAAAGTGAGAGGTTAAAGACTGACTTCCAAGAGATTAGTGCTACCACCATAATTCAAAAAACAATGTAGGTGAGAATGAAAGTTTTGGCAGCAAGCCTGTTTCTTTGTCCACCAGCAGTATTGCACAATGTTTAGGATGCACGTGCATTCATTATGACCACAAAAAGGGCTGTTATTCGTTAGAAAAAAACAATACTTCTTGCCATTCCCTGCAAATTTCTTTAGCAGATGACCAATAAAAAGCCAATGCAATATGTGCTGTGTTGACACCAGGTGGAAAGTTAACATATTTTAATGTTATTTGCTGTGACTGAAGAAAAATGGGAGAGTGAGGTAGTATGAAACAACTTCTAATTTTATTTGAAAGCTTGCAAATTTTAGGCAGAGCTGAAAAGTAGGTGGGTCGACTCCTGTTCTGGAGTAGTACTTTGGCAGAATGTCAAACCCAGAGCTCAGCTTGTTGACATGGGAGTGGATGCTAAGATGCTTTTATTAGGGAATGGGGGGTGTGTGTGAATCTTTTGCTGTTTAATAACAAGGGGAGACATCTGAAGCCATCTGACTGGTGGAGGTGGGGAAAAAAAATTCCCTTTTTTCTCTTCTTTCCCCCTGCTCAGAATTATTAGTGTTTGCTGCTTCTTGTAACTTTTCAAAGTAGGAGCCAGCTGAAGTGCATAAGGGTAGTTGTTTAGTGCTACCTACTAGCTTCTGAATAGCAGCCAGAGATTTGTTAGTTTTGTATTGGCGTCACTTGAGAATTATCTAGGATGCACAGAGTCTGTCTGTAGACATCAGATGACAGCATTGTTTCATTTTATATTTGACAGATTTTCTTTACAATCCTTGTAACATACTTACTTTTTTTAAATCGAAAGTTAGAGATTATAAATACCACAGACATACCATTCTCGCAACCACCAAGAAAAGCCTGTTTGATTAGTGCTTTCAAGCTCAACTTCAACACATTTTTAACATGAAATACTGATTTTTATTCTGTAAACCAGATTTTAATTGTGTGGAACAAATCAATGCAGTTTGACAATTGCTTTGGATTACCTGCTCTCTGGGGGAGAAGTTTATAGTATCTCCTTCTGCACTTTATTTTTTTTAATTATTATGCTCATCTGGATTATGAGGGGTGAATTTTATTTAACCTGAACTGGCATTCTAAGTCAAATTATGCTGTGATTGATTCTTACTTAGTTCTTACTTAACTGGAGGAAGCAACTTGGTGCATTTTCGTTTTCTTTTAGAAAACTTAGGCATGATGATCAAAATATATTGTTAGAGGGTTTCAAAAGTAATCCAAGCTGGCTGTGAAAGAAAAACATTCAGATGTGCAGACCTCAGTAAGGTTTACCTCTTGTGGGTATAATCTATGGCTGTGTCTTTGTGCTACACTCATGCATTAGGGGTCTAGGCTTTCTCAAGGTGAAGCAGAAATAATGAAGTCTTTAGCTGACAATGTAAAGCTGTGATAAGAACTGGAGAGGCAGAAGGACAGAGACAAGAGCAGAGATAGCCTGCTTGTCAAAAACACTTGTTTATTCCAGGAGTGTGTCTCTTGCCTGTTGGATAATGTGTTTCAGTAATGCAGGGCCATGAGACACCTTGTTCTGAAAAAAGAGGCATCAGCACAAAGTCTAGGAAAAGGAGGCTTTTATGCTGTAACAATACCATGTTACATAAAGTTTCGTATTGAGGAATGTAAGTTAGAAGTGTTTGAAGAAGAAAGTTTGTCAAGTTTACATTCGTATTTCTATTGTCCTTTGATTTTTATGTGATATAGGAGCATGAGCTGAATGGCAATAAAGTCTTTGTTATAGGAAGTGTGTATGTACAGCATTGTTGCAATTCATATCAAAATGTTGCACTTAAGGTTGAGTTATCTGATAAGATGTGTTTTGAATAGATATAACAGACATGACAAAACATACAGGCTCTAGCTTTTGAAGGATTCTGCAGGAAATGGGAGAGATGACATTTCGTTGCTAGGTAGATGAGCACAATTGGATTGCAGAGGAAAGAGGCACCACTGATTTCCATGAGCAAGATAGGTTGTCCCAGTTTTATCAAGAAAACAAGTCTTGGAGAGACAAAAAACAAAGAAAAAATATTCTCTAAGTTTATGTGGGTCAGGATTTCATTCGTGGGGTGAGAAACTGAAAAGCAATGACTCAGAACAAAGCATGGATGCTAAGGGCTTGCGATGAATGCATAATTGTTTGGTGAGCAGCCTTTTTATCTCCAGCTTACATGGGGACACAACCTCAGATGATAAGTCTGCACTCCCTTTTTTTCAAAAACTGAAGGTTGAGAGCTGAAGGATTCATTTTGTTCTCCTTAATGATAAATTTAGCACTATTTTTTTTTTTATTTTTTTTTTTTTTTGCAAATGAGAGCACTTTTCATTTTAAGGTTGTGAAGCTATCTTTAAATTCCAGTTTTGAACATCTTGTCCATAATCATTTTCTCCCAGGTTCCAAACAGAAGAAATAATAAAAACATTAGCATTGTTAATTGTTTCTAAATGGTGATACATAGCCTTTTTATCTCTGGTTAATGTTTAGGAGAGAAAAGAGGATGGTTTTAAATTATCTATTATGTTTGTAGAAAAAGTTAATTAATTTTTCCTTTTGTATTTCATGAAAACCACCCCATCATTTGAGGAGTAGGA
This sequence comes from Margarornis squamiger, assembly GCA_035222235.1. Lineage (NCBI taxonomy): Eukaryota > Metazoa > Chordata > Aves > Passeriformes > Furnariidae > Margarornis > Margarornis squamiger. The sequence goes on along the minus strand of JAWWTY010000001.1, from coordinate 68,157,548 downwards.
GCAATTCTCAGAGGATTTTATTTTCAGAAATGCAGAATAAAATCCAGAATGTTAAATAAATGAAATTATATAAGATCATTGAGAGTGCCTTTAGATAAACAGTGACCAGAGAGTAAGGCTGTCTTAGTTAAAGAAAGGAGTTTGTATGCATCTGAGAATACCAAATGAAGGCTTCTCTTTTGATTGTCTGTTTTTACGGGCAGGTGTTTTTTTGCATTTTTTTTGCCTTTTTTGTTTGTTTGTTTGTTTGTTTGATTTTGTTTTTTTGTCCTGTCTTTCAAACCTAGAGGCAGTTCCTTTTGAAAATAATCAAATAGAAAACTGACTTAATAAAAGGTTTGGCTGGCTTATGTGTATCTTGGCAACAGGGAGAGTCTGATTTTTAGGGATGATAAAAATCTCAGACCAAAGTGCTTGAAGGTGGTTATTTATAAAAGTGAATGCTCTGAAAGATTTGGTTGCTAAACAGCCATCGCAAAATAGTGGTGTTTGTGACTCCTATCAGTCTCTGCTCTTTGCTAGAGTCTGGTACAGCATTTGATGTGCACAGTTCACCCTTCCTTGCATCTCTTCCATCCATCTTCTGCATTTGCCTGGAACTCCCCGAACATCAGGAGTTTCTCTGAGGTGAAGTGGTGAATACTGTGATAAATTTCAGGCACAGATCTTGGAGGATGCCCAGTCTGCAGGGCATGCATTTTTTCATCAGCTATGGCACGGTCCCCTCATGGTACCAGCTGTCCTCTGCCACCTGGTTCCATTTTCTTTGTGGTTTCAGATTCTATTTCAAGTACAGAGACAAGAATGAAAAAGAGAAGTGTATTTCCAGTGTGGCTTTTGTAATTTGTCCCATAGCTTCATTTTCTGTTCTGTTCTGAGGCACCTTTGGAGACCACAAGGAGATGACTGGGTAAAAGGACCTACTTATTAGATCATTAAATGATGTAGTGTTTCAGGGCTGCTGGAAAGCAAACTTAAGGCAACAAAATGAAATGACTTAATTTACAAACAGTCTCTGTGCTTTCCTGTTCCTTGACTGTAATATATTATCTATCACCTTATGTTCTGACACAAATAGGTACATCAAGACCATATGCAGTTACATAGGTTCCAAAATAGAGCATCACTAATGCAAGATAGCATATCATTGCACAACCAACTCTATCTCCCCTGAAGAGCTCAATGTATAAGAAGACAATACTGGATGTCACAGGACACGATGGAAATGTGGAAGTAGTTACCTCCAGGGATGGATGAGCTGTGTGACTTCCTATTTGTGATTTATTTTGGCTACCAAAGAACACACATCAGTTTTATATATGCTTGTTTTCATCCATTAACATGTTGGGGTTTTTTATCCTATTCTGATTTATTAATCAGGTGACAACTGGTAGATCAGTGAGGTGAAAATATAAACTTCCTTGATGGTCCTGTAGATCTGAAAGTACTCTGGTAATTCAGCCTTCCTCTCAGTGTTCAGAAGTGAACCTGTTTGTGCTGTACAGGATTGGTTCTGGTAGTATATTTAAGACTGCAGAGAAAAGGGTATGAGAACCCAACGAAGCAAACAAAACCGGGTGCATTTGATTCAAAAGGCTCGTGGTACCCCGTATTGTATTAGTCTTAAGTTTTAGATTTTTATAAAAGTTAACTATATATCTTGAAAAATACAGTTAGTCTTCATTCTGAGCACAGTCACACTCTACCAGCACAAACCCTATAATCGTCTGAAGCTTTCTCCCCTTTCTTCCTTGCCTCTACCTCCATAGCAGCCTCCCTGCTTGGAATGAACAGCACTCAGCCCTAGTGTTTGAGGCAAAGCCTGCTTAAGGCCATCCCTCTTAAGTGAAATGGGCTGCTTAGTTCCTCCGCCCCCTCTTCCTGCTGCAGGGAATTAGGATTTAGAGTGAGAAGTTAATTACTTGGTCCTCTTCTGAAGAGGATGGTGCTGCCAGGATTTCTGCTGTTCATCTAGCAAAATCTGGGGCGGGGGGGAGAAAAAGGGGAAAACCATGGCAGCAGTGAGACCTCTAGGTTTTACCTTCCTAAGGTGAAATTTTGCGTCATGGCTTCAGCTGCAGTGCCTAAACATGGCTTTTCTGTCCCACTGCATGGTTTTAGTTATTTAAGTTTGAACAAAAACATGCAACATGTACTTAAAAGGCTGTTATAACATGAAGGCTGTTCAGTCTAGGTAGATGACATAAATACATGTATATCATGTCTTAAATTTTATTTTTCTTTTCAGAGCCTCAAAAAGATGTCACAAACTACTAAGTGATCTAGATGTGGTATAACTCCTTTCAGTTTGGATCATTTGTAAGAGGCAAAATGCTTCAGTCAAACCGTGCAAAAAAGAAAAAACCCACATTTTTAATGAACTCCTAATACTAATCAGAAAATCTGCTTGGTGCTTTGGAGGAATTGTATCTACTAAACCATATTTCCTGACTTTATAAATTACTTATACTAGTGAGTTGTCTTCATCTCTGCTCAGATCTGGTTGCTTTCTCATGGAACCCATAAATTTCCTTTTTTTTTTTTTTTTTAATTTATCTCTTTGTAATTAAATAGACTTTTACAAATAATCTTTTCTGAAATTTGGAAGGGCAATATGGTAAGGTTTTTCTTGTTCTGCATCTCTGGAACCACTGAAGAAAGGTAGGATTCTACAGTATTGAGCACGTGGAGCTTTTCTGAAGGATTAAATTAATTTGAAATGCAAACATGAGAGGGAGCTTTGTTCAAAGCCAGTGTGAAAGACTTGTAGAAGCTGTTGGGTAAGATAAAAACAATACCATAGAGGTGTGGGTTTTTTCCAGTTCTACTTTCCCTAACTCTGGTTTCCCCCCTCCCATTATAGCTGACTTTAAAGTGTATTTCAGTCATGAAGTTAATTTTTGTATGTTGATAAACTTTAACAAGCAGCTTGCTCTGTTTAAATGACTAGGGTTATGTTTGATTTCATAACTCTTCTGGGCAGGGACATATAGATCTGCATAGTTCTGTTTAGAGATCCTTGATGCATTAAAAAACATGTTGTGGGAAGTCAGAATATTATCCTTCAGGGCATAGCAATGACTGCCTTCCAGACTGTTCACAATTTTGGTTTTCCTAGCAGTATTAATAAATATTTGTTTTTTAGAATGCTGATGTTAAATATATTTTGTGTACTGTGTGACGCAGATATGGGTTTCCTGTTATGTTAATTTAAAAAAAAAAAGGCAAAACCCATCAATGTCCCAGGAACTTTGGCAATAGTCAGTGGCCTGTGGGTTCTTGGGTATTTTTGAAACAGAGTAAATATTCAGTAACAGAGCAGTGAAAGACTGGGACGTGCAATGCTAATTTGTTGAAGCATATTTTTATGTGCCTTCTCATAGTTTGTTTCCTGCTTTAGTGTGATTATTCCTAACAACTTCATCTCAAGTTACGGTAGGATTTCTAAATAGAAATAGAGTAGGGTAGTATATATTTAACAGTGTTGTATCTGCCAGCGAGGAACCAGTTGCTCTCTTTAGGACTGCTTGGCTGGAAGGGCAGAAACAAAGCATCACACCACCTCCAGCTAAACCCTGCAATGGAAGCCGATCTATGACCTGCAGGTGCTGTACACACACAAAGGTCTGCAATTCCTGCTTGCCCCAGCTCTGTCGTGGCATGCAAAACTATAGCCTTGGTAGTCTGAGGTGAAAAAATTCATTCCTGCTTGTGTGCAAATTAGAAGGAGAAGGGATCATGTGTACGACCTGCTGCCATGCTTGGCAGTGAAAATAAATACCAGTCTGCCCTCAGTGTCAAGGTACTTCTGTGGCAATCTAAGGAGTTAGGACAGAAATTGCCAAACTGTAACTATACTTTGTGAAAAACAACAAAACAAGAATATAATTTAAGATGCTGAAATGCTGCTCTGATGTGCAAATCACATAACAACTGATAGGAGAGCTTTCTATAGAAAATACTGCTCTTCATATAACATTTGGTTTAGGAAGTATACAAGGCTTGTTTTTCATGGAGAAAGATTTCAAATAAGTATGCCTTTTATAGGAAATACTTCTGGCCTGGCTTTATGGTCATACTCGATGAAGGTCCCTTAATTTTCTCTGCAGCACGACTGCGAGCTTGAGCAGTACAAAGAGAAATTTGTGAAGAGGATACACTTTTTTGTAAACCAGCTACAGTATAAATAGAGGCAAGATGTTGGCTCTTCCTCAGCAGCACTTTTTTTGGTGAACCTTGCCAGAAGAGAAAATCAAGTGAGCCTTTCAGTAGGTGCAACACATCATACTTTTATTTAAATTATTCACACACTCAGATTATCCCTGGCGTTTGTGTGCATATATTCAGATTTAGCCTTGAGGAAATTTGCTGACCTAAATGTGGGAGCACAGTGGGAGCAAGGCGACATGATTAAAGCCAGCTCAGAAGGAGTGGGTTTACATCCTGGCACTGTGCCTTGGATTCCCTCTCTGCTTAGTGCTAGGAAGAACTAAAAATAATATCTGCAGTTTAGTGGGATGCTGTGAAGTTTACAAAATGACTAAGTTTCCTCCATAGTGACCTTCTGTCTGCAAAAATCACCACAGAGGAAGGTGATATAAAAAAAATGGTATAGAGCTATCCATCAATCTGTATGAATGCTGTGGGTTTTTTGAGGGGATATATTTCTCTTTGCTCAATAAGCACATTGTCCTTAAAATATACAGCACCACAGCTGGGAGTAAGAAATGTGGAGGTTGGCCCAGACTGTTAGATTGATGAGCTCTGTGTTTCTTTATATGACCAAGTATTTTTTTTTTTTTACTGTATGATCACCCACTCTTCTGCACTTCCCGTTTTACTTAAAACCATAGTCTTACTAGTTGTTCTTATGTGGGAATTTGAAAGGGCACTTCACTTTTAGTGAAAATTATAGGTTAAAACTAATTTTCAACAGTACCATCAGTAGTAAGCTGAACAAAAGTTTAGTTGTGCCATTTTATTTCTTATCTGAGTCTAAATTTTTCAGATTTAGCAACCTATTTGATATGCTTCGGCTCTCAGTTTTCACATGACCACCATAAAAAGGTCAGATTTTGAGGAGGCAGTTAATACTTGGATTTCTGCAGCACAGCAGAGTGGATGCTTCAGGATGTTACTTCTGGAAGTGTCAACCTCAGGCAGGCCAGGGATGTATATATGCTGCTGTTCATTACCTATCAAGTAGTAAATCTTCGAGACTCACATTCTTAACTGGCTTATTGTAAGTTTTCCTATTATGCTAAAATAGAATTATCAGAATGAAACGTTGCAGTGCTAATTCATGGTTAGCCAAACCAGGCTTGTAATACTGGAGGATTTTTTATCTATTTAGTTCTGGTGTTATGCTTTGCAACTTTATTGTTCGATTTTATATGCATAGTATACCACTCCCTGAAAAAATTCCACAGAATTCCACTAGCTTTGACATTCATTTTGAAGATTTAAAAATTCTAACTGTAGCTCTGTGGAAATCTCAAAATACTCAGTGGTGTCCCATACGTTGTTGCTGACCTTGTAGAAACACTGCACCCAGCTCTGGCATGCCTATACAGCTGTATATGTAATAGTTAACACCTAGTGAGCATTTTACCAGTGTGTTTTTATCTTAACTCTGCTATATATCATAGCCTTTTTCATATTGATTTGAAGCATGGCTGCATCTTTATCATGCTTTTGGGTGGGATTACTGATTTCAAGTAGTAATAGGTAGAGTGTAAGTTCTAAACTTAGGCTCATCTGAGGTTATTTTTAGACAGCTTAAGCTCTATTTTTGTGTTATAACTGATGGAATAAAGAATATAAAGTATTTAAATCTGTTACCTATGTAAAATATAGAAAATGCATCCTTGCAGCCCTGTGTACTGGGCTAGCGTGTTAGGAATAAAGAGTAGGCTTAATGGTGTCCTGTTACAGAGATCAATTAATTTACTTGAGCATACTGCTGCCACGTGGGCTCCCCAGCCATGTTACAGGGAGCAGTGTACATGGATTGTAATGGATCACTGCTCCTGGAAGGGCTGTTGTTATGCACCAATAAGAGCCCTGCATGAAACTGTGCAGGGTCTGCTTCATGCTTTCATCCCTGATTTAATTGCTTTGGGTTGGTTTCAGGGGACTATTCAGTGAACAACTTAAGACTCTGGACAGAGTCCTCCTCTGAAATCGGATCCAAGGCACACAAGTCATTCTGACTGCATTGCACAGTGTTTTGCTATGAGATCACCAGCTCCTAGAAGATCGTATTGCTTTACTGCTCTGTTACTGCTTTAAGTGTCATCCTACTAGTGTCATGAAAGTAATACTCCTGAAGTTTTTTGCTTCTACCTGTACTGTTCCTGTTAAAATGTCAAAATACCTTTCAGCTCATTTCAATAAGCAGGTGAATAAAGATGTGACAGATTTCTGATTCAGATTCAGTACCGGGTGCTATTGCCATTTGGGGCCTTCCAGAGACCTCAGAAAACACCAAATCTACATGCCACTAAAAATTTGCATGACTTTGTTGTATGTGCTGGGAGTGTTCATCCAGGGGAGCACATTTCCTGAAGGGATGTTTTCTCTAGTTGATGCCTGTGAATAGCTGCAGTGTAGTCAGGGTTGGGAACCACAAAAGAAGATAATGGGAAATCTGGTACAGAAATCAGAGCTGTACACACAACAGTGAAGAAAACATCCCTATGAGATGCCTTGCTATTTGTCAGCAGATTAATTAGTTTTCAAGAGTTTGGACTTTTTCAGGCTTTTTACCATATGTGTATGGAAGACTACTGCTTATTGTTTTCTCATGTCATGTCTCTTGCTCTTCTGTTTTTCTCAGTTCCTTGAAATTGTCCCAGTCAGGATTACAATCTTTGGTTTTTGCAGGAGTTGTTCGTACTGCATGCAGTACTGTTAATCATGAAGAGTCATGATTCTGACCATAGGGGAAAAAAGATAATAATCCCTTTACTCCTACTTCTTCCCACAAACCCATTGGCCCCAAAACAAAACTGTTAAGAAAAAAAGCAACCATTCATTCTTTTAAGTGCCTGCTGCCAGGAGCTGAGCCTTTCGTTCAGCTATCTTTCCTGATAGCTATCAGGATTATAACAAATTTAACTTTATTCCTATTCATATTGCTTGTTCCAGGTTTCACATTTTAGAAATATCACTAAGACTAGCTCCTCTTCTACCTTTTTTTTTTTCCCTCCACGTGCCATTAACCTTTTTTTTTTTAAAGTATATATTCTGGTAACAGCTGTTTATTTAACAGAAACTCGAACATAAAATTTTATGTAAAAATAAGCATGCATTTTAATAGCACTATTCTAATTGTTTTACTTGCTTAAAGTTCCTTTGTGTTAAGTTTCACCCTCACACCCTTTCTTTGAAGCACATGACCTGCACAAGTTTATTTTTAAGTCATACTGCCAATGGCTGATGAGAAGTGAAAGTTGGTTTCCTCGGTGATCAAGGCAGTTGTATTGTGTTTCAGAAGGAAGGTATGAGTAACAAAAAACCCTTGAACAAACCAAAAACCCTCAAACAAACAAAAACCCCCGACTTCTGCTGTATAGGGAAAGGATGCTGTGCTGCATGATAAAAGGCTATAATATTAGCAAAGTAACTCCTGCAGTGTGATGTGAACAGCTGAGTCATTTATAGCTGGTACTGAGACAAATAGCTGCTGAAGGATGTTCGTTATTGCATTGCTGCTGCTACAGTTGGTAGATTGCCTGGTTAAGAGCAAAGTAAACTTGAACCTGGCAAGAACTGCTGTGAAAAGTACACTCTAGATAAGCATACTTTAATCTCTGGAACATTTAATTGGTTCAACAGCACTTTCTAGTGCCTCAGGTTTTCGAATGTGCAAACATATTCATGGCATTGACATAATTAGCAATTTTTAATTTATTCTTCTCTGTGAGTACACTAGTAATAGTAGCAGAGGTCACATTCTTATTTTACTGTTAATAAAGTTAGTGTTATATATCAAATTATAAAGTTAATATGTGCCCTTGAAAATCTCCTGACTTACTTCTCTGCTTCTTAATGTAGTATCAGGCTGCTATTGTAGGTCACTATGCTGATCTTTTATCTATCTAATGAGGTTTGAATGTGTTTAATATGAGCCTCAGAGTATGCTTTCCACACAGCTATGTAAAATTAATCCTTTCAAAAACTTGTATTCAGTTTGTGGTCTTTGAACATGACCTCCATCTGGTTTTGACAGATTAGTTGCTGGTAAATATTTTTCAGAGTGTGTTTAGTTCCTTATTACAGTCATTCTGGTAACTATCAGTCAAATATTGTCATCTATAAAACACTGTTTGAAATCTAATTATAAGACAAAGTGGGCTTCTACCTTCCTTAGTAATGTGTTTGCCTCCCAGCTCGCAAATGTTTTTTTCTAAGCAAACACTCAAAAATGAGAATCAAGAATAACTCCAAGCCCCTGCCCCGATGCACTGTGGCAAAGGATGAGCAAGTAGAGTTTTTAACAATGCTTCTGTTCTCTCGCTGGTCTTAAAGAAGCTGGTGATTTAATGGGCCTTGAAACTGTATGTAACAAAATTTCAGAGTGCTATTTCAGAGATGACAGCAACATAGGTTAAAGCTAGGAGGAAAATCAGGAAGAATTCCCCTGCTCCATGAGGCAACTGTAATGCTTCATGGGAGTGCTTGCAGTCTGCTGGAGCAGTGATTAGTGGCAGCTCAGAAGGCAGGGAAGCTTGTCCAGTCCTGTGTGAAAACCAGGCTCCTGAGTAATGAACAAGTGACTCTGACAAATATATTCCTTCTATTTCTTGATTTGTATTATTTCTAACACCAAACGTGATTAATTGCTGGTTTCCTTGCAGATGTAGCACTACAACTACAAATTTACAATAAAAATAGATATCTAAATAGCTTCCTGGACATCAGACTTCCCCATATCCATGTTACCACTTGTCTGCATACTTTGAATTTGGTAATATGAAGGGAAAAAACCCCAAACACAGCAGTAATTTATTGAAGTATATTGCATCTAGGCAGTCACAGATCCAAGTCCCATAGAGAGCCAGACCCTTATCCCCCATGTCTTTTGACCAGGGAGCTCAGTGCCCCAATAATTCTTCATTACTCGTTTCATTCAGTCACTTCTGTCTGTCAGTGTGGATGGTCTTAGCCTGAAGCTGGGATAGAGATGACGGAATACATCAGTGCATACCTCTTGCTCCAGCCTACAGAGTATAAACTAACAGATGATGTTGGCTAAGGAAAGAGAAGGTATTAACTACATCAAAAATTTCATATTTTAAAGGATTGTGTTGCCTGAAAATGTTTTTGAATAGCTCAGGAATGGAAATTCCTTTCATAAAGGAATTTCTATGTGCCTGAGAAATAGGTTGTAAATAAATTTCTCTAATTCGATAAGATGTAATCTTTTAGAGATGAGTAAATTTAAAAAAAGAAAAAGTACTGATAGAGGTGGGTTGACTTCATGTGCAGAATTCATATTAGGACCCTAAACAAGATGAGATATTTTCAAGAACAGATTGAGTCACTGGCAATGTTTAATAGTCCAGATTAACAAAAATGCCTGTTTTGAGTCTTTGGGGAGCTCTAATGATTGTGTATTTCTCCAGCTTTTCAGTGAAGGATGATAGCGTCTGAATAAAATTTCCCTGTACCTTCTATATAATTATATTTGCTCAAGCATAGGTGACTTTCACTTTGCTATTTCAGATTCTGAATATCTGATTTATATGTTGCATCCGTCACTGTGTACCCTAGGAATTTTCACACACAATGGTACGAAATCGAAACATCCATGCCTTGCAAACAATTTACATGGAACATTTAGACCTTGTAAAGTAATTTGAATGTGATCAATCATAACTGAATTTTTTGTAGCTGGTCTGCAGTTTCACATAAAGGAATCTGCACATACAGTACTGATGGCTGCTTTGAATGACATGAGCCCTGTTTCAACAAATGGTGACCTTTTGTCTGTGGGACTCATCATCTTTAAATGTCCAGCTCTCTATTAGGTAGGTGAGTTCCTTTCCTATAAGCCTTTCCTTCTAGATCCCCTGCTAAGAACATGCAGCAGGGATCATATCTATAATTTCTAATAAAGTACCTTCAGGTTGTTTCCCAGCTTGTAATCAGCCTTTGTGACCTTGCAGTCATGCTGCTGCCTTGTGAACTGCAGTTCCTGGTTGAACATAATCACCCAGTGTTACAGCTGGGCTGGCTCAGAAGTGCTAGTTATTGCATGAACAACATTATTCTGCTAATGTCTACATGCTCAAAAACGTAGAAGTGATGATTCATTCCAAGCTTGTTTCTAAAGACAGGCCTTTCAGGTGTTCTTGGACAAGTCTGGCTGACTTCAAGAAGTTGGCTCACATGTATGAATTTTCCAGAAATTGGCTGCAAGCCCAAAATTTGACTGGGAGGGTTAATCTCAAGAGCATTATTGTTAGGTCTTGTTTAAAGATGTAAGCTTTTCATAAATTTCGATTTTTACCAAGACCTTTACCAAGGGTCTTTCACTTACTCATTAGCTGGTTTGAAATGTGCTTTAATAGAAAATAATGTAAAATGTCACCCTATCTTCTCCAGCAGGCATATTTCATTTTACTAGGAAATATCAACTTCAAATAATTGCAAAATATTCCAAAAATAACCTGTTACTTATTTTGCTACAAACTCAGGAACTGAAGAACCTGCTACTGGATCTTTCTTCCAAATACTTATTTCAGTAGATTGCAGTTTTATGTGACCTTTTGATAACATTTTGGGTTGTGGGAAAAAGCAGTTTATTAAAAGTATGCCATAGACATTCAGAGTGAGGGCATCTCTCACAAAGTCCCTTTTTATGATTGCAGGAGCCCTTGTAGATGGCAGAAGGTATAAAAGTGTCTGCAGAAAATAACTTGGTGACAGCTTTTTTATATTTATTATTTTTACCAAGTATTTTTAATAATAATATTATTAATAATACTTAAAAATATTTTGTATTATACGTTGGTGTCTTTGTTAAGTGCTTCAAAGGGTCTTGTGAGCTACTTGTTACTATAGCATGTGAATATTTTACAAAAGCATTATTTATTTTCACATGTATGAGAGAAGGGAAGATACATCTTATTTTGGAAAAAAAAGGTCTGAGGAAGGGATTGCTGACTGGATAGAAATAGGAAATATCTCTTATTTCAATGCACAGAGTGTTTTGACAACTATCTTGTCAAAATACTTGATATATTCAGACTTCATACCAGCTTCTGTTCCAGCTATAGTTTCCCAGCCTTTCAGCTTGACAGACTCCAGGAATCTAAATCAGCCACTTGGACACTGAGAAGTGCACAAAACACTGGATACTTGAATGAAATTTAATCACTTTCCCTTGCACCATAGGAGATCACAGTGGTAGAAGGGTGATGACCTCCTTTGCTTCAAAGTCATCCTTCTCTTCTTACTTCTGTTCGTTGGGTCGTGTATGCCATTATTATAACTGGGGCAGGGGGACTGCCTTCCACTGCAGTTCTGGTTCATTCTCAGATGATGTTCTTTTGTCATGCAAGTGACTGAGGAGTCTTGTGGAGAAAAAAACTCATCAATCCTTAGCCACAAAAATTGTCAAAAACTGCACCATGTCCCCTGCAAAACTTACTATCCCAGTGCTAAAAAAAAAAAATAAAATTATTTAAAAAAAATATGGTATTAGTTTTCCCCAGACATTTACTAAAAGCTCTGAGATGCTGGAGTGAGATTATAGTGGGTAGTAAATTTGGCATTCTACTTTTAGCTCATCTTTGTCTAATCCAATTCATTTGCCGTCACAACTCCTTCCCTGTTTGCAGACTGCCACTGCCATACTTATTTGCATTCATTGTGACTGACTTCTTGGCTCTTTTTCTGATCTCTGCTTCTTTTGTCAGTCTTTCTGTATTGGCAGTCCCTGGTCTATCAGGCATTCCCTCTGTCATGTGTTTGGCTGCAGCCCTTGTTACTCTTTCAGTTTCCTCTGCTGTTTTCTTTCTTCTCTCAATCCTTTCTGGTCCCCTTCTTTCTTTCCTTCCTTCCTTCCTTTGCCTCCCTAAATTGTTTGTTTGAACTCAGTCTTTGCTTCCCACTCCTGAATTTGTGGACTGGAACATACTGCAAATGGACTGTATTTTCAGGCAGAAGTTGCTGAAGATTAGATGGAAGTATTTTCAGGGAATGGTTAGCATCCAGGGAACCTGACCACTTTCATTTATTATGGAATGCCTGTTTGCCAACATTTTGCAGAGATTTACCAATTGGGTAGATTTTGGTGGAGACAAGAATTACAAATTATGCACAAAGACCAACCTGAAGAATTTGCATGTCCAGGTGCCTTGAAAGAGTTACTTGCAGTGATGTTGTTTTTTAGCAGAAGCCAAAACGCAAGGAAAGGTGTATATTTTTTAGCAGTGGCTGGACTATTTTGAGTGATATTGTCAGTCCAGAAAACTTGGCAAAGTTGTGGTCTAAAAACAGAGCCTTGTCACGTGAACTAACTGCTCATTTGAGCAGCCTTTCATTTTAGGAGATGTATGTAATAAAACTATTGGTCGGGGAGAAACCAATATCCAAGGTGATGCTCTTCCATAGAAGAATTCACCTTACTTTACATTGTTAAGAGTGTCATCAGTTTTTTTCATATGGATTTTCTGGGCTAGGAATGTGAAGGGATGTGTCTTTCTGTAAGATATTTTCAGCTGAGAAGTGATGTGAACTTTACCAAAAATGTGGGGGAAAGAAGGAATGAAGCTGAATGTGTTATGAATTAATTTAGTATCAGACATGACTGTGTGGAAATGAGCAATTATGTATTGTAAAAATACATTCAGATTTAACATAGTGTTAGCATTTTGTGCTTGTGGTTATAATAGAAGAGACAACATTTTGAAAGGGATTAGGATAAAGCAATGCCCTCCTGGTTCCTGTTATTTGAACTTCAGATAAAGATTTCCATCTCTAACTCCAAACTCGTGCTAATACTTACTAGTAGAGGGATCCATCTAACTGCTACTTACAAGCCTATATTATAGAATGATAAATCAGTATTTGAAATTTTGCTGATCAGTAAAACTAATTGAAAGGTTGACTCCTTCATATAAGAGCATCCATTCCACATATCATCATTTCATTCTGAAATAAAAATGCTAAATGTGAGGTGGATCTTCAGAAAGAGTTGGAGAGATGAGAAGATGAATAACTTGTCTTTTTGGCATGTTGTTGGAGGCTAGGTTTCTAAAGCTGATTCTTTTGAGAGAGATGCACAGCAGCAGTTTACCCTAATCCAAACCAAGATGTGCTGTGTTTTCTCAGATGCGGGGAAAGAGGCATGTGCTCATACCTTACTGACTGTCGTTAGATAGAATCATAGAACAGTTTGGGTTGGATGGGACTTTAAAGATTATCTAGATCCAACCACCCTCCCATGGGAAGAGACACCTTCCTCTAGGTGAGGCTCAGAGCCTCATCCAACCTGGCCTTGAACAAACACTTCCAGAGATGTGGCATCCACAACTTCTCTGGACAACCAGGGCCAGTGCCTCACCACCTCATAGTGAAATATTTCTTCCTGATGCCTAATCTAAGCCTGCCCTCGTTTAGTTTAAAGCCATTCACCCTATCACTACATGGCCCTGTAAAAAGTCTCTCTCCAGCTTCCTTATAGGCACCTTTTAGATACTGTGGGGGCTGCTGACATAGTAACTTCCCTGTGTGTGAAAACAAGAAAGGTGGGAAAGCCTACCATCCTGCTTTCTTTTTCTTTTTTTTTTTCACTTAGACAATTTTCTACTATGGAAATCCATGGACTCCTTTTGTGTTTTGAAAATTACTCTGAAGGGCAGTGGGGAGAGGGCATTTTCCTTTAAACTCAGCAGGACATGGGACCTTCATGACCTAACAGCCACAAATTTGGTGGGCAGCAGTCTTTGCTACAGGAGTGTTAATGCGTGACTTTTCAAACATTCAGTGTTCTGCAAGCAGCACAGTTCTACTGCTGTTGAAATTCGCCTGTTCAGAAGTGTTGCTTCCAGTCATGGTTTCAACAAAAATCTTGTGTTTTCTGCTGTATTTTAAGCACTGGAGCACTGTAGTGTCCCTCCAGATGGACTGGCAGACTAGTAGGAGGAACTAGAGAGGAATTCTAGCCTTTGGGGGTTGAAAGGTCTGTAAAAAAATAGATTTCTTTTTAAGAGCATTTTCATGAGGGATGGAAGATATTGATGCAGTAAGTTGATCCTTTGCCCATGGTGTCCTATTCTGATTTCTGAACACCGGAGGACAGAGCATCTTCCTGGTACACCAATACTGGGGTTATGAAGAAGTGAACCTCAGCAGGCCTCTTGGTCCTCCCTTATACCTTAAGAGCAGACAGTAAAGACAGCATTGTTGGACTATATATTGTATGCAGTCTGGAGAGCTGGTGAGAACTCTTTGTGTGAGGTCCAATGCTAAGCCTGCTTCTGCAAGAAGAAAGCCCTCAAGAGATGCTTTTCAGGTCAGAGTAAAACTAGGAGGTAATTGCATAGCTTAGCCATAAGCATCTAGAGCCAGGAGCGTGATAGATGTTGTCCTGATGTTCTGGAAAAAGTAGATGAAAATCTAGTCTATTTCCATGTTTCAAAAGAGCAAAACTGGTAATTTAGAGATGTTAAGAAATACTAGAGGTAATGAATTCCCTGCACGGTGCAGTAAAAGTAATTTCATTTTAAAGAGAAAGGCCTTTGAATAGCATTAGAAGTAATTTCACAGCTTAAATGAATTCAGTCACACCTCTGTAGTAAAGAGTGCATTACCCTTTTTATTACCATCTGTGAAAAATGCTCTTGGCTGCATTTGAATTCCAAACATGATGGTTAGACTGGTCTATGCATAGTTGAAAGTGACTGATCTCATTTTTGAGAAGGTGTTTCATGATAAATAGAGTTTCAGAAGGGAAATTTTTACTCATTTACTGAATTCAAAGGACAGGTCCTTATGGCCTAAATTTTAGTAATTGCGTTGAATATACAGCAACTACTTTTTAGAATGATAACATGTATTAGGGGCAAATATGACTCATTTTGAGAGGAAAAGTCTGTCACCTCTTAAAAGATCTCCATTTATCTAAAATGTATATGTGAAATTCACTGATACCCTTTGAGAGACATACTGAATATTTTGAAATTACTTTTTGTCATTTCTTCAGATTTTGTCAGGTTATCAGTGGTTAGCACTTACATTACCTGTAAAGACAGGAGTAATCTGTCTGCACATACTAATGTTTCCCTTTGAAGCTTCCATCTCTGTCTATTGGTAATGGTTGCTTGGTCTCTTTTCATTTCATTATAGAGAAACTGCAGTGTTTTTTAATAGCTTTCAGGTATTTGAATTTGAGACAGAAGCAGATTTGGTGCCCTGTATCCATTCAATATTACAAACTTGTTTCATAGGTTTAAAATAAACAGAACTTATTTTTAAGTGTGAGCTAAGATGCCAAGATCAAAATTCTTTGCCAGCTATTGGCTGAGGCAAATAAGCCTAACAGGGACAGAAGTCTGTTAAAATACATAACACTTTAAAGGGACAGTGTTGTGGACCATATACTTTGTTTTAAAGAATTAGGCTTCACAGAAACAGCTAATTTTACTTTATTTCAGATGTTAACACACTGTTTTTTTTCAAGTGGAGTTTATCATGTGTCTTTAAGGGTCCAGCTAAACTGCACTTAAAAAGAATTTAAAAAAATAACAAATGCAAACATTTAAAATTCAGAAATAAACTGAAATAAAACTTTCTTAACAGATAGAGCATCATGGAGTCTATCTTCCTTTTGATACAGTGCTGCAAAGAGTGAGCACTGTGTCAAAAAACTCCAAAACACCACAACGAAATACAGACTCGATGGAGGATAGTCCTTCAGTCTTCCTAATTTTTGAAGGAGGTTGGAACTGTGCTGTGGAGCATGTCCCTTTATGTCAAGATGACATGGCAGATTAAGTCCTGCATGCAGGACTTACGGTCCAGGGCACCATATCCTTACCCTTTCAGTAAGAATCTTGCTATTGACTGGGAACAAAAATTGTCATGAGTCTCATTTTTAGATTTATACGTATGTATATACACACGTGCCCCAACTGTGGTATATAAAGAGAAGAGACATTTAATTCATTAAGACTGTTCTGCAACTTTTTTAAAGACTGTTAATAAGCCAATGGGGTTTAGAAACCTTTGGAACAAACTGTGTGATGGGAGCAGTTGAGTCTTCAACTGTTATAGCATATTGTTTGAATTAGGATTGCAACAGTAAGGAAATGTTCATCTGAGATTGCCTCATGTACCCATCAAAATACCAGTCTATTTTAGTTGTTCAGTGCAAGCTTTATATGGCTTTAATGCAGGTTGAGCAAAATTGCTCTGTTTTGCACAAATAAGCTGCACAAATTGCACTGTTCTAGTTTTCAGATCAAAAGGAGGTGACAGATTTGTCTTTGCAAGGAGAAGTCTGTAGGGATTGTTTCTTGATGTCAGAAAATAAACTGGGTCCTTAGTTGGTGTTTGTAGTACAGGAGAGACTGGAATGTTTTTCAGCTCATGATTCTGCTTTACTCTGTCTGTGGCTTAAGGTCCAGACTCCCACCACCTCCTTCATCCTTTCTTTTTGTTAGACATAGAGAGCCTCCGGCACAGGAGAAGAGCTGTGCTGTGCCCCAGAAGACTCCTCAGTCTGAAGAGCAACTCTGCCTCATTGTTCAGAGGGCATCATGGAATGGCCCTGCCATGCGGAGTTAACACTGCTATATCAGAGCCATTTGATGTGTTACAGAAGAGGGTCAGAATCTGCCTCTGGAAAGCAAGCATACAAAAATAAATCCCTTTTCCTCAGAAAATGGAATTGCTTTCTTATCAGAAGATTTTTTTCTTCTACTTCCTGCAGATGTTTGGCAGCTGACTGCTCCCTGATTCCCAGTGTGGAAAGATCCAAGCTACATCCCAGATCTGTTGATTAGCTGTAACTGAGGCTAGTCCCCAAAACACTGGTCCTGTCCTCTGAGCAGTGAATCAGAACATGAGAATTCCTGAGATACATTTCCTTAGTCCATTGCTCAGATCTTACAACTGATTAAAAATAAAAGTTACATACATTGTCATTTTACAGTGGTTTGAGGTCAACCATATAGAACCTTTGGTTTAGGGTTCCTAATCTGAATACAGTCCTTTAAGCCTTTATTGGAAACACCAGAATAGTTCTGTGGAACATAACCTCCAGGCACCACGGACAAGTATTGTGTTATGAAAGAGCTATTTTTAATGTATTATGATTAGCATTTATGTAGAAAGTTAATCAGGAATTAACATCCTGTGCTGACAGAGTAAAAATCACTCTCCATTTGATGGTAGCTCCTATTTTTAAAGGTTCCCAAATTAGATCGAAAGCTTGTTTTTTTAGGGCCAGACATTGGTCCATGGAGTAGTCAGTCAGGAATGCAATTTTTTTAAAGAAATACATTGTTTACAACAAATGGCTTTTTTTTTTTTCAAATTTTCATCTTATTTAAAAAATATTAATCTGTTCCTTTACCACTGTAGCTCATTTAAGTACAGGTAAATGCTAAATTGATTGAACTTAGAGATAAGTTTTTAAAGGAAGCATAAATTTGCCTCAGATCTGTTTGAAAAAAAAGCACTGTTACTGATGCTTTTAGTTTTGAAGTCAGCGTTTTAGAGTAGGAGCTGTGCATCTAATGCCCTTTATTTTAGGTTAAACATATATTTAAAGCTAAAGCATGTGTTTAAACAGTAAGTTTCAGTCCAGACATAGGTAATTCACTATGATAGTAACTGTAACTGTAGTACTAAAGGTCTAAAATAAGAAAACCATTATACAATTACATATACAGAATAGTTTGTTCCACCAGTAACATCATAAAAAGATTACATTTGCTGTGTGGACTGCAAAAACTTCAAGGACATTATTTCAAAAATTAAAAGAATATTAGATGTGGAAAATTTGGACTGAGAAAAAAATGTGGTATATTCCTAGGGCTGAATTGAGACACTCAATTCTTGGGTGGAAAAGAACCTAAAATCTAAAGAAGCACTGATAGTAATAGATTTTCTTTGACATCTAGCATATGTGTAGACTGAGAAACAAAGTCATTATTCATTTTGGAATGTTACTTTGCGTTTTGTGGGTCACATCAATTTGGCTTCCTAATCTAAATTTGATATAAAATACCATAAAAGCACATGAACCAATAAGGAAATGATGAACAGTGGGAGTGATGCTTTCTGGAAGGTTTTCTCTGAATACACCTTGAAAGCATAATCATAAGGTTTCCAGATAGTTTTCAGTAATTTTGTGAGTGTTAAAGCTCAGAGGTTTCACATGGCTTGTAACCAAAAGAAAACAATCTCGTATAATTGGGGAAAGCATGCTGCAAGACTGCTGGATTCTGCTGAACCTTTTCTTGGCTCTGTGGGTCATCTGATGGTCCAGAAGTCATGGCTATGCTTATTTCTGGAATTTGCTCAAGCTCTCGGTGTCTTTGCTTTATGATTAGCTATTACAAGTTCTCTCCTAGTCAAAATAAGCTTTTAACTCTCAGAAGTGAAATAGGAGATGGTAATTTATGCTCAGGAGATTTCTTGGAAGAGATTAAATGTAATCGTGCTCTTTGGCATACATTAGAGAGGCTTTAGCATTGGCCCAGTATGGTAGAACTCACATTCTCTCACGTGCAGCCTCCCTTAAATGCCAGAAAGTTTTTATTGCTTCTGTGATTTTTTCATCCTCTTGGACAGACAATCTGGCTGCTTCCAGGGCCACTTTTTCTTCCCTGTTTAGATGTAAAATAAAACAATAAAAACTAGTTTGCAGAAGCAAATGAGAGTAGTATGTACTTGGAAGCTGTGGCCCTGGGGATGTTTTCCCTGTCCTGCACCAATGGAAGAGAAAATCACAGCAAGCATGTTTTACCTTGCTTACTACTCCCACATATATTTAAACCTTTTTCTGTCACAAGACATATGCTGCTTCTCCTTTGGAGGACTGTGAAGGATTGGTAAGGATGTTAGGATTAAAATGCCTTTGGAAAGGCACTACATTGTCACCTGGAGAAGGAAGTTGTAAACGTGGCATCAGTGGGCTTGCTTCCTTCATGTTCTCTTCCGTTGTGAAGGCAGTCTGCAAAGCTATCCTTCTGTTTGGAAGTTTCTGCTATTTCTGGCTGGTGGTAGGCTGTTGGACAGGGTGTTTCAGTTTGTGTATAGTTTAAGCTGTCACATTTTAATTGAAGGGGAAGGATGTCAGGTGTTTAAGGGTTTCTCCAAGGGTTTTCAGAAATCAAATCTGCTATTATATATTGCACCAGTAAAACATTTGCATCTGAGCAAAAGCCTTAGCTAGCTGCTTTGAATATATTTTTTGGACTGTTTGTTTCAGCTGCTTAACTTTCACTTCACTTCTTCAGGGGATATCAGAAAGGTTACAAAACTGGTTGATTTCATGCTAGCTAGATACATTAGAGGATGGCTTGAAATTTTTGAATCCAAAATTCTCTAAAATACGGATAAACAGTGAAGATGTTTCTGCTACAGTCATTCAGATGAAGTTATTTATATTTCATCTGCTTTATATTAAATTATGTTGCAGTTTAAGTTCCAGTTGGTGTACAGCTACAAGGTGATATGATGCTTTTAAGCAATAACATTGTGCTGTTCTTCCCTGGAAAATTACTGTATCGGATAAAATATGACAGGCAGGATTAATTTTGACAGTGTGCTTTGAAGTGATGTGCTTGGAAAAAAAAATTAGCAGATGTGGATACTTGCTTAAAAATGTGGATTTTCAGATTATTACATGTGGTATGAATTGCAAATTAGGGCTACTTGGAAGCTTCTTCACCTTCTGTGCCTGCTACTGGGTTCTTAGAATCTGTGATCTGAAAAGTATTTTTCCTCCTAGATTAGGAAGTGCTAAAAGAGTAACTCTCAGTTTTGTTAGCTGGTTGTTCCGGGAAGCACATCCTGCAGAAGAGCTAAGCAAGCAGCACCAGGAATTGCTAGAAACAGCTTGGGAACAGCTTAAGAAGGAAATACAGTTCAAGAGCTGTTCACGTCTGAGTATCCAGTGCTCGAGTCACTGTGGGTTTCCACAAGAAAGCTACAAAGAGAAATCCAGACCTCTCTTTACAAGAGATGCTGACATTCCCCAGATTTAACCATAAGCTTCCAGAGTGGTTTATAGTTTTCGGTACTTTAATGCATTATTTCACATATTCTTGTATTTTTGTAGGATGTGTCCCATACGTATTTTTTTTAAAAACCTGCTAAATGGTTAATCACCTTCCATCCAAGCTTATTTTTCTGAATGGGACATTGTCTTATAACAGGTCTGTAGCCTTACCTTTTTTGTTGTAACTGCAACAGGGCTTTATCTCATCCTGAGTTGAAAAGCTCATATTAGACAAATCTTGAAAAGCAGGTGCAAACACAAAATAATCAGTGTCATTTAAATTAACTAAGGGCTTCAACTCAGGGTTGCTGAATATTTGAAAAGGCTGATTAGCGTTTACCTTAGATAATGGAAACTTTGGCTGGGTTTTGCCTTGGGAGCCAGTGACTGAGAAAATCAACACCTTCGTCAGCTGCTGTGTTCCTCATGCACGGTCAAAGCCCTTGTACGTTTTGTCATTAACCAGGAATATTTACATGGTTCTGAGTTGTTCCATGGACCTGTCCTGCCTCCCAGTCCAGCAAGGTTAGCTGCATTCAACATGCCGGCTCTGCCTTCAGCTATCCTGATGAAACTCCAGACAAAATTTGCAGCTGTAGGAAAAGGTAGTGTGATTGAAGATAGAAGTTTATTGTTACATTTTATTTGTCACAAAAAAACCCCAAAAAACAACACCAACACCATGCAAACCAACAAAACAATACTGCTTGATTTTTTAATTTTAGGCTGAGTTAACAGAAGACCCAATGGAACTAAAAAAATATTTGGGTTATAAATGACAGGTTGTCATTGAAATACCAGAAGGTAAATTTTCTCTGCTATTTTTACACAGGCTTTATTTGTATTATCTGAGCGTTTTATTTCTTCCCTTCCTGTCTGCCTCGTTTTAAGGAAAATCAGCTGAGACTTGAGAAGTCAGTACAGGCATCTACTAAAGTAAATATGGAACAGTTGTGGTATACAGATCCTACACAAAGCTGATGCAGCAGCTGAAAAGCAGTGAAATCCTTGCAAAGTAAATATCGGTAAGCTGAATGGTCATAGTTGAGCATTAAAAGTCCAGAGAATATTTGGGATAGGTTTGGGGTTTTATAGAAACAGATCCTGTGGGGTCATCATTTGTCAGTGCATACCTGTCAAATAAAAATATACTAGTTGTGTTTTAAAATTGATCATCTTTTCCAAGTAAGAGTTTTCTGTACAGTGTAGTTGTGAAATTACGTACGAGTATGTAGTAGCTCAGCATGAAAGTGTTTTGCAGGTCTGCTATATCTATGTCAGGATACTATAATATCTATGCTATAGTAGCACAGACCAGTGGTCACGAAGTCGAGAAATAAAGAATGGGAGGATCTTATTGATACAAGATTGTATACTGCTTAGTGGGAAAACTTTAATCACCCATGGAAGAGTGATGGATGACTACCCTGTCTTTCAGGAGTTTTTCAATACCTTCTAGAATAATTTTCTTCATAACTTTCCCAGGCACTGAAGTGAGACTGACAGGCCTGTAGTTTCCGGGTCCTCTTTCTTGCCCTTCTTGCAAAATGGGATAACGTTTGCCAGCTTCCAGTCATTTGGGACCTCTCCAGCTTCCCAAGACTGCTCAAAAATAATCTAGAGAAGTTTTGCAGTGACATCAGTTAGCTCTGAGAATTCTGGGATGAATCTGATCAGGCCCCATAGATTTGTAGGGATTCAGCTGAAGCAGCAGATCCTGCACAGTTTCAGGGTCACCTGGGACCTGGGAGTTGATCATTCTCACAGTCATGGTCCTCCAGCTCAGGGCACTGAGCTGGACCCCCTTGGTCTGTCATCCATATTGAAGACAGAGGCAAAGAAAGTGTTAAACACCTCTGCCTTGTCTCTGGCCCTGTTTGTGAGGTGACCATCCTCATCCTGTAATGAGCCATTGTTATTTTTACACTGCCTATTGCCATTATTTTTTTGGAAAAAACTCTGCTGTCCTCCACATTTCTAACCAGCTTCAACTCTGGCTGAGCTTTGGCCACAGTCGTTCTTGGAGAAGAGACTGCTGAAACAGTAAATGTTAAACATATTAATACCAAGAAGCATATGAAGGCATCACTAGTTGTCACATTCTTGGAGGATAATGACATCATGAACAGCTTGTGCCTTGCTGGATGTTGTAGTGTTTTTTGTGAAGTACAGTTTTGAGTGGCAGATTTAATCTAATTACCATGGAGCTGATAGCATTAGCAGTCACAGTCTCTCTTGCACAGCTAAACAGCTCGAGTCACTGCTGCATTGCAGTGGGGACTGTGCAAGCATAAATAAAGACATGATCTTGTCCTTGAAGAGCTTCGTATTTGAATTGACATACATTCGGCTAAAGGCATCTGCTGTGGGAAGTGCTTCTTGACTCCAGCACTGAGAACATAGGAGTCTTGTGTTCTGACTTACCCAGCTAGCTCCCTCCAGAGAGTGCTGGCTGTCTGCACACTGCCCAGCATCTGCTTGGAGTTTTGTCCAGGTCTTTTGTGGTCACAGGACATTCAAGGATATGTAGGCACTTTGCATAGTTCAGAGGGTTAAAAACATGAGGCTGGAGTTGGCAGTCACAGAAGTGACACAGTGGCATGGTGTCGAAGTGATTGGATTGTATCATGTCCTGGGAGTTGGCTGAGTCACAGTATCACCAAATATCCTGAGTTGGAAGGGACCCACAAGGCTCATCAATTCCACTCCTGGCCAGAATCACACCATGTGCCTGAGAGCATTGTCCCAACGCTTCTTGAACTCTGTCAGGCTTGGTGCTGTGACCAGTTCCCTGGGGAGCCTGTTCCAGTGCCCACCCACCCTCTGGGTGAAGAACCTTTTCCTATATGAAGGGAGGGTAGGGGGTGATTGAAGATGGAAAGCAGCACTTGCCTTTAATGTTGGAGGTACAAAGGGAGAAAGAGTGAAATCTGATGCAGTCTCACTGTTTTCCCTTACTCTAAGGGTGCCCTGAAAGCAAGTACTACTTGGCTTAATGCTTAATGTTGCAGCAAGCCAGCAGGGTGAGATGATGAGAGCCAAGAGGGTACTTGGAAGTGAGTTTGTATGTACAGTGTGGGTGAGCAGGGATGAGGCTTTGGACTGAAAATGGAAGTAAGTGGCAGGTTGAAAGGCATCAATCAGTATTTTCAAGGGATTTTATTTTAATGCCTGTAAAAGCACCAGTGAAAATACTTGGCCAGCTACTTATCCACACTGAAAAGGAGAAATGACTAAATGACTTGATATGAAGAAGTAAACTGCTGAGGATGTGGGGTTTTTTTAAAGAAATGCAGGTGTGAAGAGCTATTTTTTTGACTGACTGCTGCATTTGTCTGGAGGAGCTTACAGGCAGCTGTAGCCACTCTGATAGTATGAGAAGCAAATGATTGAATTAATCACAGAAAAGTTTTGAGGTGTGTGGGGAGAGTTAGTTGTTGGGAAGCTGGTCACATCTAACAGCAACTGTATCTACTTACCTATGTAAATGAAGTAATCTTAACTGTTGGAGAGGCAGTTTCCTTGTCTGTGAAGAGGGAGCTCCGGCAGAGAACAAAATGGGTGATGCTGGACTGCATTCCTCATTCTGATGAATGTGCAAGTTTCAGCATCCATTTTCATGGCTCATTTCCTTTTCGCTTATGCATGAAATAGGACATTAAAAATTGTTCTTTTTACTGATGCAAAGTAGAACATATGTGAATCGTTTATACTTAGCAGAATGCATCTTTAAGTAAATTAATTGGCTATTCCTAAAGAAAATTTATCTATATGTTTATAAGGTCATAACTTATTGCTGATATTATCCTGGAGTATGAAAAAAGTGCTTTAAATTGCTTGGATTATTACTTTTGTCAAATAAGGAGTTTGCCAGTGCTTCTCTTAATTCATGATTGAACGCTTACATGACACTTAGATTTCACCACCTTTGTATTTCAATAATGAGAAAAACCTAGACTCTGAATGGCAGAGCTGGAAGTATTTCCCTAATAGTTTCCACAATAGGATTGTCAAATTGCCTGCTGATTAAAACCGTAATGATGAAAAAAAACAAGGTAATATTTTCTGCCAGGATCTGTGAAATTTCACATTGCAGTTTAATATTGCTAATGAAATCAGTTCTCTGCCAGACTAAAAACAAGTCTCAAACTATAGAGTCACAGCATATGCTTGGGTATGATTATGGGATTTGGTTGCTGATGGTGCTGATGTTCTCTTGCTCTGTATGGTTTCGTGACTGAGTATGTAGTAAAGCTTGCTTTTTTTTTTTTTCTTTTAATACTAATATCAGACTTTTTAAAAAGTCATTGTCCAACAGTAGCAAATGTAGCCATGTCCTGTAATTCCACCAGGCATTTGTATCCTGGGTTCTCTGATGCATGTTTCTCATAACCTGCAACAAAGAATGCATGCATCACGGATCATGAAATTAAACAAATGCAAAGTACTGATTTAAGATCTTCAGAGCTTTAGAATTAAATTGTTCTTCTAGTGTTGTAGAACTTAAGTGGTACATACTATGTTTTTAAGGTATTTTCTGCTGTGCTGTCTTGATACTATGACTTACTTATTAAAGCACATAAGTGAGGTTCAAATGGTCTGCAGAAATAACAGGGTCATGTACTGAAACTAAGCTGTAGCTAAACAATCTATTATGCAAATACTCATGTGAACTGCACTTGGTTAGGAGCTACAGACATGGATTAAAAAAATGGAGTAGTAATGGGAATGGGGGAAGAATTAGATAAAACTTGCATTATTTCTTACAACTTTTGGATTTATTTTTGTCTCCTTTGCTTTGTTACAGTTAGAAATTACGTGTCTTGCCCTGCTGTTTATTCCTCCACTTGATTGCACCCACCAGCAAAGGTGGTTTATGCTGTTGTGGTGGTGAAGAATGTGCATAATATTTGCACAAGCACAAATTTCCTGGACACGTGCTTCTGCTATCCGTAATCTGGTACACCACAACTGCAGCCACCAGCTTCCTAAGGAACGTGTGTTTTAACCTAAGCTCTTTCTGTTTCATTGACCCAACTGATGAACTCCTTTCACTCTTCAAGCAATTTCTGTTTAAAGAAATGTAAACAGAAGTATTCCATTCACACATTTAATGTTTCAGGGGACAAATAGTGAAACTCAGGATAAGGTGCTTCCACTACATGCACTAGAACAATGCTAGAGGAGATAAGAGAGACAGAAGGATTGTTAGTGCAGGAAGAGCTGAAATAGTCTGGGGGGGAAAATAATCTTCATCAATGTGTTAAAAGGATGATCTTTGCATTCTCCTATATAATTTTTATGGTCTTGAACCTCTGTTATAAAACTTTTTTTTAAAAAAAACCCCAAAACCCAAATCTTATTCCCTCTTTATAATCTTGTATCAATTTATTATGGTTTTCCATTAAGGCAGGAGACTACTCTTAAAAAAAAATAAAAATGTCTGTTCCTTTGTAATTTTCAAAGTTCCTTAAGCAACATGCATGTGAAATGCATATGAAATTCCCCATCTTCCCCTTTTTTACAAATGGGTTTTGGCCTCCAATTATGCTGTTTCATTTATTAAAAATTACAAGACCTTAGTTGGAAGATATTCTGCACTTGTGCACTGTAGCCACTTTTTAGAAAGTGCCTGTATTTACTAAAATAGGAAAATGTTAGCTCTTTCCCACTTTCCCCTGTCTCCCACCTTGGTCCACCCTCCTAAAAAAAGCTCTGATCCTGTGTCTTCCTCTTCTGCTGCAATGTCTTTGTGCCACCACTCCTGTAATGTGCGTTGTCTCCTGTTTATCCATGTCCAAAGCTGGATGCACGAGGCCTGGCCTCACAAGGCATTTCTCATGCTGGATGAAAGAGGCGCCTGAAGCTGCTGCTCACAGGGGTGAGCTGTGACTGGGTATGTACTGCTTTCAAAAAAGGAAGCTTTGAAGTTCTTCAAAGAACCCAGTGGTATGTGTACCTTTTGATTAAAAGGATGTTCAGTACAAATAGGAGAATATACTGAAATATTAAGATAAGCAAATTTTGTGGTTGTGAACAATAATTCCTAGGGGAGAGCTGATGGTGACCAAAGTGTACCCAAGCAAAACTGTACTTTCACCCAGTTCATAAGGGCTGAATAAACAAACAAACAACCCTGATTAAAGAGAAAGTGAACTGGAACACGGTAGTGACTGTTACTGCTGCCTAACGTAGAAGAGACAAGTTATGGGTAAACCAGAGGCCTTCATGCTACTGAGTTTTTCTAAACATCAGATCAAATGTGTCACGGTTTAGTTTTATATATTTTGCTGCCAATACTTAGCAGATAGTGAGACTAGCTGTATCTTTTTAAGTGGGTAACCTTCCTTAAAATGTTTTTACATATGTTGAGTTGGGTTTTTTGCCTCTGGAAAAATAAGGTTAGGATTTTGGCAGAGGAGAGTTGTCTCTAATGTAACAGAACTTTAGTTTGTCTCATGCCAAACTCCAACACTTGATATCAATAATTGTCGACTCAAATATTGCTCTTGGGTACATTAATCATTCCCATTGTTTCATAACACAGCAGGGAAAACAGTCTTTAACAATTGCTACCAGGGAAAATTGCACAATGGGAACTGAGGCACTTCTTGCAGTTGTGCAACAAAACTCCAAAATGTTGGCAGCACTCTGTACCTGAAAGGGAATTCTTGCTGGTGAATGCTAGCAGTGGTTTCAGGCTGGTGTGCAACATTCTTTTCACTCTGTGTGTGGTATTGAGTTTTGTATGTATTGCACATACAAAAATGTCATTCTTAAAGGATGTGGTTTTTTTCTGCTCGCTGCCCCAAAGGGAACAAATGACTGGTAAATTGTGACAGTATGAATTTGAATGTCCCTATTGAATGACTGTCAGTATACATTTGATCCGTGATAACATTTGTACTATGTTGTCATATCAGGCTTTTCTAGCATTCAGTGGTGCTAGCCTCTGCTTTGGAACATGTGTAAATTTTCAGAGAAAAGAGATACAGGTTTTTTCCCTTCAGTTTCTTCCTGGTAGGAGTAACTAAAACACAGAATATTTTCTTCTTTCTTGTACTCCTCCTCATGTTGTTTTGACCACAGACCATGCTTAGAAACAGCAATATCACTTCCTAAGACAATACACTGCAGGTGAAGACCCTTCTGACTTTCAAGAATATTTCTGAGGAAAGCACAGGATGATCTTTTTCCTGCTCCCAGTTAAAGCAACCTAGTTCTTAACATTTGGGAAGGTAATGTGAAACTTTTCGGGGGCTTAGAAACATTTTTGTCTTGATGCTTTATGAAGTGGAAGAGGATGAGACTTTCATGTCCTTAGGAAGATATGAAACTACACTTCCCTTATTTCCTGCCCTGTGCATACTCCATATCCCCAGTCTTCCGTGGAGGAGACCTGCTGGATGGCAGCCTTATTAATGGTGTGTATAGGTAGGTGCTTAGTGTCCTCAGACCTCGTAAACTGGGTCAGAGTGCCTTTGAGTACATTTCCGCTGAATCCAAGCTCTCATCCATTAGGCTGCGGCACTGATGTGGAAAGCCTCCAGAGCAGCCGTGAGGCTGTTGGAGGCACAGGTCGGAGCATGAGACACATTCCAGCTCCTGTTAAAACCTGTCCACTTTGCAGCAAAGATGCAGAGAGAAGAGCTCAAGTGCTGACAGCTCCACGGTAGCTTTGTCATAGCTGTGATTTACTGGTGGTAGCAACACAGCAAAAGAACAGCACCTCCCTCCCACCCTCAGCTAGGATAAAGTGTGTAAGCACTGCCAGCGTGGGAGATGCTGTACAGAGGGTGTGTGAGCACATTGTGGAGCTTTGCTTGGGGGGGTTGATGTGATCACACCAGCTGCAAAGGTGGCAGCTGCTCATAACTGTGCAGTGTAGCTGCATGCTCTGACTTCTGCCTAGTCAGTGAGACACAGCATTTTTTAAGTCTGCCTTCCATTAAGATTTTGAGTCTCTGTGGGTGCAGTCTCATTCACAGGGGTAGGAGTTGGGCTTAGAGAGGGATTTTTTTGTTAGAATGATCCATAATAAAACTTCTCACCCAATACGTGCATAAGCTTTCTAATGTGATCTCAGTGTCTCAAGCATTTATTGCAAGTTAATAATTTATACCAGAAGTTGTGTCTCTATGTCTAGAGTGCCTGCATGCTTGCTTTCAGTTAGTGTTTTCAAAGGATTTTAAAAAGATCCCCTGGCTAGTGACATATTGCTCTGACTTTAGGGTTCCAAATGCTAGGATTTGGTTGTTAGCCTGAGTCTTATGCCAGAGAATAAATGTACCACCCACAAGAATGAACTTGCCTTGCCTCAGTCTATCTGAAAACAGTTTTTGTTCTGGGTACATTCAGCTAGTTTGCGTTTTGTAATAGGAACCATAGGAACCACTGTGTTCAATGCCGTTATCTGCATGTCTGCTTGGTGCCTTTTCTGTTTATGTTGGTGGTTTTGAAGAGACTGCCGGACTGAATTGCTGATGTAGCAATAAAATTTTATAATGCTGCAAGATAGTTGTTCCCTTGACTCTGCCAGTTTTGAGAAAAAACTCTAGATAGAGAGTTATGTGCTGTCAGGTAGTGTCTCCCTGTGTTTCAAGAGCAGCAATGCTGTTCTAGCAGGGCTTTTAGCTCAGGGAAAAAAATCATGACATATTTTCGAATATGTGTAGACACATTTATGGAGTGGTGTGATAGTTGGCAATCGGGACTAAAATAAAAGGATTTGCCACTGTAAGATGTACAGTTGACTGGGTGTATTCTTAGCCAGAATACATTCTGGCTAATAAAATTCTGTTTTATTGGTTCTTTTAAGTAGGAGCTGTAAAGAGCAACTTCAGTCCACTTAGCATTGGAATGGACTCTCAGTAAAGAAGAAATTTCACTAGTGCTTGTGCAGCTTTCCCCAAAGAACTGGAAAAATGCTGGCTGCTGCTCTTCTACCTTCTGTCACTGTGAACAAAATCCCTTACTAATTTTTTCAGACTTCCTAGAAATGTCTTTTGACTCCTGTCATAATATTTAATGAAAAGCTGTCATGCAGAAGATCTAAATATCTATAAGATTTAACTCCAATAGCATTCTTCATATTTAAAGCTGAAGTTCTTCGTTGTTATCCAGCTGTTCCTCCTTTGCTACTGTCTCCATAGCTATAGTAATTTCTTGGATAATATCCTTCAGACCGTAGCTGGGGGCAAGAGAAAAAAAGCAGCAGGGAGAACCTAAGTACAGGTGGGGTTACACTTGATTAAATACTTCAATAATAGCCCTTAGGGGCAAAGAATCAACTGATACAGTGTAGCTTGGTTTCATGGGATTATAGCAATACTTTGTTTCCCAGATGATAGCATTGGAAGGTATTCAGGTTGCCCTCACAGTGCCATGCAACTTTCAGCAAACAGGTTGCTTCCTACAGGGTACTTCATTGTCATCATTTGCAGATGACCCTCTCTGACCTCATTTGCATAATTTCATCCACAAGCATTTAATTTTCCCATTGCCAGAAGTCATACTGCTAAAGATGATCACTCTGTATAGTAATTGTAAGTTCTTTGTATGATTTGAACTTAGATACAGATTTTTAATTTTTTTTTCCTTTCTCAAATTCAGGTGAAAAATCAACTTTCCTTACTTTAGTACTTCCACTAGAATCAGTTGGAAGAGAGGTCACATACAGTTGGCAAGGGTTTATCTTTCCAAGAAGTCTTTAGGGCTCAGTATTTGGGCTTCTCTTTTCAGATCTGGTGCCCTTTGCTTTGTCTAAAATAAAACAAAAATCCAACAACCAAGAAAATTAAATTGCTTTATATGTCTTCCTGAAGCAGGGGTATACTTAACTGGAGAAGCTGGCTTTAGGGTGAAAAAATGTCTTCTCTGGAGACATAACTTCATCATCACTATGAACTGAGTTGAAAAGGTGATTTTCTGCAAAATCGTAGGATAGTAGAGTGATAAAGGAGGTTTTGTTTGTACAGCTGACAACTTTGTCGATAGATTTTTTTTTTCCAATTTGCAAGCTAATTATTTGTATAGTAGCCTCTGCTGTTTACTCAAAGTTCATATGCTTTTGTAGAAAACTGTCAGTGCAAGACACAGTTTTGGTGATGCTGGTCTGCTAATTAGGTTCTGTCATAAAGAACCTTGTGCAGACTCCTAAATTTCTTTTTTTCTTCATCAGTATTGTTGCCCAAAGTTAACCATTTGGACATAGCAGGACCACCTTCCATACAAGGTCTGTACCTCTGACTGATTTTGAAATGTGTAATTACTTTCTGTGAGAAAGGTTATCAGAAAAACATTGATTAATGTCTAAAACTTGAGCAAGTATTTTTTGTAAGCCAGAGAATCCCTGCTGTAAGGGAAGGACTGGAAGAGCTTTTTGCAGCTGCCAGAGCTGTCAAAGTGTGTGTGATAAATTGTTCAGTAATTGCACACAAGCTGATCCTGTAGCAACTCGCTCGAGTTTTGTGATGGGACTCCATGAAGATCCCAGGCTTGCTAGACACGAATCAGCACAAGCCTCATTAGGATCTATCCTGCTAATCATAAACTTTGCCCAGAAAGGATCCAGAGCTGATAGCAGGGTGACCGCTCCCCCTGAAATCAATGCAACTTTTCAGGCTTATGGGTTAAGAAGGGAACCAGTTCTTAATGGCCACATGAGGGTGTGGTAGAGGTGGTAGGGCAGAAGACTCTACAGTTACTGTAGAGTCGATGTGTGACCTTTTTTCTCTTAGAGGGTACTTATTACCAGAGACTGAAGTAGAAGCTTTTGAAATGAATCTCTCAGGCAGTGCTGGATGTCATATGAAATGTCCTGCCTTCCTGGATGTTTATGCTTTGGGTGATAACGAAGTAGTACCTCTGGTCAATAAGCTCAAATGGCAGTTGCTCATTTAGCCAAGCTAGAGGGCTAAAGAGCCCTTTGGATAATACTGGAATAATACAGTGGATTTTCCAACCTTTTTTTTCTTTTTTTCCTTTAATGCAAATTATTGTCTTCCCTGGAAAAGAAGGATAAATTCTGGATAGAAGGCAAATCTGAAGTACATAAGTTCTCATAATGAAGTAGATGGTTATTAGGAAATACCCCTGTTGCCTTAATCCATTTTTTAAATGGTGTCACTGAGGAGTTTATGAAGGATTTGCTTTAGGAAGAATAAGTTTCTTAAGAATAGGCATTCATTTTTTACTTTTACAAGGCAGCAAGAGAATAGTAATAGGAAATAACTAGGAGATTGGTGAGTAAATAAAAGGTTTTAAACTGTTCAATATAATTTAAAATATCACATCGGGCTCAGTAAACTTGGTTCTGATGTGGTGCTCATTAAAAAAAAGCATTTCCAATTAGTTCAGTGCAAGTCAGACTGGATTTTTTTTTTTGTTGTTAGGTACTTTAATAAACTGGAAAATGTAAGACTGTGTTTATTTGTCCTCAAAAGTAACTATTGCCAGTTTGGGATACTTAGCTAGTAATATTTGGGTTTGTATATCAAGATATGATAAAAAATTGGGCTCCTTTTAAGTGGATTCTCACTCTGTTGCTGTTTCATGGTCTTGCATTTTTCACCCCTAGAAACCTGCACGTGGGCTTAACAGAGATGTTCACAAAGCTGCTATAGTTGGTGATGGTTTACCAAATTCATTCTATGGAGTCTGGAGTGCTGGTACTGATCAGATATCAGCGAGATGCAAGGCACTCTGCAATCTAACGATGGTTTCTGCTGTGCGAATTCAGATTCTTCAGTCAAGCTCATTTCAGGGGGGAAAAATAGAAAGCTGCTGATGGGACAGGGCAGGATGGGTTTCAGCTACAGGTTTAAGTTCCACCTCATGCATGAGGTGACTATTGAACCTCATTCACGTGTAGTAAAAAAATTCCTCTTCATTTTATTAAACAACCACTAAACTGTTAATCTGGCCTGTTCACTCATAAGAACAGTGTTGCCTAAAGCATGAGAAAGTTGTGCTTTGATTGACAGTAGCAGAAATAGTGTGTGCATTAATTGTTCTAGCTCATTTTATAAAGGATAATCAGCAAAAGACCCAGTCTAAGTAGTTGAGTATTACGTAGCTACCTACGATTTGAGGATTCCTGACTAGCCAAACACAATACTTGTGCATAGTGTCTTATGTGCTGTTTAGAGTCCATCTTTCTGTCGAAAACAAGTATGCCAAAAAATCAACTTTACTGGTTTTTTTTAAATATTGAACTTGATTGTAGCTCAGGTAGCTGTGGCATTATCTTTCAGGATGTCAAAATCCTTGCTGTCTCTACCAAAGTTAAAGAATTGTTTCTGTGCATGAGGGTTGTGTAACACTCCTTGAATTCAAACACTTAATCATTTCAGTCCTTGAAGGCACACAACTTGATATCCAACTTGAATATCCTTGAAAATATACCCTTGAAAATACTTTGTGGAAGGAGGTGAGGGATAGTTCTTATGTATTTGGAAAATCTGAAGTCTTAATGTTCAGAAGCTGTGGACATGTACAGTGAGAAAGCTGTGAGACAAGCTAATGAGGATGTGTTAGGCTCACTGCTGTCCTGCTGGGGATACACCTCCATCTTGTTGCTCTTGTGAAGTTCAGCTGTGAAGTCAGTGATTTGGCTCCAGAGGCAGTATCTAAGCTAGGGAAATGTTGTCCAGTGTTGTCAGTGTTCTTGAATAGGGGATGATGTTCAGTGACATGCTGTAGAGCATAAATAGGAACAGGTTGAGCTTAAGGACACTAAATTTTTATAGCATTGATGATATTGAATAATGTAGTCTTAATTTGAAACATTGGGCTTAATGCTCTAGAGACTGTAACTGATGAAATTCTGCAACGTGTGTATGGCAGAGAGGGAGTAGAAAGTAGGGATTGAACTTGTGAAGCAAAGTGCTCTTCACCATGCCTGAAATAACACTGTGTTAGCGTTCACATAAAAATGTAATCTTGCTGCTCATTCAGAAATGGGAGAAGTCCACATTGCTACAGAACAAACAGTCCTGCCGTTTCATGAGTTAGACTTTCTTGTTTTGATCCATTTCCTTCTGTTTATAAGAGATAAGAAAGATGTATTATAATATGCTAGATAGCTCAGAAGATTCGGCTAGGCCTTCAGCATTTCCTGGAAAATGAACATGAAATTGTCCAGTGAGATGAAGCAGAAGTAAGAGGGAATGAAAACACAAATGAAATGCATGATAAGAATTTCAGTCCTATAGTTTTCCAGCTTATTCTATGTCCTCAGGTAGTTGTTGGGCAAGAAAGTGTGCTATGCCAGCTGTAGCTGCTATTTACTGTGCACGCACGTGTGTTTGTAATGGCCAGCTGAGCAGAACAGATGCCCTCAGGACATGCTTGCCAGTTCTGCTCTGTGTGGGTGTCTGTGCTTTACACAGACACTTGCGCATTTTCTCTTCTGTACTCCCTCCTTGTCCTTCCCAAGAAAGGTTGCTCTTAAGGTGGATAGTTGTCAAATTCAGTGGAAGACATGGGCCTTAGGAGTTTATGAGGGTAGAGGAGACAAGAAGGAACTGATGATGTGATTTCAGAAACCTTTTCTTTAGCAAGGAGATGAGGCTCACAAGCTTGCTGTACATGGCCCTTGATGTTTCACCTGTGATTATTCCATCGAGTCTCATGGCCTGGGCATGCAACTCTTTCATTGTAAGAAGCCTGCCAGCACACTATCATCCCTTATAAAGGCATATCAGGCACCTCCAAATCAGCTCTTGAGATCCCAGTAAGGTCTTTCACTTTATTTTCTAAATAGTAGGTGTTTCCTTCCAAACACACTTTCCATTTGCTGTCTAGGAACTGGGAAGCTCTGTTTTCTCTGGAGAGGTTCAAGTATCTGAAATGAGGAATGAAGTTTAAGTGCTGCACATCAGGTAGCTTCTAGCAAAAGAAAGCCACTGAATGTACATTTGCTCTGTCTGTGCTTGACGATGTAATTTCTCAGTATTATCCTTCCATTCCTCGTGATGCTGGGAATGAAATACAACTAACTGCCTGTGCATGAGCGGCATTCTGTATATGCCTGACTGTCCCCCAGAAAATGACTTTAGCTGCCTCTTAGCAGTAACTGGGACAAACACCTCTGTGTTCTACTAGGCTTGTCTAAGACCAAAACTGAGACAAGCAGTGTGGAGTTCCAATCCATATCCTGTTTCCAAACACTAGTTTTACGCAAAGAGGAAAAAAGTCAAGCATAGTTACATTCTGTTACACTGCACCTTTATTTTGATAGTTTAATTCTGTGAAATGATAAATAACAATGCTTTATAAACAGAAATCAGCACTGCTGCTTGCACTGGCATTTAATAAAATAAATCTCTCCAGTCTTGATTGTTGCTATAAGCACTTGTTTGCTTATAGGAAAGGTTTTGCTTTCAGCAAAAGGTTAAGATGCGCAAACGCAGCCTTCTATGTTGCCTGCTTTCTGAATTCTCAAAACAAGCTATTGAGAACAACCGGATCTCTTCCCGGCCTTGATGAGTTGAACTGAAGAACCATAGTTAGGCAAATAACTTACTTCCTAACAGATAAAGCTTTACGTAGCATGTATAAAGGTCCTCTCTGTTGTTCACGAGCCACCACAAATCAGATCACACTCTTCATGCTACCTATGTGTTATGTAATGTAAATCTGCTTTACTAGGGAATGAAGTATCTGAAATCTCATTTTTTGAAGTATGAAGAAACTGAACTTGATGCCTAAAAATAAATTTTTTTGCAAAATTGAGTATGACTTCAGAGAACTGAAGCCTTTAATTCTTTTAATGAAGTTGTCACTGAATTTTTGATAGTGCTTGCCAATACTCTGAAGCATTTCCAGTCAGAATTCTCTGTAAAGCACCTGTATATCTTATCTGTCCAAGTTCACCTTCCACTTTCATGGTTACAGTGTTTTCAATTGCTTGGTGCCATAAAGACTCAGTACTGTATTCGAAAACAAACAAACAAAAAACCCAAAGCAATTTATTTGGTGGTGGCTGTTTTCTGTTGAAATCTGAGGGATGGTCATCTTCCAAATCACATCAATGTAGAGGGATGGGGAATGAGTGCTGTGGTCAGTCCATGAGAGCTCCTCTCTGCCCTCCTTCCTCCTCACACTGTTCCCTTGCTCCAGCATGGGTTCCCCATGAGCCGCAGTTCTTATCAGGAAAGCCCAGTCCACAACGGTCTCCTCCAGTGGCTGCAGGGGAGCCTCTGATCCATTATGGACAATGTCTTTCCTTCCATCTGCTCTCACCTTGGTGTCTGCAGGGCTGTTTCTTACGCTTTCCTCCTCACTCTGACGGTGTGGCATTTTTGTTGTCCCTTTCTGAAACATGTTTTCCCCAAGGTGCCACCACCACAGCCGCTAAGCTCAGTCGTGCCCTGTGCTGTGTCTGGCACAGGGCAGCCCCAGCTGCTCACATTGGGCTGCCCCTCTGCTACCAAAACTTGACCAGCTACACCCAATGCACTATTCAGTTTTAAATTACCTGAGAGGGACTTGCAGGCTTCTAAACTTCGCTGTGGCTTTTTGCAGAGGGAAGAGTAGTTAGAAATACCTACTTTGGAAGGTAAACTTGAGATCTTAGTTACTTTGGTGTGTCCCTTTTCTCTGTGTTCAAGATGTAAGGTTTCTTTCAGCCCTGTAGACTGATTCTGTAGGTCCTCTGATAACTAATTGACCACAGCTGGCATGAGATTACAACACTGAAAAGTACTAAGGTTGAGGAAATTTAACTCTTCATGAGAAAACATGAAGGATTTGCATTCATTCTGCAATTTTCATTCAGAAAAGGCAAAAACCAACCCCAAAGAAACAACCAAGTGTTGGATCCCTCATTTCTTCTTAGGCTGTCTCTGCCATCATCATGTCTGTTTTGTCCTCCTTTGTCATCGTCATGTCTGTTTTGTTCTCCTTAGTCATCTTAGGCTATCAAAGTAAATGCAAGGCTTAAATACAGGATACAATTTGATTGATTTTGTATATACTATGCAAGCACCAACCATCCAAAAACATTTGGCCCCTCAGCCAGTGCTCGTTCAGACTTGTGGGTGTGCAGAGCCTTTACTGAGCGGCTGCTCATTACATCCAAGCTGAGTATGTAAAACCTGAAATCATCTGTTTCTATGGTGCTTGTAATAGGGCTCAGGACACGTGTTCATGTCCCACTGGAAAGGTACAGCTACCTTAGCATGGGGTGTTTCATCAGGAAAGTGTGGTGTGTGTTTTGTTAGATAGCACAGGGTGGTGCTCAGATAAGCAGTGAAATGTTATAAATACAGCTTTGTTCTTAATGTCACGAAGGGACCTGCTGTATTATCAAGAGCAACTCCCCCCGCCCCCAGTCAGTTTATTAAGTATTTTTAAATTATCTGGGGACTTAGGAGCTCTGAAACTCCAGTTTAGCTAGTTCATGAGCAACACCTGCTGGGTAGAGTCTCATTGCCTCAGTTCTTTGTATTCAGTGAAAGTGCTTGTAAAGACTGTGAAAGTGCTGGGTAAAGCTGAGGTGGCAAAATGAGATGGTTTTTGTAAATAAGCGTTTGGAAATACATTCTTACCTTCTGTGGCTATGAGCATCCAAGCAAGCCTTATAGAAATACAATGATGTCTGCAGTCCTATTTGTATGCAGCTATAAGGATAAATCATAGAATCGTTAAGGAAAATACCTCTAAGATCATCGAGTCCAAGTATTAACCTAACACAGCCAGGTTCACCGCTCTTTTTGGTGTGGTGTTGTATTCTCTTGAGAGAATACTGGGGAGGTGGTAGCAGGGAAGCTTTTTGGTATCTCAACTCTGAGATTAATTTCTTCCTTCCCAAGCTGCACATACAAACCATTCCAAGGACCAATTGTTGAGGGGGGGTTCTCCTTCTAGTATAAGTTTTTTCTGTCCTCTTGTCACCCTAGGGTAATCTTGTAAATTTGAGGCTTTCTAATCGTGCTGCATATACTTAGGAGTAAGAAACGTTTAGGCTGTTTCACCCAGTGTAGTTTTGATAAATGTTTGGGAGTCTCGGGGTTGACAGCTAGTGTGAGTGTGTTTTTTAGCAGCTTACCCTTTCATCTCATCCTGAACTAATTTCATGCCTTAAAATACCAGGCTCTACAGACCAAACTCTGCTTGGTTTCAGAGAGCCGGTACTATGTCACCAAGTATGTGCTTTTCCTGCCTAGACTTGTATTGCTGAGCTGTTAGCTGTGTGAACCAGGATTTCAGCTTCCAGGTAGATTCCTTTTGAGAACTGCAGAATCTAAAGAGCTGTATTCTTGCACATTTTAACATCATAAGGGATCTGTCAAAGTTTAATTATCATATATTCTACTCTTACCAGAATATTAGGTCTCAGGATTTGACAGCTCCTATAGAACTGGGCCTGTTTTTCTTGCACTAAGAGGCATGGTAAATCAAAAACTTGGAAAAAACAAAACTCAAAAGAACATGAGTAAAAAGCAGTGGGTTACTGCTTCCTCCATCAAGGATCTACTTCTGTTGTCCACAGCTCTTTTTCTATGCAAAGAATCTTTGTAAGGTCTGAAGTGGGAGCATCAGAATTATAAAGCAAATAGACATGCTCTTTTAAATCATTCTAAGTACATAAATATTATTCCAAATGTATCTGCATGACTTTTTTTTTGTGGGATGAAACTGTAGGGTATTCCATAAACTGGGAAAAATGGTGCCTTTTTTTTTTTTCCTTAGAAGAATAAATGACAGCTATTTGACTGTAAATTTATAGACTATAAAGTGAGATGTAATTTAAAGTTTGGGGGGGAGTCCTAATTTCTGAGTGTCAGGTGTGCATCCCCCAGGTTTTATTGAGGTGGGGCTATTTGTGAAGCCTGTGCATCAAACAGTTCTTATCTGCTTGGGAATTCACAGCAAGCAGTCGGTGTACCTGTGTGTTAACAATACAGGATTATGGACAAAGATTCAAAGATGACTCTAGCTTGTTTATTTCTGGTAAAGTGCTTGTTACAGTCAACATGTATTATAGCCACATGACCTCAGTTTTATCTTAATTTCCTGCACCTGTTCATAGATGCAGAACAAACTAATAAAATACTAGCATTGCCTGTTAGTCTTCACCAGTGTCTAAATCTTACACTATTTGGATACTTGCCATTGTAAATAAACCCTCTTATTTCACTTTTATGTCACTTAAGAACATGTATAATACCAGGATGTTACTACATGACATGCATCTTTTATTACCTAGTGTGTCTCTTTGAAGTGCTGCCTTAAAATTACCCTCCTACTTAACCAATTTATCACTTAAACCAGTGACCATTTTCCAGACATAACAACTTTTGACACTTCATGTATTTATATTTTTTTAACTCAAAAGACTATTATTCTTTGGTTGTACCTAAAACTTTCAGACCTGTCCATCCAGCAACTTTTTACAGGCTTTTTTCTGTGTCCCCATAATTAACTGAATTTATGTGTCTTTTTTTTTTTCTTTTTTTTTCCTTTGATTAACTATTATTCGTTATGCCCCTAACATAGATTGATTTCTAATTGGTGCTAAAAATGTTTTCCTCTTGTGTTCTTAGTACAAAAGGAGGGCACAAACTTCAAATTTGCTGTTCAGCAGCAATTTTTTTAGCATATGCTATTGAGGCTTAGAAATTCCTTACAGCAGCTCTACTTTATGTGTACTCCTAGAACCCCTGTCTATGGTCAGCCTCAGAGCAGGCGTCATCTAAATAAATTGGGTTAACAGTGATCATGGAGCTGCTATGAATGGAAAGTAATACAGTTTCACAAGTGTTAGATACTGGTAGCAATTTCAAATTGTTTAATTCCAAGTGTTTATATGTGATGCACCTTTAAAGAATCAAACAGACTGAACAAGGATTGTGACAAGCATAAGGACCTTGGCATAAAATGGGTCCATTCATACTTCCTCTTACTGGGGAGGGGAAATGTTTTGAAAAACTAAGATCAAACTCAGAAAAATGGAAATCTCTGCTCCACACAGCATGAAACACAGGTTAGCTGTTGTACATAATAGAGGCAGTAGAAGCTCATATCACCTCAGAGACTTTTCAGAAGTGGAGTACTTTTAGTATGATATTAAATTGAACATCCAAGTCTGAGATAGTCATTCCCAGTGTTCCCATGAGGGAAAATAGTATGTAAAAAGCTCTTTACAGGATGTAGGTTCAAGTGTCTGTGGAGAGCAGCCTCATCTAGGTGTTTTGCAACACTGCAGAAAGCTGCTCTCGATGGCCACTTTGAAATTATGCGCATGCTAAGTATTGCATTTGGGAGAAAACATGACTGTTCATATGTTTTTCTGTTACTTTTACTTACACTTTTGTCATTGTTTGCTCCAGTGCTTCATAAGCCTCTCATAAAAGTCTTCCCCACTTAAAAAAATAAACAAAACCCCAAACAAAAAAATATTTATACCCTGTGTGACCTGGCTTCTGTTTATGAAAAAATATGGACTTGTTAATGTATTCAGTTTTATTTCTGTTTATGTAAATGACTAGGAACTAAACTCCATCTTGGTCTGTGAATTCCATTGGGCTTCTCAAATGGATTGTGTATTTTTCAGATTTTGCTTCTAGCTGACTGTCCGTATTAATTTCTGAACTCTTACAAGTTCTAATAAAATTCTCTTGATAAAGTATGAATCTGTTAAACCTGCTTCATTGTATCATAACTGTGTTTTGAAGTTACCTAATTTATGCGAGATGTTTTTATGAGAGCAAAAACATAGAAATGAACCAATTTGTGTCCTATGCTAGATTCAACTCCCTGAGAGCTCTTGAACAAACAGATACTACAGCACTTGGGACTATGCCAGATGGTTTAAAAATTCCTTAGAAGAATAATAAATCTAACTACTGTTGTATATTTCTGTCACATTTGGAAGTTGAGATTTCTGTTGTTCCTCATTGAAGTTTACCGGTATCTACTATATAGAATATATGGAATTGCTTTGGAAGCCCTTGTAGGTGGGTGTCAGAGCTGAAAGCAGAAAGCATACTTGTGAATCCCACCAGAGAAAAGACTGAGACTTGGTGAGTTAGACATACCTTGTCTTCCAAGATATGGTGCTGGGAAGCAGAGAAGAGCTGGATTATGAAATATGCTTACTTTATGATGCAGCATTTCCTAACTGGCTTTGCATAACAAGTTTCAGCCTTGACTTCAGTGAGAACAGTACATCCAGACATGACCAAGAATAAATTCCTAACATAGATAATTCCCAGATCAACTAAGCTCCCCCAGGGGAGGGAGAGTTGATGGGCAGGAGGAATGAAGTCCGCTCCTCAGGGGAGCTTGTTTTCCCATTTCCGTTAATGTTCACATGTTCACTGCTAACTCTCATCAGCAAACCAACTTTCAGTTGCAGGGAGAAATATTTCATAATCTGGGCTTTTGGAAGCAAAGGTGACCTCAGCTGTAGAATGACAAAATTATGGCTAAATTGAGTTTGAAGTTCCTCAGTCCAGAGACGACTTTCATCTTTTATGAAAGAAGAACAACTTGCATACTTATTTCTGTAACTTCGAGTTACTTGAAGCTGTATCTTGCTTTGATTGCAGCTAAGCATGACAAGTAATATCTTAGGTGAAATTATTTAAGAAACTCTTGTGGTAAGCTGAAGTGAATGGGATTTATATTATCCTTTCAAATAATTCATTTAAATGTCATGAGAACACTGTTGTGTCAGTGGCAAAATCACTCTTCTCTTCTCATCCCTAATCCAGAAATGGGAGTTTAATTTCCAGGCCAGACAGGAGCTACATGATGGAATTTGCCGTGTTATATCTAACCATACTTTTGCCAAGCCTGAGACATTAGGACTATGCTGCCCCTCTCTGTTACATGCAGGGAACATACCATACTATGTAGGTATCCAAGTAAGATATGCTAATAGTACTATTCTAGTGGGTTGCCCCTGACTGGACACCAGGAACCCACCAAAGCTGCCCTATCACTCCGCTCTGCATCTGGACAGGGTTGAGAAAATAGAACAAAAGGTTCATGGGTGGAGGTAGGGACAGGGAGAGGTCACTCAGCAATTACCGTCATGGGCAAAACAGACTGGACTTGGGAAATCAGTTTAATACCAATCAAATTAGAGTAGGGTAATGAGAAATAAATCTGAAAATACCTTCCCCCCACTCCCCTTCTTCTTGGGTTTAATTTACTTCCAATTTTCTCTACCCCCTTCCACCTCGGCAGCTCAGGGGAGTGGGTAGTTTTGTCAGTTCATCACACGTTGTCTATACCACTCTTTCCTCCTCAGGACTTCTCATATTCTTCTCCTGCTCCAACGTGAGGTCCCTTGCACAGGAGACAGCCCTCCACAAACTTCTCCAGCATGAGTCCTTTCCATAGGCTGTGGTTCTTCACAAACTACTCCAGCATGGGCCCCTTCCACAAGGTGCAGTCCTTCTGGAGCTGACTGCTCCAGCATGGGTCCTGTGCTGGAGTCCTGCTGGCAATCCTTCTCCAGCATGGGCTCTGTTCTCCGTGGGTCCACAGGTTCTGCCAGAAGCCTGCCTCCACCACCTGCTTCCCACAGGGTCATACCCTCTTTTGGGCATCCACCTGCTCTAGTGTTGGGCTGTCCATGGGCTGCAGGTGGATAGGTGTTCCCCTGGGGACCTCCATGGGCTGTAGGGGCATTGCCTGTCTCACCATAGCATTCACCATGGGCTGCAGGGAAATCTGTGCTCTACTCCTTGGACCGCCTCTTCCCTCTACTTCCCCTGACCTTGATGTCTGCAGGGCTGTTTTTGTCATGTGTTCTCATCCTTTTGTCCCAGCTGTCATTGCAGGGGTTTTTTTCCCCTTGTCAGATACACTATCAAAGAGAGACTACCACCTTTGCTGATGGGTTCAGCTTTGGCCATCAGTGGGTCTGTCTTGGAGCTGGCTGGCATTGACTTTGTTGGATATAGAGGAAACTTACAGCAGCTTCTGTCAGAAGTCACCCCTGTAGCTACCTCTGCTACCCAAACCTTGCCACACAAACCCAGTACAACTAGTAAGATGAAGATGCTGCCACAGAAGGTGAAACAGTGTGGGCTTTGGTGTGCTTTAATAATAAAATTAATTTGCAGAAATTCTGGATATGTTCATCACTGTGTTGCTAGGACTTCATAAAGCCTATTGCCACTCTTCCTGTGAATATTGTTAGCAATGTTAGCTGCAGTTAGTTAATGCAACACACATGTTCTTCTTGCCCGTGTGGTCTCATGACAATTGCAAAGACTGGTTCTTAAAATCTTATTGTTTGTGTTCTCAAGGAGTGCTGTGCAGCTGCAGGTGCAGAAATATCCATCACATATGAGGCATAATAAATTCAGAAAATAAAGGCTTAGCAGTGCTGAAATAAGTAGTATCTACCGGTAGCAATTAGTGAAGAACTGCAAAATTTACTTTACCTGATGTATATGAAAATGTTGCCTAAAAAAATGAGCAGAACCTCCCAATGTATTCTCAGAAACAACTCTTTCCCATCCATCTTGACTGTACATTCATCACACCTGTCAGGTTTTCTTATTTTCAGAGTAATTAAGTGCCTCTATACTCCCTTTTTCCATACAGTTTTATAGAACCCATATTCGTAACCAAAAGAGCATGCTTTTTTGAATATATGTAAATGATCTCACGCGTCTTTATCAGACTCTCAGCTTATTCTTCATGTATGGTGTCACTTCCGGTGTAACTGTTGGTCTTGCCTTACGAAGCTGTACCTCTGAAAGGACAGTCTGTTTACTTTGTTGACTCATTTGTCTCAAAGCTTTCTGGGAAAGTATTTTCTTTTCTGTTGCCCCTGGATCTTGTGGGTTGGGTTTTTGTTTGTTTATTTGTTTATTTTTAGTAGTAGTTACAGCAACTCTGTGTGAAAAAGTAAAAAGACCA
The DNA here is from genome assembly GCA_035222235.1 of Margarornis squamiger. NCBI lineage: Eukaryota > Metazoa > Chordata > Aves > Passeriformes > Furnariidae > Margarornis > Margarornis squamiger. The sequence continues at coordinate 68,114,413 of JAWWTY010000001.1, read as the reverse complement.
TGCATTTAATTGCTTTCAGCTATTAAATCTGAAATACTTGCCCATTCAGCTGTGTCTGTATGGATTTACTTTTGAACACCATAACTATCTAATTATTTAATTCTTTTCACAGCTACCATAAGCAGCTGATGAAATCTTAGCATTTTAAACAGTTAGTGATTTACAAGATAAGACTAATATGACTCCCAGTGAGAGCAGTGCTGGTGTTTTGTGCTATACTAACTCTTCATGCCTTCAGACTTGATACTCATGATTCCTCTGACTCCCAGGCAAAGTGGTGATTCAACAGTTCAGTGCTGGCGGAAGTATAGTTAGGTGGAAGTTCTCTGCTCTGCCCAGCTCCTCATTTCAAAGCAGTTGGGAATTCAGCATCTGAATGAGTATAGCTTTGTAGTCCTCTCTCCCCGTGTTTATGCTAGAGTTCCTTGCTGGCTGGGAAAAGTTAATTGTATTACTGGGTGCTTAGACCTTTGATACTGTCACAAGATAATGCAGTTGCTCTTGTGAACTGTGAGATTATCAGATAAGTTGAAACATGTACAGGTGTGTATTTTCCAAACTACTAGAAAACGAGTGAGCATTACCTGGCAGATGTGGAAAAGCTGTTGAAATGTTATTAGGTTGCAGTTTATTTTCTTTTTACTCTGTATGCACTGTCTGATAAATTGTGTGCATTTATCTTTCATGATTTCTTAGTGAATGTCATTTTCTGAAAAGGAGTCTTGAAAACAGTAGTAACAATTTTTCTGTCTCTGCTGCAGTGCCACCTCCCTCTTGACACTTTTTGATGTCCAACTTTCTGTAAGCAGAGCCTTTTTTAAGGAAAGTGTGTAGTCTGAAACCTCTCAATACCACAACTGAGAGTTTGTGGGAAAACTTCAAATAAGACCTAACTCCTTAGTTTCAGGGCATTGAGGAACTCTAAGCCTCATTAAGGGAGTTAGAAGTTTTTGCAGTGACTGACTTTTTTTGGACCAAGTATACAGTCACCTGCTAGATCTCTTAGACTGAACAGAGTCTGTAATTTTCCCCATCTCCCAGAGTCAGCACTGAATTACTAACCACTTCCTTCCTCTTCAGTGATAGTAGAAAAAAGTGGTTATTGTCACAAGTGAGTTCTAAAAATGCCATCATCCATGGATTTCATGGTGTGTTTCAACCAAACCTGGTATGATACTCAATTTAGGAGTCATCATGTTCTGCCATATAGGAGTCTTGAAACCTTGATCTCTTGACTAGGGAAAAACAGACTGTCCAAAGTGTGTTCGTTTCGTAGTGTATCAAAATGTTAGTTCATTTTTTAAAAAATTAAAATCCTGAGAACTTCTATCTGAAACTACTGAATAAAAAATTGCTGCTTTCTTAAAAATGGTGCAGAGAGCATTTATTTCAGTCTTAGCACTTTAAATCTGCTAAAATTAAGTTCATGGTCTTCTGATCTGTATTTGAGAAGTGGATAGTGACCATAAATGGGCAAAATGCTTCAATTAGCTCTCCAACTTTTTTTTTTCCCCCCGAAAAGGAAATGAATGCAGAGAATGTATTAATTGTTTGGGACTGTCCACGTGACAGCCTTATCTTCTCAGGCAAGTCCTTTTAAAAACAGGGTATGTGTTAAATGTGATGGAGTTCTTAAAAACAACATCTTTAATAAACCTCATACTAGAAAATTAACTGCCAAATTAAAATGCAATTTTCAGGTAAAAATTCCAGTTAATATCTGAATTCATTCTTTTTACTGTTTCGAAAAACTTCACTTAAAGCAGTTTGAAAGTTTAAGAAGAAATGATGTTACAAAAGCAAGCTGTACTTTGCTAAATCTTTCAGTGGGAACTGTCCCAAACTTGGAAACAAACTTGCATATGTTCTAAGGATAAAACTGGTAGGTGAATTGAGATTTACTAATTTACATATTCAAAGAGCATAAGGATCATCATGAGACCTGTACTGACCCTTGTATGGGTTGCAGAGTATTCAAGCAGAGTGAATATGGGCTGTACGTGAAAGGTGAAAGAGCATCAGCCTGACTGGCCTAAACATAGGAGTGAAATACTGAATGCAAGAACCTTCCTTACTTAAAGCAGTGCTCCTGTTGGGCTGTGTTGTTACTGCCATGATTGAAGTTCTTTGCTACACCACTGTAGAGTGCTTGCACAGAAGTATGAAAAAGGCATCTATTGTCTGCTCAGGCATATAAACAGTCTTTTAACTCTTAGACATTCTTTCCTGTTAAGTAACTTGATCCAACTTCTATCATTGTACTTACTGCTTATTTTTTTTAATTTGGATACTTGACAAAGCAGCATCTTGTGTGCATGTGTAGCACACAGAACGTGTTAGATGATCCACAAGTTTCCAGCAGCAAATTAGGTAATATGATGGCTTGCTAAGTGTAAGCTGCGCAACTGGGGTACTTTTTTCTGTTGTATCAAAATTAAACAGTGTAAGTAACTCCTGGGTTGATCTTGAGTTAGAATTGTTTTTAAAACTGTATTTTGTTTTAGTTTAGTTTAGTTTACCTAGCTAAAAATCTCTCTCTCTTTAGGGTGGTTTAGTAGTAGTCTTCAGCTTTGCCTTCAGCATGTCATCTCCTCAATATATGGCATGAGGTTGAATGTCAGAGTAAAATACATGCATTGCTCTTTAGCAGTTCTTTAGAAACAAACCTAACTAGGTCCTGACCAGTCACCTGAAAAAAATATAAGTCAAGCACATAGGAGGAAGACTATCTCCTGAATGCAGAACTTTACTCCATGCAGTCCTTTAATGGATATTCCCTATGTGTTCTCTGATGCTGTAAGCTTTGGCAACACTCATGAACCTCTAGGGAACAGCAGAAACATGAAAGGACTAGCTGCCAAGGGTGACAGTCAGCATGAAGCTGCAAAAACATTCACTGAATCTTTCTTTGCCAGCCCCCGTGTTCCAGCTTTCGTGCTGCTGGGCTTGTGTTGTGTTAGTCCAGACATGCAGCCACATGAATCGAAGTTGATGGCAGGTGCTTATTACTGCCTGCTGAGAACCTGATTTTGTGTTTTATAAACTGTATTTTTAGACTGTACACTAAGTGCAGATGGATTGTAGAAATGCTTAGTAATTTGGCTGTTATTCTTTTCTCTTTGTGATAGCATTTCTCTTGTCTACAAATCCTCCTTATTTTTGTAAAACAGAAGATAGTACTCCTTCAGCAAAATTAGCTGATGGTGACAAATTTTTCTGTTCTAGTTTCTAAATATCTTTAACATAAACAAAGCCAACAAATTTCTTGTGTAACTGAATAAGTTGAATCACTCTGAGTTGGTCTTTTATCACTTTATTGAAAAGATGCATTTTTAATGGCAGAAACTGTGAAGTGGAGTGCTGTCAGCAGAGTGGGAAGCAGCAGAATGCAGTAGTTTTAGAAGAAAAAAAGGTATGAATTATTAGCCGTGTACTAACTGGATGGCAGTAAAAACATTTATAGCAGTTAAATGAAAACTATTTTTTCCCGCTCCCACCCTTCTTTCTAATTGAGAATAGTTACTGATATCTGTGCTTTGGCTGGCATTCGGGTGTGTTTTTATGTGAGATAAGAACTTTGCCTTGGTGTCGAATGCCTGGTACATAGCAGGATGTGATATGTGGCTTATTTTGTCTCTCTTCATGTTTGTGCTGTGGCTGGGTTCTCCTATCTTGTGGATAGCAAGTTAACACTAACTGAGAGTCATGTCCAATCCCTCCTAATTTTTTCTCATGTTGTGCTGGTTTCTAATTGATAGACGTCAAACTCCCAGTAATTAGCAAAGCAGAGGGTGTTGATTTCTGGATGGTATCCTGTTTCTCTTTTGTTTGTTTTTAAATATACATAGCGTGATCATGAGGGGGATGCGTTATTCAAATCCAAGGCAGCACGGGTGCTTCCAGCCCCAAGTCAGGAAATACTTGGCTTTTGAAAAATAACGGCTACTGTGCAGATCTCTGGCTGCAGCTGTGATATCCTGAAACGAGCCTGGGGAAATGCCATGACAGCACTGCCAGCCCTCTGTGAGAGCGGGATCTCTCTGCACTCACTTGTCCCAGCAGTCTGTTCTGAGTCCTTGTGTTGATGACACTAACGCTCGGTGACAGTTCTGCTTGGACATGCCTCTGCTCCTGAACTGGATCTCACACCAGAAGGTACTGACTACTCCTGACATGCGTGCGTGAAGTTCATTCATCTCACATCTCTGTATGGTGGAAGGGATCTGACACCACACGTTACGTGGTAGTGAAGTGAAAGGGGTCGAGTTTTTTTCTTGTTTTGAAAATAATTGCCTTGCTAGAACTGCTGTCATTAAGCAGCCAGATTTGTTAGGCCATGTTTGTTAGATTAGTACTTCACAGACATGCTAATGTTTATAAGCTTTGTGGTATGAAGAAGGGCTTTGCTTTATTAATAAATTCCAGACTGAAATTTTCCATGCAGAAGCTAGAAATAATTTAGGAAGAGCTGCAGCTTCTCTGCACAGTGAAATTCTGCTCAGCTGTGGAAATAATGATATACAGCTAGTGAATTTTGTTCTTCTTTGCAGTAGCCATAGCATTCAAGTTCTAAGTTTGGATTAAAAGTTAAAGCACTGATCTGTAATTACTGAGGGATGCACTTGAAAGTTATCCCTCCAGAGAAGAGGGGACTTCCACCTTTGTTCGCTGGAAACTCTTGTAAATTCAAAGGGAATGTTGTTACTTTTTTTTAAAAAATGCTTCAACTTCTGTTACTGCTATTGAAGAAAGCATGCACTGTCACCATGAAGATGCTCTGCCTACTCCAGAGCTGTGACCTACTGTTCTAGTGTTATGCTGCAGCATGCATAAGCAGACTCAATAGCCTATTTTCCAACTTCAGGATATTGATGATAAACATCTCATATCTGAAGATCTTTTTTGGGTTTTAGAGGGGGAAGTTGGGATTAATTGTAACAAAATGCCATTTACGTGACACGAGAAGAATTTGGTATTAATTATTTTTCTGTAGTCCTCTCTTTGGTTTTAATCTTCACTTTGATTAGATGAAAGAGCTTGCATTAGATACATTGGTTAAAATGATGTTTCTAATGTGAAAATAGTAGTTCTTGGCAGTACTAATCACATGCCTTTTGGGAAGCATACTACTAATGCACGAGGAAGGTGCTCGCACTCCGTTGTGTATCAGTCTTGTTACAGGTCTAGTCACAAGGGATAGAACTAAATGTAGCCCATGAACTGGAGAGCTGGAATGAACATATCTAGGGTACTGATATATCTGTCTTCTTGCCAGGACTGAGTGCTATGACCTTATTCTACGCTAGCTGGCCAAATGGATGATGTGCTGCAGTAAGGTCTCTAACCAAGGCCCTAGGGGAGGTGTGTGGTGCAAATAGGAGATATTGGGGACCAAAATTGTTGCTGCCATTAGTTTCAGCTTACCAAAAGTCTACTGCCTTTAGTAAGTAGAGTTTGTGACATTGTAACACCTGTCATGCTTTACTTACATTGTTCATTCAGAGCTGAATCTAATTGTAGGTGATGCAGGACTCAGCCAGTGCCATCTATTCTGATTTGAGCACAGCTAGCTTTTACTTGTTGAATTGACACATATTGAATCTGATCTAACTGGGTGAAGAGTGATTCGTACACTCTTAGGCTACTCAAATATGAATAAGAAATTTAATTTGAGCTCCCAAGTGTGGATTTTTTTCTTTAATTAGTCTTATTAGATTGATTGTATTTCTCTGGAGTGAAATATCCCCTCTTTAATGACATTATGGCGCTCTTATTACTTGCCTCTTAAGTTGCAGTCTTCTTTTGTTGGTTTTGGGAGTGGGGTTTTTTTGTTTAGTTGGTTTTTTCTCCTCGACTGAGTCTTACGGGGTTGTTTACACTGAGAAACCAAACTAGTATCACAAGTATAGTTTTGTATTTATGGTACCCACTGTCCATCCCTGTCTCTTTGGCCTCTAGCATTTGTGTGGGTTGTTTGGTACAAGCCCTGAAGAAGGATCTGTGCTCTTGTGAGTTCTCTTGCCTCTATTCAGAGATTGAGGAGTTACTTAGGAGCACTGTTTCAAGGGTCTTAAAGTACAGGGGCTGCTACTTTCTCCTGACAGGCATGTATGCTCTTGACATCCTGGAGGGGAAGAACGCTCATCTGAAGCTCTCATATCCATTTTGGTTTTTTTCAATTTATTAATACCTGAGAAAGTTCAGTGTGCCTGTAACTGTTTAAGCATGATGTCACTATTATATTAGAGAAAGCTTTGTGTGCTGTTCCAGCGTATTTGAGTACGCGTGTTGGGGTGAGAGGTAACTGCCTTTTTCTGCTTCTTGTAATAGTGTGCTACTCCTCAACAGCTCAAGGACACTTCATGAACAAAATGCACAATAGTGGCCTACATTACGTTTATGCTTTTAAGAACTCTCATACCAGCACCTCACCAGCTCCTACCTTTCTGGCCTGAGAAGCCCTCTGCAACTGCCTTTGGGACTTAGTCATTTTTTCCTCTGTCCAGAAGCATTTGGAAAAAGGTGAAAGGCCCTAGACTAATGGATTTGGGAGAGGCAAAGCTGGGGAGAATTAAATGTTCCTGCATTGTCCCAACCGTACCACCACTGGGTTTGTTCGGGCTGGAATTGTGCCTCTCTCACCCTGAAAATACACTATTTAACCCCCTCTAATCCAGTCTCCCTTCTTGACATAACTGTCTTCAAGGCCTGACAAAAAAAATTCTGAGTGTGTTAAATAGATTAATTGCTAAAATATTTTAAGGATTTAATTTCTTTATATTCAGGTGAATGCTGAAAACCTGTGCGATAACTCATTTAAACATTTTATTTTCTTATACTGTAACAGCTGACAGTAAGATGTCCAGGATAATCTGCAGTGGCCCTGTGTGTGTCAGGAGTAAGAATCCCATTTCTCCCCTTTGGCTGCTTAATTTCGCGAGACTGCTGCAGGGAAATACTAGAATTTGGAAGCACATTAATAAGTTTTGTTTGTTTCAGGAGGCTGTCTTCTTAATACTCCTAAACTGATTTCTAAGTGTAGTTACGCATTTTCATCCATGTAATCCAGTATTTTGTAAACTCCATTCTGCTTATTATGTTGTCTAACTTTGCCCTGCAATTTTGACATTAACAGTAAGCTAATATTCAAATCCAAAAGAGTTGCACAACTTTGATGGTGAAACTTTTGTGACTGGGGCTTCTTGATATACAGAGGAGCAAAAAGTCAAAACCTGATGATATATGTCAAAGTAATATGTGAAAAGTGATACTGGGATGATTACTGTGCTTCATAATAGTGTAACTTTTCCTGTATCTTGTGTTTCAGGAAAATACAGATGCAAACTCTTGTTTAGACTCCACTTGATCTCAGTTAAGGGTTTTGCTCAAAGTCAGAGCATTAAATGAAAATATTGTAATCTGATCAGGTACATCTCAGATAGCAGTAGTTCTTGGTTGTTAGTAAGGAAGTGTCCCTCTGGAAATGAAGAGAGTCAGGTCTAACAGCGCAGGCTGGCACATTGTCAATCATTGGGTACATCGTCATTAGCATACAGTTATTCTGTACTAAAGACCAATAAAATCCGTGTGTATGACAAATAGCCTGGCAGCATTAGTATGTGTCTTACATGTTTTACTTGAAGCTGTTCTTCACACCGTACTCTCAGAATATCCATGAAACAACCAAGAAGCATCTGGAACTGGTTCTGGGCTGTCTGACAAATATTAGTTATCAATTGTGACAACCCTGTATTACATTATTTTCATCTTCACCTCTATATAAGAGAAGTATTAATAACTACAGAGATTAAATAGGTCTCAAAATTTTCAGCTTGATTTTCTTTAGTTCTGTGTATAGGTCAAAAAAAAGGAAAAAAAAAATTGAATACTGATGAGGGAGCACTCTAAACAGTCTCTAAAAAAGTTAATTTAAACAAAGCAGGGAATATGGATTGGGTTGTATGAGTTGAAACCCCTGCCCTAATGCTAGGATCCCTCTTTGCTAAGTGAAAATACTGTAGCAATTTATATGATGCAAAAGTTATACAAGAAGCAGGGATTCTGCAATAACAATTGTGACTTAAATACTAATGTCTGAAGAGTATACAGCCTGGAAAAGATGGAAGTAAAACCAAGTGATAAACAGTAGGATGGGTGGTGTTTTTTTCTAAATAGAAATGCAGTTACTTAAAACTCTGTGTTTGTATTTGCGGGGGACATCTCTGACAGAGGAGGGAATGGATGGGTATTCGTGTTGTCCAAGAATTGTTAGTGTCGTATCCCCAGCCTGTGTGGACATTTGCTGTCAGAGGAGAGAGGGGGAAGGATGTGTTAGGAGGCTATTGGGCATTTTTAGAAAGACTTAAGAATTTCCAGTCTTTTGTCTTAGAAGTGATGAGCAAGAAGCAAAACGCAGTTATTGAAATGGAAATGATGGTACACTTTTTTAAAGATTCAAATTACAGATTAAACCATTGACAATGTTTAATTGATTGTGTGTAGAATTTATGCATTTTGAATAGAATTATCATTTGCCACTGTACTTTGAATAGAAATATATGTGAAGTGCCCAGTAGCAGGTTCTGGATTCTAAAAAGAGAAATGTTAATTAAAAGATAGCTAGCTTGTGAATTTTGTTAAAATAGAGACCTAAGGAATTCAAACTCTATAGCTTCTTTAAACACAGGCCATATAAAGAATAAGAGACCTATCAGTGCAAAAAGAGCTTCGTTTTGGAATACAAACAGGCATGTATAAAGTGAGAGTTATTTGTGTCCAGCTGAGCTGGCATGGGTGGGAGGAAGCACACCTTGGATGATGGTAAAGCAGCCTGGTAGTGAGAATGAGTGAATAGTATCTACACTCTAGTATCTGTGTCATATCAAGACTTAACTTTTAGCCTTACTGAAAACTGAGATGATGATGACATCTGTAGGGATAAAAGCCAAACAGTCAGTAGACCTTAGGGTAATTGAACTTCATTTTGCAATAAATGAACTGGAAGCAAATTTGAGCTGAATGCCCAAGGGGTGAGGACTTTGTAATGGGAGATGGGAATTAAGACGAGGTAATTTTCCACTGTGACTTGCAAAAGTGTTGGTATCAAGGCTTCAACTGGTATCATGTGACTGAAAGAAAGACATACTGTAGGGAGCATGGATTATTTATTACGGTGTTACTTCAAAGTTATCTTTTTTTTAATAGAAAAATTCTTTGAAAGATATCAAATATTATAGATACGATGGGAAGCTGTATAGAATACGAAAGCTGTTGGTTGATTGTATTTGATTAGGTGAATGTTAAGAACTGATTTCTCTTGCAAAGAAAATTCTATAGATATTTTCTCTTCATCTCATTTTCACTAGTAACTTCCCCAGAGCATGTAACGTGATGCCTTTCATTATCCCTCCAGAGAAAATGAGATGTGGTGGAAAGAGATTTGGTTAAGAAGAGTAGGTACTGTCAAGAGTGCAACTAGTATCACTCTGATCTGCTGTCAGTAGAGTTGGATAAACCCTTGTTTTCGTTAGTGAAGGCAAAACAAAGAAAGAGCTTGCATATTAAATACCTTGACACTGAAAGCAGAGTCCTCCCAAGGTGATTGGGATAAAATGGAGGAAGCACCGGATGTCTTTGAAAGACTGAGTGATACAGAGCTGAAATCGAGAGTTTCTACTGGAAATGCAGTCTGGCTGTACAGGGTCTGGTAGGAATCTGTAGGACAGAGGAGAAGAGACATTTCGGTGTGCTTTTTAGGTACATGATGACTGAGACGGTATGTCATAGAATTAATGGGGTGAGGTTTTTCTAGTAGATAATGAAGGAGAGCTAATGCAATTGTACATGCTACTTCAGTAAAATTTCCATATTCTTGCTACCTGTATTCCAAAACTATCAGTTGAAACTGATGGAGATTGCTGGTCTCTTTTTCACAAAACTGTTTGCATAACAGTCTTAAGAATAGAATATCTGGCTCTGCAAAATAAAAACAAAGGAACAGTGATGGCCCTATGCAAAATACATCAGTAAAACATGCTGATGTGAGCAGAGGACCACAGAAAAGAGAAGGCGGTCTCTGTAAAAAGAAACAAAAAAAGATGTGAACATTTGTCAGTAGACATTCTGGTAATTTAAAAGCTTATGTTCTGAAAGAGGTTCCAGAAAAAAATTAGAAATCATTTGCCTTGTTTCCACTGCTTAAATTACCTATACAGAATTTAGACTTTACTGGTTTTATATTGTTAGCCAAGAAGCTAGTGGCACTCTGCTGAAGAAGTAGCTTGTGTAAATACTTAGCTTAACAAATGTTTGATGTATCACTGGCTGTGCTCTCTCATTTGTGGTTACTAAACAGGCCTTTCATACTATCCCCTTAGGTTCCTGATGTCATCAGCAGCATAAGGCAAGTCTCCAAAGCAGCACTGAAAGAAGATGCCAAACCAAGTAAGGATAGTGAAGATGCCTTCTATGACTCTCAAAAATTTGAGGTCTTGTACTGTGGAAAGGTGACAGTGGCTCACAAGAAAGCTCCCTCCACGCTGATTGATGACTGCATAGAGAAATTCAGCCTTCATGAGCGCCAGCGCCTGAAACTATTAAATGAGCAGCGCAATAATGAGTCAAGTTTGGACTTAGCCCTGTGTGAAGAAAATGTGCCAGCTTCTCCATTGGATAGCCCATTTGAGGAGCTGGACAGCCCAAATAACTCTTCAGGGAATGGTGCAATGTTTACAGTCGGCAGCCAGACCAACTTGACCAACCTGGCCAGCACTCGTGGCTTCTTTCCAGAGAGGATTTTAGAGGACTCTGGCTTCGATGAGCAGCAAGAGTTTCGTTCCCGGTGCAGCAGTGTCACTGCAGTTATGCAAAGAAGGGTTCATGACACAAACCTGAAAATACAGTCACGCAGAAGACATGCAAGTGCACCCAGTCATGTTCAGCCCTCCGATTCTGAGAAGAACAGGACGATGCTGTTCCAGGTGTGTACTAGGATGACCAATTTCGTGTTGGTTTTGTGCCATGTCTTCTTCCCCTGTGCAGTCTGAAGCCAAGTTTTGCCAGATAAGTAATATGGATCCAGTATGCTTTCATGATTTGTCACAAATATTTTATGTATCTGTTCATAAATGGTTGGAACACAAGTATCTGAACTTTCTTAAGGAAATCACCTCAACTCATGAGCTCAGGTAAATTTTAAGAAAAAGTGATTACTTTTAGAGTAATCACTTAACAGAGCAGAGTTTTTAGAGAAGTAATTGTTTTATATGCAGTTCTGGATTGTCCATATTGGTGAGATCTAGAACCTGGCCAGAAAAAAGTGAGTATTCTTTCAAAGAGAGAATCAATAAAGATTTCCATGCAAAGAAACCCTCTTTTTTTGTGCGTTTAGAAACAAGCTCACAACTTCACATAAGACTTTCATAGCCTTATGTTTGAGCCAGCCCCTTTATTATAATTTGTGTTACTGTCTTGTCTTTCTCAGAGGAGTACTCAAACATCTCTGCACTGAGGGCTTCTTCCTTCAGACTTCAGTGGTTATTTCTTCTCTTGCCTGAAGTGCATTTCACATCTTTGGAACTTGTTTTGAGAAAACAAAAGGACACTTAAAGGAGGCGACCCATAAAAGGAAAAGTCTTTATACCTTAAAATAATAGGGGACTAAGTGCCTGGATTTTGTCATTCCATTTGTTTCAAAGATCATTCTTGCCTTTTACTCTCTTGGGGGAATGATAACTGAAGTGAGAATGCATTGCCCTTCAGAAAGCTCTCCTTAGTAATGAATTGAGCTGAAAAATTCTCTGAGGTATGTGAACTAAGTTCTATAGGCTTGAGAAGCAGATTGGAAAAACTGAAAGATACTTTGCTGCAGAACCTACTCTTTCTAATCTGGAATTAGTACCAACCAAAAAGTATCACCTTTAGTTTCTGAGCTGGTATATGCTATCATTTAAAAAGCAAAAATCATTGCAGTTTTTCATTTAGCCACATTGTTTGCTAAAGGCTTTGGTATTGTCTGTCAAATGTGATCTTTGGGCCAAAATAAATTGAAAAGAAAAGGGGTGGGAGGAGGGGAAGAAAAGCTGTTTTCTTTCCATGTCTTTTTCCTATTCAACTGAGTGTATTGTTCTTGCTGAAATACTCTTACTCAATATAGTTAGAATTATGGCACCCTTGTTCCTGCTGAGTAAGCTGTTGTGCCAAAGATACTCTGTGTGAGCAAGAAAGGGCTAGATTATGACATTTTTGTTGCTGTCAATGCTGTGCCTCCAAGGCAGCCATAAACCGGAGTTATTCTTCTCCCCTAAGGTTGGAAGGTTTGAAGTTAACCTCATCAGTCCAGACACCAAATCTGTCGTGTTTGAAAAGAATTTTAAAGATATCTCCTCATGCTCTCAGGTAAGCATTATTAAGAACCAACATGTAGATCATCAGGAGAAGAAGATTTTATTTGTTCTTCAACTGGGTTGCCTTGCTGGTCTGTAGGCAGGAGAAAAAAAGAAATGTAGAATTCTTTTTCAGTGTTCTGTGCTGTTTTCTCTTATTGAGTCTCAAAGGCCATTTAAAAACAGTTTATCTTTACTTACTCTTAGTAAGAGTAAATTGCTGCTTTATCCCATTGACTCCTTAATTTAAAAAAAAAAAAAGGGAGGAGTGATTGTGACTACCCAAATCCTGCACAAAATTTGATGCATCAGTTTATTTGGGGAGTATGAAAAAATTGAATATTAAACTGCCATTGCTTCACAAACGGTTGCAGCAGACTGGAATTACCAATTTGCCTTTACAAGAGTGACAGCTTTTATTCAAACTGAGGCTTTCACTCATCTGGTAGCAGTTTCAACTGGATACTGCAAAAAAAAGAATGTCATGTTGTTTCCGAAGAGCTTAAGTACAGAAAAGTTGAGTACTAAATAACCAGTCTGAGCTGTGGTAGTGGCAACTTTGATCATTGGTCAGCAAACAAAGTATAAAGCGTTCTGCTTTGGAAGAGTATTGGCTATATTTTTGGAAGTAGCTTAATTGCCATTTAGAATGCTCTGAGTGTGCTCTTTCTGAGCAGTTAAGTGTCCAAAAGCCTTCAGAATGAAAGGAAGAGAGCATCAGATCAGCCTTTCAGAAAAACAGCAGCTTACCTGCATCTTTTCTACTGAAGAATATGGCAATAGGTGTACCTAGCTATGTCCAGTAATAGAGAAGTATTTCTTTTAAAGTTAAATACCAGAGCTGAGGGATTCACCTTTCCATCTTGCTGTTGTTCAGCACCTATTACTTCAGACATTTGCTGTTTTGATGTCTTACTTTATTTACCTCCTTTCATTTGTCATGCCAAATGCATCACTTCAGGCCTTCTTAAACATTATTATTCTAGTTTGAAGTACACTTCTGGCATTCACTAAGCCTATATTTCACTCCCAAGTGCTTTCATTTTAATGCTAGTAACAAATCTGCTCTTGCATGACTAGGCTACCAATGCTAATATAAATTAAGAACTGGTTGATACTTGTAGCTCAAGGGTAGTCTTGAGCTACCAACTAAAGGCCCAGATCCTTAAGCTGACTTTACCATTTAACTAAAATTTGTATTGCTTTTGGTAGAGAAAAAAGGCTAGTGCAAATACAGAATGGGGCAGTATAATCAAACAATGATGTAGTAATAGCTTTATAATAAATACAGATCAAAGAGCTCCTTAAAGCAGGGGTATGGAAAGCAGAATTTTCAGACAGCTTTGGTCTTCTGCTTTTTGGGTATACTGAACTGAGTAAAAGTGACACTTCGTCTTTAGGTACTCAGCTCCTAGGTTGTATATACATACTAATAACAGTCAAACAAAACAGTCCTAAGCAGTGACAACCTTTGTTCTGCTGACTTTAAAGCGTGGTGACCAGCAAGACCATGGCAGACCTTTAAAGCCCAGTTTTCCTTCAGGAAAACAGCTGTGTACAGTAGTGTCAGGTAATCCTGTGTGTTGAGCTTTCATTTGGAGAAAAACTTCTTTATTTTGCATTCTTGTATAACTCAAAGAGGCACTAACAATACTCTAGGGGGTTTTGATTTTTATTTTTTTTTTAATGCAAAACAGCTACTTTAGAGAAGTCAAGGGGGTTCTGTGTTCAATAAAAATAAAACATTACTTTGTTCAAGACTAAGTATTAGTTGCATAAACCTCTTCTTTTAAGAACTTGGTGTTAGCCACAGGGCTTCTCTGTTACACATTTATAGGACAGTGATTTACTGTGTATTGTAGGACTGCAGCTTAGGAATAGTTGTTCTTTTAAGCTTTACAGACAATGAAAATGAGATTTTCTGGTCAGTTTGCATTCTGGATTCTCTTAGTCTGATCTAATAAAGATATTTTTTATTCTACAGATTAAATGTGGTTGATCTGCTGCATTCAATTAATTATTCTCACTGCATGTAATTGTCAAAGCAGCACATATAATTGATGATAGCTTCTGAGTGTGCTGTCTAAGCTCAGGTATCAGACAGCTGTAGAAGTTTTCTCATTGCAGCCTTGCTGACCTTGAGGGAACCCAGAACAACATAAAACTTGGCTCTTTTGTCCTGACAAGTCCAGCTAACCTTTTTGAGAAATGTGATGGAAGTACTGTTGACTGAGGAACGTATTGTGCTATTTATGCCTCAGTAGTGCAAGTGTCACGTCCGTCTCCCCCCCTCAAATGTTCTCCTGTGGAGACTGAGAAGTCAGAGAACAGTAGGCTTGTTCAGGCAATGAGGGAATTGGAATCTCACCAAACCACCTTTAGTAAATATGCTTTCCTTGCAAAACAGAGGGCAGCACTTCACTGATCTATGGAACAATGTGTGTGTACATCTGACCTTTTTTATTTTATGCTTTTGAAAATTTCATGTGTCACAAGAAGATGAGTCTAGTTAAGACAAGATTAGTGTGGACTATGGTTAAACTAATGCCATTAATGTCATCTTAGACACCCTCTGCACCTCTATTAAGTTTTAAGTCGCACAAATGTAACTTTTGGAACTTTGTTTTTAAAAATGACAGCATGTAGTGACAATATGTTCAGTCTGTCACATATTGCATTTCCAGTTTTGTCAAGTGTGTTTTCTGTAGTGACAGGCAAGTTGCTTTGCCTCCTCTCTTTATGATATAGATATTTTCTTTGGAAATGGATCCAAGCAAATGAGTTCTGCTTTCTGTTGTATTTGAACTTGAGAGATTAGGCTTTCATTTGGAAAAAATCTACTATTACTATACTCAGATGATAAAAACATTGGCAAAAGCATTAACAATAGTGAGTCATGTTCCATGAATTGAGACTGGGAATATAGTGCTTCCTAGGAAGCAGGTCTCTTTGATCTTCTCAGTGCTGTTTTTAGCAAGACAATGTTCCCTGTCAAGCCGTTATACTAAGATCTTGAAAGAAAACATCAGTAGTATTGTGTAGTAAGTCTTGAAACTTCTGGTATGTAACTCAGTCTCAAAGAATTTATTTCAGAATTTGGTTGGAATTCTGTATGTCACCACTTATTCCCTATTTTTTTTCTTGGTGTAGTCCTAACATGTATTACAGCAAAGCTAAGCTCTGTTGCTACTCTGATGCTTCTCCAGTCCTGTGTTTTAGCATGTGTTTTATTACATCATGTTTTCACTGTGGAGACAATTCCAAATACAACCTAGTGATCTTTAGTTCACTTCCCTGAAAATCCAGCTTTTTTAATGGAAGAAATTCAGGTCCAGGTCTATTGCTTTGTTTTGATTGTGTAAAGATCTTTATGCAACTTTTAAATACAAAAACCAATTTATAAGATATTGATAGTAGTTGTAAAATAGATCATTAGGAGTACACGTTTATAGTTTCTCAAATTTTTGCATTGGCAAAAAAGTGTTGGCGTCTGGCAACTATTTTTATTATCACTTTGGAAACCAAATCTGCTTATAAAATAGTCTACTAATGCTGTTTTTGAACTCTTTTAGGGTATAAAACACGTTGATCACTTTGGATTCATTTGCCGAGAATCTGTGGAACCTGGATTAAGCCAGTATGTTTGCTATGTGTTCCAGTGTGCAAGTGAGTCTCTGGTGAGTATTTATTAATGATCCTAACCTTTTCATCAGAGGATTTCAAAGGCAGTTCCTAAACAATGGGAGTCTCTGTGTCAGCTGAACCTCAGTGGTCACTTCTTCTGAAATGCAAGATGTCTGCTATGCATATGCAAATAAGCAATAGGAAGTGCATACATTACATTCGTGTATAGCCATATCCTGTACTTGGATGATGCATATATTATAATAAAGAGAACAATTCCATATGGGTGTGTTGATGCATGCAGACTGTGAGAATATTTGGGCTTTCTATTTGATTTTAATTCTTCCATTTCTAACTGTTGAGAGACATGGTTCCCCATTAAACATGTAGAGACATGTATTGAATTAGTAACAAAGCTGATGATAAAACCCATACATATACTCCAGGATAGGGTTTAAACTACTGGCTGATTCTGCATGCATCTTTAGCCTGCCATGTGGCTTTAGCATTTTCTCTGTAGTCTGTTTTGTTCCTCAGGAGAAGAAGCATCTGATCACAGAAGAGAACCATAGTATGTGTGGATGTATGTAACTATAAAAAAGTCCTTTGGATATTTGATAAAGGATGTATCAAATAATTGAAGTTCCAGGTGCCACTAATTTAACTGATAACAGATAGCTTACTAATGTGAGAGCATACAGGACATCATTTTGACTACTCCATTTTTATTTTAAAGTTCTGACACTTTAAAATAAATTATTTTCTGTTGAAATATATTTTTCTCTGATGGCTGTGGTAGCAGCTACTAACTCTTTTTCAGCTAAACTTAAAAATCATTTTTCTAGTTAGCTGAAAATGTAATTTGTTAATCCATTGACTAGCTTGAGAACAAATGGATTTACATCAATAAAACTTCAACCAGCTAAAAGCCCTAGATGTACAATGGCAGTTGAGGCTGCACTTTTATCAAAATGGGATGTTATTATGAAATCAGCTCTATCATTGTAATAACAGAAAATGTTACATCTGACCTATTTGTAAATCTGACCATGCATAATTCAAAAGCTTAAGTGGTATATAAACCCCCCATGTATTTATGAACTTCTTTATGTATTCTGGTACTAATATATGTGGGTATGCCCACATTGCAATACAAAGTGAGCATTCCTGAGCTACTTTCAGATGCCATCACTTGAACCCCAGTGGCAGTTTGACTGTGGCAGGGCAGAGCTTTCCAGATTCTCTGCTGCCAGGCAGGCTGTGTAGGTAGGCTTGTGTATATTTTTTCTGAACCTAGTTAGGGTTTGTGCTGCAGTTCTCATGGCTTTAATGTAGCCATAGGCTATATACTTAGTACTATTCCATGGATCTTCTATTGGAGAGGGATTGTAGCCTACTTAAAAAACTTAGCAGTCTGTGTTGCAAGATGGATATTCACTGTTCAATATTCCACTTCGTTTCGAAGAGAGAGCACCTGGAAATTGCTGGTAATTCTTAAAACTGTGGGGTGTAAAACAAAACAAATCTTGACATACTGGGACACAAACTAGTTCAGATTTCTACATTGCAGTTCCCTTTTTTCTTTTTTTCTTCCAAGTGATAGACGCTCAAAATAGTCTCAGTCTTCTCAATGTTAAACTGCATGATTTTGGTCTGAAATATTTCAGCTTTCCTCTTCCTACTTATAAAAAAATAGGAGTGAGGACCTGATTCTGAAGTAGAATACCGATTTCTTTCCTACAATTGTTCTCAAGCTGTTGTCTCCTTTCCATGCTAATGCAAAGACTCAGTAAACAGCTTTCAATAAGCACTGTATTACCCTGAAATACAGACAGGGAACCTCCAAGTGCCTTGTATACGAGGTCTAGGAGCGTGTTTGAATGAATGTGGAGAAGTGCTGTCACTTCAACCTCTCTTAGATAAAAGCTTGAGCTTTTCCAGTGCTGGTGTGTGGGAACATAACACTGATGTATTTGTGGTAGCAGCCGAGGAAATGTCAGGGCAGACTGCAAGGCAGGCCAGCAGTACCTAAAGATAAGTTGTGATTGTAATGAAGCTGGTAGCCAGTCTAGTAGCCTGGGGAAAAGTGAACTGATGTGGGAAGCTCCTGTCTGGCAGCAGGGATGTGTCTGTGGGGGATTTGTGCTAAAATGGTATAGCAGTGGGAGAAAAGTCATTGAAAGGGAGCATGTGCAGTTTACAGGAGAAACTTGAAGCTAAAGAATTTAATGCTTTTTATTTAGACAGCATATATTCAAGCCAAAAATTCCCACTTGCAGCTTCTTAAAACGGCTGCCTTCCCAGTAAGCTTGAGTAGCTGCAGTGAGATACTCAAAATTACACTGACTGACTGAACTTGAAGATGTGAGCATCTACAGAAAAGGCCGAAAGCTGGGAATACAACCTTGATCCCTTTAGAAGACAGTAAAAGAGTTTTAGTATGGTTTTGTGGTTTGCTTTTTTTGGGGGGGGGCTTTTTAGGTTTTTTTGTTTAATTCTAGAGCACCTGTCATGTGATTTATAAATTTCATGTATATGGCATGCATTTTTGTTTAAATATTTTTTTCCCTCCCTCCCATATAGGTTGATGAGGTAATGCTGACCCTGAAACAAGCCTTTAGCACTGCTGCTGCTTTGCAAAATGCCAAGACGCAGATTAAACTGTGTGAGGCCTGCCCTATGCATTCGTTGCACAAACTTTGTGAAAGAATTGAAGGTAGCGGATGAGTTTACTTTCTAATTATGTTTTGCTGATTATTGTAGAAGAATAACTTAAACAATGTAAGAACAGAAGGAAAAGCAATTCTTACCATCACTTTGCACTGTCTATATTTAAGTGGAGGTGTTAGCAGTAATGATACAGCAACCAAATATAGTACAGCTTCTGTTATTAATACATAGTCTTTCATCAACATACCTTTCTTGAATGTTCAGCAGAGCAGCAAAACTCAGCAGTTCACCTCCTATTTGTTTGGATTTTTGTCTCAAGTTGCATGCTTTCAAGATGGGTCATAAAAAGACAGTTGTGACCTAAAAGGATCTTGTTTTCCTGTGTTTTCCTTCTTTTCTGTATGGGGTCACTTTTTCCTTATTTGTGTTTATTCTCTCACACACTTGAAAACTAGTTATATTTTGGGGAAATAATTTTTTCAGTTAGAAGACTACACAGAATCACAGAATATGCTGAGTTGGAAGGAACCTACAAGGATCATGGAGTCCAACTCTTAGCCCTGCACAGGATCATTCCCAAGAGTCACACCATGTGCCTGAGAGTATCATCTAAAGGCTTCTTGAAGTCTGTCAGGCTTGATGCTGTGACCACTTCCTTGGAGAGCCTGTTCCAGTGCCCAACCAACCTCTGGGTGAAGAATCTTTTTCTAATACCCAACCTAAACCTTCCCTGACACAACGTCAGGCCATATCTAATAGAGAAAGTTAAGGCAACTACCTGACTTCAGATAAGAATAGGCAAACCTTCATAGTGTCTCTGAAAGTGAAGTATGCCAGAACACATACAAGAAGTCTTACAAGGTAGAATTAAAAAAAAAAAAAAAGTAGGATCCTATTTTTATAGTCACTCCACTAGGTGTCCTTGCAAAGTATTATATGCCAAAAAAGCAGGTATGTTACAAAAAGCAAATAGTCCTGTATCTTCTGGTCTGATGGTGATGGTGCACGATATTGCCAGTTCTCCCATTCACTGAAGTCACTGTTGCTCTTTGCTTCCCTCTGGTGGATGAAAAACAAAGTGTAAAATCCTAGTGGAGTGACATTTTGTTAGGGTGGGACTGGTATTTTCCAGGTTTAACAGCAGATATTCAGAAGTGATAAAGCTTAACTGGGAAAAGCTTCTGTAGATGATAAACTGTAGAGGCTGCTGTATAAGGCAGTGTAAGTATTTTGAATCAGGTACTTACAGGATAAGTATCCAGTATCAAAATCTCTCCTAGGGCAACAAATAGAGTACTGTAATAGTAGTTTCATAAACTTTGTACTTAGTGAATGAAAGACATATTTTAATGTCCCTTTGTTTCTATCCATCTGCTTTGTTTTGAGTCTAGAACTTTATCAAAATCAAACCTAAAGTTTGATGGGTTTGGAAAAATCTATTATCTGTTCTGATTGCAATTTTCTATGAATATCTGAAAACCATATATCTTCATTTGATTCTAGGGGGTTTTTTTCACCCACATTTTTTGTAGCTTCCTAAAACCCTGATCTGTTCCTCTCTTCCTCCTCTCCCATACAGTTGTCAGGCTTCCAGCTGTCAGTGATCTCTTGGTACTAGGACAGAAGCCATGAGTGGGGTGGGGAGCACAACGTTTTACATAGGAACCAGCCAGTAAGCTGCTGCTATATCTCTTTAGTGCTAAAGAAAGAAAACAAAGTCATGTGGTTAGTAAAAACTGAATTATTTTGTGTCATGTATACTGCAGACAAACAACTGTCATACACTAAACTTGCGTAAACTCAAATGAAGGTTTGCATCTTCTACTGTCATTTTTCTCAAAAGTTTTTTGAGAGATCCTTTGAGAATCTAAAAACTTTAACAGCCCTTTCTTTTCCCAGGACTCTATCCTCCAAGAGCCAAACTTGTAATTCAGAGACATCTGTCATCGCTAACTGATAATGAGCAAGCAGACATTTTCGAACGTGTTCAGGTGATACCTTAGAAGCTCTTCTTCCAAATTTGAAAAAGATCATGATAAAGTGGACTAAGTTCTTTTGCTTTTGATTATGTTTGGTTTGTTATCTGGTTGATCTAGAATTTACTGTTTTTCCATCAAACATCATACTGAAATAGCACGTTCCAACTTAACCTTGTGTGTGAGACACTGCGATTGGAAATTTTTTGTTTCCCATGTCTGCTGAGATACTCTGTGTTCTTACCCAGAGCATATTTTCCTCTGAGCTTAGTTTTTCATCTGTAAACACATTTCCCCACTTGAAAGTGTTATGGGAGTGGGATGAGAGCACATGACACATGCAAGCATCAAGAATATGTTCGGCATTTTCAGAATTTGTCCTTTTTGACTTATTTTGACACATCATTCTTGTGTAAGCAGATGTACTCTACAAGGGTGAAGTATACAATGATTTAGGCTTCCAAAGGCTTTGCTCCTCTCTAGTTGCCTAAATAATAGAATGGCTATTTGGTTTTCCTGGGTTTCTTATGTCACTTACAAGGCTGTGCAGTGGTAAGCAACCTAAGAAAACAAAATGTATGGGCGTAAGGCTCCCTTCTCTCTACAGCGTGTAACATGTTTTAGTTTTTGTTCTATTTTGCTCGAGAGTATGAAAGCACACAGACAGTATTGCAATTTGACATAATAATAGTGCACTCTGGCATTTGGTCTATCAGTATTCAAAGAATACATACATATGTAATGAAAAATACACAAATCATGACTTGAAAGGTAAATTTCCTTTTCTTTGCTCTTACTGACAGAAAATGAAGCCTGACAATGACCAGGAAGAAAATGAACTTGTGATCTTACATCTCCGTCAGCTCTGTGAAACTAAGCAGAAAACGCACATTCACATTGGTGAAGCACCATCGGTAAAGCTTTTGTAGTATCCCTCTACCTCTTCCCACCCTATTAAAAAACAGTCTTAATTACTAGTAGGACCACTGCTAGATTTTTGTCAGGAGTAACTAAAGCTAGGTATTATAATTAAGAGAGGACTGTGAAAGAGAAGAAATTTGATTTAATTTATAGTGACTTGGTTTTTATAAGTTGAGGGAGGAACAAAGGAAGACAAGAAAGGTGACTTTTAGGTCTATATTTCCTTAAAGTGTGAGGATACCTCTTCCTTCTCTTTATTCCTTGATCTCCACTCCCAAGCAGTTGTGTTCAGGGAGAATAGGAGGGAACAGAGCATTGGTTTAATTTTCAGTAATGAACTCACCTTTCAAAGGAAATGGGTAACAGTATTGTTAAATTTATATACTTTTACAATATATTCTTTGGAGATGGAATGTGCCTTTAACTGTGGGTTTGATTTTTTGAGAGTGTTTTGGCTTTTTGTTTGTTTGTTTGGAGGGGGGTGGTAGGTTTGTGGTTGTTTTTTTTAATAAGGACCAAAGGCATGTTCTTTATTATGTAACTTGGTTTCAGCTCTAGTCTTTGGAAATAGTCTTTGCAATGAAAAAAGAAAAATTGCCAAAGCTGAGTTTTGTCCTTGCTCATTTCAACAGGTCATTTCTAACAGTGCGATTCCAGAAAGCACCACCAGTGGTGGCAGGTTTAAACTTGACATTCTGAAAAACAAGGCCAAGAAATCCTTGACTAGCTCTCTGGAAAATATCTTCTCAAGGGTAAGATTAATTAATTCATTGTTTTCAGCTCTCCCAGATACCCTTGACAGTAAAGACTTATCAGATTATTTTTTGTTTTGGCCTCAGTCTCATAAATGCTTAGGGTAGCAATATCCCTGTTTTGAAATCTGAGAGTTACAGCTGGATTGATTGTGACTTAACTGCACAAGAAAGTTTATGGTAAGACCACACATACAGAGAGGAAAAAAGACAAATTTTTGAATAATGAACATTCATTGTAAGTGGCAAGTGAGTTAGCTGAGCATTATGGGATGTATTGCTTCAGAATAAAATTTAATCAGGATGGTTGCATGATCCCATAAAGAGACATGTTACCATTTTTTGAAAGTGTGAATAGATGTGCCTGCATAGGCTGGAAATCTTTTCTGTTCTGAGAAGTAATACCTTACATCTCATAGCTAAAATTGCTCATACTAGGCACCAAGAATCTTTAGAGAGTAGTAACAAAGTTCCTTTTGCAGGGAATAAAAAAGCAATAGTCTTAAAAAGTGAGTTGTCCTTCATCTTAATGTTCCTAGCCAGATATGATGTGAAATTGCAGATATTTGCTGAAACTCTCTTATATTCAATAGCCTTTTAATAAAGAAGTCTGAATTGTGAGTTTGGCTTGGCGTCCCTTGCTCAGTAGGGTGAGTCAGAGAAGAGGCATATAGAGGAGTAACTGAAGAAGGCTACGTGCCTGTCATCCAGTCTGTCATTACAGAGAAAGTGTGATGGGCTGTGTGCACTGGATGATGAGGTCTAAATATAATTTGGAGCAATGAAATTAAGTTCCTTCTGCTAGTAATTTTAAAAGTACCATGCTAAATTGGGCCCTAAGTTGCACTTGTCCTGCAGGCATGTCATAACGTAACCTACAGATGTAGGATGCCACAGATGTTCCAAATAAGGGAAGCAAAATAGTATTTGCCAGAGAGAAACCTTAGAATGTAGAGTTAGGTGTCTGTTTGGTCTAGGACTGAAACTAGCATTAAAACTCCCCTGGTCAAATCTGACCTCTGTTGTGTAGCAAGTTTTATGAACTAGGGCCTTGGTCTGAATATGGAGAGAGAGAAAGAGAAGGAGAGAGCATGTGCAAAAGAGGTCAAAAGAGAATGATGGCAGTCAGAAGATCTGGATAGTTTTGGCAGTTTGGAATATCATCAAATGGTGATAGCTACAGGCGTGCCTTTGCTGAGTCTGTTTTCTTTTCCACATCTAAAGGGCATGTGACTGAAAAGTGATCTAGCTCTGATGGTGCGTCACGAACCTGTGGTGCTTGTGGAACAAGCGTATATCACTGAAATAACTCAGTAAAGCATATACAGGCATACTGGCACTCCTGACTCATGTCAAGGAAAAATCATTTGGATGAAGTACACTGAATTGTCTCCGAAGGGAAATTTCTTATAAATAGTTGCTGGGGTTTTTTTATATAGTATGTTTCTTCTCACGAGGGCCACTGTGGCATTCTGCATATTATGAGGATCTACACAGTCCATGACTGAGTTCAAGAGAAAGGGATGCCTGAATCTGGATTAGGGCCATTTCAACTTTGCTATTTACAAAGTGGACTTGCTATTGTAAGGAATGTTGTTTCATCTTGAACTGACAGTGCAGTAGGTCAGGAACAGCATATGTTACAGTGAATCTTGATACATATAGGGGTTCATTTTTTCTGATCCACTTAAATGTTATGCAATGCAAGACCAAGAAAAATGATTTGCAGCACAGCTCAGCCACTGCTTATTTGGTTAAAGCAAGTATATACAAGTATCTCCATGCAGGGGTACTGTGTGTTATGTGCATACATGTGATACACAATGACTTTCAATAGTTCTTACTCTGCATCAGGCTATTACAACAAGCCTGATGGATAATGATTAATTCCTAAAGGTATTTAAGCACTAAATACCTATTGATGTAGTGGGTTTTTTCCTCTTTAAGCCAGGTGCAAATGGTATTCATGTAATGGATGCTGATTATGCATAAGTTACCATCTTCATTTAAAAACACATTTAGTAACAAAGAGACCAGGAAAAAACTTAAGTTGTTTTTTATTTGGTGTGGGGTTTTTTGTTTGGTTGGTTGGTTGGTTGGTTTGGTTTTTTGTTGGTTTTTTAGTTGACATTCAGCATTTTTTTGTAGATAAAAAGGTTTAAATAAAAAGTAAAAGTCAGTATATGCTGGGGAGAGGTTTAGGCAGCCTCAATCTTCAAAAGTTGTAAAGAAGTATGCAGTAACCAGATACTTAGGAACACTTTAAGTGGATGGCTTCTTAGCTAGGTAAGTCGCATCAAGTGACATTTTAAGCTACTTGAAGAAGCGCCTGCTCACTACTCACCTAGGGAAATATGCTGGCTTCTGTGCTCTGGCTTCACTTAGTCCTAGAGGAATGTCACTTTTTCACTCGTTTGTTTTGCTGGACTGATCTTATTTTTGTGAACCATAAACAGGCTGTGGCTTCCTAATGAGGTACCTCAGAAAAACAAACATAACCTTTCTTTGACCTCATGAACAGATTTCTTCCAACCCGTGCTGCACTAACCTCTTCTGTTGTTTTTTCTTACCCAAAAAGCCCTTATGACAGTGCCAAAAGTATGTGTTTTCAAAGATAGTGAAAAACTTCCAAAATATCCTTTGCTCTTGTTTTTTATTGTAAGGGTCAATGAAGAGATACTTCAGGCAGAGTATTTATTAGTGATGTGCTTAAATGGGATAACGTACTTAAAGGGCACTCTAAGTCCAGAAAATAACCCTTAGTGGGAAAAACCAGGCTAAATACTGCTGATGTTGACCAAACTTTCCCTGGAGTTGCAAGCATACCAAGTTCTGTCTATAGTTTTCCTGAAACCTAGGCTATTTTTCTCCTGATAAAGTATTGAAAGCAACTTTCTTCAGCAGTCAGAAGTATCCAACAGCATACATCACCTGAGAGTTAAAGTTGGGATTGAAAAGTATTCAAAAATACTGCTGATCTATCACCTCTTGCTGTGAAACCAAGGATCCTTACAAGTTCAGAAAGATCCTCCAGTGTTAATTTCTAGCAAATTTCTGTCAGGTTTATCTGCATTGTAAATGAAAAGTCTTGTTTGTGTCTGCTGCTGTTTGGCTGTATTTGCAGACAAAGAGCATTTTCCCAGTTTTAATGCTTTCACTACTTTTGCCCGGGGGGACTGAATTTGTCTGAAATGCCTAGATATGGAGCAAACTGTGTTGAGATTGTAGTATGTCAGATGTATCCATTACTAGCAGTGCATGCACAGTACTGAAGTCTGGAGTTTTTTGAACTCGGCTTTTTAAGCCAACTCAGCTATTTTGCCTCAGACGTGTCAGGAAATACTCAGTTGATTCAAACAATAGCGTTGCAGGTTTAAAACTCCTGGGAATAATGTGAGAGAAGGTACACTTTGATGTCACTGCTTATAAAATCCAGTGCTTGCTCCATCAGCTTTGGTCTTATGTCAAACACGCCACGTGCCTGAACTGTCCTATGTTCACCTGTGCAGGCGTTGCCATCATGCTTAACCTTCAGAAAAAGAGGAAAAAGACCATGTTAAATTGCTTACCCTTTTATTTGCAGGGAGCCAACAGAATGCGAGGCCGCCTGGGAAGTGTGGACAGCTTTGAGCGCTGCAACAGCCTTGCTTCTGACAAAGTACGTAAGGAGCTTAGTTTAAATTGGCACATTTTCATGTATGGGTTTATTGAAGTGTAAGTATGGCACCCTGCTTCAATTTGAAGGAAGTAACACAAAGCACACCAATTTTATAAAACTCACAGGATTTCTACTGGGAGGCAGAAGGTGTAAGAAATCTGGGGTTTGTGTCGACTTGACACTTCAGCTTTAATCTCTTTGCCAATCCTTTTTTTCTACACTTCCCTTGTTTTTACCAAAAAAAAAAAAAAAAGTTTCTGGTAAGTTTCTGCCTCGTTTTACTGAAGTAATTAAATAAGGTCATGTCCCAACAAAAGGAAATACTCGGAAGATGAAGAATCCTTTCTATAGTGATAGTTGCTTTAGGGAAGTAAGAACTTTTGACCTAAACCAAGCTTTCCAGCTTTTGGGCATTCTGCATGGTAGCGAGAGGGCGGAACTCTCTTCACTTTCTTTTTATTTCCTGTTTTTAATGTTTTACCTCACATGAGAGTTGATTGCTGGCTTTCCCAGGAGATGAAGATTCTGTTATGGTTTTCCTGCTAGGGTTACTCATAAACTGGCTGTGTAATAACAGTCTCTCTTCCAGGATGTCGCTGTGACGGTACAGGAAGCATGCTCGCGATATGTCGGGGAAACCAGCTAAAAGCAGTTTCCCTAGTCTTTTCCATTCCTGTGTTTTCCTGAAAGAGACAAAACTGGTAGCTGGAATGCCAATTCCTCTGAGAGGATGCCTGGAGTAATTAGTATGTTGTTTACCTTACATATACATTTTTATTCCTTCCTCTGCTTTCTCTTTATTTTTTTTAAGAAGGACGCTGCTGGTTTGGAGTAAATTATCAAAGGATGTCTGGTTTGGGTGATAATTAGCATACAATAGGCCGTGACCCAGAAGGGGGAGAGGCTTTGGTGCCCTGATGCTGCAGCGGCGTGCAGCCCGTGGGTTAGG
This sequence comes from Margarornis squamiger, assembly GCA_035222235.1. Classification (NCBI taxonomy): domain Eukaryota; kingdom Metazoa; phylum Chordata; class Aves; order Passeriformes; family Furnariidae; genus Margarornis; species Margarornis squamiger. Next base: position 68,087,480 of record JAWWTY010000001.1, on the reverse strand, counting down.
CAGAGCTCTCGTAGGGTGCAGAGCGTCAGGCCTTATTCTGCCAGCACTTCCTTTCAGGACACTTCACCGGGTGATTCCCCACCAGCTACTCCTCCGGCATCCCCTGTGTCCTCGGCCTGGCAGACGTTTCCCGAGGAAGGGTCGGAATCCCCCCAGTTCAGGAGGCGTGCGCACACCTTCAGCCACCCCCCATCCAGCGCCAGGCGGAGGATAACCTTCCAGAACGGGAGGTCCCAGAGCGTGCGGTCCCCACTGCTGCGGCAGAACTGCGTGGAGGCGGCGAGGTGAGTCAGGGCACGCTGTGCCACACACCCACTGTCCCCTGCTATGACGGTGCCCCAGCCTCACCCGCGTTCCAAATTACGGAAGCTGCTTTGGCACTCCTCCGGGGCTGGTTTGGCCATTTATTTATTTTCAGCCTGTCTTCTCCACCTCCAAGTAGTTTGGTGCTTTGCAGTAACAAAATGATCCCTGATTGTGGTTCAGAGGACACATCAATCCATCAAAGTGATGGTTTGGCTGGATACCAGCACCCATCTGTTTGTTTGTTTGTTAATTTATTTGTCAACTCTGAGCTGAGCCTTTTTGGCAGTATTGGTAGTCATGCCCTTCTTGCCCTTTGCAGAAGAGTCCCTCAGTGCTTAACATGGCCGAGGTGGTAGCCTGATGGTTTTATGCCAGGATGAAAAAGGTACTAACAGCTACAAGTGTCTGTCACCATGGTCATAAAAGCTCACAAAGAGTACGTCCAGTTAAAACTGATGAGGAGCCTTGCGTAAGGACGTAAGGATTAAACACCTCCACTGAACTCCGAGGCATGTGATTTCCCTGTTTACATTTCTCCGGAGCTTCCTCCTGTAACTTCTTTCCCCTTCCTTTTGGAGACTGTCCAGCTCTTAACATGTGGAACACTGTTCCCCTTGGGAGTCCCTTCACTCAGCAGAATTGATTCCCACAGTTCATTGTGGGCCCTTTTGGTTGTACTTTCTTTCTCTGCCTCCACCCTGGATATCTGCAGTAAGCGACTGTACAAACTCCAAACCCTTTACTAAATTCAGGCCCAGATGAGCTGAATTTTTTTCTGTTGGAGGATCACTTTCTCCAATCTACTTCTCTGTTTCAATGCTTGGCTGCAATTATACTTTTTGTGGGCTGTTTCTAAAAATGGGTTAAATAATAATTTCTCATCTCTTTGATGTCTCCAGTAAAATACCAGTGTGAATGCTGCACCAGCTTGTAGAGAAAGGCAAAACATTTTATTGTTTAATAGAATGAAAGGGCGTGAAGGATAAGAAACTAGCCTTGAAGTAGCTTTGTTACATTGTGTTCCTAAAGAGATAAATAATGTGTTTTTTACTGAGACAAACTTTGGTTGGTTTTTTTTCCACTCACTGTGTTATATGCAAACAGGAAACCCTGACAGTTCAAGCTGAAATACTTGCTGACTTCATTTCTTTTTAATAACTTTTAAGAAGTTGCTGATTAAGGGGCATCATCAGCGGATTTTCAGTCAAAAGAGTTTGTAGCAGCAGTGGTTCTAGACTGAGATTTTTCATTCTTTCCTATTGAGGATTAGTCATAAATGTTAAATAAAAGAAAGTGAATTATTTTTTTATGTCCCCCCAACACTTGCTACTATTACTAAGTAGTCTTTAACTGTGTAGTAGGACTATCTTTCTTGATTTAGACACTTCACAAAAAATTGTCCAAAAATACGGCTTTTAAATAATGTCTAATTTCTAATGTGTTATTTACAAAAGCAAGAGAAAACTGAAGGGAATAAACAAGGTGGTTCATATTATTAGAAGAAGGTTTTTAAGTCCATTTTCTGAATGTTTAAGACACTCCTTTTTTCTGAGTTTTCCTTGAGAATAAATATAGCTAAAGAAATAAGGTGATCTCCCTGTTCTGCAAAGTCATTGAAAAGTTTCTTAAAAGTCAGCTATAACAGCAAAATCAATATCACCAGGGAAACTGCCCAGTAGTGCACTTGGTACATTTTATCTTCTGGGAAACAAAGTTAATGTAAGCCAAGATGAGGTATTTGGCCGGTATCTATTTAACCTGAATGTTTTGTTGTATCCAAAGCCATGCTGACCCATCTGCTATGTTCTCTCGTTGCCTGCACAGCCCTATGGTCGGGGTTCGGCGCGCTCTCAGTGAGAGTGAATCTGGGTCTCCTGGTCTCCCCTCCTCTGTCTCTGCCCCTTCTTTCCTGAAAAGCTTTTACCAGGGCTCAGGAAGGTTGCTCCAGCACTCAGAAAGTGACCTCTCCAAGAGGTGAGAGCATTGTCTCCTGCCTAGTTCCTCAGTGCCACCAGCTTAACAACGGGATTCCTAGTGGAATGCAGCACATGGCATCTCTCCCACTGCCTTGTGTTCGTGCATTTCTAACAAACTTCTGTGCTGCAAAGAGGTGATCAGGCTTTTGGATAAAAAAGCCTGTTAAAAATAGAGGCTTCTATGCTGACATCTATTAGCTGTCACCTATTTCTGTTGTAGTGTTGCAAATCTGCTGCATTGGTTTGTCACGTGAAATGCAATGGATTTTAGGAGTGTCATGCCAATTTAATGCTTTCTCTGCTGAATGCAAACCAGCATGTGTTGCTGTGATCACTGGCATGTGAAAATAAGAAAAGAGCAATGTGAAGAGTGTACAGTACTAATGTGGGCTGCCTGTGCATGAGGAAGGGGAAACACCAAGTTAACTGGGTGATACTAACTGTGAGATGTTTAGAGTGAATTAACAAACAACTTCCAATTAAAGAGGAGTGGGGAAGAAGCAAAAATATGAGAAATGGCAAGAAAAATAACCCGTCTCATATAGAGTACCTCTAATTTATGTTCCAGTCCAGCTTTGTTTCTGTGTTCCCTTTAGTTACCAGACTTGATCCAAGCTGAACCAATGCCCAGGGCAGTACAGCAGGATCCAGGCAGCTGGATCCCATTAAACCTAGTTTTCTAGATTTGGGGAGTGCAGGGATTGAATATTGTATGAAAATATTGTATGAAAACTGTACTTCAATGCCAGCTAATTCCAAGCTGAAATTTCTAAGATATTACTCTTTTTGAAATTGGTTATGCAGATAGGTCAAGATACTATGTGTTTCATTATAATGAAGTTTTGAACTCTTAAGGTAAGGAGATGTTCAAATTAGGAGTAATTCCCAGAAGACTACCATGTTTCTACATAGGTTTTACGATATGCACATTTCTGATATAATTTAATCTTGAATTTATATGAAAAGGCACATTTTCTTGTGAAAATGAGATCTCATTACCTATAGGTCTTCCTGGGGTCAACTGAGCCTGAACTGTTGTGGTAATGAAATTGACATAGCAAGAGTGAACTGTTAGCATCTAGTTGAGTTTGTGAAGTGAATGCAAGAAATATAGTCAGAAAGAAGTGCTAAATGAATAGTGCTGATGTGATAGGAGTCACTAAAGTAAACCATTGCTTGAACTGTCTAATGGAGAATGAAATATATTGTCCAACTGATGGTGGCCAAAATTTGAAAATGTGTGTTGTGCCATCAGGTTATGAATGAGAGGAAGTTCTCATTTTTAGTGTGTTTTTTTTCTTGTGTGTTTGTTGGTTTGTTTTTTTTTCCCCTTTGTCTGTTTTTCTCGGAGAGGACCATCATCTAGTCCAGTAGGCTCAATATGAGGTGTTCTTAGCATTCTTGTGTGTGTGAGTGTATGATAGGTTAGAATTGAGCACAATGTGGCAGTCCTTTATAGTCTGCAGATTATAAGCTCTTTAACTGTTAGGAACCCTAATTAAAACTTAAGTACATTTTCCAGAATAATCCTACACATTCATGGAGTGTGTCCTAGTCCTGTGACACTGGGGAAAAATAGTCTGATTTCTATATCATGTAAGTGTGAGATTACACATTATGTAGCAGGCAGCTTTGCATGGTGTTCTGGTGAACTTTGATGTGCAGAAGCAGAGACATCTTGTTTTGCCAAGGGACAAGGGTCAGCACAAAATACACAGACACCAACTTTAAAGAATAAGTGTATAAATTTACTGTAGTGCAAAACAGCCAAGAGTTACAAAAGAAGCAAAGAATTGTGAAAGGAGAAGCTTAGCAACGCACCTAATCATTACTCCAAGGAGTGTCTGTAGCGATTAAGAAAGATCCATCACCAGTTACCCTGTTAATATAGTACCATCATCCAGACCTGCATGTCAGCTGTGGAGCCCCCATCACAGCAGAGGGTCAGAGAACCGCTCCAGCTAAGTGGGAAATCCTACACAGTGCGTCCACTTGTTGGTGAGGTCTCCATCTTTGCCGTGAAAGGGTTTACCTTTCATATTGTTAAACAAACAAGTTTACATCACTTACTTAGTGTGGAAAATGTCTGGGTTTCTTCCCTTCTTGGTTTTCACCCCAAGCCTGGCCAGGGCTTCGGAGGAAAATCAAGGAGTCAATTTGGACCAACTACTGTCAAATAAAGATGGATACATTCATATCTAATAAGGCTAGCCATGTACCCACATGGCCTTGACTAGTCGCTAAATACAGAAAGATAGATACATTCATAACAAACATACTAATCAAACTGAATTTTGGCTAATAAGTAGATACATGGCTAAATATAACACTGGGTTGGAAGGTTCATCTAGAGGTCAGCTCTGGCTCAGGGCTTCTTGTTCAGGCCTCAGCACTTCACAGCTTCACTTGGAATTCAGTTTAGAAAGATTTTTGATTTGTAGCAATCAGAAGGGCCTATGCAAATAGAATCATACAGAATGGTGGGGGAGGTTGTTTTGGTTTGTTTTTGGGGTTTTTTTAATGGAACCAGAATGATTTGGGTTGGGAGGGACCTTAAAGATCATATAGTTCCAACCTTCCTACACCTGTATGTTTTCTACTCTAAGGAATGAACAGTACAGTAAAGGTGTGCAACAACACAGTATTTATAGGTGCCTTCAGAATGTTTTTATGGCATTGTCAATACATTTGTCTGGAGAGAGGTCTAGTGTGGAAATGGTGTCCACATAATCTTGATTTTTGGCAAGTGTGTTGTGCAGCATTCAATATTGAACAGAAGCACATATAAGGATTAAAAAAAAAGTCTGGTCAATACAGAGGTAAAAAAGTTTTCTAATATAAAGATAAAAGCAGCACTTTTAAAAATAGAAGAACCTTCTGCATAGGTTTGACTAGCCCACACTGTCTCTGTTCATCGTATTATTGTGCAAGGATAATTTAAGATGGATTATCACTGCTTGAGTTTGAACAGATTGCTTTTTTTAAAAAAGCTTCATGTCTCATGAATGAAGTAAAATGCTCGAGAATGTTCTTTAAACAGAATAGCAAAAGGTAATTATTCATAATAAAAATATATTACAGGAGTGAAAACCAGTAGAGGGGTGTAAACAGATGGAAACTGGTTTTTCTTCCTCCCAGAGGGAAGGAATACTTCATGTATTAGTCTTATGTAATAGGTTTCTGCACCTTAAGTGCTGGGAAGTTGAATTCTGTACTTTATCTGGGGGATTCTGTGCCATCAGCCTCCAAGTTGCAAAATAGGTTGCATTGATTCAATTGCTACTCAGAGCAATCAAGAAGAGAAGTTGGAATGAAAGTGAAATGGGGAAAAATGCAAATCTTGGCATAGAACCAGCAGTATTTATTCACAAGTCAATTGGCTTTCATGGACTCAAGTGCAAAATAATTCAGGTAAGTATTATGTAAAGAGTTCAAAAGAAATGAGGTAGCTTTGTGGTTTTTTGAATATCAGTGTTTGGGAGCATTTTACAGAACAGTTCTGGGAAGAGATTTAGACAATTAAAACGAAGCAATAAGCATGTTTGTAATCTGACCAAGGTTTTTGAGATTTCTTCTTCTTTCTTTTTTTCTTTTTTCCTTTCCCTGAAGTAGCTGTCTCATCTTCATACTGGGCATTATCTGCTAGAATAATGAATGGGACGGTGCTTTGGTGAAACTGAGTTGCAGTTAGCTGAGATAAAAAGCTTAGATGGTCAGTACTCCTGAGTTACTTGGGTTATTGCTTGTAAGATGTTAAGGAAGAAAGTACAGACTGAAGTATTTGAGGCCTTATATTGATTTTATAACTTTCCACTTTTAATTGGATAGAAGCTGATAAATGCATTTTTGTTTCTGTATTAGTTCAGAAGTAGAGAAGTAGCCTTGCAAACTGAATTGTGAAAATATAGAGTATTACATTGTTATGTTTTTCCAGAGCAGTATGGGAGTTATGTTAAGTAATTAAAGCAGAAACAGTGAAGTTAAAAGAAAAAAACCAAACAAATAGAAATGCTTCATTTTGTGGAATTTCTCTGCTGAAGTATTTGACTTTGCTCTTTCATATATCTGTTTTACCAAGCAGAAATATCTAATGTAGACGCTGTACCGCAATCCAGTTGCCATTTTCTTAAAATAAATAAATCAAAGTGAAAAAACCCCTCCTTGATT